>JAJTJO010000360.1:0-719594 GCA_024550625.1 Dendroctonus valens
ATACCGCTTTGGCAATAACTAAATGTTAATTAAGCCAAATTGGGCATTCCTGGTTGGTTACCGCAAGCGATGCGAACTTTTTTTTGAATCAAAAATTGCATAAGAAGTAATGTGCTGTAGCTTCAGAGGCAAAATGACGCTACTTCTCCCATGAAACTTGCCACGCTTGTGAATCGTTTGGGATTTTTTTGGCGGTCTAGAGGAGATCTGCATTGGCAAAAGTTAGTAGGACCGTAGATTTGTGGAAACATAACGCTGCTTTTCAGATCTTTAACCGTGTGAACACTTAGGGATTTCGAAATATTGCTGCTTTTTCGGCGGGGAATCCCGAACAGGGCGCATTCCAGCTAACATCAACGAGTGATCGGAGAAATGGCTAAACAAACTAACTGAGCATCTAATACCCAGATCGTAAGATTTTTGTGAGTTTCCCCCCCGACACTGTTCTGGTTTTTAGAAATTCGCTCTAATAGCAAGGGAGAAATTTAAGCGAGCGAAATTTGAGCGAAGGGCGCCCACAAAAAATCCAGCAAGAACAATGCGTTTTCGAGACGGCTTTTTACGGCTGGCGGCAAACCTTCAAGGAAGAATGCGTTTTTCAACAGCCTTCAATGTTAAGCATCCGCTCGGACACAATTGTACACGGCGTTTTAGGATTTGTCGGGGTTCACGACAATCTCATGTGAAATAAGCCTCCAGTCTAATAAGTGTGGAAGTTTCGCTCTGCATAATGATTTTCCAGGCGCAAGGCGGCAAACATCGTGGATCGCAACTTACCATATGTGCTTTTTCTCTGCGAGTCTTATTTATATGAGCGAACAATCCGAAGGAGATTTCTAACACCCTAAGGTAACCGAGTGCAAGCTTAACAAGCAATTATATCCAAGAACTGGATTTCTGCGTTGTACCGCCAAAGGGAGTGGAATAACTTCGAAAATGCCAGGTATCTAGCACTGGAAATGGGGCGATGTTGAGATGCTCCAGCAAAATGTTTCGTTTCAGCCAATTGCGCGAAAGATTGATTAAACGGGTGCTTGCCAACAATAACATTTTCCCGAGTTGAACGAGAACTTCAGAAGCAGTCCTGAGTCGGCGGTATCAATGGGGATCTTGTGGATTGGAGCAGTTAATCGACAAGAACCCCATTGACCTGCAAGGGGGACCTTGGCCATCAACAGAACGGGTATCGGGATCAGGATCACATCAACTTGCTGAGCTTCTGCAGTGCTGAAATGAACACCAAACTTCTGGGGGACAGAGGACTACCCGTCAATAGACCAATGGGGACCTTGTGGATTTTGGAATTGATTTGATCTCGATGGAGCGATCAATTTAATTTTAGAATCGACTAGGAACCCAGTGTTTCTAATGGCGTGACTGCGGCTCCGGGACTTCAATGAAGACCAATCAGCAGGACTTCAGTGTTATCTAATGGCGTGACTGCGGCTCCGGGACTTCAACGAAGACCAATCAGCAGGACTTTCGAGATCTCAGTGTGAAGCGGACCGAGAAGAGGCGAAGCGAGGCGAACCAGGCGGTGAATAAGAAGCTGCCAGAAGCTGATCATTCAGGTGGGAATGGGCGCAAAATCCTGAAGACCTCGACAACGCGTGAAGAAGATCCAAGATATTGCGAGTGAGACGGACGAAGGAGGACAAGAGCAGAAAACAATGCTGATGGCAACCGGGCTCGGGTCTGGAGACTCGAACATCGTTTGGGCGACGCTACCAGATGAAAATGCAGCTTGAATGAAGACTACCGGATGGAGCAGACGGAAGAGAGCATCGACGGGAAGAATTCCTTATGAAGAAGACTGCAAGGCAGGTGGACGGGCCGTCGGGGAACAGCAAATAGGATCTTTGGGCGCAGATTGGACCTGTGAGAGGAAGACACTTGAGCCAGGATGGAATGGGACTGAAGCTGAACAACTTGGCTGCTCTTTTTTGGCAACCCAAAGCAGTGAGGTATTAAAAAGTAGTAAAGCTACTTTATTTCATGTTGTTGCGAAGATGCGACTAGCAAGCACTTTTCTCTTCATTATGATGAATGTCATGCACCACTCTGATTTCATTTGAAGTCACAAAGACTCACCTTTAACTGACCTTTTTGTGGCATTCTGAGCAAGTGTAATTTTGCATAACTGAGACTAATTGAAATCCTTGTTACAGGCGTGATAATAATTAAAACTTGATGACGATGGAAAACGAAGGTGAACACAATTTGAAGATAAGAAGCTGGAAAAACGCGCAGCTTGGCCAGGAGGACGAGACGCAAGCCGTATCGCCTGCATGGTAAAATAAAAAATCCCAGAAATCCGATTGGAGTGCCATTTCATAGTGCTTGAGGATTCGATCAAAGCAGTGCAAGACGGCGTTCATCGCAATGTGGAATGTGCACTTCGTGATCCTGACTGGGATTATTTATTCGATTGTGCAAGATACAAGGGCGGAACTGTCGCCTCTTTCAACGGGACGCAGCAGGTGGTGTTTCACATTTTTGCATGTTTTTTGCGCAATTTTTTTATGATGAATGTCATGCACCACTCTGAATGGCTTTGCGGTTACCGAAGACTCACCTAAATCTGAAATAATTTGCACGATTACGTGAAGCCTGGAACGTTTAAAAATAATCAAAAATAACCCATTGCTTGCTTTTTCAGATAGCTTCAATCAACCAACCGGTCAGGAGACATCGATATTTATTTGGATGTTTCATATTATTTATTATTAAATATTGTCACAGTTTTAAACAATGTGTTTATGAATATATGTCACTTGTTTTTTTTTTAATTAATTTTCCTTGTGTTCCACTGCCTTTTTGTTAGCCAAATTCATTAATATAGAGACTAGTTATAGACGGTTAAAGCGGTTAAACCGCAATTCCCGTTAATCTGTTCCGAGTTTAATGGTTTTGCTGCTGCGATTTCTTGCTTGTGCTGTTACAAATACATTAGAATTTGTACCCGTATAATATCCTTATCTTTCAGCCCGTTCTTCCCGTTATTGCATGGGGCAATTTTCCGGCTCTTAAGCAATCTTAAGAGCCATGCAGCGCTATTTAATGTAGGCAGATCTCCGCTACGCAGTTGCATTCAATGTGGGAAAAACATGATTAAATTCCTCATGTTCCAAACCTGTTTGCTTGGGTTGAGTGTGAGTGAGTGGATCGAGATAACTCAATTTTCCAATCCGAGTCGCACTCAGAGTGGTAAGAATGAGCGAGTCAACTCGCAAAAACCACTAGAAATTGACGTTCTTCGGCCTTTTAGTCAACTCGAATGCTGCTTCAAACGCTACTGTTCCAAGTTTTTCTTTTACTTTGAATGATCCCATGCAGCAGACCACAGAAACCTCTTGGGTTCAATCGGGCATGTTGAGGACGATGCAGACTTATTGGTGGAAAACGGCCAACTTGCAGAAGCACCGTCGACTTCATAAATGCCTTGAAAAACATACAAAGTCACTTGATGAACTTCAAGGGAAATCCTTGCAAGTTAAAGTGCAGCACTTGGAGAAGCTGAAGAACGACCTGCTGCACGACATCAGTGAGTGTTGAATACGAAGAAATTTTCCTCGAGTTCTTTTTAATGCCATTTGGACTGCCGTGTTTCTTACAGAGCATCGACTATCTCAAACTGGTTGGTTCGCGTTCTGGTCAAACGCTGGTCATGAACAATTTCGGTCCAGGCTTTACAAGAACTCCTATTTCGATGAACATCACATGGATTATCCCTCAAACGAAAGTGCCTTGATGACGATCGGATTTTTGACTTTTGCAGTTTTTCTAATCAAATTGGTTCTGGTAGGTATTTTTGCAGACACCAGACTCAAAAAAAAACGGAAACTGGTATGCACCTGCTTGTTTTACTTTTGAAATTAATTTATGCCCTCAAGATGAAACAGCAGTTTCACTACCAAACCACCACCACCACTCAGCCAGCATATTTTTAAAAAAAGTTACTGCGCGACGATGATCAATCGACGCGAATCATGCAGTATCTTGAAGAATAGTCCCCCGCTTCGAATGAATGATTTTGTGGTGCGATTAGAAGGAAACAGCCTGTTAACGGTTAGGAAAATAAATAATACTTTTCTTTATTCAACTGGTCAGGTATAGTCACTTTACAATTATGTTACCACGATAAAATCCTACTAGGGTTTCGTTAGGTACCTTCTACAGGCTGCTAGTAAAGATGTGGCGACACATTTCAGGCGGTGATTCTGCATGAAAAAATTATTTACTTTAAACTATAAAAAGTATTTTTTCATGCAGCTCGCCGCCTGAAATGTGTCGCACTTATTTACAAACACCCTGTATATTAAACATTAACATACAGTTAACGCGCTAGATGCTAAGACCAGGTATACATAGTCGTCTTCCCCAATGTGAACTTGAAGTCGCCGAAAGGATTGACTATGTATATCGGACCTAAGCCGTATTTATACTATGTACAAGTCGCCTGAAGTTTCCCGATCTCATTTCATAGACCTGAAATTCCAAGATTGCAGGCTTTAGAGTGTTCAGTCCTACTGTCCTACTTACCCATCGTTTCCTGTTGGATTTCCACTTTATACGTGGGATTATCATAAGCTGATTGGACTGATTCGAGTGGAAGGCGGCGTTATCGCCGCCTTATTCTGATTGTGGCGCTTCACTAGAATCAGCAACAGGATGAGAGTGCTCAGAATGGCTATGGAGGCCAGAATGGCCACAATCACCAGAGGTCCATAATAATCGTCGTGGACGCCATCCGGCAATTCCGATCGCCAGCACTTTATCTACAAAAACTCAATTATTTTAGGAATAAAATGGAGCTTTTGCTTCGTTGTTTAGACCGATTTTTTTCCTTCGAGGACTTTCTCCCTGGGTGCAAATCTCTTCTGTAGACTGCCCAAATTTTGCGCCAAAAGGAATTGGACTTTTAGAATCGATTATCACGTGCGCCAAAGCAACTCAAGTTTCCATTGATTTTATATGGAAAAAACGTGTTAATTTGGTTATTCTTCTAAAAAACGGTTTAAATTCGGATTTTTATTATTGCGGCTATTTTTTGAACGTATTTTGAGCTGCTGAATGGAAATAAGCAAAAATCCGCGGAAAACTCGAAGAATTAGTGAAAAAAAAACATTAATTGGCCTCCAACGACCATAATCATTCAATTTGTTTAAATTGTATTTTCCATGTGTTTTTTTAATGTTCGCAATGTTTAGAAGAACACATGGCCCTAAATATGCTGGGAGTTTCATAAAGTCTCGCAAAATTCTGCTTTTTGCCAGCTGTGTAAAAAGCGGCCTCGAAATGGATGCAGTTACGTAACTGCGCTCTCCTCCTTTAAAAATTCGTTTCTGCCAAAATGAACCAGGCAGAAACTTGAAATATTCACAATGTTTAGAAGACACTTGGCCCTAAATATGCTGAAAGTTCATAAAAATCTCGGAAAATTCTGATTTTTGCCAGCTGTGTAAAAAGCGGCCTCGAATTGGATGCAGTTACGTAACTGCGCTCTCTCCTTAAAAATTCGTTTCTGCCAAAATGAACCAGGCAGAAACTTGAAATGTTCACAATGTTTAGAAGACACTTGGCCCTACATATGCTGGAAGTTTCATAAAAGTCTCGCAAAATTCTGCTTTTTGCCAGCTGTGTAAAAAGCGGCCTCGAATGGATTGCAGTTTACGTAACTGCGCTCTCCTCTTAAAAATTCGTTTCTGCCAAAATGAAGCAGCAGAAATTTGAAATATTCAAATGTTTAGAAGACACTTGGCCCTAAATATTCTGAGAGTTTCATAAAAGTCTTGTAAAAGTCTGCTTTTTGCCAGCTGTGTAAAAAGCGGCCTCGAATTGGATGCAGTTACGTAACTGCGCTCTGTCCTTTAAAAATTCGCTTCTGCCAAAATGAAGCAGGAGAAACTTGAAATATTCACAATGTTTAGAAGACACTTGCCCTAATATGCTGAAAGTTTCATAAAATCTCGGAAAATTCTGATTTTTGCCAGCTGTGTAAAAAGCGGCCTCGAATTGGATGCAGTTACGTAACTGCGCTCTCTCCTTAAACATTCGCTTCTGCCAAAATGACGCAGGCAGCAACTTGAAATGTTCACAATGTTTAGAAGACACTTGGTCCTAAATATTCTGAGAGTTTCATAAAAGTCTCGTAAAATTCTGATTTTTGCAGCTGTGAAAAAATCGGCCTCGAAATGAGTGCAGTTACGTAACTGCGCTCTCTCCTTTAAAAGTTCGCTTCTGCCAAAATTAAGCAGGCAGCAACTTGAAATTTTCTCTATATTTAAAAGACACTTGGCCCTAAATATGCTGAGAGTTTCATAAAAGTCTCGTAAAATTCTGCTTTTTGCCGGTTGTGTAAAAATCGGCCTCGAAATGGACGTAGTTACGTAACTGCGCTCTCTCCTTTAAACATTCGCTTCTGCCAAAATGAATCAGGCAGAAACTTGAAATGTCCACAATGTTTAGAAGACACTTGGCCCTAAATATGCTGAGAGTTTCACAAAAGTCTCGTAAAATTCTGCTTTTTGCCAGCTGTGTAAAAATCGGCCCTCGAAATGGGTGCAGTTACGTAACTGCGCTCTCTCCTTTAAAATTCGCTTCTGCCAAAATTAAGCAGGCAGCAACTTGAAATATCACAATGTTTAGAAGACTCTTGGCCCCCTAAATATGCTGAGAGTTTCATTAAAACCTCGGAAAATTCTGATTTTTGCCAGCTGTGTAAAAATCGGGCTCGAAATGGATGCAGTTACTAGACATGAGTACACTGAGTTAAATGGCAGTTTCACAGCGCATCTGCACACATCGGCATACAAACCGTAGTTGACAAGCTGGATTTCTAAACGAAGTTTCTGCGCCCATAGAACAGCATCTCAGTTTTCCCGTATTCAGTTACAGTTCTAAGGGGAATGCTTTGTGAAAGCGCCATTGAAGTACATGCAACTCAGTGTTACCCATGCCTAGTAGTTACGTAACTGCGCTTCTGCCAAAATGAAGCAGGCAGCAACTTGAAAGCAACGTTGTACTCATGAGACCCAATGAATCGTTTGTCAGTGTGTCGTTTACCCTGTGAAGACGAACCCAAAGCAGGGGCAGCACGAGGTTTGGTGATGAAATCCTGCACGTTACTGGTTTTGATTTTGCCATTAGTCAAGTAGGCTTCCAGCCAAATCCTGTATCGGGTGCCCGGTTTCAATTCGCTGACGATCGTTTTGGTGGGCGAGTCTCGTTTGGCGATTTTAAACGTACTGTGGTCCTCTTTGCCAGAGTCGCTTTGGTATATTGCTCTGAAATCGGCCCGTTTTTGCACTGTGCAATTGAAACACCCCAGGCAAAAAGTCTACCTGTAAATATTGACGTATTTGTCTTCCGGATATGGCACGCCAGTCCAAGCGATCTCGACGCTGGTCGATTTGATTTGGGACACATCTAGAGTGACCGAGAATCCATAGTTGTCCACCAAATTGGCCGTGGTGAATTGCAGCATGTGATCAGCGCTCAATTCTGTATGCTGGCCTGGAATAATAAGGTAATTGGAACATTTGGGGTTCACTTTCAGCGGCCTGCGCACCTGGGAATGGTATGAAGAAGATCCCAATCTCATACTTGTGGTTGGATTTGAGATTTTCAATCGTATAAGTGGTGACAGCCCGATGAATGAGCGGCGTGGCGGTGTATATCTTCCCCTCAATTTCCCGAAACCGCAACTGAATGCCGTCGATAAACTGAGAAGAATGAAAACAGCTCAACTCAAAACCGCTGCAACCATTCCTTCCCCCTGTACCTGCAGCTCATACTCGGTGAACTTGCGCCAAACCACCGTCACCCATGTGGAATTGATGTCCGAAATTTCCAGATCGGACTCGATAGGAATCTGAGGAGGAAGCGTGCTGTTCTGCACCTCTTTGGGGGTGCGAATTGTGTGAACTCTTGAAGACGGCGTATTGTGCAAGTCTCTATAAATGCGAGCAATCAGTCCACAGTCCAGGGGGCCTTACCTCCAAAAAACTGACCGAAGAGTGATGGTAATTTTAATTTTATATTCCTTGTCCGCAACCAGATCCAGTAGGTCGAATTCCAGCGATGGAGTGGCAATCAGGTCGTTGGGAGGCGCAAACACTTGCAGGTCCCATGCGCTGATGTCGTCCGTTCTGAAAATTTATCCTCATATTAAACAGATGCAATGGTTCACTTGGATCAATTGGAGGAGGTGGAGCAATGGCTGGGCCGCCTCGATCACCTGACCTGACGAATCCGGATTATTTTACCTTGTGGGAGGAGTTTCTTTTGAGTCAGCAAAATCCCTTTACGAATTTTTGCTAGTTCCGATTGGTGCTGCCACCACGACCAAAGGCTGAATTTTACAACATTACACTAAATGGAATATCAGATCACTTACGGTTTGAAGGTATATCGAACCTCCACTCTTCCGTGCAGGCCCACAATGACTGGCGGTACCATAAAAGCCAGCCGAATGGTATGAGGGTCGATCGCTTCCAAGGCATGGACGGAAATATCGTCCCGAGGAGGATTGAAGCCGAAATCGTCCGGATACTGGCTGGGAAACACACCTAGAAACATTTTTTTTGGTTGCGATGATTCCCGGAAATAATGATTACCTGGCAATTTCAAAATGGATGTGAAATTTGCGGTCTTGCTTCGAATGGTATCCAAATCGAGGCCATGAAAGGGCGGGGAATGTGAATGGGGATCTAAAGGTTCATGCCCATGAGAATGAATGTTCTGGTGCAAATCCTGCAGAATTTGCTCTAAGGAAATGTCCTGTGCTGAGTGCTTGTCAAGGGGCGGCACTGGCCGTGGCTTTTGGTCGATGTTATTTCGATGGGTAAATTCGGGATGGTCTGGAGCCAACTCATGAATTTCCAGCACCGATCCCGAAGGCAGATCCGAAATTTCTGGATGTTGTTGGAGCAATTTGAGGAGATGGTCCTGAGCAGCGCCACCCTGCACGGGTAGTCGGTGCTCAGGATTGTTCCAGATAATTTGCTTTGTCCGATTTTGCGCGGACACCAGCTGGGGCTTTTGGATAAAGGGATTTTGTGCAGAAGGACGCTTTAGGAAGTCGATTTGGTTATTGATGGGTGCCTCGTTTTCGTAGACCGCAAGGGGCCCCATCACTTTAGAGGGTGGTTTTTCCGGCCGGAAGTCGGTCACGTTTTCAGTTTGTCCTTGTATGTCCGGTCTGTGCGAACTGAGTTCGACTGCCACTGCAAATGAAAGTCCACTGGTGTTTGGCACGTTGAAAAAGGCATATTTACAGCAGAGGAAGCGAACCCACAACCGCGATCATTCAAAGGTCAGTCTAGTGTCTTTTTTTTTCTTTTGGGCTGTCTGTACATGTTTGTTTTTTGATTTGGTGTAAATCCACGATCATTTAAATTCTATTCGCGAGTTCAACTACCACTTTAACTCGAAGAAATTCAAATATTTTGCAGGTTAGCGGCACAAAAGTTTCCAAACGTCACCTGACATTCGTAAGTAAAACAACGTTGTCGGCTCTTTGATGCCGTATTTAGATGGATGTTGTCAATCGTAACGATTTGCTTCAAAATATGAAAATCTAATGACTGCCAGATATATAAATGTAAAACTATTGAATGTTTGTTTTATGATTAGTGTTGAACACTAAAATAAGAAATATTTAACACTGATATTTATATTGTTTACATGCCTTTGCAAATAAGCAAGTGGGCACATTTGGCAACGTCGCATCTAGCTTTCTAACGGCTAAACTATAACTACCCTCTTTTTCCTATAGATGGCGCGGCTCCTTTCGGGCAATTTACCAGATAACTACCCTTTAGCTAGGAAACTTTGACACTTATTTTGATTAGATGTCATTGTGTTTGTGTAGTTCCACTCAGCTTTTCCAAGCCTTTTTAGTGTGTGTTTTAAGCTGGTAAGTATAGTTTTATGTCATAAACTTAAAAACAAAGGTCTAAATATGGGATGCCACCAATTATTAGCGATCTGCAATGTTTGCGGTTCACTGCGCGCCCATCGGAAGTTGAACTCGCGAAAATCTTCACAAAATGCAATTTTGTAAAGAATTCGTCTACTTATATTAGTAGTTGTTGGTGTCAATCGAGCAAAGTTCAAGTTACCTGCATTGGCATTTTCCGTGCACACCCAGTACTTGCAACAGTCATCATCAGGCGCATGTTGAAGGGAGGCGTCTTTCGCAGAACAGGTCAGCTCGGGCGGTGGAAGCGCTGGTACCGGGGCGCAAGTGTTCTGGCATTCGATTTTGCCCATCTCACAGTAGCACCTTGGAATACAATGCAAAACGATCCATCAACATGGAACAGTGAAATTATGGAAGATTATAACAGACAGGCAGGGAGAACCCCTAGCGCAACGTTGGAACCAAGATACGTCACACCAATCGATCAAAGAGCTAAATGTCAACATGACATCTAGAACAAAAATTGGGAAAAAATATCCAACGGCGTCAAGGGGACTAAAGGTCTAAAACAGGGCTGCTGCCCATCTCCGGTACTATTCAATGTACATGTAGATGAAGCTCTCAGACTATGGAAAAGAAAGCATAAGGGAACATGCAAGGTACCACATTATATACGTGACACTATGCAGATGACCAGGTAGTGATTGCTCAAGACTAGCAAGCCCTAGAGTATATGTCCCCAGAGCTTGTACGAGTAGAAGAATACCAAAAATGGGGACTAGAGGTAAATGTATACCAAACCCGATATCTGTGTTTTGGGGGAAGAACCAGCGGATTACCTGGACCGGCATTTGAAGAGCAGACGTTGAATGCATGTATCTGGGAATGAAAATGGCGAAGACAGGACGAGCTGAGGAAGCTATAAAGGAGAGAATGGAAAACAACTGAACTCAATATTATGACAGAAAAGCATCCTATGATACACCAAGACTAGGGGACAATTTACTAGCAGTTGAAATTTACTTTCCGGAGCGACGACTTAATCTAGAGAGGAACACGTGAAAAATGAGGACATTAGAGAACAACAAGGAACAATCGCAGGCGACATCGAGAAACTGCAATTAATATGGTACGGACATGCGAGGCGTATGGCGAAAGACTGCCGATGAAAATATCGGAGTGGACACCTCCAGAACGAAGAAACAGAGGAAGACTGTAGAACCTGCAGAGAAGAACCCAACCCCAAGGAGTGTAACTCTATGAACGGGATTTATATATATATCAGTCACCTTTTTTCGCATCCCGTTACGTTGATCGGCAGCTGTTCCCAGTTCTTGTACAGTTTGTTCTGGTGAAGACAAGACCCGTTGTTTTTACATCGCACCTGGTCCGGGCAACAGTTCGGAGGCGATGGTTGAAAGTGCATTGGAATCGTTTCCCAATCGATGCAGCCTGGATCTGGAAGATTGCTGGCGAGGTTAAAAATCACCTCGCTTCCAAACGTGGCGCATCTTGCTTGACACTCACCGATCACATCGACCCCAAAGTAGGTGGGGCACTCCAGCTTCAGGCATTTCATCTCTCCGTTGTGACATTTGCACAACGATTCGCACCCATCATGGTACTCCTCTTCGTTGCTGAGGTTTTCCCTTTGAACGCACAACCATCGCTAGTTTTTTCCTGTGGAATCCCTTTCGCATCTTCCACTGTTGCTGTCACCGGGACTATTTCTTCGGTGTTTTCCAAGCGGACGTACTTGCCTGGTTGCTTCACAAAAAGCTCACCTTTGGGCAGCAGTTGGTAATAGTTCCAATGCTCCTTGTCGTTGCTCAGCTCTGAGGGAAGGATGTGCTTCATTATTTTTGCAAAACTTATTGAATCTGGTCACTTACCCACCACTGGTAAATTATGTGCATCCTCGTCGAATTCCGGCTCAATTTTCAAGAATATGACACTTGCATTGAACTGGGTTGCAAACAGTATTTTATGCTTGATCGGTTTCATCAGCTCGTCTTTCTCGGGATCCTGATGGTCATCCAGGGTGACATCGCACAACACTTTCTTGCAGCAAGAGTCGTTGGGATCTGGAATTTCCACGCAGCTCTCTGAGGTCTTCTTGGGTTGAGGACACCTGGAAATTGGTTGGTTTTAAATTGTAGTGCCACGTGTACGATATACCCCGGGTGACAATTTGAAAACTTACTTCTGTTACTCACCTCGGTTTACAAGATATTTCGCCCGCGATTTCGCAAATGCAAACCTCCAGACAGTCCTTGTTGAACGTGTCGCCTCTGTTGAAAGTCTTGTTGCCAAACGAGCACATCTCCAAGGGCTCGGTCTCTAAAAAGTTCCAGTTTCACTTCATCCCATTGATTTCGAGCGACGTTGTATTGCTTGGGTTGTGCTTTAGGTACCTGTATCTCCAGCACACACCAACACTGAGCAGCATGGGTCGTCTGATGCCTTTTCTGAGCACAGCGGATCCTCAATTCCTTTGCCTTTCCGAACAAACGGTCCCTTGCATCGGTCTTCGCAGTTCAGATTTCCGTTTTTGCACGTGCAAGTCGAGTCACACCCCAGTTCCAGGGTTTCGCCGTTCTCGTATGTGAGGCCTCCTTTCTCGCAGATGCCTGTAAAACGCCCCTAATAAGAATGGAAGACCTTCTACCTACTGCCATCTAACCACTCTTACCGGTCGAGACGTTGAAGCCTTTGTTCTCCACTCGGTGAATTGGCGCCAAAATCTTTGGGCTCAGCATTTCTTCCATGCCATCTTCATCGCCATCCAGAATGGTGACATCACTGAGATCGAACTCGTCATGACTGGCGGTCATATTTGCAAGATTATTTCCGTCATGGGCTGCATGAAGAGTGAAGTTCAGGGCTCTGCCTCGCGGCTCCTCTGCAGACAACGGCGTCGTCGAGTTCTTCAGCCAGAAGCTGTTGTTCGAACTGTTGTGAGTGGTTTGTAGTAGTTTTTTCCAACTGGTGCAAGCTTAGAAAAGTGTCTTTTGAAGATGGCTACTTACGTTGGAAGGGTAGTTAGGGGCAATGGTGTAGGGCGAAAGTTTGCTTCGTAATGCTCTTCAGCCATCATGTTGAGGGCCTTCGGCTGCGACAATGGCTCCGATGTGTGTAGAGCTACGACCTCCAGATCGTCATTATCTGGAAAAAGTTCGCAATTCATTCTCTTTCACGTCTTATTTCCACAGAACTAGAGGATCAGCGTGGTTTTTTGAACACTGTGTCTTTTGTATATCGAGGGTGGTTCAGTCTGCAGCTCTAGGTTTATACAGGGTGTCCCACTGCGATGGATATCTGGCAAACTATAATTAGGAGAAATTGGAAAATTGGCCAGCCCATATATTCTCCCGAGAAAAGAATCAAGAGACGCTAAGTCGGGGCTGTTAGGGGGCCATGGGGTAAGACCAGCTCGTCCATTCCAGATATCAAAGTCGTCATTTCTTCTCTTCATTAACAACGTTGTTCTTATTCTTCCTCTAATAATTTGGCGTTCGCAAAATCCGTTTCCCTGAAGTTTCCGCTGGGGAAACTGGACCAGCCTGTAGATAGTCGTCAGTCTGGATTCAATGTTTTCTGCGCCAACAGACTGTTCGAATATGGACGACTTGGAAAGTGCTAATTGGAACAATCTCGAATAGTCAGAAGCTCCTATTCAAACAAAGATCCACTTGTACATTGGCCTAAAAACGAGTTGCATTCGTCAGCTGGCCGTCTTTCGAGCTCGATCGACCTCCTTTTATCGTTCTTTATTATGAAGACACGCCGGAAAAAAGTACGAGGAAGACGAGGCGAGTGGAAAAGAAGAATAACGAACGGCACTCAGCCTGCGGCTCTTCGGATGCGTGCATCAGCAGCTGTGTCTGGTATGCGACCATCAGTCGAAAATGGTCAGAAAACTGCAACTTTGCCCTCTTATTAGTGGAACAGTGATTCATTATTTGGGCAGTGTCCTGGTCAGTGGAGGTCAACCGTTCGTACTGGTCGTAGGTGTGAAGAAACTGAAGAAAGTTTTTGCTCGCTTGACGCTTTCAAATGCCATTATAAGTTGAACGTTTTAACAAACATACGTCCGAATCGAATTGCCGATTTTCAATGGCAGAACTGCACTCATTAGCTCAATATCTAGACCATGAATTTTAATAGACCAAATTGGGTATGCCAAATTGCGGCTTAGTTAAGAGGCACGGAAAATGGTTCTACTAGAAAACCATTCCAAATCGTAGAAACAACAGACCGGTTCTGGTCTGCGGGTATTGGAATATAGAAATGATGTTCGACCCGGTCCACCAGATCACTTTGGGGACGGAATAATATTTGGCCGGCGTTAAATTGGTGCGTTAATTACACGAAGACCCTGTAGACCAATGCAGTTCAGTTGCTCCCAAGCTTTTTGGCAGTGACGCAATAATTGTCGTTCTTTTTCTATTACGTGTCAATCGAGCGAGACGGAAAAATGATGCGTTTAACGTACGTCTTTCATTAAATTGTTACAATTGAGTTGATTTCTTGGCTTTAGTGTTGGCATTTATGTGAATTTTTCCAAGTTCGGGTACCGAAAATGCCTAAGGAACCACAAAGGGCGAACATCAGTTCATTTTGCCCACATTTTTCACCACCATCGCTTCGATCTTGCATGAGTTTCTCATTTTTTTCTTAATAATTTCACTGCAGGTTTACCACACGAAAAATAACACGCTTTAAGTTGCTTGAGTCCCTCCGAATTTTTATTTTTGTCTTGTTTTACCATAAAGGACACTTTAAATTAAGCAGTTTCAGCGAAAAAAATTCCTGGATTGTCCATAATTCAGGCCAAAAAAACGCTCACAAGTTTGCGAACAATCACCAATTTCGAGCGGTGTTGCCAAACTTTGCAAAACAAAAACAACCAATTTGGGTCGGTTGAGATTGTTTAGGTGTTTTCAGGTTATTCATTTGTACTTTTTGTACATTTTCTTAGTTTCTTTTAACAAATCCCTTCAACCATGCTAACACAAACCAACTAACTCACAAATACGTGGCAACAACGCAATTTGTTGAAATCCCCAAAGAGACAAATAAAATAAAATACATAAATACGTGGTTTTGGGAAAGCGAATTTCAAAAGGGTAATTGTTCAGAACACGATCTGTTTTTAAGACTGTCGTTTTTCCGATTAAGACTATGTTCACCTTATAGAAAATCTCATAGCAAACAACACTTTTCCTATAGATTTTTCGAGAAAATGCAGTTTTCCACCACTTTTCACCGTTTGAAATTCCCCAATTTCCAAATCAAAACCGGTCGCCATGATGGTTCGCTCTTTGCGACGGCGTACCAGTCAAAATTTTTCGCGCAGTTGCCAGTACTATCACCAGCACTACCTTAACTACGCGTTCAGTTTCCCAGAGACAATCAAACTCGAAAAATCACATTTAAAAGTTTCAAGTTTCGTTTGAAGTTCTACCAGTTTCTAATAGAAAACACATTTTCTACCGTACCTTTTCCAATAAATAATTTTTGGATTTTTGCGAAACTTCCGTGTTTTGAGATATTGCTTTCCTTCACTGATACTTCTGGCAAGTTTTCAACTTTGAATTAATTACTTTTTGTTTTGATTGGTATTTTGTGCTTGGCGGCAGTTTGGCAACGTGGATGAGCAGTCTCAATGGCCTCGACTGCGTAATGTAAATGTAAATTAAATTAATAACAAAGCTGAAGACAGCGATTGGTTTTCCCAATTTATTGTTAAAATTCTGCAAATTTAACCTCACTTTGCAACTTCAAAGCAATCAGTAAAAAGTGAATTGGTAGTTTATCGAGAAAAACAAATGGTGCTATATCGGATTGAACAAAAATAAATCTTTCGAACACACCGGGAACAAACGCTCAAGCTGGCAACCTGCCAACATGGAAGGAAATATTTTGAACCAATCTCCGACGTCAGTAAAATAATGACGTCACTGCCAAATAGCTTGGGACAGCCCAAATTACCATTTCAGCCGAGTTTGTAATAAAATCAATTCTTTCGATGTTTAGTAGGTAAATTGGCAATGTCTTCAGATACTGCGGATTATAAAAAGAGGCTTCAAATCGACCTCAGCTGTAGTATTTCAGATTCATTGACTACAATACTCAAAGACAATTACTAGAAATCCTGGGTATCACGTAATTTAGCAACTATTTCTCACAATTACATTTTTTTGCTATTATTACTGTGCATGGAAATGTTAATGATCTAAACGTGATGCCAATGACCTAAATGTTGTTTCAAAAACGGGCAAAAGGCCAAAGATGTTAGTCAAAAACCACAATTTATACTTATGTGTGACCGGGGAAATTCGCGGGCTTTTAGGCCGTCGTGGAAAGGAATTTCTTCCTGACGTTTTGCTAATTGGAGTGGGCGAGCATCTTCAGATTTAAGGGTTTTACTTCTGCAAAGGCCTCATGAATTGTTCTCGATTTAAAATTATTTTCCAACATTTTCATCAACGAAAAAATTGGAGGTGTTAGATCCGGTGATCGTGGTGGCCACCTTATGTGTTTTTCCAACGGTTCCTAAACAATGAGCATTCAAACACTCCTATTCGAAGAATTGTGCCATTCTTCGTTTCTTCCACTCTCAATATTAACTGATATAATTTTCACAATGAGATCAATTTTAATTTTGTAGAAACAAAAAATGGTACTCCCTTTACAGTGTTAGTGACACAGAACACAACCGTTAGATTTCTTCGATATTCTTCCAAAAATCTTCGATTAAAGCAAATGAACTCTCACCGGTTTGATCGGATATTCTACACATCCTGTCCCCCTCTAAACAGTGTTCAGCTTTCACCACAGACGAGTTTCCAACACGCATAACACCACTAGAAACCACACTACAACATCACAATTGTTCTTCATTGTCTCTCACCCACCAAAGCACATTGACCAAAACGTTTTTTTTCCGACAAATTCAACTGACGACCAAAAAAAAAAACCACTGCGGGGCGGTAAGCAACGGTAAAAGTCGTCGTTTTCGATCACATTACCGCTACTTGCTTAGATGGACGTCCACTAAGATGAGGTCTTGGTCTAACATTCTAAACTGTTCTCGCACTGACGGCACCACGGCTTCTGCCTTCTGCAGGTATGGTTGGACTCTTGGCGTGCCATCACCAACGACCTACCTTTGGCGGTGAGGTGCGGCTGGGGGCAGCTAGCACTACGTGCAAACTGTCGAAAGCAATGAAGATGAGGCGATTTCTTCGTTGGATGTCTACAGGCTCCTACCTGTCCGATGAGGCTTGACACTTTGTGCGCCATTTCCAGTCAGGCCAGGAAAAGATATGTGCATCGCAACAGATCAAACAACCTGCTAGTTTCCAACATGTTGAATTATCCGGATCATTTTCGTATCGCATCTTTAGAAGATATACATAAGATTTTTCGTTATTCCACGTTCTCTTGGAAGGATTGGCTGATTACTTTTTGTGTGCCTCTCGTACTAGCTCTAGTACTGGTGCGATAGAATACAGCCAAACAAATATCCAAGATTTACTGGTTGCCTACGCGACAACAGCTTAATGGCGGTACAAGGGTTGAAGAGCCAAGGGCCGTTCTAAGCTACTCGGCGTCCTCAATAGATGGAGATGGAAAAGCGTGTTTACTGCCTGTTCACTAATAATTGCAGGCCGTAATTGATTTATACCACCAGGCACTATTTGCCTTTGCCAGCAAAGTAAGGCCTTGTGATGCACGAAGAAGTAAAATAAAAATCAAATTGTGCAAGCCGGTATAGAGTGCAGAGTACAAGCCTTATTAGTGGCAGGCCTTACTAAAAAACAAAAGCGCATGTGCAGATGTCAATTTACCGGCGCACTTTAAGTGGCCTACAACTTTAAATTATCAAACTGCTGCATGACTATTTTCAGCGTGAAAACCCAGCAGGGAAAACCCCCTTTTACATGTGTCGCATTTTAGTTTTTTCCTATTTTTACCTTAAAGCTCGTTCACACGGTGGCGTTAATGGCGTCCACGGCACTGTCATTGTCTGAACAGTTGAAGGTGACAGTGTCGCGACTTTGTGACATACGACACCGTGACACTAGCTACTGTCACGACATTAATGTCACCGTGGTGTGAACGAGCTTTTAAAGAACACTTCAAATTAAGCAGTTTTCTGTGAAAAACATTCCTTAAAAATATGCTCACCTTATAGAAAATCTCATAACAAACAAGATTTTTCCTATAGATTTATCGAGAAAATGCCGTTTTCCACCACTTTTCAGCCTCTGAAATTCACCAATTTCCAAAACAAAACCGGTCGCCATGATGGTTCGCTCTTTGCGACGGCGTACCAGTCGACATTTTTCGCGCAGTTGCCAGTACTATCACTACCACTACCTTAAACATGGGGGGTCGTCACCCACGCGTTCTGTTTTCCAGAGACAATCGAACTGAAATAATCGATTTTTAAAGTTTCAAGTTTCGTTTGCGTTAACTCTTCTTCTCTCTCTTCATTGTGTTAACAAATTTCACGCTGAACTAATTTATGTTGCGAGAGAAATCGAACGTGGGAAAAATGGTTAAGCTCAACCGAAATATACCCATAAATTTTAGAAAACACGTTCCTATAATAATGTAATAGTTTTCTTCCGTGTTTTAGGATATTGCTGTCCTTCACTGACACTGCGCTACTAGTTCCTCTAAGGACGTACTTCTGGTAAGTTGTTAATTTTGAATTTATTACATTTTGGTTTGATTGAGATTTTGTATTTTGGTGGCCGTTTGGCAACGCGGCTGAGCAGACTCGATTTTTCGGCTGCGCGAAGGCACCGAAAAAAAGCCTTGTTCTGCACAATACCCAAGTTTTTTCTAAGTTTAATCTGTAAACATTGTTGGACCCAACTCCGTTTTCAGCGGGAGAATATTGGAATGAACAACTATTGTCAGTTTGGCAACACCTGGCATTTAGGCTTCCAACCAGGCATCTTTTCCAAACATTTCAAGTTTCGCGCTTCGAACATAGGTGGCGACAAAAACTTCGTTTCGAAATCTAGCTTGCCGATTCCGGTTGGTGTGCCGATGTGTACAGATGCGCTGTGCTAGAGCCATTCAACTCAGTGTTACCCATGTCTAGTTCCAGCGACCCAAAAGTATTTTCATTGTGCTCTTATGATACAGGGTCTTCAGAGGCCTGAACTAGTATAAGTCATATTAAAAATATGAAATTAGTTGCTTAATAGTATGATCCATGTTCCCCGGTTTATGTCATCAAAACTTTCCAGTATCCTTAATTGAAATTGTAGATTATGTTTGGAAATACGCCCGATGCGAATGTGCAAGAATTCCTCGAATTTGCGTAAAACACAAAAGCACCCACATTTAGCATTGCGCATTATTCATATCAATTCATTGGTATCCCAAAGAGCAATCATGAAGTGACCACCTACGAACGTGTTTACATTTGTGGCGCAATAGCGCTTTCCACCACGAGTCGACACTTTTATGAATTTGAAACAACCGGAATTCTTGGACAAAAATCGCCGATAATCAGCCTTTTTGCTCTGGCAAGTGAAACTTTCAGCTAACGAGATTAGCACATTATTGTTAGTTTAGCTTATCGCAAAAAAACTGCAAAGTTATTCGGTAACGAGCCAAAAATTAATGACCGTGGTTCCATGGTACGTTACTCCACGGTAACATGCATAATTGCAGCCCAGCTCGTTTTTAGTACCCTCATTTACGTAAAGGTAAACGAACCGTTGAAATCATAGATGTGCTTTTTCTACAGGGTGTCTTTTTCCACACTTTTATAGGGCATTGGGGAAAAGTCTGCAACTGTCAGATCCGGTAGTCGTGGTGGCCACCTCATGTGGTTCCAACTAGATAAATCGTCTAGGAAACCGATAGCATGCAGTTGTGTGATATTATTGAAAAGGGGATATTCCAAAGAGCGATATGTTTTCAGATTAAAATATACAGGGTGGCCCATTTAACAAAATCCCATAGGTCTGTTCTGTTGCTATGATGTGGATTCATACAAGTTTTTCGGGAGATTTTAGACCCAATAACAGTGTGGAAATGGGACACGCTGTATATAGTTCATGCGACCCCTAAATGGGTTGGAAAGAGTCCAAAAGCAGATATTTCCGGGTGGCTTGCATTAGTCAGATGACCGTGGGGGGATGGCTACACTCCCGGATCCATCTCCGGGTGACCTCTGCGTAGCAGTGACGTAACGCTGAGCTCTCACCAATGATGATGAGGTTGGGAACTCTTCACCGAGAGGAAAGTCGGTCAGTGGGCTTCGTCCGATCCGGCCAATTCTGATTCAGAAGGAGAAACGCACACGCGAACAGTGAGACAGTCGAACGAAGAGAACCTGCCGTGATAGTTCGCAAGAAGTTGATTTTTTTTTCGTTATTTTGGAGGAACCTCGAGTTCCATTCAAACTGCGTGCATTTGTGAGTGAGTTTTCGGTTGGATTGTGTTTTAGTGTCGGCGTGATGAGTAAGTTTCCAATGAATATCGGCAGAAATCATGTTTTTACCCGCCCTTAATGTTGCTGGTGAACAACAGCCCTTTGGAGCTACGCGAATTTTAGGCACTCAATTGGACATTTTTTCGTGGATTTGATGCAGAAAAGTGTCTCGAGATCGAGACACTTGGTTGTTCAATGAGTTATTTGCTCTTTTGTTAAACAACTGACTGCATATTGAAGTCAAGTCGTCGAGGATTCTAATTTCTCTTATTAATATGTAAGCTAAATCGTGTAGGAAAAGCAAATGCAACATCGGAATTTTGATAGGAGCAAACACGTCCCACACGAACATCACAATGCATTAGAGGAGGAATCCGATTAGCCCCAGCACTCAAAACTCCTCCTATTCTAATTAGGCGCATTCCGACCAAGTGTGGCAATGAAATGTTATACAAACTGTCGACTCAGTTGCACAATTTTTGTGATATGGCGATCGCATACGTGAAATTTGAATATTTTTATGTACAGGGTGTCCCAACGATAGAGTAAAGTAACTAGAGGAAGGTACTAAAACGTGCCTACAGTGCGAGAGTGCCTCAGAAAAGTGCAAAAACAAGTTTTACTACTGGAATTGCTATATTTTATTGTATTTTTGAATTTCTATGTAAATTCCCAATTCACGTTACAAAAAATATCATAGAAAATTGGATAGTTTTTTGGTTATTCGGGTTTAATCACGAAAAATTTCTTGGCGCTGATAAATCGACAATTTTCGTCGTCTTTAGGCAGAAAATTTTTAAATTTGGCAGGCAAAAGGACTAATACTGTATTAATTTTCGGATTGCAAAATATTTTTGTCGGGAGTTTTCCTGAATTTTTGGAAAATTTTTAAGTTTGCTTTTGGCGATTTGAGGCGGCAAGTCCTTGCGTCAATAGTGCGATCCTGTGGTTGAAAGTGTCTAACTAGAGCAGATAGAAACTAGCCTTTTTCTACTTCCATGGAAAATACTTCCGTGTATTTACCTGTTATGTAATTTTTTTCTGGGAGTTTTCCTCAATTTTGGAATTTTTCAGATTGGACTTTTAGTTTGAGGTTTAAAAAAATTACAGTTTTCAATCCTGACCCCTTGGAGCTGTCAACATCTCTCTACCTGTTGCCAGAGCCATCATACTTTACTCGAAAAAATTTCATTGGAATCAGAGCACTGGGGGAGTTTTGGCACAGCCTCAAACGTAAAGTTGCAGTTTCTTCCGTCAATGGTGCAAGCTGGTGTTTGAAAAATTCTACTTAAGTAACTAGAGCAGATGCACACCCGATTTTTTTCACATCCATAGAAGACACTTGAACCTATAGATTTGCAAAATTATTTTTTGGATCGAATGTTCCTGATTTTTTGGGAATTTTTTCCAAGTTTCAATTTGGCGATTGAGGCTGCAAATTTTCGAGTAAATACTTAAAAAAAAAAACGCTTTGAACCAAGTTACTTTTTCCATCGAAATTATTCCGATCCATGGCCAAAGCCATATTTTAAAAGCTCAGAAAGTTTCATTGGATTAAGCGTACTGGGGGAGTTTTGGCATAGCCTCAAACGTAAAGTTGCAGTTTCTTCCGTCACTGGTGCAAGCTCGTGTTTAAAAATTCTACTTGAGTAACTAGAGCAGATAGACACCTGACTTTTTCCACATCCATAGAAGACACTTGAATCTATAGATTTCCGAAATTATTTTTTGGTGCGAATGTTCCTGATTTTTTGCGAATTTTTTTAAATTCCTCTTTGGAGACGGAGACTGCAAATTTTTTGCGTCAATTCTTTTTTAAAACATTTTGAACCAAGGCACTTTTTCCATCGAAATTATTCCGATCCATGGCCAAAGCCATATTTTAAAAGCTCAGAAAGTTTCATTGGATTAAGCGCACTGGGGGAGTTTTGGCACAGCCTCAAACGTAAGTTGCAGTTTTCTTCCGTCAATGGTGCAAGCTGGTGTTTGAAAAATTCTACTTAAGTAACTAGAGCAGATGCACACCCGAGTTTTTTCACATCCATAGAAGACACTTGAACCTATAGATTTGCAAAATTATTTTTTGGATCGAATGTTCCTGATTTTTTGGGAATTTTTTCCAAATTTCACTTTGGCGATTGAGGCTGCAAATTTTCGAGTAAATACTTAAAAACGACGCTTTGAACCAAGTTACTTTTTCCATCGAAATTATTCCGATCCATGGCCAAAGCCATATTTTAAAAGCTCAGAAAGTTTCATTGGATTAAGCGCACTGGGGGAGTTTTGGTATAGCCTCAAACGTAAAGTTGCAGTTTCTTCCGTCAATGGTGCAAGCTTGTATTTGAAAAATTCTACTTAAGTAACTAGAGCAGATAGACACCTGACTTTTTCGACATCCATAGAAGACACTTGAATCTATAGATTTCCGAAATTATTTTTTGGTGCGAATGTTCCTGATTTTTTGGGAATTTTTTTAAATTTCACTTTGGAGACGGAGGCTGCAAATTTTTGCGTCAATTCTTTTTAAAAGCGCTTTGAACCAAGGCACTTTTTCCATCGAAATTATTCCGATCCATGGCCAAAGCCATATTTTAAAAGCTCAGAAAGTTTCATTGGATTAAGCGCACTGGGGGAGTTTTGGCATAGCCTCAAACGTAAAGTTGCAGTTTCTTCCGTCAATGGTGCAAGCTTGTGTTTGAAAAATTCTACTTAAGTAACTAGAGCAGATAGATACCTCACTTTTTCCACATCCATAGAAGACACTTGAATCTATAGATTTCCGAAATTATTTTTTGGTGCGAATGTTCCTGATTTTTTGGGAATTTTTTTAAATTTCTCTTTGGAGACTGAGACTGCAAATTTTTGCGTCAATTCTTTTTTAAAACGCTTTGAACCAAGGCACTTTTTCCATCGAAATTATTCCGATCCATGGCCAAAGCCATATTTTAAAAGCTCAGAAAGTTTCATTGGATTAAGTGCACTGGGGGAGTTTTGGCATAGCCTCAAACGTAAAGTTGCAGTTTCTTCCGTCACTGGTGCAAGCTCGTGTTTAAAAAATTCGACTTAAGTAACTAGAGCAGATAGACACCTGACTTTTTCCACATCCATAGAAGACACTTGAATCTATAGATTTCCGAAATTATTTTTTGGTGGGAATGTTCCTGATTTTTTGGGAATTTTTCCAAATTTCACTTTGGCGACTGAGGTTGCAAATTGTTGCGTCAATACTTGTTAAAAACGCGTTGAACCAAGGCACTTTTTCCATCGAACTTATTCCGATCCATGGCCAAAGCCATATTTTAAAAGCTCAGAAAGTTTCATTGGATTAAGCGCACTGGGGGAGTTTTTGCATAGCCTCAAACGTAAAGTTGCAGTTTCTTCCGTTAATGGTGCAAGCTGGTGTTTGAAAAATTCTACGCTAAAAACCAGAGCAGGTAGCGACCGCATACTTTTTGCCCATATAGAGAAAACTCTAGTCCGGGATTGGTGGGAAATTTTCCGTAAATTTGAGCATTTTCCTCAAAGTGAAGCCAAAGCAAACGTAGTTCTAATCAGACTTTTTGGTAGACTGGCGTTGTATGCGAGTGAAAATGGGGCTTTAACCCTTCAATCTTCATCGCTGAATAAATTATTCATTAGCTCCTTTTATTCACCCAAATTACTGTCTAAAATAATGCTGTTTTATTGAATTTAGATGTAGGCAACATGATCCTCAAGTGGCCGTTGCTTTGGGGACTTTTCCTGCTTGGAGTCGTTCAAGTGAAATGCAGAAGCAAAGGTAAGGCACACGTTCAAGTTTCCAATGAATTTTGCAAAAACGAGGGTCCAGATCGTTTGCAAATGGCAATTCTGGAGCGATCGGGCGATGGAAAACTTAGGGAAACTATCCGATAGTCAGCTTCTAAAGCGCACAAAAAAATTACGACAACATCAACTAGAGCGGTAATTTTGGGGAAGATTGAAAAGGGTTTGGTCTATTTGATGGGGGCAAAAGCTGCTGATGTAGTGCAAGGGTTTTGGAGAAATTAATTGCGGAATTCCGGCCTGAAAAACGGCCTCATTTGCGATAGTTATTTTCAAAAATTCATCAAAAATCAGTTCAATTTGCTAATAAAAAGAACTTTTATCTCTGCAAAAAAAAGGTTTTGTCTATTCTAAAAGATCAAATTTGACTCTTGTCCTGTCAGAGTTTGGGAGAAATTAGTTATTGAATTCCGGCCGGCAAAACGACCCAACTTTGGATGGTTGATTTCAAAAATTCATCAAAAATCACTGAAATCCGTCAATAAAACGAGTATTTTTGAGTCTGAACCGAAACTTTTGCTTTTCATAAAGCGCAAAACCAACTGTGCAGGCGAGTTAGTTTTGGAGAAAATAATTGTTAATTCCGGCCTGCAAAGTGGGCCAACCTTCGCAGGTCGCATTTAAAAAATTGCAGAAAATCAACCAAAATTGCCATTAATGTCAAAATTCAGGGGCGAATAAAACGAGTTTTTATCTACCTGGTGAGCGCAAAAGCTTCTGGATAAGTGGAAGACTTTTTGTTGAAATAACTGTTTGAACCCAAGCCTTCAAAACGGATTCAATCTTCAAGTGTAAAAATGCAGCACTTTGTGTTGAGTTTCCCTGCAACTAGTGGAAGGAAACTAAAAAAAGAAACTCATTGGTTAATTACTGATCAAACACGTTACGTCCGCCAGCGGTGCCTCAATGACCCACTGAAAACCACCTAATTTAGCTACAGCCTTGCTTGTCACCATCTACAGTCCACTGTAGAATTTCTTAACTTAGTGTCTCTTCAATGGTTGACTATTGATTCTTGCAGGGTTTTTCCGATATCAATCCGAATTGAGGTCGAAAAAGTCTGGTAAAAATGTCATTAATTGTTTCGATATACATGCACAGTCGAATCTAGGTCTAGACTGAAGTACCGCTACCTCACTTTCTTTAATTGTGTGCAGAACTTACACTTCGATTTCAGATGCTTTTCTCACTTTAAATTGTGGCTACAAAACTTTTTTTTCTTGGTGATTCTAGATCTAGTCGTGGAATCAATCTCAAAGTGCCCGATGCTGACCGAATGCCCGCTCAGAGCTGAGCAGTGCCAAGAAGATGACGATTGCGCTCTGGACGCTGTCTGCTGTAAAAGTCCCTGTGGCAAAGTTTGCACCAAGCAGCTTTTTACTGGTAAATTGCAAGAAAAAAAACGACTAATCTTCATCTGGACTTGTTAAAAAACGATAAAATGACGACATGCTGCGGGTTTAACTGCGAAATGCGCAATGCTTTTCTGAGCTCGACAGCCTTAAACAAAACGTGCTTGAGTTTGAGCACAACTTTGGGACACCCGGCACAACAAAAGCGTTCAAGTTTATTTAATGCCTGGGTTGTGCCGAGTCCTTTGGGCACGACACTGGTTTGGAAGGTGAAAAACACTCCAAATTTTGCGATTTCTTACGTTTTGCCAGCCAGTCAGTGTCGTGCCCGAAGGGCCCGAAGGGCTCAGCACAACAAACGCATTAAAATTGTTTAATGTCAAAGTTGTGCAGAGCCCTTCGGGCACGACACTGGTTTTTTGCTAAAACCAATTATAATAAAGAACAATTCTCCGCCTAGCACGTCACATAATATTCATAATGTTATTTTTTCTCAATTCCGTTTGGACCCATGTACTTGAAACGTGACATTTCAATTCTTAAAGCAAAACCTTCAAAGTATGCGTATGATAAAACGTGTGGGGCACTTGCTTTACAACCGAAGGAAAAACTATACCTATGAATAAAGTCATGCTTTTGCTTTTACTTCGTACTTTCAGCTCCATTTTTATGCATGAGCCCGATGTTATTGATTGCTGATTGCCAAGCTTTCGAAAACTGTATTCCTTTTGTCCAGGTTGTCAGACCCTTCGCATGGCTGCATCCAGAAGAGCGAAATCCCTGGAATCGAACCGAAAGCAGTCCGAATGCCACGTTGCAACAGACAAGGGGGTTTCGAACCCATTCAATGTGATAATGAAATCGTCAGTACCTGTTGGTGTGTGGATTGAGGCAGGATTTGAGCGTGCTGGAACCAGAGCTCCTGCGGCTGCACTCGTGAACTGTACAGGTAAGGATGAAGAAGACTTCTTGAGGCTGTAGCTTCAAGTTCAAAATCAATTTAAGGTCATAAAAGTGGTAGGTTTTGTTGGCGATTTCGCTGCATATTTTATGTGTTGGAAATGGAAAAATCAGGTCATGGGTGTTGGGCTCCACAGACATCCGTTTTAAGTTACTCAGGCGCTGTCATTATCTACGTTTTATGGTTGCCACTTTGTTTCTAACGCGATAATTTTACAATTAATTACGTGCACGGTTTGATTAGTGAAATTCTGCATTCGCAACGTTTCCCGCAACCAGAAATCGAATCGCTCTTGGTTCAATACCTGCAGATTGTTTCGTCTGTTACCAAAAACTGCCCACAAAAAAGTTATGGGAGTTAGTCTGGTGGTCTAGGAGGCCTTTCAATAGGTCCTCTCCCTCCCATGGGGGTCTGGCTGTGGACCTCCATCATCCAATGCGGATTTTCTCTTGCCCAATATCGACAATTTCGTCGGTTCACTAAAACCATTCAAACAGAACGTAGAATTATCGGAAAAAATCATGTTTTTAATAAATTATATCTAGATTGCACATA
Source organism: Dendroctonus valens (assembly GCA_024550625.1). Lineage (NCBI taxonomy): Eukaryota > Metazoa > Arthropoda > Insecta > Coleoptera > Curculionidae > Dendroctonus > Dendroctonus valens. The sequence goes on from JAJTJO010000360.1 coordinate 27,066, forward strand.
CATTGCCTGCTTTGCAACATTTCTTTAGATTCCACTGTATTTGTTGTGCCGAGCCCTTCGGGCACGACACTGGATAAAGCGCAAAAAGTAATGTATACAGAGTTTGCTGTTCTCAGCCAGTGCCGTACCCGAAGGGCTCGGCACCACATCGACATTCCTTTAGATTCCAATGTATTTGTTTGTCCGAGCCCTTTCGGCCACGACACTGGATAAAGCGAAGAAACTATTACCCTCGGTTTAGCTCTTAACGAGTTTTTCGGTCGTCTCAAAATAACTAGACCAGGAGCTAACAAAAATCTCTACCTGGTAAAGACACTCAACCAACGCTACCCAAATTTCAAATGCTCATAACTTTCTCACTTTTTACCCATTTTCCGATTTGCAAATTGTACTTCAAAAATCCTTTCAATGCCTTCATTTTATCGCGCTTCACAATTTTTTTCGTGGTCTACATACAACTAGACAAGGAGCAAACGAAAGTGACCACCTAGAAAACATAGTCAATCAAGGCTACCAAACTTGAAATGCCCCATAACTTCGTAACCTTCAAGCCGATTTGGGATTTTGGAAGTCCAATTTAAAGATTTTTCTATTACCATCGGTTTACTTCTTAACGAGTTTTTTCGTCGGCCCAAAATAACTAGACCAGGAGCAAACAAAAAACTCTACCTGGTAAAGACACTCAACCAACGCTACCCAAATTTCAAATGCTCATAACTTCGTACCTTTTTACCCTTTATCGGATTGGCAAATTGTGCTTTAAAAATCCTTTCATTGCCTTAATTTCATCGCTTGACAAATTTTTTCGTGGTCTCCACACAACTAGACCAGGAGCAAACGAAAGTGACCACCTAGTAAACACAGTCAATCAAGGCTACCCAAACTTCAAATGCCTATAACTTCGTAACCTTTAAGACGATTTTGGATTTTAGAAGTCCAATTTAAAGATTTTTCTATTACCATCGGTTTACTTTTTAACGAGTTTTTCCGTCGCCCCAAAATAACTAGACCAGGAAGCAAACAAAAATCTCCACCTTTTAAAGACGCTCAACCAACGCTACCCAAATTTCAAATGCTCATAACTTCGTAACTTTTTACCCTTTCTCCGATTGGCCAAATTGTGCTTTAAAAATCCTTTCATTGCCTTAATTTCGTCGCTTGACAAATTTTTTCGTGGTCTCCACACAACTAGACCAGGAGCAAACGAAAGTGACCACCTAGTAAACACAGTCAATCAAGGCTACCCCAACTTCAAATACCCATAACTTCGTAACCTTTGAGACGATTTTGGAGTTTCAAAACGCAATTTAAAGACTTTTCTATTGCCCTCGGTTTACTTCCTAACGAGTTTTTCCGTCGTCCCAAATAACTAGACCAGGAGCAAACAAAAATCTCTACCCTGGTGAAGACACTCAACCAACGCTAATTCTAATTAATAATTTTCTTACGTCGTAAATTCCTCGAGCTCTGTTGAGTTTAGCTTATGGTGCGTTCAGACCTGACTAGCCGAGCCCGAGCCGAGCCCGAGCCGAGCGTGAGCCGCGGCAAATTCCCTTCAAAATTTCTCTCCTCTGGCTCGGCTCCTCAGGTCTGGACGAACCGTTAGAATCCAATGAACGTATGTTGATGGTCTTCAACCTAAAAAAACTCGCAATATCAAATAAAAATTCACTTCTGGGACTCACTGTTATTCAGTGAAATCTGATGTCTGAGTTCCTCTAGCTCCAAAAGCGTGCGCTGACGCCACTTGCCGCATGTTTGCCCTCACGGCTTCGCCCCTCACCAAGGACGGATGTCCAATGTGCCGCTGCAGAGATCCCTGCGACGACATTAAGTGTCCCAATGCTCTGGAGTGTCATCTGGACAAACTGGCCTGTGCTGATCCACCCTGTCCACCTGTTCCAACATGTAAGTGGAACATAGCAGATAACGATTAGTCGCGGCATTTGCATGCGTTCAACTTCCAAGTTATTGGAACCCATTTCTAGGTGATGAACTTTTAACTCGCAGATTAGCAAAACATGCATCCTGCAATTAAGGTTCTATTTAAGAACCGCATCGTCTGAAATTACGACGTTAGAATAACATCGATTAATCAACGGTTGCTGATTTGATAGATGAATGTGGTCAAAGGAAAAGTGATCTTAAACAGCTCATCAACAGTGGCCACAGAATGAACTTCACGTTTATTACAGTCACGAAGAAGTCTATTGACCTTTCTTTCGATTATCTGTATGAAAGATGGGTGCGTTTTCATGAATTTTCGAGAAGGTCAAGGATGCATATTTCCGCTTTTCCATCAGGCTAAAAGTCAAGATCTGAAAGCAGTGGCACGCAATTAAAATGTACCTGCTTAGGTTGTACCTTCCACCTTTCTGAAAATGCTTCGTACATTGCAAAAGAATTCTAATTGGTTCTTGGCATGACATCGGTAGGTGCCATCACCACAAATTTCCGCATTAAAACAAAACGAACTTTCACTAGTCACCAAGCGACTTTTGTCCTACCTACCGATGTTCAAATACCAAAGCAATTACTATTCGAGGCACATTGTTGAGGGTTCACGTCGAAATCTCTTGGTTCTCACACTTAAGACATGCATGTTATTGGTCCGTTTGCAGGCAAACGAGGGCAGGAGCCTGGAAAAACATCTGTCCTGTGGGAGACCCTTTGAGAATCAGCGACACAGTGCGGCCGTTTTTGGTGTGGCAACGATCCAGGAAAACCCACATGTCCACCAATGTATCAATGCCTGGTTCAAAAAGGTAGGTATCTGCATAAGTGCGTATCAACGGCTCCAAGTCCAACGAACAAAAATCAAACTTAAATGCCCATAACTTCATTATTTTTTACCCGTTTTTCGATTTGCAAATTGTACTTTAAAAACCCTTTCATTGCCTCATTTTATCGCTGAAGAAATTTTTTGGTGGTCCCCATATAACTAGACCAGGAGCAAACGGAAGTGACCAGCTGGTAAACGTAGTCAATCAAGGCTACCCAAATTTCAAATGCCCATACTTCGTAACCTTTTAAGACGATTTGTGAAGTTTCAAAGTGCTATTTAAAGACCTTTCTATTGCCCTCGGTTTAGCTCTGAACGAGTTTTTCCGTCACCTCAAAACAACTAGACCAGGAGCACACAAAAATCTCTACCTGGTAAAAACACTCAACCAACGCTACCCAAATTTCAAATGCCCATAACTTCGTAACCTTTAAGACGATTTTCGATTTTCGAAGTGCATTTTAAAGGCTTTTCTATTGGCCTCGTTTTACCTATTAACTAGTTTTTCCGTCGCCTCCAAATATTAGACCAGGAGCAAACAAAAATCTCTACCTGGTGAAAACACTCAACCAACGCTACCCAAATTTCAAATGCCCATAACTTCCTTACTTTTTACCCGTTTTCGGATATGCAAATTGTACTTTGAAAATCCTTTCATTGCCTTCATTTTATCGCTTGACAATTTTTTTCGTGGTCTCCATACAACTAAACCAGTAGCAAACGAAAGTAACCACCTAGTAAACATGGTCAATCAAGGCTACCCAAATTTCAAATGCCCATAACTTCGTAACCTTTAGACGATTTTCGAAGTGCATTTTAAAGGCTTTTCTATTGGCCTCGTTTTACCTATTAACGAGTTTTTCCGTCGCCTCCAAATATTAGACCAGGAGCAAACAAAAATCTCTACCTGGTGAAAACACTCAACCAACGCTACCCAAATTTCAAATGCCCATAACTTCCTTACTTTTTATCCGTTTCGGATATGCAAATTGTACTTTGAAAATCCTTTCATTGCCTTCATTTTATCGCTTGACAATTTTTTTGTGGTCTCCACACAACTAAACCAGTAGCAAACGAAAGTAACCACCTAGTAAACATGGTCAATCAAGGCTACCCAAATTTCAAATCCCCATAACTTCGTAACCTTAAAGACCATTTTCGATTTTCGAAGTGCGTTTTAAAGGCTTTTCTCTTGCCCTCGTTTTACCTATTAAGGAGTTTTTCCGTCGCCTCCAAATATTAGACCAGGAGCAAACAAAAATCTCTACCTGGTGAAAACACTCAACCAACGCTACCCAAATTTCAAATGCCCATAGCTTCCTTACTTTTTACCCGTTTTCGGATATGCAAATTGTACTTTGAAAATCCTTCATTGCCTTCATTTTATCGCTTGACAATTTTTTTCGTGGTCTCCATACAACTAAACCAGTAGCGAACGAAAGTAACCACCTAGTAAACATGGTCAATCAAGGCTATCCAAATTTCAAATGCCCATAACTTCGTAACCTTTAAGCCGATTTTGGATTTTCAAAGTGCATTTTAAAGGCTTTTCTATTGCCTTCGTTTTGCTTCTTAACGAGTTTTTCCATCACCTCAAAATAACTAGACCAGGAGCAAAGAAAATCTGTACCTGGTGAAGACACTCAACCAACGGTACCCAAATTTCAAATGCTCATAACTTCGTCAGTTTTTTACCCGTTTTCCGATTTACAAATTGTACTTTAAAATCCTTTCATTGCCTTCATTTCATCGCTTGACAATTTTTCGTGGTCTCCATACAACTAGACCAAGATCTAACGAAAATGACCACCTAGTAAACATGGTCAATCAAGGCTACCCAAATTTCAAATGCCCATAACTTCGTAACCTTTAAGCCGATTTTGGATTTTCAAAGTGTATTTTAAAGGCTTTTCTATTGCCTTCGTTTTGCTTCTTAACGAGTTTTTCCATCGCCTTAAAATAACTAGACCAGGAGCAAAGAAAAATCTGTACCTGGTGAAGACACTCAACCAACGGTACCCAAATTTCAAATGCTCATAACTTCGTCAGTTTTTACCCGTTTTCCGATTTACAAATTGTACTTTAAAAATCCTTTCATTGCCTTCATTTCATCGCTTGACAATTTTTCGTGGTCTCCATACAACTAGACCAAGATCAAACGAAAATGACCACCTAGTAAACATGGTCAATCAAGGCTACCCAAACTTCAAATACCCATAACTTCGTAATGTGTAGGACGATTGTCGGTTTTTAAAGCGCATTTTAAAGGCTTTTCTATTGCCCTCGTTTTCCCTATTAACGAGTTTTTCCGTCGCCTCCAAATAACTATACCAGGAGCAAACAAAAATCTACCTGGTAAAGACACTCAACCAACGCTACCTACATTTCAAATGCCCATAACTTCGTAACCGTTAAGACGATTTTGGAGTTTCAAAGTGCAATTTAAAGACTTTTCTATTGCCCTCGTTTTAGCTCTTAACAAGTTTTTCCATCGCCTCAAAATAACTAGACCAGGAGCAAACAAAATCTCTACCGGGTAAGGACACTCAACCAACGCTACACAAATTTCAAATGCTCATAACTTCGTCACTTTTTACCCGTTTTCCGACTTGCAAATTGTGCTTCAAAAATACTTTCATTGTCTTCATTTCATCGCTTGAAAATTTTTCTTGGTCTTCATACAACTAGACCAAGAGCAAACGAAAGTGATCACCTAGTAAACGTAGTCAATTAAGGCTACCCCAAACTTCAATGCCCATAACTTTGCAACCTTAAAGACGATTTTGGAGTTTCAAAGTCCATTTTAAAGGCTTTTCTATTGCCTTCGTTTTCCCTCTTAATGAGTTTTTCCGTCGCCTCAAAATAACTAGACCAGGAGCAAACAAAAATCTCCACCTGATAAAGACACTCAACCAACGCTACCCAAATTTGGAGTTAAGAGGGATGTCCGCAAATAGAGCTTCACTGTTAAAACATGAAAATTGATTTCTTCAGGCAATGACTACGGTGTATGCTGTCCGGCATCTCTAAAATTCCAAAAAATGGACAATGTCCAGCGCAGCAGACATCACAGATGTGGACTGCGGAAACTTATGCTCCCACGATCTTGAATGTTCATCCGTACAAAAGTGTTGTCAGACGGATCAGTGTGGAGCGTCTGCATGCACCCCAAGAATGTAACAGGTGAAATACTTTTATGAGAATTGCGGCCGATTTGTTACCAGCCTAATCAATCCTGTCTTGTTTCTGCAGAATGTTATCACCAACGAGCTCTATCGGAAGTGTTAGCAGTGAGTGAAAGAGCGGGCAGAGGATACGTGCCTCAGTGCACTGCAGACGGGCAGTTCGAACCGAAACAATGCAGTCGAAATGGGCTGGTCTGTTGGTGCGTGGACCGTATGGGGCGAAAGCTGAAAGGTTCCATGGGACCTGCAGACGCCGTCAACTGTTCCATTGTGGAAGGTAGTGAAGAACCTCCCGGAGCGAATCCACATGGAAAACGAATATATTTATTTGCAGCGCGTGCAATGACAGTGGCTCGAAGCCTGGACAAAAACGGCAACGAATGCGATCAGCTCGAATGTGCAGCAGTATGTGAATACGGTTTCAAGCTGGGCGATGATGGCTGCCATACATGCAAGTGCGACGATCCTTGCGATGGCTACACCTGTCCAGAAGACGAAGAGTGCGTTAATGTGAAAGAGATCAGTTGCTCAGATTTCCTCTGCCCATCACTGCCCGTTTGTAAGTGAACAGCAACCAGCCTTGACCGAAGAAGAGATTCACGGTGATCTGATTTAGGTCGACCGAAAGCAGTGTATGCAAACCCATGTGTTCAAGGGACTCCTCTGACTGATGATTTGATTGGAGCCCCAGTTGCGTGCGCTTTAAGATCTGAAGAAGGTACCATTGCCCCGCACGCCTTCGAATGTACCTCGGTACCCGGATCAACTCAAGCAGTATGCTGCCCAGTGGAGGAAGTAGATGGAGTGGACCCGCTGAATGGAGAAGCTTCAGAAGATTTCAACCTTCGAGCTGAGGAAAGGCCACAAACAAGTAAGGTCCTGTAACACTGTATTGTCCGGCAATTAAAACTGTTCGTTTTGCTAAAGTGTGCGAATATCTGAGGAAGTTTACCGAAAGCATGGAGGGTACCAGAGAGGGAATGACATTAGCCCTACCAACTCCAGAGTGTGATCCGGAAGGGAACTATCTTGCCACGCAATGCGAATCAACTTCAGATGAGTGTTGGTGCGTGGACAATTTTGGCACCGAAATACCTAATTCCAGGTAAAGTTTTCCACTTAATTTGTTGATGGTTCCCTGAACGTTTGCTTGCTTGCTGCAGGCGTGCAGACAACGCAACCAACTGCGAGACATTGAGGAAAACCATGGACTGTCTGGACCTCACTTGCCGAATGGGTTGTGAATACGGCTTCATTCTATCAGAAGAATCTGGTAGTTGTAGGTTCAAGAGCACTAAAGTTGCAGCAGATGATTATCAGTTGGTAATGCAGGATGTCCCACATGCCAGTGCAGAGATCCATGCAGCGGTGTGCGCTGCAGAGAGGACGAGCAATGCCAGCTGGTAGAAGTGAGTTGCAGGGATCAATACTGTCCACCAGTGCCAGCTTGTAGGTTTCAACCCATTTCCTACTTTATTAGTAACAAAGCGTGATTATTAATGCAGGTCTTCCGAAGAAAATGGGCCAGTGCCCATTACTTGGTTCCAGCCGCAGCACCCACCTGCGATTTTGAGTGTAACTCGGACTTGTCTTGCAATGGTACTATGCGGTGCTGTTCCAATGGATCGTGGGCACTCATTGCGTTGAACCATGCTACTCACAGGTATATTGCTATGGATTTTCGGAAGCTTTATTTGATGTTTAGCGGGTATTGACTCCGATTTGAGCTCGAACGTATTCACTTTTTTTTAAGCTTGTCAGCATCAGAAGACTTAGCTCTGCATCAGGCGCACGAATCCGGCATTCCCGCGGAAAAGTGTACATTCCCACTTGCACTGATGGATGGCGATTATGCTCGAAACAGTGCAATCATGGCACCAAAGAATGTTGGTGAGTTTTGGGTGTTTCACTGCAAACGATTAACGACACGGGATTTGAACGCAAAAACACTGTTGTTTTTTGTACAGTTTTTTATAACACCATTTTTTGTCAACGAAATTAAATAGTTCCGTGCCGTATAATCTGAATAGACATCGGTAACACTGAGTTAAATGGCAGTGTCACGGCGCCATCTTGTCACATCGGCACACAACCGTAATTGACCAGTAGAGTTGTTGCGCCACCTATGTTCGAAGCGCGAAAACTTGAAATGTTTGGAATGATAGCATTTTGCCCAGTAATGTTTTCTGATGACTGCATTCACCAAGTTTTATCAGGCAGGAAACTGCAAGTTTCACACACAGTTATCAGCCTGATAAATATATAATTTCAATAAAGAAGAACGCATGTATTCGGCATCACGGCATGGTGGTGCCATCTAACACCCAAACAGTCAAAGGTACAGTTACAGTTCTCAGGGGAATGCGCTGTGAAGCGCCATTGAAGCAGACTCAACTCAGTGTTACCCATGCCTAATCTGGAATACCCCTGTAGAGACTTTGGTGTTCTTAGGTGCGTAGATGAACGAGGGTTTGAAAAATCCCAATCCAGAACCCGGGCTGATTCCGATCCTAAATTGCGGCGGCAACTTACAGCGCACAATTGTTCAGAACTGGAATTGTGAGGAATGCGAGCACGGATATATGATGAATGACGATGGTTGTAGGACCTGCGAGTGCGTCAAGCCCTGCCTCCAGAATCTCCTGCCGACGGTACCTGGAGGTACACTCAATGGTCAGTTCGCATTTATACATCGTACTATTCCTCGGTAGGTGAGGGAGAGACGTGCAGACTGGTGGCGGTGGAGTGCGTAACTTGCCCTGCCCTTCGGTCCCCATGTGTCTTCCCAGAAGGAGAATCCCATGCCAGAATGGGGAGCCTCTCCGGTTGGGCAACCCGGGACGAGTTGTTCACCTGTGGACCTGAGGCAGAAAGCTGTCCTTCGTCGCATAAATGTCAATTGAGCCCAGTAGGAGAATATGCAGTCTGCTGTCCTAAACCCAGTAAGGTTCACAACATCTTAGGCTAGTCCAACTTTAAATGCCCACCCAAATCTTTCCAGGGGACGTCTGCTTTGAGCCGCTGGAGGCAGGAAATGCTTAGCAAGGCGAAACCAACCCGAAATGTAACTCGCTATTACTTCCATCCAGGACGAACAGATGCGAAACCTTTACGTACTCGGGGTGCCAAGGGAATCACAACAATTTCCACAGCGAAAATGATGTGCAGCTCCGTTTGTCCGGGTACCTTGTCCGGTTTCAGCTGGTTTCCTTGCAATAATGTTCAATCTCTTGTAATGCAGTCCTAAGTCAATGCGAGCGTTTGCGCGAAAAGAACCAGCGAGCTGCTGACCGTTACAAAAAAGCCACGTTCGCTCCAAGGTGTGAGCCGCAGTCGGGAAATTGGCAGCCAGTCCAATGCCTGGAACATGTGGGAGTCTGCTGGTGCGTCACCCCTCTGGGGGAGCCGCTCAAAGGAACCCTGACCAGAGGCGCTGAACCGGAATGCAACTTTAGGCAAGCCCGAAACAGGCCGGCCAGCAATAGAATCGACTCTCTTAGTGAAGCCGATCTGGGTAAGAGTGCATTGAAACCACTAATAGGTACCTAAGTCTGCATGAAATACCTGCAACTTTATTCGCTTTCAGTTCTTGAAGGAGCTGATGATGCAACTGGGAGCAATTGACGAAGAGACGGTTTTGGGTTTTCGGATGTTAATATTGATCGCATGGACACTGACGTCGACTTACCGTTTCTAACAAGGTGCGAGGCTCTGGGTGGCCAGTGCGACACTGAGGGGAAGTTTCTGGCCTACTCAATGCGAAGAAGACACTTGCTGGTGTGTGGACGAGGCCGGAAATCAGCTACCGGGCACCAGCACGTTTGTTAGGCAGCAGAAAACCTGCAGTGAGTAGCCGAGGCTTTCAGCAAAACCGCCGAAAACATGTCCGCCTTTTTAGGAGTTGTGCCGGTGGAGAGCGCGGAAGTTTCTTTGGCGTTCCGAGGTAAATTCGATGATATTTTGGCCATTCCGGTGGTGAACCAGATAACCAGGACCGTTCAACGCCTGAAAGGGAACGTGAATGACGATGGGTTTCACACGCATGTGACCCCTGATGTCTTGTACGTAACATTTTCGGTGATTGGGAGCAACAAAGTGGACGTCGCCTACAGCCTGGAGCAGATGGTAAGATGTCGCACAATTTTGCAAAGGTTCTGCACACTTTTACCCAATCCTGCAGATCATGCAACAGAAACTTCCTGGACTGACTGCCGACATCACGCGATCCAGAGTGATTCATAAATTGCTGTCGCAAGGAGACAAAGCAATGGCCCTACAGCACAGGGAGATCGTGTCGCAAGCGCCAGTTTCTGTAGTGGCTCCTTATCATACCGCCTTGATTGTGATTGCTGCTGCCTCCGCTTTTGTGATCTCAGTTCTGACTGTCTTGGTCATTTTGTACAGGAGAAAAGTAAGTTCGAGTTACAAGCACTTGAGGGGAGGAGTGACTGGGGTTGCACCCATTTGTTTGGGTTTATGTAGATGAACAGCGTAAACCAGCAAAAAATCGCCGAAGAAAACCGCTGCGTTTCCAGCAGCAGGCCGATCTACATTGAGTTGCCGCAGGAAAAATATCATGCCATAGCTGCGCTTCCTGCGTCCAATCCTGCCTGTACATCTCGCTAGTTGCTGGTGGTGTTCACGAGGACAGAGGGTCGAAGGCGATAGTGAAATAAGAATCGTTTAAGTGGTTTATTAGATGTTTAATCAACTTACTGCATGTACATAATGTATTATTTAGGGAAATTAAATTATTTCAGAAACGATATCACCATCACACCTAATAGAACTATGCACTGATCCAATATTCCATCTGAAGACACGGACATGATCACTGCTATACAATTTATGCCTGCAGCTAGGCCGTGCTGACAATAAAAACGGTCTGGTTTGGCACACAAGAATGCAACATTTCATCAAAAATGTCCTCGAACACCAGAAAAAGCTCTAATTAAGGTCCAACTAATCGAAGGACAATGAAGTACTAGGTGACCCTCTAACCCTTGTTCTTCTTTTTAGCCTTGTCGCGTTTCTTGGGTGTTGTGTAAGGTCCAGTACCATCCGTTGGAGAGGAACTGTTGGATCGACTCTCTGGCAGATCAAAGCCGAAGGAGCGCCGCCCATTGTCGTAACGGAGGTTAGTAACTTCGTCATAACTACCTGACATTGAAACCCCATAGTTGTATAACATCGCATTCAAGAATTCAATGCTTTAATGTACCTTCGATGTCAATGTTCGTGGAGTCGGAATATTCCTGTAGCTCTACATTCTTCTTTGGGGTTCCTGCAGGCAAAATAAAGGGCTGGTGCCTTTTAACTGCAAAAAATACTGCAGGGTGTCCCCCACATGGTCAACAGTCTTTTGATTTGCAGTCTCTCGGATCATTGATGATCAAAGTTCTTCAGCAGACAAACTGGGTTGCTTCAATTCACAGCGAGTTCAAAACAAGAGCAATCTTTTGAAGAACTTTGACCATCAAAGGCCTTTTGATCGTGTGCTTGCGGGCACACCCCGCATATCTAATGTTCACCTCGTCCTTTTTTGCCCCCATTTTTGCCTTTCTTCTTGGTACTTTTCCGAGTTGTCCTGGGTTCATCATCGTCATCATCATCAGATGCAAAATTCCCATAAGATGACGTCCCTTCTTTGTCCTTAATGGTAACTGCCCTTCGCGTGGCAGTTCTGCTATCGCTGCGGATACCTATTCAAAAAACCTGATTCGTTAATTAGTCTAAAATTAGCACTTTGTTCCTAGAGTGCTGCGTTGTGAGTTTAAGCAAGTTGTGTTACCCATGCACTTTGCTAAATGGCGAGCAAAGTTTAGAGGTGCCACAGTTTCGTTCGCAATTCGGGCAGTTAAACTTCTGGCAATTTTTCACAGAGGCCTGTTGGAAGGCCTCATTTTTGCTGGTTTCGTCCTCTTCGTCCAGCTGATGCACCTCCAAGCAATACGCTGTGGTCTTGAATTTTCGATGTACATCGAAAATTATGCCTAACGCAGCCTCATCCACTGCATTGTCGAAGAAACTTTCGACGCCAACCCCTTAGAACTTGCTTGTTCTTCATCATTTCTTGAAATCTTCGTACAAATGCTCAAATAAATTGGGGGTTTTGGTCTTGCTCAACTAATTCGTTTAGCTCCTCATCGGACAGCTCTTCCTGATTGTGACTCCGGCTGGGGTGCATGAGACTGTCTTTTGGACATGGTCCTTACAGCAGGGTGCAAATTCTGCTATGCCGCAGCTTTTAACCTCAAAATACTACTGAGTCAGAGCCTTGTCTCTGACTCAGTGACCGGTTCACGGGGCTCATGTTTTATCAAATGGTAATTGTAAAGAACACGGTCTTCTTTTCGGTGCTTCGCGCAGTCGTGGCCTACGCGCTGCCGATAAATCGAGGCTGCTCAGCCGCGTTGCCAAACTGCCACCAAAATACAAAATCTCAATCAAACCAAAAATGGAACAATTTAAAATTACTGTCCTTAGAGGAAATTTCCAGAAGTACGTCCTTAGAGGAAATAGTAGCGCCGTGTCAGTGAAGGAAAGCAATATCTCAAACCACGGAAGAAACTATTACATTATTATAGGAACGTGTTTCTAAAATGTATGGGTATATTTCGGTTGAGCTTAACCATTTTTCCCACGTTCGATTTCTCTAGCAACATAAATTAGTTCAGCGTGAAATTTGTTAACACAATGAAGAGAGAGAAGAAGAGTGAACCCAAACGAAACTTGAAACTTTAAAAATCGATTATTTCAGTTTGATTGTCTCTGGAAAACAGAACGCGTGGGTGACGACCCCGTGTTTAAGGTAGTGGTAGTGATAGTACTGGCAACTGCGCGAAAAATTTCGCCTGGTACGCCGTCGCAGAGAGTGGACCATCATGGCGACCTTTGTTTTGTTTTGGAAATTGGTGTTTTTCAGAGGGTGAAAAGTGGTGTAAAACGGCATTTTCTCGATAATCTATAGGAAAAATGTTGTTTGTTATGAGATTTTCGATAAGGTGAGCATATTTTTAATCGGCAAAGCTGCAGTATTAAAAGAAGACCGTTGTTCTTTACAATTACCAATTAATATACATTATTAGCATGAAGATTTTACAAATAAATACTTTTGTAAAAGTATATGTATACAATCACAGATGACAGAGTGGATAACCTCTGTGACCTGTGGCGGTAGCACAGATTATTTTCGCATGCGACAATCTTGACAGCTCTGGCCCGGTGTATGGCGCGCAATTTGAAAATAAATTCATTAAATAAATAAATAAATAAATTTTCGACTAAAAATCGAATTTTCACAACCGTGTTTTTTGCGTTCAATGGATTGTTTCCTACCAAAGAAGCTGCCCGATAACGAATATGAAGATTTCGGGTTCATAATAAGGAAGATTGCGACCTAAAAACCGCTCGAACAAGTCAAAACATGTTGATTATTTCGGATCTGAAGAGTCTGTCATTGGATTTAAACTGCTCGTTGCATTCCTCGCCTCGTTCCGGTGAAATGATGCCGAGTTCGAGGTATTTTGGGAGACTTGAATTTTTTGGAAAAATATTTCTCTATTAACCCCTTATGAAATTTTCGACCAAAAAATCGAATTTTCACAACCGTGTTTTTTGCGTTCAATGGATTGTTTCCGACCTAAGAAGCTGCCCGATAACGAATATGAAGTTTTCGGGTTCATAATAAGGAAGATTGCGACCTAAAAAACCGCTCGAACAAGTCAAAAACATGTTGATTATTTCGGATCTGAAGAGTCCCTCATGGATTTAAACTGCTCGTTGCATTCCTTCGCCTCGTTCCGGTGAAAATGATGCCGAGTTCGAGGTATTTTGGGAGACTTGAATTTTTTGGAAAAATATTTCTCTTATTAAACCCCTTATGAAATTTTCGACCAAAAATCGAATTTTCACAACCGTGTTTTTTGCGTTCAATGGATTGTTTCCGACCTAAGAAGCTGCCCGATAACGAATATGAAGTTTTCGGGTTCATAATAAGGAAGATTGCGACCTTAAAAACCGCTCGAACAAGTCAAAAATGTTGATTATTTCGGATCTGAAGAGTCCCTCATGGGATTTAAACTGCTCGTTGCATTCCTCGCCTCGTTCCGGTGAAAATGATGCCGAGTTCGAGGTATTTTGGGAGACTTGAATTTTTTGGAAAAATATTTCTCTTATTAACCCCTTATGAAATTTTCGACCAAAATCGAAATTTTCACAACCGTGTTTTTTTGCGTTCAATGGATTGTTTCCGACCTAAGAAGCTGCCCGATAACGAATATGAAGTTTTCGGGTTCATAATAAGGAAGATTGCGACCTAAAAACCGCTCGAACAAGTCAAAAAATGTTGATTATTCGGATCTGAAGAGTCCCTCATGGGGATTTAAACTGCTCGTTGCATTCCTCGCCTCGTTCCGGTGAAAATGATGCCGAGTTCGAGGTATTTTGGGAGACTTGAATTTTTTGGAAAAATATTTCTCTTATTAACCCCTTATGAAATTTTCGACCAAAAATCGAATTTTCACAACCGTGGTTTTTTGCGTTCAATGGATTGTTTCCGACCTAAGAAGCTGCCCGATAACGAATATGAAGTTTTCGGGGTTCATAATAAGGAAGATTGCGACCCAAAAAAAAGCTAAAACCGCTCGAACAAGTCAAAACATGTTGATTATTTCGGATCTGAAGAGTCTGTCATTGGATTTAAACTGCTCGTTGCATTCCTCGCCTCGTTCCGGTGAAAATGATGCCGAGTTCGAGGTATTTTGGGAGACTTGAATTTTTGGAAAAAATATTTCTCTTATTAACCCCTTATGAAATTTTCGACCAAACATCGAATTTTCACAACCGTGTTTTTTTGCGTTCAATGGATTGTTTCCGACCTAAGAAGCTGCCCGATAACGAATATGAAGTTTTCGGGTTTCATAAAAGGAAGATTGCGACCTAAAACCGCTCGAACAAGTCAAAACATGTTGATTATTTTCGGATCTGAAGAGTCTGTCATTGGATTTAAACTGCTCGTTGCATTCCTCGCCTCGTTCCGGTGAAAATGATGCCGAGTTCGAGGTATTTTGGGAGACTTGAATTTTTTGGAAAATATTTCCCTTATTAACCCCTTATGAAATTTTCGACCAAAAATCGAATTTTCACAACCGTGTTTTAATTTACCGTTTTAATTTACCAGGATCGTTATTGGACCACGCCCAGTGGATGATCGCAAAGCTGGATGGATTCTAACAAAATGATGCCTTCCAAGCCCCACCTGAAGACTAGTAGCGCTTAGGATCGGTTAATGTTAAGTTAGCAAACATGGTAAAGAGCAGAAAGCATGTGAATCAATTGTTGAAATAAAAAATTATAAATGGCATACGTTTTTTTGTTTGTTCCGTTATTTCCTTTGTCGATTAGTGGGTCACTATTCTCGAAACTTTGCTGATAAAACCGCTCACTTTCAAGAAAGCTGCGAAAAACCCGGTTTGCATCACTAGAACAGAATATTCAAGGAGCTAGATTTTTTCTTTGTATCAGGGCAGCAGCATGTTTAAGGAGGGGTAGCGAGCCGATATCAGGAGCAGGAGTTTAACGTTACGTAATTTTTTACGTGGGTCTAGTAGCTCTCTATTAGTAAGATTTGAATGGCAAAACGAACTTTCTATATGTATCAGGGCAGCAGCATGTTTAAGGAGGTAGCGAGCCGAAATCAGGAGCAAGAGTTTAACGTTACGTTATTTTTATGAGGATCGAGTAGCTCTCTATTGCAAAATTTTGAATGGCAAAACGAAATTTTTCTTGTATCAGGGCAGCAGCATGTTTAAGGAGGTAGCGAGCAGATATCAGGAGCAGGAGTTTATCGTTACGTTATTTTTACGTGGATCTAGTAGCTCTCTATTTGCAAAATTTGATTGGCAAATCGAACTTTCTATATGTATCAGGGCAGCAGCATGTTTAAGGAGGGGTAGCGAGCCGATACCAGGAGGCAGGAGTTTAACGTTACGTTATTTTTTATGAGGATCTAGTAGCTCTCTATTGGCAAAATTTGAATGGCAAAACGAAATTTTTCTTTGTATCAGGGCAGCAGCATGTTTAAGGAGGTAGCGAGCCGATTATCAGGAGCAGGAGTTAACGTTACGTTATTTTTTACGTGGGTCTTGTAGCTCTCTATAAGTCAGATTTGAATGGCAAAACGAACTTTCTATATGTATCAGGGCAGCAGAATGTTTAAGGAGGTAGCGAGCCGATATCAGGAGCAGGAGTTTAACGTTACGTTATTTTTTATGAGGATCTAGTAGCTCTCTATTTGCAAAATTTGAATGGCAAAACGAAATTTTTCTTTGTATCAGGGCAGCAGCATGTTTAAGGAGGTAGCGAGCCGATATCAGGAGTAGGAGTTTAACGTTACGTTATTTTTTATGAGGATCTAGTAGCTCTCTATTTGCAAAATTTGAATGGTAAAACGAAATTTTCCTTTGTATCAGGGCAGCAGCATGTTTAAGGAGGTAGCGAGAATATCAGGAGCAACGGAGAGTTTTCGCACAGTTTCATTGTAAATTTCAGTCGTTCGACAATAATTCGATTTGTATCAGGGCAGCAGAATGTTCAAGGAGGTAGCGAGAATATCAGGAGCAATGGAGAGTTTTCGCACAGTTTCATTGGAAATTTCAGTCGTTCGACGATAATTCGATTTGTATCAGGGCAGCAGCATATTTTAGGGGATAGAGGTGTGTAGGTAAAAAAATCAAACAATAAAAATGGAATTAAATCAGTTTTATTAGGCAAATAAACACAAATAATTATTACTATTAATATTAACTAAAGCACTTTAACTGCACTTTCGATGATCCTTCGCAGAGCGATTGATTCCTATTGACTCGTTGTGATGACTCATGCTTGTCGAGAACTGGGCAACTGAAAAAAAAATTAAGAAACTGTAAATATTATCAAAATCCATTTTCAAAGAAAACTACATACGGGGTGTTTTCTTTAGAGAGGATTTCACGACGTATAATAAGAAAAAACCGAAAAACGATCTAATAGAAGTGAAACTCACCAAAAAATTTTGGTTCCAAATCCATCTCAGTAATTGTCGGCGACACTGACGGGGAATCTGCAAAGAAATACAAACTCTTACAAATGTTACAATGGCTTTATCCACCTATTAATGTCTTTGCATGTATCTGATAGTGGTGGCATTCTGGCAACGCCGTAGCTGTCTGTCAGAGTGGCCAAGGGGGAAATCTACCCCTTGTGGTGGTTACAGTCCGTAATAATAAATAATAACGGGAGTTCAGAGCACAGATGACAGACTAACCCAAACTAACCTCTGTGATCTGTGGATACAATTGTGGTGCCACGTTGGCTAGACCGTATTTTGACGTTGCGGTAAAGACAAAGAAGGATGTAATCGGAAGTCGCTACCCTTCTTCCGGGCACCACAGGTAACTCTGGCGGTTCGACTGGTAAGTTGGTTGTTACCGGCTTTACACAGTCAGTCATGTTAGAGTGCTAAGAAATAAAGTTGTGTTTACCATAGTGGGGAGATTTTAGTCTGAAGGTGTCCTAAGGCAGGTTGGCCTTACCAAAACCCAACAATTGGCTTACCCCCGACGTGATCCGATTTCATCCTTCTTTGTCTTTACCGCAACGTCAAAATACGGTGTTGCCAACGTGGCACCACACAATGAACACTAGGTAGGGGAAAGTGCGTCGATTTGCGTGACGTCATGTGGTACTCACTGCAGTGTTGCGATAGCTAGCACAAGGTGGATTTCGAATTTGGGCGTGTCCGTGCGGTTTGCCGGTGCTCTGACTGAAGTGTGATTAAATACAGTTTATTTAGTATTTGTCACATTCCATTATTTTTTTATAAATTTTCGTTATAATTACCAGATGCTTTGCAGCGGATTTTAAACTTGAAAATGAAAAGTAACAAGATTATTTATTTTGTAGACCAAGAGCAGTAAGAGTAAAGGAAGCATAGTTGTCAGATATGCAATAAAGTATAGTGTTGGCTCCTTAAAATGAACCTTTGCAGAAAATTTTAGTTTCCTATCATTTTCGACGGAATATGAGGTTCGTGGTGCTGCTAATAATATTGCAATCGATCTACCTGTTGATTTTTTGGGGATTTTAATTTTAAGCAAATTTAGAGAAAAAACTGCACCAAGCTTAAGTTTTAAACCTGCTTTTGGCAAGTTCGCTAAAAGTTCAAGTCGAAAATTCCTCTCAAAATCATCATTTTTGAAATGGGTCCGTACAACAAGCATTCGCCCATATCTGGCTTAAAATACTGTCTTTTCGAAATCTATGACACTTTATTTCCAGAGTTTTACGTCTCAAATCACTATTGCAGCCGCATTTTTTATACTTCTGAACCGCCACTTTAAAGTAGTAAACAATCTAAAGTAAACTTTCCTAGTACCAAACGCAAAATACTCAGTTGTTTGTTTGAGCTGAAAATTAGAGATTTTGTAAAGACTTCTTTCGGGTATTTTTCTTCGCAATAAACCAAAATCAAGCCCCAAACACGATTTTGAAAGCCTTGAGCTTTACAACACTGCAAACTATTTCCTCATGTTGCTTTCCATTTTTGAACTATTGCGTTTTAAAAATCAATGAAAATCTGCCAAGGTTACAAGCATTTTAAATGGGATCAGCTTTACCAAAGCGAGTACCAAGTGACGTCATGCGCCCTTGTCATCCTACCTTGTATTTATTGTTGCATGCATTATTAGCCTTGTTCTGAGACAGAATTTAATAAAAGTATTTGTTTTAATATGCACAACACACGAGTGAATTCTACAATAAATTTGAAAATAATTTGCTGTGTGATTTGTTGAAATTAACATGTTTTTGCAGCATTTTACAGAATTTTTAGAAAATATGGGACTCTATCTACCAATCTGGAGTATCTAGAGGTACAGCTCTGACACATATTTTTGAAACTTTAGCCTACGGAAAATTAAGAACAGCAAAAAGTGTGAAAACGACTTGGATTCGGTTGAGAAGGTTAAAAGTTAGGGATCT
Organism: Dendroctonus valens; assembly: GCA_024550625.1. Lineage (NCBI taxonomy): Eukaryota > Metazoa > Arthropoda > Insecta > Coleoptera > Curculionidae > Dendroctonus > Dendroctonus valens. The sequence goes on from JAJTJO010000360.1 coordinate 46,053, forward strand.
TTGCTACTACAGTTGCCAGACTTGTACGCTAGTACCTAGGCAGCCTGCTAGGCGTCGAAATGCTAGCACCATTTTGTCTTTCCGTTTGGAACCACCTGGAAAGTTGAGGCGTTTGACGAGATAAAGTGATATTCTTTGATCAGGTAAGTATCAGTCTTCATGCAAACTTTTAGAACATTTTCCTTCCCCATTTTCTACTTTCTGTCGTTTCGAAACACAATATTTATTAGGCTAGCAATTTTTTTTTGAAAAACCGGCTGAATATGATCCAAATCCTTGCCTAAAGCTAGTAGCTGATCTAGACAAAACTGTGTGTCCGTATAACGAGTGCCGGACACGCTCCAGATGTCTTTTTAATCGCACATACGCTGGTAAGACATTAAACGGAACGAAAACTTGGTAAACAAGTACCATTTTAGCACATGTTTGTTTTCAAATGTTTAGATTCGTTTTCTCTTTGTTACGGACGAAATTGTTCAGCACAACGACCGTGCCCCTTTATCCACTCTTATTCTTTCAACCTGAAAACTGCCACTACCAATAAAGGGCTGCATCTTATGGCTTGAAATCTACCCTCATGTTACTCTCTTTTTTTTAGACTGGGATTAGCGATTCTTTTTATGTTACTGCCATACAGTTTCGTTTTTTTACTGCAAATTTTGCTGCAGGCAATAGAGGAAGGTCTCCTCATTCCAACCATCAACTTGTTGCTTAATGAGTTTACTCCATGGCTTCTACATAAGTTGAAGTCGCACAATTTCACAAGCCTTAGCCAGGTCAAACACAGCATCTTCTAGATTCTTTGTGTTTTAAGAGGCATTTTCCATAATCTTGTTGCAACTATATTTGTTTCTCATCTGAAGACAAGTCTTCTGAGGGCCAGGGCGCATTGTCTAAAACGAGAAGAGTCTTTGCATGTAAATTCAGCTCTCGCATTCTTCTTCCGAACTGCAGGAACAAAATCTGTTTAAAAACAGATTCTCCTTGCCAATTTTTCCCCTTGGGGCTGATTGATCAGCAAGTGTCTTTCGAGGGAGTAATTTCCAAAAAAAACCACTTGCCTGCATCCTAAATTTGGTGCAACAACTGCATTTCCCGGACTTTGTTTCGAAGCAGTTCTCTAGGGCTCCTTTGTCACTGGATGAATTTCCGCCTGTGAAGGAAAGTTGTCGAATCCCATATCGGTCTTGGAAATTTATCAACTCTCCCAGCACTCGCTTTAAAAAGTCTGTTATCATAAGTTTGATTATAAAAAATTCAGGCTTTTTCCCCTTAAAGTTTCACCTTTGCATTTTGGAAGCGATAGGTCTGTCTCGACCCGCACTGTCCGGATAAGCCGGCAGCAAAAACTCGCTCAGCTCCTTTGAAGGCAAGTTACAAACATTTTTTGATAGGGACGGCATGGAACGAGGTCGAGGAAGGGCAAGAGGCCGAGGGGCTGAAGCTGCTCAGCGAGCTGGAGCTCGTCCGGGCTTATCGGGGGCTCCACGTCCTCCAGGCGGATATCCTAGACCCGGATTACCACCAACAGCACCTCTTCCCCCACAACTTCGAGGGCCACCAGTGCAGCAACCGGCTCCGGCCGCTTGGGGACCTAGACCAGCCCCGTCTGAAGTAAAGCAGCAGTTTTTACTCAGCTTGATTTTCACATTCATTTATTAATTTGTGTTTAGCACGGGGGTGCTACAGGCACAGGCCAAGCTGCATCTAGTCAGGTTGCCACCCCTGGCCCATCAGGTAAGCTAAATAATAATTGCTGCCTAATTCAGGAAATAATATATTCAATTGATAGATTCGCGCCCTGGAGCAGCTGGTCCTTCTGGAGACACTCCAAGGGGGTGGTAATGCCGGAGTTCGTGGTAGAATGAACAAGAACGAAATTCTCGTCACTCGACCGGAACATATTCAGACCAAAAAAGGTAAGTGAAATGTTGCACCTGAAAGTCTACATTTAATTAGAGGAATGTCTTGTCAGGTTCGGATGGAAAAGCCCTTATGCTACGGGCCAACTTCTTTGAGTTGTTATCAGCACAGAAATGGACCCTTAACGTGTATCACGTTGATTTTAATCCTCCGGTTGAGGATACGCGGATACGCAAGAAACTCGTGTACACTGGATTAAAGCAATCAAAAGTGTCTGGATACCTTTTTGATGGGACTGTTGTTTACACACCCATTCATCTAACAACTACCCCAAACGAGCCAGTAGAATTCGTTGTCAAAAATGAAGTCAGTAAGTTGCGATGATCCAAAAGAACTTCTTCGATTATTCAAACATGTTTTGCTCAACTTTAGCTGAGGAGAATATTTATGTCCACATAAGCTTCGTGTCTGTGCTGGGCGATGGAAATTGGCAGTACCTGCAGGTCTTCAACATCATCATTCGAAAATGTTTCGCATTGATGGACTTCCAATTGATTGGTCGCAACTATTTCGACCCCAATTTGAAGGTAAGGATTTGTGATTGTTGGGCTTGTAGATGGCCAAATTCGCAATGTTAATGTTTAGGTGACTTTGGCCGAACACAGCTTGGAGGTGTGGCCTGGCTTTTTAACGTCAATGAGGCAATTCGAACGCAGTATTATGCTCAACGTCGATCTTTCCTTTAAGGTAGTAATTTTTTCTTGGTAGTTAGCCGATGGGCGTTGAAACCACTATGCCCTTCTTAGGTCTTACGCCTGGACACTGTCTATAATCTGTTCATGGAATGTCAGCAAGCGCGTGATCCCCGCCATGAGTTCCTTAACAAGATCATTGGGTCGATTGTGCTGACCCGCTATAATAACAAAACGTACAAAGTCGACGATGTCGATTTTTTACAAAATGCCGAAACCACTTTCAAACTTCGTGATGGTAAGCCACCAGTTCACTAGGATTGTTTTTTTTTCAACTTATGTAATTTTTTAGGCTCCGATATTTCATACAAAAAATACTTTGAGAACCGTTACAAGCTGAGAGTGAGGGTAAAAGACCAGCCGATCCTCATATCTAGAAGCAAGCCTAGGGAAATCAGGGCTGGTATGCCGGAAATAGTGAGTCTGCTGCCCGAGTTTTGCGTAATGACCGGCCTGACTGACCGACAGAGGGAAAACTTCCAGCTAATGAAAGCTATGAGCGATCAGACCCGTGTTAATCCTGGAGGTACTGGTCGCTCTAAGAAGTGATATAGAGCCAATGGCATATGTTTAATCTGTTGTAGAACGAATGAACAAGCTCCTGCGATTTGTTGAACGTTTAAGGGGCTGTCCAGGGGCAGTGGCGGAAGTGAAGAAGTGGGATCTTAAGTTGGCTGACCGTCTGGTCGAGTTCCCTGGCAGAGTTATGCCCACTGAAATTATCTACCTTAGAAACAATCTTGAAATCAACGGTAAGCAGAAAAACCAAATTCTTTGGCATGTTATCAAAATAGATAGACTTTCGAGGTCATTCCTTGAAACACGTGGGTTTTTCGGGTTTTTAGGCCGTCGTTCGGTAGAATTTCTTCTTGACGTTTCGCAAGCACGTGCGGCTTGCATCTTCAGAAGTGGTTTGCTTGAACGCTTACACTGTTCTGATGCGCCCGAGGAATCGCATCAGAACAGTGTAAGCGTTCAAGCAACCACTTCTGAAGATGCAAGCCGCACGTGCTTGCGAAACGTCAAGAAGAAATTCTACCGAACGACGGCCTAAAAACCCGAAAAACCCACTTGTTTCTTTGGCATGTTATTGAAGTGTGTTTGTTGTTTTCCTAGGTGGCGAAGACGCTGACTGGACTAGGAGTTTGCGATCCTCGCCAATTTACAATGCTGCTAATATTGAGCGATTGGCGGTGATCTTTCCCAAGAGAATGGAAACCGCCATTAATACCTTTGTGCCATTGTTAGAGAAAGCCGGTGCCGGTAATAGAATGATACCTTTGTGTTTTTACAGTGCGAGCCAACGTTTAATAATTTCGCAGGTATGCAAATACGTATTAAAAGCAGGAAATTTCCAATACCAGACGATAAGCCCCACTTCTACCTCTCTGAGCTGGACCGCCTCATTACCAATCAAGAGTGCGACATGGTGATGGTAGCCGTGCCAAATAATTCTGGAGATCGTTACAACGCCATCAAGAAGAAGTGTTACATCGACCGGGCCATACCGTGTCAAATTATGACCAATCGGAGTCTTAATAATAAAGGTCTGATGTCCGTTGCCACCAAAGTTGCTATTCAAATGACTTGTAAAATGGGCGGGGCTCCGTGGGGTGCATGTATGCCCAAGAATGTTATGGTGTGTGGGTAAGAGCAAGCAACCCAAAGTTTGCAAAGTGGACTTAATGGGTTCTTCGATTTAGTTATGATGTTTGTCGCGATACGGCCAACCGAGGAAAGAGTTTCGCAGGCATGGTGGCTTCGATGGATGAGGGCTGCACTCAGTACTTCAACGCCACAATGGAGCATGCTGAGGAACAAGAACTGAGCAACACTTTTGCCACGTTTTTGCTGATGGCGTGCACCGAATTTCGGAATCGAAGAAAAGTTCTGCCAGGTAAAAGTAGCCTCTGGTGGTTTATTTTATCGTCAGTTGCACGGATGTTTTTTTTAGACCGCATTATTATATATCGTGATGGTGTTGGCGATGGCCAAGTTAAATATGTGAAAGAACATGAAGTAGATACGATCAAGTTGAAACTGAAGGAAATGTTCTATAAAGCGCAACCATTGAAGCTGGCTTATATAATTGTTAGTAAGCGCATCAACGCAAAGATTTTCCGAGCTCAGGCCAGTCAGAAGAAAGACTTTAATCCACCACCTGGTACCGTAGTGGACGATGTTATTACTCTTCCGGAACGGTAAAGTTACTTGGAGATTTGTTGATGTGGATAGAAAATATAGCTGGAATTGATTGTTTCTCACAGCTATGACTTCTATTTGGTGTCTCAATGTGTGCGCCAAGGCACAGTAAGCCCAACCAGCTACAATGTCATTGAAGACACCCTGGGAATCAATGCTAATAAAATTCAGCGATTTACGTACAAAATGTGCCATATGTACTTCAACTGGTCTGGGACTGTTGCAGTGCCTGCTCCTTGCCAGTACGCTCACAAACTGGCTTTTCTCACTGCCCAGTCTTTGCACAGGTATGTTTTGCTGTTTGCTTACTTTTCTGAACGTTTATCTAAATGGGGAACCACTTTGTTTTCAGACCGGCCAACTCTAGTTTGTCCAGGAGCTTGTTCTTTTTGTAGAGGTTCTTTGAGGCAGATAATAAGAGTCCGTACTTTTTACTCAGGTGATAAAATAATTACGTGATGCCTGTTTTTCAGTGCTTTTTAAGTTTTGCCTTGCAATGAATCTCTGTTAAAATATGTTTAGGGATTAGGCTAAGGAATATCATTTAAATTTAGTTTCGTTTTACAAGTTCAAACCTTGTATGAAGAATATTCGCTTTTTTACGATTTGCCATTATTATTGGTTTTTCATTTATTTATCCTGACCCTGAGAGTATTAACTCAAGATTAGTGTACCTTTTTTTTACTGTATAAGATGTTATTTTTGTACTGCAAGTTTTCCAATAAAACACTGAAAATTGTTCAGTTTTTGTACCACTTTAATTACCGCTGTGTAAATTTCCAGTCCAAGATCCTTAAGTATTCCGCATCGGACATTTCGCTGATTCTTAGGGCTTCCAGGTGGACCTGGATGAGGAGTTGATTAATATTCATGGTTCATATTGAGTTGAGTAAAACGACTGATGTTACCTTCTGGGCTCTAAGCAACTTTATCAGTTGCATCTGTTTCTTGAACCCACTCAAAAGTTCCTCCTTTTGCTTTTCCAGAAGTTTCAGCACAAGAGTCAGTTCGCTTTGTTGCTTCTTGAAATTCGCTTTTACATCCTAAAATATCATAGAAACTTGAACTGATCGAAGCTGTTAAGTTACTAAGTAAGTACTTTTTCTTCCTCTTTGTATTGTGTCAGAGTCACTTTCAGTTTGTTAACTTCTTCGGCTGCTCTGGCCAATCGCACTTCATAATTATTCCCACTAACTGTTGCGTTCTTTAGTTCTCTTTTACACTGGTCAAGTTCACTTTTTAGGCCTTTGCTTTCCGCCTCTTTTGTTTGAAGTTGGGACTTAAGGTTCGCTATCTATAAGTGTGAGCAAAAATGTGCATAAATCACTGGTTGGTTAATAAAGAGCGCAAAATTACCTGATTTTCCAGCTTTACAGCGTTCGTTTTGCTGCCGCTGTACAGGAAAAGCATCTTTTCCTTGTCGTGTTGAGAGACTGGTTCTCCTTTTGCAGTATCTTTATTTCGTCCAGCTAATTTAGGTGAAGTGGGCAAACTTACTTGATTGGTCTTTTGCGATTAAAAGCACTCGTACCTTTTGTCTCAGCTCATTTTGAACGGTCTCTTTAGCCGCAACGGCACACTTTAGGTTTGCATTGAATGCTCGAAACATGTCGTTTCCTGCTATTTCGCCTTTTTGTCTCGGCAGTTCATCCATCGGTGCGTTTTCAATAAGCGCACGATTTTCCTTCAATTGAAAATTGCTCTTCCTGGCATCAACCAGTTTGGCTTGAGTTTTCACTGAGTCACTGATTAAAGTTTCCTGAATTTTCTGGCATAAAAATACATGCAGTTTGGGTACCAGTACCAGTTTTGGGCTTACTTTTTTATCTACATGTATGTGTTCTTTATTAATGTCTTACCATTACGTCGCTTACTTTTTGTAGAATTTCTCTGGTTTTCGCCTCTAATATATTGTTTTCTTTGTAAAATTCACCTTCTTTCAGCAGCAAATCGCACTCCATTTTACTGGAAACTATTTTCCGAGAGCAAATGGTTTTCTGCGTTATTGAGCCCTGCTTTGATTAATCAGTAGGTTTGTTTGCTCGAAGTGTTAATCAGTAACCATGGCAACAATAAAAGTAAGCCAATCATAATTTTGATTGGTCAAGCGCCAACCAATCAATGTTTGAAGTTGTGAAGAGTTGTTTTGAGATATACAGGGTGAGTCTGAAAAGGGAGAGTAGGAATAAATAAATAAAGCAATAAACAGTAGAACATGCAAACATGCGGAGGGATCATAGCCCTCAAAAATCCCTACCACGAAGCTCCTTAGGTCGAAAGCAGTCAAAAAACTCGCATGTGAAATTTTTTTATGATGCCAATCTGTTGGGTGTGTAATAAATAGACATAAAAAGCACCGATTAATATTTTATACTTGTATTATTTCAGCCTACCCTATTTTGTTCACAGAAAAAAAAAGTGTGAAATGTGAAAAAAAGTTACCGCCGTAGATGCAAGTGACAGCTATGACCTCATCATCACCCAGCCTTTCTTTTCATCCACTGCTGGTATAAGTTATAACCTGCAAGGTGCAAAACTTGACAACCCTGTAGGCAGCCTGTCCTTGCCCAACATAACCCATCATCTAGAACTGAAGAGTAATATCAGTTTTATTTTGCGACTTTATTGTCCTTTGTGCGGTTTTTGTCTGAAATTTGTTCACAATTTAATGGTTTTCGGTAAGTAAACATTTCCGAATGATCCTTTGCGGTTGTGCACGCAATATCGAGGCCCCCTTTTTTTCTTTGCGGTGAGGTTTGGAAACGCTCTCTTACGCACACCCAGAGCTGATGTCCTGGCGCTCTGGGCTGTGTGGGACTCCAGCTTAGCTGTTTACCCACTAAAAAACCCTTCCTCACCTCCGAAGTGGGTTTCTGTCCTATTGGCCTTCGTATCTTTACTCCTCATTATCCCTGTGATTCAATGAATTCCAGAATAAGCTTGAGGGGGTACGCATGGCCTGGTCTGGTAGACCTTCATCTCCTCCCAGGAGTCTTCGTCTACCTGTTGCATATGACGTGCAGTGACATAATATGTAGAGTAGTTTCGTCCTCTAATTCGCACCCCCTGCAGGTCGGTTGATCGCTCAGTCCCATCCTGCAGAGGTGTTTTTTGCAGGGGGCGTCTCCTATTAAAAGACTACTATCCCTCCTTATTTTTTTGCCTGCTGAGATATAGCAGTTCGTTTTTTACGCACTGTGTGTTGAGGTCCCACCAACTGCCTTGCGGTAAGGAGTCGCGGTGTCTCCTCCCAGTATTTTCTATGTTCTTCCAAGATCCATTGTCCAACTCCAGCCCTAACTTGGGCATGAGTATACCACAAGTAGGTTCGTGGTTGGTCAGTGGTTGCTCGGCCCCTGCCTTAGCAAGTTCCGCAGCAAACTCGTTTCCTTTGCTCCTGTTTATCCCAATTGCCCAAGTGAGCTTTTTAGCCCAATTGCCCAAGAGTTTACTCTGTTTGAGTTCCCAGCCAGGGTCGTAAGTTCTTTTACACAATCTAGCACACATAGTGACCTGATTGTGTACGAATCAAGTGCCTTTATTGTGGCTTCTTCTCCGGTTACGATGGTAATATATAGGCTCTTTCCCTCATTTTCCGGGCGCAATTTGTTATCGCTAGTATACTTACTTGAGAAGCGGTCGTGATTGTACCCAAGTTTAAGGTAATCCTTTCCCCGGTTCTTCCTCTTTCGACTATCCCAGCACCTGTCCCCGATGCTGTTTTTGTGCCTTCCGTATACCATACGGAGTCCTCTGTGATAGCTGATGGAGTCGCTCCACCATCTCACCCCTCATCCAGGACACAAGTTCTGAAAGGTACCGAAATGCTTATAGTTTTAATTCGATCAGCTTTCAATCTCATGGGTTCGACTGTCTTCAGCTTTCTGAAGATCGCGCTGCGTCCCAATTCCGTCGCTTTCCTGAGGGCACCGTCACCCATAAGCCCTTCAATGGATAAATGCAAATTCTCTCCGATTCCAACGGTGTTTTATTGCAGATTATGTCAGACAGTGAAGTCCAAATCGACGGGCACTTTATAGATTTAACAGACGACGCCTGGCGCTACGACAAACTCCCGGACGAAGACATTGAGGTCCCTTTGCACGAGTTGGCTGATCCCGAAGCTGATTCAGGCGACGTCCACTTAACACTTAAAGAACAGGAGCAAAAGTGGCGTGATATTATGTTGAGTACGCTCAGCGAGCATTAGTAATAGGTAAGGCAGCCGTGTATAACGCCAAGCTACTGTTTGCTCTGACCAGATCGGGTTCTAGCACTACAAAAATCCTACTTCTCAATCCACCATGGAGCTACCAGGGCTTGGAGAACGTTGCACAGTTAATGAGTGTCTTCAACTAGATTTTCTTCCCTTGAATTGTCAATGCGGAAAAGTTTTTTGCTCGCAGCACCTCCAAAGCCACAGCCAAACCTGCTCAAAGTCCAGAATTTTATCTGAAGACGAACTGAAACGTTTTGATAACTTTTTGGTCTGCTCGCAAGACGGCTGCGAGGACCACAGCATTGTGCCCATGATCTGTGCCAGGTTTGGAACTTAAATAGCAAAGAATGGACAGCTCGAGGAACGAGTTTATCTTTTTGTAGGTGCGCAAAACATTTTTGTATCAAACATCGGCATTTAACCACATGCCAGGATAGGACACAGGAGGAACTTCAGTTGGAGAAGGAAAAGTTCTTGCAACCGGCTAGGCAGTTTGTGCAAGCGAAAACCGTGGTTGATCAGCAGGTAGGATAATCCAATGTGATGTAGGTACAGTATTACTCAAGCTGGTTTTTTTGGATTTAAGATTCAAAGAAGCCTGGCAGAAGGCAGGAGGAAAGCAAAAACTAAGGAGTTGGCCGGTAAGGTCCAGTTGATGAAAATCAAAAATAAAGCGACTGGTTTTGAAGACATTCCCGTGCTGGACAAGGTCTACTTTAACATTCATATGCCCGGAAAGGTAGTTCCAGTTTCGTTTCCAAAAACTGGTCCTTAGGTAGGTTCTAACAGCTTCTTTTTGCTCAGGAACCTGTGGGGTTTCATAAAAAAAAATGGGGCATTTGCTTCGGTTCTAATGCGTAATGGTTTGCTTTTGCTTCGTTGTTTAGACGCTTTGCAAGTCTAGACAGGAATATTTGTGGGATTAACATAAAAGACGTTCTTTGTAGTAGTGAGCGCCGAGGCAGAAAGCACGATTTGTGCAGAGAACGATCAGGTGAAATGGGTTGCGTTCCCTTTTCCAAAAACCAATTTTGTCCCGTCTTCGCATTCCACAGTCCGTAGCCAAACCATGACTATTCATATATTGTGCATATTTTCCTGACTGTATTTCAACTTAATTCAAAAGAAATTCCTGGGTTCCAGTCAATTTTATTGTTTATTACTTAAAATATTTTACAAATACGTTTCGGTGTCTTTCTCCACCATCATCAGTTTGTATGTATGGCAGCCATACATACAAACTGATGATGGTGGAGAAAGACACCGAAACGTATTTGTAAAATATTTTAAGTAATAAACAATAAAATTGACTGGAACCCAGGAATTTCTTTTGAATTTTTATTCATGTAATCTGAAGCATTAGCTCTTCCTTCGGTTGTGAAGCAAGTGCTCCAAACGTTTTTATTAAATACTTCGAAGGTTTGGCTTCAATTTCTGGATTATTAGGCCGAGCCATCGATGCCGTTGCCGACGAATGCAAGTTGCCGAACAACAACAACAAACCCAACGCGAAGAAACTGCGTCTTTTCAGAGAAAGTGACCTGCAAATAATATCCGATGACATGTCCAAGGGATTAACCAGCTTGTTGGCTGACCAGACCTTAGTGGATGGGGAAGATCTAGTTATTCAATATGTTTTTGTGTAGTTTATAGGTCAATAATCAAGTTCTCACCTCAAAAAGCAGGTTTTTTTTGACGGACTTTCATTCGTCATGACTCCTTATGCGTGCACCCAAAATTCCGTTTTCCATATCGACTATGGTGTCCCTTTGCTGGCAAATAAAAGTACCGATTACCGGACTTCATCTGGGAAGAACCACGACTTTATCCCGAGTCTGCCACAGGATTTCGATTGCGTAACTAACACCGATTTGCTTTTTGAACGTTATTATTGCTTGGTGTTTGCAGAGAGTAAAAGTGGAATTGAAACCCGAACTCAAAGAAACCGACATAGCGTTACGAAACGAGTATAAAAGTACATATAACGCGGATTATTTGGGGTGCCGCCATGTGGATAATGCTGTGGTGGACGATCGAGCGGTGAGCTGCAAGCACACAGACTATTTGAGAACGACTGATGAGAAAGTAAGCAGTATTTTCAACCATGTGGCAAAATGTCCAAAGGATTCTCGGACTTGTAGATCGTTAGGGAGTCACTCTCTCATAATTGCACCAACATTTCGGAAATGAAAGGGTCTTACATTTTTCACAATGGGAGGCTGCCTGCAGACAAGGCGCCGTTTAACTTCAGTTGTGAGGTATTTTTCATGCAATTACCACTTAAATGTTTCCTGATTGATGCCTTGGATGATGTAAACTAGATCCCCGAGTGCTACAGAGCGCTGCAACCAGACGTGAATCCTGCCCAGGGCGGTTTTTTCAAATACCAGGATATTTATTTGAGTGGAAACCGATCCGAGTACCCACTCTACACGGAACAGCAACTAACCAGAGCCCAGGAACACATTTTTACTGTTTACGACCAAAATACCGGTTCACATAAGGTACTGGCTCTCAGCCAGCGGTTAGCTGAACTTACGAGTGTGTATTCCCGCAGGAGCCAACGGATGCACTGCCATGCAAACTCGATGGGAACAAGAGTACGTTTGATAAAGTACTTTTTAAACGGCAACTGCCGAGTCGAATTTTACGGAAAACACCAAAAAGAGTGAGAAATTTGTAAGTCTTTTAGGGTCAAACTGGCGGTGGTGAAAACCCGTAAAATCATGGTTGTTTGTTCTTAGTGGGATGTCCTCAGAGTGCCATTCAGAATACGTAAATCCAGCTCGTTTGGTTTTTTATCCGTACCGACAAGAAAATGGGGTCTACTGCCCCGAGTCTTTTGCAGCAGCAGGTCCCTGGCAGAACTTGTCTGCTGCTGCGATGTATTGCAGTGAAAACTGTCACATTGGAACCAGTTGGCCAATCCGAAGCGTCGTCGACATTAATCACCCGTCGCAGGCCAATAGAATTTTTCATTGAAATTCGTGCTGTCCGAAAAATTCAGTCGCCTGCATTGCTACTTTTGTTTAAATAAAGTCGCCTGCCGTGTGTTTACCGTCCCAAAATGTCCTCTTCTCACTGGTGAGAATCCAGATACTTCTCAAGTTAGAGACTTGCGGTTTTCGGAATTCTAAGACCGATTTATGGAGATAGATGTGGGCCCTCTATCTTGGTTTCGTAGATACAGGGTGTTTCTGGAAAGTCTGCACTTTTCGACACCGTTAATTTTCAGAGCCACATTTACCAAAGTGGTAAACAGCCGGATTCTGGGTGATTTATATGAACCTTTCAGGAACCGTAGAGTCAAGTGCTTTCTCAAAATGGTAAAAATTTCAGCGAGCTCCTTGCTTTTCTTTGGCAGATACCATTTTTTTAACCCGAGAGCGCAGTTGACTGAAACCATCAATTTTGAGACTCCGATGTCTTAAACCAGAAAAAAGCTGGATTTTACGTCATTGTGATAAAACTTTCAGCATCTTTAGAAGTAAGTGTCTTCTCAATTTCATGCGGACATTCCTACAAGGGCTGATTCAATAATTCGTTCAGGCGAAAGTGATACAGATACAGAACTGGAACTTTAGTGACAAATGGGTGAAAATCCATCCTACATTCTAGGAAAGTTTCAAAATACTGGCTTCATCAGGGAATTTTCCTGAATTTGTCAATCTTGAGAAATATTTCATGCGGACATTCCTACGAGGGCTGATTCAATAATTTGTTCAGCAGAAAGTCCTAAAGATACAGAACTGGAACTTTAGTGACAAATGGGTGAAAATCCATCCTACATTCTAGGAAAGTTTCAAATTGCTGGCTTCATCAGGCATTTTTGTAGAATTCTTCAATCTTGAGCCAAATTTCATGCGAACTTTCCTACAAGGGATGATTCAATAATTCGTTCAGGCGAAAATAATACAGATACAGTACTGGAACTTTAGTGACAAATGGGCGAAAATCCATCCTACATTCTAGAAAAGTTTCAAATTGCTGGCTTCATCAGGGATTTTTGTAGAATTCTTCAATCTTGAGCCAAATTTCATGCGAACTTCCTACAAGGGCTGATTCAATAATTCGTTCAGGCGAAAATAATACAGATACAGAACTGGAACTTTAGTGACAAATGGGTGAAAATCCATCCTACATTCTAGGAAAGTTTCAAATTGCTGGCTTCATCAGGGATTTTTGTAGAATTCTTCAATCTTGAGCCAAATTTCATGCGAACTTTCCTACAAGGGATGATTCAATAATTCGTTCAGGCGAAAATATACAGATACAGAACTGGAACTCTAGTGACAAATGGGTGAAAATCCATCCTACATTCTAGGAAAGTTTCAAATTGCTGGCTTCATCAGGGATTTTTGTAGAATTCTTCAATCTTGAGCCAAATTTCATGCGAACTTTCCTACAAGGGATGATTCAATAATTCGTTCAGGCGAAAATAATACAGATACAGAACTGGAACTTTAGTGACTAATGGGTGAAAATCCATCCTACATTCTAGGAAAGTTTCAAATTGCTGGCTTCATCAGGGAATTTTCCTGAATTTGTCAATCTTGAGCCAAATTTCATGCGGACATTCCTACAAGGGCTGATTCAATAATTGGTTCAGCCGAAAGTCCTACAGATACAGAACTGGAACTTTAGTGACAAATGGGTGAAAATCCATCCTACATTCTAGGAAAGTTTCAAATTGCTGGCTTCATCAGGGATTTTTGTAGAATTCTTCAATCTTGAGCCAAATTTCATGCGAACTTTCCTACAAGGGATGATTCAATAATTCGTTCAGGCGAAAATAATACAGATACAGAACTGGAACTTTAGTGACAAATGGGTGAAAATCCATCCTACATTCTGAGAAAGTTTCAAATTGCTGGCTTCATCAGGGATTTTTGTAGAATTCTTCAATCTTGAGCCAAATTTCATGCGAACTTTCCTACAAGGGATGATTCAATAATTCGTTCAGGCGAAAATAATACAGATACAGAACTGGAACTTTAGTGACAAATGGCGAAAATCCATCCTACATTCTAGAAAGTTTCAATTGCTGGCTCAATCAGGATTTTTGTAGAATTCTTCAATCTTGAGCCCAATTTCATGCGAACTTTCCTACAAGGGATGATTTCAATAATTCGTTCAGGCGAAAATAATACAGATACGAACTTGAACTTTAGTGACAAATGGGCGAAAATCCATCCTACATTCTAGAAAAGTTTCAAATTGCTGGCTTCATCAGGGAATTTTCCTCAATTTCGTCAATCTTGAGCCAAATTTCATGCGGACATTCCTACAAGGGATGATTCATAATTCGTTCAGGCGAAAATATACAAATACAGAACTGGAACTTTAGTGACGAATGGGTGAAAATCCGTTCTACATTCTGGGAAGGTTCAAATTGCTGGCTTCATCAGGGATTTTTGTAGAATTCTTAATCTTGAGCCCAATATTTCATGCGAACTTTCCTACAAGGGATGATTCATAATTCGTTCAGGCGAAAATAATACAGATACAGAACTGGAACTTTAGTGACAAATGGGTGAAAATCCATCTACATTCTAGAAAGTTTCAAATTGCTGGCTTCATCAGGGATTTTTGTAGAATTCTTCAATCTTGAGCCAAATTTCATGCGAACTTTCCTACCAGGGATGATTCAATAATTCGTTCCGGCGAAAATAATACAGATACAGAAACTGGAACTTTAGTGCCTAAATGGGTGAAACTGCCGCTCCTACACTTCTAGGAAAGGTTCAAATTGCTGCTTCATCACGGGAATTTTCCTGGGAATTTGCTTCAATCTTGAGCCAAACTTTCATGCGGACACTTGCCTACGAGGGCTGATTTCAATCATTCGTTCAGGCCGACAAGTCCTACCGATACAGAACTGGCACTTTAGTGACACATCGGTGAAAATCCATCCTACATTCTAGGAAAGTTTCAAATTGCTGGCTTCATCAGGGATTTTTGTAGAATTCTTCAATCTTGAGCCAAATTTCATGCGAACTTTCCTACAAGGGATGATTCAATAATTCGTTCAGGCGAAAATAATACAGATACAGAACTGGAACTTTAGTGACAAATGGGTGAAAATCCATCCTACATTCTAGGAAAGTTTCAAATTGCTGGCTTCATCAGGGATTTTTGTAGAATTCTTCAATCTTGAGCCAAATTTCATGCGAACTTTCCTACAAGGGATGATTCAATAATTCGTTCAGGCGAAAATAATACAGATACAGAACTGGAACTTTAGTGACAAATGGGTGAAAATCCATCCTACATTCTAGGAAAGTTTCAAATTGCTGGCTTCATCAGGGATTTTTGTAGAATTCTTCAATCTTGAGCCAAATTTCATGCGAACTTTCCTACAAGGGCTGATTCAATAATTCGTTCAGGCGAAAATAATACAGATACAGAACTGGACCTTAGTGACAAATGGGTGAAAATCCATCCTAATTCTAGGAAAGTTTCAAATTGCTGGCTTCATCAGGGATTTTGTAGAATTCTTCAATATTGAGCCAAATTTCATGCGAACTTTCCTACAAGGGATGATTCAATAATTCGTTCAGGCGAAAATAATACAGATACCGATACTGGAACTTTAGTGACAAATGGGTGAAAATCCATCCTAATTCTAGAAAGTTTCAAATTGCTGGCTTCATCAGGGATTTTTGTAGAATTCTTCAATCTTGAGCCAAATTTCATGCGAACTTTCCTACAAGGGCTGATTCAATAATTCGTTCAGGCGAAAATAATACAGATACAGAACTGGAACTTTAGTGACAACTGGGCTGAAAATCACTCCTACATTCTAGGCAAAGTTTTCAAATTGCTGGCTTCCTCAGGATTTT
Source organism: Dendroctonus valens (assembly GCA_024550625.1). Lineage (NCBI taxonomy): Eukaryota > Metazoa > Arthropoda > Insecta > Coleoptera > Curculionidae > Dendroctonus > Dendroctonus valens. The sequence continues at coordinate 61,931 of JAJTJO010000360.1, forward strand.
TGTAGAATTCTTCAATCTTGAGCCAAATTTCATGCGAACTTTCCTACAAGGGATTGATTCAATAATCGTTCAGGCGCGAAAATAATACAGATACAGTACTGGAACTTTAGTGACAAATGGGCGAAAATCCATCCTACATTCTAGAAAAGTTTCAAATTGTTGGCTTCATCAGGGATTTTTGTAGAATTCTTCAATCTTGAGCCAAATTTCATGCGAACTTTCCTACAAGGGCTGATTCAATAATTCGTTCAGGCGAAAATAATACAGATACAGAACTGGAACTTTAGTGACAAATGGGTGAAAATCCATCCTACATTCTAGGAAAGTTTCAAATTGCTGGCTTCATCAGGGATTTTTGTAGAATTCCAATCTTGAGCCAAATTTCATGCGAACTTTCCTACAAGGGATGATTCAATAATTCGTTCAGGCGAAAATAATACAGATACAGAACTGGAACTTTAGTGACAAATGGGCGAAAATCCATCCTACATTCTAGAAAAGTTTCAAATTGCTGGCTTCATCAGGCATTTTTGTAGAATTCTTCAATCTTGAGCCAAATTTCATGCGAACATTCCTAGAAGGGCTGATTCAATAATTCGTTCAGGCGAAAATAATACAGATACAGAACTGGAACTTTAGTGACAAATGGGCGAAAATCCATCCTACATTCTAGAAAGTTTCAAATTGCTGGCTTCATCAGGGATTTTTGTAGAATTCTTCAATCTTGAGCCAAATTTCATGCGAACTTTCCTACAAGGGATGATTCAATAATTCGTTCAGGCGAAAATAATACAGATACAGTACTGGAATTTTAGTGACAAATGGGCGAAAATCCATCCTACATTCTAGAAAAGTTTCAAATTGCTGGCTTCATCAGGGATTTTTGTAGAATTCTTCAATCTTGAGCCAAATTTCATGCGAACTTTCCTACAAGGGATGATTCAATAATTCGTTCAGGCGAAAATAATACAGATACAGTACTGGAATTTAGTGACAAATGGGCGAAAATCCATCCTACATTCTAGAAAAGTTTCAAATTGCTGGCTTCATCAGGGATTTTGTAGAATTCTTCAATCTTGAGCCAAATTTCATGCGAACTTTCCTACAAGGGCTGATTCAATAATTCGTTCAGGCGAAAATAATACAGATACAGAACTGGAACTTTAGTGACAAATGGGTGAAAATCCATCCTACATTCTAGGAAAGTTTCAAATTGCTGACTTCATCAGGGATTTTTGTAGAATTCTTCAATCTTGAGCCAAATTTCATGCGAACTTTCCTACAAGGGATGATTCAATAATTCGTTCAGGCGAAAATAATACAGATACAGAACTGGAACTTTAGTGACAGATGGGTGAAAATCCGTTCTACATTCTGGAAAAGTTTCAAATTGCTGGCTTCATCAGGGATTTTTGTAGAATTCTTCAATCTTGAGCCAAATTTCATGCGAACTTTCCTACAAGGGCTGATTCAATAATTCGTTCAGGCGAAAATAATACAGATACAGTACTGGAATTTAGTGACAAATGGGCGAAAATCCATCCTACATTCTAGAAAAGTTTCAAATTGCTGGCTTCATCAGGGATTTTTGTAGAATTCTTCAATCTTGAGCCAAATTTCATGCGAACATTCCTACAATGGCTGATTCAATAGTCCATTCAGGCGAAAGTAACACAGATGAAAGATCGCTCTTTTGACGACACTTAGACGGAACTCTATTGCACATACTCGAAAAGTTTCGAATGGCTTCTTTTTTCGAATTTCGAAAACAGTCTTCTCAAGATGGTAAAAGTTTCAAATTCCTACTTGCTTCAGTTTCTTAAATGCGAATTTTTAAAGGAGACAGTGGGGCTGTGTTTAAACGATCATTTTCAGAGCCACATTGATCTGCATTTTAAAAAAACTACATTTGGCTTGTAGGTACCATCACGTATAGAAAAAAACTAACTCCGTCACTGCATTCTGCGATTAATAGATGTTTGTTTATTTTGTGCGATTTACAACGAAAAATGGGGATCGTGTACAAGTGAACTTGCAGAACTTTAGCATAAACTGAATTTAATCTTTCCGTTTGCCAGCGCTGCATGAATCTGCTGCGGCTAAAAATGTTCGGCGCCGACGCCGTGTTATTGACGGACGTGCGTCGCGACGTCCCTAGACAGCGCTCCACAAGGACCACTGAGGTGTTTTTAGCGTGCAGCTTACTTCTCTACAAAGGGCGGCGTTTCGACCGATTTTTCTACACGGTGTTTAATCGAATTCTTCGAACTTTCGCTCTTCTTCGCATATCCAGACAACGGCGGTGTGTGTGAACATCGCACTCAACTGACTATTGGCGTGACCTCCGATCCGATCCGAAATTCCGATGACTTATAGTTGCTGGATCGGTGCCAGATTTGTGTAAACTCCCAGGACCACTACAGCTGTAGAAAACCGTGTTTAAAAGGTAAAATAGCGCTACTATCGTGCTCTGGCCAGCGACATCAATACATAATTTGTGCTATTTTTTAGTGAACAGGCATCTTGAGAAAACTTCGCAATGCAGAGCAGACGCAGTCATCTGAACCACCCAAGTGAAAGCACCAGCGTCGCAACAGCCGCTTCCTCCAACGAAGACTTCGGAACCAAGCGAACCATAGTCGTTTTGGTGATCATTGTGGGTTGTTTCGCAGTGGTGTGGCCAAATGTATTTTACCCAATGCTGGTGGGCAACTCCGCACCGCAACCGAAGAAAACCGGTAAGTAACCAAGACCCACAGCATCCAAACAATCATTTCTGGATGGCCTCTGTATATAGTGGGATGTTGTGACGTCATATCGGAACTGGATGTCGATACTATTAAAATCATGTCCGAACTATGTGGAACTATAATTGAGCATCCCGAAGCAGCAGTCCTTAGTCCGAGGGAAATCGTGTCTCAATGTAAAAAAGCGGTGATTGATAAGTGCGGCATCGACTTATCAGCAGCTTTGTACGACCGAGTCTCTTTGGGGCATTCGACTAAGCAAATTCTTGAGGAGGTGCGCTCCTTGAACGGGTCCTTGTGTCTTAAATACTACTTTGGGGTGGCCCCTTGGAAGCTGGGCGTCCCCCATAGGGTTAACCTGAATTTGGATCCTGCTAATAGTAAGCCATGTGTTTCGGTGTGTTGCTCATCATCAGGCTTCATATCAGGTTGGCAAGAAAGTGATTTCGGTGTTGGTATGCACCAGTGTTTCAGCGTCAATACAGTACTCGACTTTGCCATTGCAACTGGACAACATTGCATATGGTACCTAAAACCCCGAAATTACTTTCTTGCCAACCCAATAGTATCATTGTCTATACAGGGCAGACCTTTTAACCGCATCGCAATTTTTTTCGCATCTTACATACGCATTTTGAGCAAAAATTGGGAGCAAAAAAACAGAATAAAAGTATCACATTCTGAAGACACTTCACTAGGAAAATCTACTTATGTCCCATATCGGCAGTGATTAAAGGTGGTCTCACTATGAGTGGCTTTGGCTCTAACAAATAACATCAACTTTTTCCCTCTCTCATAAGTTTATATTGGATTTTTTATTTGCTAGATATTAAACAGGAAAGGCCTTCAACAGTAAATCCAGTAAAACTACATCCGGCCTTAAAGGAAAGGGGCCGAGCTATTTATGGGGCCCACGAAGTGACCACGGAGGCGAGGAGGAAAAGACCACCACCCATTATAGTGGAAGGAAGAGTAAGGGTTCCATGTATATGTAGATGTAAAGTTTTTTAAAAAATTCTCCACGTTAACATAAAGTAAACTGCTTAAAAATATGTGACTCTAACGTCGCGACACTGTGAACTAGAGCTGTTCAGACAATGACACTGCTGTGGACGACATTAATGTCACCGTGTGAACGAGCCTTTATTTTAATTGCTGTCACTCTTAGTTGCCATGACGAAAGTGGCCATTTTTAATACAATCAAATGCCAAAGGAATGCTGACAGCTGTCAGTTACCTTTTGAAAATAATTAATACGGGGCACTTAAATTATACAAACGTGGATTATTTAGGCTTTTTTATGGAGAATGTGCAATAACATAGCGGTACGAACGTCACTGGAAAAATTATATAATTGAAATTAAGCACCTCTTACAACCGTCCCTACCCACAAAGATTCATTAAAATGTATCGAACCGTTTTGAAGAAATTTATAATTTTATTTTCAGGTAAAGTTTGACGCCCAGTATTTCAAAAAACGAAGCATGTTTGGATTGTTTTCATCTTTGGCCAGGGACTTTTTACCCCCTGAATTTACGATACTTATTTCTGAGACACCCTGTACAGTGTGTCAATCTTCAATATTTTTCTAAATTTGCGCACCAAAAAACGCAATTGCAATTAATTTTGCTGCCATCTAATTATAGGATTCGATTGATTTGTCATTTTTGCCGCTAAAAATATCGTTTTATAATGTGTAATTGAACAAACAAATCGAATGCGATCTTATGATCAGCCGCATCAATGAATAGTCAGTTTAATTTTTCGTTTAATTTGTTTTCAGCCTGGCCCGATCCCAGGCAGAAGACCGACTATTGGTATGCCAGGTGAAGTTGCTCCATCCAAGATTTCCAACTACGGCCTGATGGGTGTGCTAATGCCCATTTACACCATCGCATTTATCATTTTCTTTACCTACATAGTGAAACAAGTAAGTGGTTTTGCTTGGTTACATGTCCAGGGTGTCCCAACGATAAATAGGAAACGCTAAAAGTTCACGCTTAAGCCAGGTTCACACCTACACGATTCAATGCAGCAATGTGTTGCCGCAATTACTCTAACGTTGCGACACCCTGTATGTATCATATTTGGTTTGCAAAGATGGTCAAAAAGGGTTTTTTGTCCCCAGATAGTGTACAAGAAAAAGCCGATAAATTACGTGGGATCGCCTCTATATCCTCCATGTGACTCTGACGAACAATTTGAAGAACAGGTTTTTCATGCAAATCCGCAGTATTTTAACAGACCTAACAAGGACACCAGTAAAATAGGTAAGAATATTTTTTGCTCGCCTTTTGTGATACTTCAATATTTTTTTGACACTGCGCTCAGGATGGAAAGAACGCGATACAAGTAAGTATCGATACTGTGTCACACCTGTGGATATTTGCAATATTATTTCGAAATATTCTTAATCTCTCTATTCATTTACGTACAAATACATATATACAGGGTGGTTTTTTTCGGATGTAAAACAAAAGACGTATACTCAGCGACGTCTATTGTTTGAGGTGGAGTTTCAATATGAATGATTGCGTTTCAACTGTTCCACTTTCATTTGTTTTCAATGTAATGCCGGGGGAGAGTTTACGTGGTTTTACACCTCAATTCCGGCATCTAGATTGCTCTATGCTTTTATACATTATTGCCCATTTTAGTCTTCATCGGCTGATAATGACATTTGATTACCAACTGTAAGTAACGAAAAACTATTCTTTTTCATACACCCGCAGGGGACATTGAAATGGACCTGCTGCGCAGACGGTTGCGTGAAACTGAGCTGGCAATGGAGCGTATCGTTTCTCAGATGGCGCAGGTTCCGCTCACCACGCAGGTCTGGCAGCTACCAATTCGCGCAGCATGTCGCTCTTTCACGCTTTATTCACTTGCTCCCCCCGGCACCACTATGTCGATTTTAAACTATGAGAAGAAGGACTCTCTCATAGTCAAAAAATCGTAGTGGACTCCTGCTTTAGCTTGTTGAGGTTTTATGTAGGTAGTTTAGATTAGTGCCAGTATATCAGATCTTTTCAAGGTAAGCTCTGAACGAGGGAAATTGACTAAAAGTAAAAGCTCGTTCACACGGTGACATTAATGCCGTGACAGCAGCCAGTGTCGCGGTGTCGTATATCAAACAATTTGATATGTGACATTGTTGTGGACGACATCAGATGTCACGACATTTTAATGTCGCGGTGTGAACGAGCTTTAAATGAAACAAATGGTGACATTTGACACTTGTTTGTAGTTGTTAACGCGGTGGCCGCTCTTTTGGAAGAGGTCAATCAAGCCGTCGAGGAGCACAAGAACAAATTACCCTCAGATTCATCTAATGAGCAGGTCTGATCATTTTAGTTTTCCTAGTTTTAGCCACTGCTTGTAGCATCTAATACCCATTGTGGTTACAGCTGCTACCCCAGGACACATGAGCTGTTATTTTCCGCTTATGCACTGGCTAATTTTAAATTGCGCCGCATCTGCTTTTAGAAATCAAAATCATGCGTTTGCTTTTTTGGCCGATTTCCCATATTCTTTTTTGTCTTGAGCCAGCCATTCAGTTTGGAATGGAAACAACTTAATTGAAATGGAACAGGTACAAAACAATTTAACAAGTTTGGACGAGAGTACAAGACAACTTTATAAGCACAAGAATGTAGTCATGAAACAGCTGAAACCCGTTCACACGGTGACATTAATGTCGTGACAGTGTCACGGTGTCGCATGTCAAACCATTTTGACCTTGAAGTGTTCAGACAATGACACTGTTGTGGACGACATTAGATGTCACCGTCTGAACGAGCTTTTATTTTAATTACTGTCACTCTTAGTTGCCATGACGAAAGTGGCCATTTTTATACAATCAAATGCCAAAGAAATGCTGACAGCTGTCAGTTACCTTTGAAAATAATTAATAATCATGACGGGACAGAAGATTTTTTAGGCTTTTTTATGGAGAATGTGATAAAATTATCACCATGTGCTGCTAAACAAATTATAGAAAATTTGGAGAATTTTTTTGAATTTCAAATTCAAATGTTCATCATCAAGCATGCCATCCAATCAAGTAGTTGCCTGATTCACCATACGTAATGATATTGAACCGCTTTCTGTACAAAAAACCCATTCAGAGCAGAGAAAGTACAGTTGGTTGAAAATTGTCCAATTGATTTTTTCAGAACGCCGTCAAAATAAACGGCGTTCTTCCCAAGGATGAAGAGCAAAGTTCCGTCACCGTTTTGGGAATGGAGACTCGCGCTTCCTGCGAAAACGGAGGCAAATGGTCCCGACCGGATTCGCCAGTGTTTCACTCTCCTGAAGTGCCCATCGAACACTCTCCTTCGCCTCAGGTAGAAATGGGCTGCGCTACTTTCGTTCTGAGATAGTCAAAAATCCTCAAATTTCAGCAAATATTCTTGGAAGGTTCACTGCCTCCGCAGTCGCAAATTTTGGTGGCCGATTCCGCTACAGAGGCGCAGACCGATGCAGACGATAATTCTTCCGTTATTTTGGCCGGCAAAATGACGCTGAGTGTTATCAGTTTAGACTCCGGTAAGTACCAGGATTAGCACCTCTGTCAGCACCCAGTTGGGCACAATGTTAATGAAAATACTCTACCCAGTTCTACGTTTTCAAGTGTTTCTGGCACAAATTAGTTAGGAAAATGGCCCCAATGCTGTAATTGACGTTTTTCATTTGTAATAAAAGAATGTAAAGATTCCAGATGCATTATTTTGAAATGCCCCTCTCATGAAAAGTGAAAGCTGCCAAGGTATGTCTTATACCCCTATTCACTGTCCTTCTGTTGTTAAAAAAAACGTGAAAAACCCCTCTTGTTACTAATACTTCCAACTTAGATGTTTGATTCATGATCTTTTTTTCCATAATTTTTCAAATTTCTGAATGAGACCACTGATTCTTCTTTTGCAGAACCCGGAAATGAAGAGGGCTCAAGTATCGTCCCGAAGAACGAAGGCTCAGACGAAGAGGGAAGAACCAGCAGCAGCAACATTTCGGACGAGTTCGAGAAGATCTACGCGTATGATGTGGAGGATCATATCAACAATATCATTGAAGAAGCTGAAAATGCGGTTCTGGCCGAGAAAACTAGGTAGAAATTCTTAGAAAATACCCGCTAAAGACATTGTTTAATTTCAATATTTATAACATTAGAGACGACGTCGGCCCAATTCCAGCAAAAACAACCCCATTCAGCGACATTCTGGATGAAATGCGAAAGGAGTTCAACCTGGTAGAGGATTTACTTCAATCGTCAAGTGGCAGCGAAGGAAAATCGTCTGAATCGCAACTCGCTGAAGACTTGTTGGATCTCGACGACCCATTCATTAAAACCGGAAACAGTATTGAAGAAACAGACGAAGATGCAACCTTAGCAACTCAGGAAAACGTGTCTGGAAATCTAAAGTTTCCTTTCATACCAGACCAGCCACCATCAGAGGAAATTCCTGATACGAATGGATCTGAAGAGATAAGCGTGTGTCAAACGGCAGTAGAACACGATGAAGACCACAGTGCTCAAGTTCTATTGGATGATGTGGAAGAAGGCGTTAAAGAAACTCGATCTGGTGATGATCCAAATGGTAATCTTGATAATGAAACAACCAGCAGCAACGAAAAGCATGCAAATGAAGAGCGAAAGGAGCTAGATGACACGAAATTTTGCGATAAAATGGAAAACGAAGCCCTCATGCGAGAAAGGGAGGCCACAATCGAAGGGTCTGGTTTGAGAAGCACTGTTGAGCGAGAGAACAATATTGAGAAGAGAACTCAGGTTGGTACGAATGGTGAGGATTTCTGCAATTTAAAACCTCAATTTTTAGAACGACCCAGCTGACCACGAGGAAAGACCAGATACATTGACTGAAGAAGATCCGGAGAACATCGTTGAAATCTGAATTAAGCAATAAGAATCTGAATTAAGTGTTTTCTGTTCCAGATTGCTGTTCCGTTTTGAATATTTTTAAGATATGAATACGATAATCGAGAATATGTGCTTGATGAATACGATATTACGAACTTATTTCACTGTGCAATTCGGAAATAAACTCATTTGACTAGTTGGTTTTTTGGGATTTTTACCCACTATCGCTCAAGGGCGATATCAAGATCACCATTCAATTCTTCCTAGAATAGAAGACACATTGGGGAATAAATGAAGAAGATCGAGCTGCAAATCCGCTCATTCTTCTAAAAAGAGTCTTTTCGCAAAACTTCTTACTCCTGAAGAAGTTCTCAATTCGCACAAGAAGCATTTTTGTTGAGAATCTCAGAATGTTGAGAATCTCAGAATGTTGAGTTTCTCAGAATTTTGAGGAATAATTTTGTCAGTTTTTCCATATGTGGATTCGGGTCCACACTTTCCAACTTGGAAAAAATTGGTTTATTCAAAACTGAAAAATCCATGAGGAAAAGAAAAGCTGATGACGTAACAAGTAAATAGCCGCATCTTCGCTTCTTCATGGCAAGTATTCTGTGGGTGCCCCTGTCAAGTCACCTACACACAACAGAATATCAAAGCCTGACAGTGACAGATTAACATCAGTGGTTAGAACGACCACAGAGACAAAAGTGTTTTTCAACTTCGAAAAACCAGATACGTTTCGAGATGAATAAAATCAGAAACTCACTGGAGCAAACCGAAATTGCAGTGCTAAGCTCGACCCAAAACACTTCGGTAAATATTGGCTCTTTTGGTGAACCTGGAAATGCAGCTGATTCAGCAACGCTTCCGAATAATTCCCAGTAAGTTTACCGGATTGGTGTTGCTATTGCTTTGAGCGTACAGAAATGGGTATTTTCAGGACCAATAGTGGGTTTGATTTGCCGACGTTTAGTTGTTCAGAGTGCTCGTACAACAGTATTTGGAAGCATGCAGTTAAAAGGCACCAGAAGACGCATCTCGGAAAGGAACAGGATGCAAAGAGTGCCAAAAAACTTAAGCTGGCTTGCACGCATTGCATGTACACATCAGATAACTGGTAAAAAATTACAGTCCTAGTTGCCATTGGTGCTGGATAATGCTGGCTCTTTTAGGCCCGATTTTTTAGATCATCAAACATCACATATAACATCAGAAGACACAAATCTTAGATTTAATTTAGAACATACGCATGATGAACTAGTTGAACCAGATGATGATGATGATGATAATGATGATGATGATGATGAACAAAAATTGATTATAGCATGTCCCTACAAATGCGACAAATGCCAATTTGAATCCTTGGACAAGAGCACCTTTGACAAACATAAGAATGCGACCCACGGTACAACGCTAAAGTGCCCACACTGCAGTTATATTTCGAGTAAAAAGAATGCCCTTTCAAAGCATATCAGGACAGTGCATCGAGAAATCCACTCTGATTCATTAAGTGAAGAAGCTGCTGGTATGTTAAGCTTGAATGTAGTCGGTATTGGCATCTCAACTATGAATTAAAATTGCTTTTAGTCCCAATCAAGGCAGAAGGCCCTAAGGGTTCAAAACGGCCATACAGACGGGGAATATATGCACATGTGCCTGTGAAAACTACAGAAAACGGCTTGTTTGAATGCGAGCACTGCTCCTACCAGACAGCAATTAGGACGGCGCTTGTGAAACATCAAACAAAACACTCTAAAGTTTAACGAATGCGTCTTCATGACCAGAACGATGTTTCCTAGGTAAAGGGCCATATTATTTAATTATACGTTGAATTCAGATGCTGTTCAGATCGTAATTATTTACGATATTTTTATTATCTGCTTGTAGCTCTGATTTGTAATCTTATAGTTACTAAAGCGGACTGTTATTTTGCCTGTATTGGAACACTTATATATATTTTATTTATTTCTTTGTCTGTATAATTAAAACGTGCAAAAAAGTGTTAGTTGATTATTCGATTGGCTTGTCCAACCGAAATGGAGTGGCCAGAGATCATACGCAAAAAAAGTAAATAGAAAACGAAAAAAAGTGGGCTATTATAAAGCCCGATAAAATCGAAGAATCATCAAGTATCAAAGAAAAACTACTACCCTGGTTGCCATCTACTTCTACTAAATAAAACGCTGTCCGGATCCAGATCGCTGAAATGCCCTAAACCCCGATTTTTCTTCAAAAAACTCAACTCCATTGAGTAGCTTAAATTTCAAAGAACGAGCCGCAATTCTGGTAAACATCTTGATCTGGACCACTTGCTGCCTGAAGGGCGCTGGCTGCGAAAAAACTAGAATAGTCGGACGGATTCTGGCCGCTGAAATTCCCTAGCACGATTTGTTTAGTGGTGTGAAATTTGGAAAAACAGTGCAAAATCTAAATTATTAGGCCAGAACCACTTGCAGCCTCTTAAGGCGCTATCCGCTAGACCATCACAAAGTAATAAATAAGATTCACTTACCTTTAGGCACTTTAGTCTGGATTCTGTATTTTCGGATTGGAGTAATTTTCGAAACAGAAAAATATGAAATTTACCGCAAAAAAACACTAATAATTGATATTTTTGCTTCGAATAAAATTGAAGCTGTGGTCGCAGTGGAACACCCCCATCCTACTGTGTGCGAAAAAAGTTAAAAATCGTAAATATGAGCTATCCCTGACAAGAGTTAAAGAATAGTTCAATTTAGGGTGTAATTCACAGCAGAAATTAAATTATAATGGATAATTTTGCTCTGAAGATAATTGAGGGTGTTTATCGTAGCACAAAACCCTCTTTTACATATGAAAAGCAGTCTACTGTGGAAAACCTGACGATTTAAAGTTGAAAAAACTGAGCGAAAAAATTTAAAAATTATAAATCCAAGAAACCCCTCCTCAGAGTTCAAGAAGCGTTCAAATTAGGGTGTAATTAACAGCAGAAAAACACGAATAATTGATGCTTTTGCTCTGCAGAGAATTTAATTGAGGTGTGTCCGCAGCAGGGAAACCCTATTTGCATATTAAAGCCAGTCTACTGTGGAAAATTTGACTTATTGAGCAAAAAGACTTAAAACTCGAACTGTTCTTAAGATTATGTACAAGCACCGTTTAATTTCGTGTTTAATTCACGGAAAGATAAGCTTCTTGATTTCGATAATAAGAAGTGACTTCCGTTGTAGATTGTCTCTTTACTAACACTTTTTTCTTAGTGACATTTTTTCCGAAAATGTCCGTTTGAAGGACCTTTCGACGTTGGAAAGTTCACTATTCCCCCTGCTTTCGGTGCAAACAGTTTCAAACTCAAATGTTATGATTTAAATTATTGAAAATGTATCAACAGGAAACCAACAATAACTCAAACTAGCCCAAAACTACTCTAAAAGAACCCAAAACTAATCTAAATAACCCAAATATCTACATCTACATGATGTCTACTAAGTGCTGTAATATACATGTGGCCACATGCATTAAAATGTTGATTTCCTGTTGATAGCGCATTCTGTAAGCAAGTGATTGTTTACAGTCAAAAATTACTGGTGGTTACTACTTAAAATCACTGCTGTAATTCGTGCAAAGCGCAGTGGCCGGAAATGATTTCTTATGGAAGAATCGTGAACTTTCGAGCGTCGGAAATTTGTTGAAGAGCATTTTTCGAAAAACGAAACTAAGATGGGCAGAGTGATTGGGTGCTTTGTGTTGAGAACGCACGCTTTTTTTGTTAAATAAAGTAGAGTTCAGTAGTTCCTTTGTTTGAAGTGATTTTGTCTGTTTAATTAAAGTAGTTAAACAACTTTGGCTTTTTATTTTCGAACCGGGTTGTGAAGTTAAGACGGGTAGTTTTATCGGACACAACAATTAGAGTGTAATTAACGGAATTAAAAAAGAAGAACGCAATCGTTCTTAGACGACATTTAAAAAAGCAGAACACATCCGCTTCATATTTATATTTAAATGTTCATAAAAAAAATCTTCCGCAGTACGAAATCTGACTAGTTAATGTTGAAAAACTGAGTGAAAATGATTTTGAATTTAAAAAATCAAGCCGAATTATTGATCATTCAAACACGGTTTAAAGTAGGGTGTAAATCACAGAAGGAAACCGGAAAAAATACCAAAAATAACCTAATGCGACCAAAAAATTGCAAGAGTTCATGTAAAAACAGAAAAGCCTCCTGCAGAAAACCTCTTTGGTTAACGTATAAAGTGTGACTTCAAATTTGAAAATGAAAAAACCCTAGACAGAATCCAGAATCTCCCTCGTCGTTCCTCGTCGAATAAAAATATGCAAGTCAACAATATGGGACTAAAAGTTCTACAACTATATGGCAACCAGGGGCAAAGTAATGCCAAACTTACCGAAAGCTGCATCGTGCCACCTGAAAAAAAAAGAAAATGTGATTTAGGTAATGCAGGATAATCTGCCCCAAACCATTAAGAGCAAGAAATTTAAAGAATGTTTTTCGAAAAATTAAACTCAGTTCAAACTAAATAATTTATAGGTCAGACAAAATCCTTACGTGTTTTCTGCAAACTGGCGTTCCATCCTTCATCTTCTGCCCATTAATCCTTAAAAAGTCCACAAGACACTTAAATACACAATGAAAGGCTACTCCGAATTGAAAACTTTAAACTTGTATTTATACTATTAGCACTATACTTTTTATCTAAGAACGCGATTCACACGACACAAAGAACACGCGACCTGTTGGGAAGCTGTAAGAAAAGTCTAATTAGTAAAAAGAGACATTTAAAAAAAGTGACTTAGTGTAGCTGAAAAAAAGCATGTTAACGTACCTAAAGGAAAGAGAATATTAGTGAAAAAAACAATAAATATCCTGAAACATAAACAGTTTAAAGCTGTAAGATAAACTGTTATTAGTAAATAGAAACATTTAAAAAGTTACCTGTTTTACCTGAAAAAAAACTGTAAGTTAGCAAAATAAGTACCTAAATGATATAATAAAATATTAATACTTCAAAGCTGCAAAAAAATGTTTAATAAATCAACAAGTAAATAGAAAACGAAAATAAGTGGGCAAGTCATTTAAAAAAAAACCGCAAAAGCCCAGAAAATCAAAGAAAAATACAACCCTGGTTGCCATCTACTTCTACAAAATAAAACGTCGTCCGGATCCAGATCACTGAAATTCCCTAAACCTAACATTTTTCTCAAAAAACTCAACGCCATTCAATGGCTTAAATTTAGAAGAACAGGCGCAAGTGTGATTATAATCTTGATCTGGACCATTAGCCTAGGAAGCTCCTAGACGGTAAAAAACGGGAATAGTCGGACGGATCCTGGCCGCTGAAAACCCCTAACACGAATGTTTGTAAAAAATTACTTGTTTAGTTGTGAAATTTGGAAAAATAGCTCGAAATCTACATTAGGAGGCCAGGACCACTTGCAGCCTCTTAAGGCGCTATCCGATAGTCCATCACAAAGATTTAAAAATATTCACTTACCCTTAGGCACTTTAGTCTGGATTCTGGAGAATTATTAAATTTCGAAGCATCAAAATTGAAATTTACCGCAAAACTTGAAAACTAGTTTGTGTATAAAATGTAACTTTAAATTAGTTTCAGAGAAATCAAATAAAAACTTAGAAAAATCGAACGATCCTTATTGAAAATACAAAAACCGTTTAATTTATGGTGTAAATCACGAAAAAAAGTCAATAATAACGCAAACTTTCTTACTCGACAGTAAAAAATGTAGTTCACAGCAGAACACACGCTTGCCTCATACTTATATTTCAAAATTACCTAATGCGACGTAAAAATTGTAAAAATTCATGTAAAAACAGAAAAGCCTCCTGCAGAAAACCTCTCCGGTTAACGTATAAAGTGTGACTTCAAGTTTGAAAATGAAAAAACCCTAGCCAGAAATCCAGAATCTCCCTCGTCGTTCCTCGTCGAATAAAAATATGCAAGTCAACAATATGGGACTAAAGTTCTACAACTATATGGCAACCAGGGGCAAAGTAATGCCAAACTTACCGAAAGCTGCATCGTGCCACCTAGAAAAAAAAAGAAAATGTGTTTAGTGATGCAGGAAATCTGTCCCAAACCATTAAGAGCAAGAAATTTAAAGAATGTTTTTCGAAAAATTAAACTCAGTTCAAACTAAATAATTTATAGGTCAGACAAAATCCTTACGTGTTTTCTGCAAACTGGCGTTCCATCCTTCATCTTCTGCCCATTAATCCTTAAAACGTCCACAAGACACTTAAACACACAATGAAAGGCCACTCCGAATTTAAAACTTAAAACTTGTATTTATACTATTAGCACTATACTTTTTATCTAAGAACGCGATTCATACGACACAAAGAACACGCGACCTGTTGGGAAGCTGTAAGAAAACTCTAATTAGTAAAAAGAGGCATTTAAAAAAAGTGACTTAGTGTACCTGAAAAAAAGCATGTTAGCATACCTAAAGGAAAGAGAATATTAGTGAAAAACCTTGGTTGCCATCTACGTCTACAAAATAAAACGCCGCCCGGATCCAGATCGTTGAAATTCCCTAAGCCTAAAATTTTTCCTCAAAAACTCAATGCCATTTAATGGCTTAAATTTAGAAGAACAGGCGCAAGTGTGATTATAATCTTGATCTGGACCGCTTACAGCCTAGGAAGCTGCTGGACGGTAAAGAACGGGAATAGTCGGACGGATCCTGGCCGCTGAAAATCCCTAACACGAATTTTGTAAAAAATTACTTGTTTAGTTGTGAAATTTGGAAAAATAGCCCGAAATCTACATTAGGAGGCCGGGACCACTTGCAGCCTCTTAAGGCGCTATCCGATAATCCATCACAAGGTTTTAAAAATATTCACTTACCCTTAGGCACTTTAGTCTGGATTCTGGGGAATTATTAAATTTCGAAACATCAAAGATTGAAATTTCCCGCAAAAAACACTAATAATTGATATCTTTGCTCTGCAGAAAATGAATTAAAGGTGTGTCCACAGCAGAACACCCCTATCCTACTGTGCAAAACCTGACCATTTAAAGTTGAAAACTAAATGAAAAAGTTGAAATTTGAAAATCTGAGCAATGCCTACTGAGAGTTCAAGAACCGTTTAATTTAGAGTATAATTCACAACAGAAAAACCGCAATAATTGAAACAAACTTCGTTACACGACGATAGAAAGTGTAGTTCACTGCAGAACTAATTGATTTTACATTTAAACTGAAAAAGTTCATATAAAAATCGATTACCATTGAAAACTAGTTTGTGTATAAAATGTGACTTTAAATTAATTTCAGATAAATCAAATAAAAACTTTGAAAAATCGAACGGTCCTTACTGAAAATACTAAAACCGTTTAAATTAGGTGGTAAATCACAGAAGGAAACCGAAAAAAATACCAAAAATTACCTAATGCGACAAAAAAATTGTAAGAGTTCATGTAAAAACAGAAAAGCCTCCTGCAGAAAACCTCTTTGGTTAACGTATAAAGTGTGACTTCAAGTTTGAAAATGAAAAAACCCTAGCCAGAATCCAGAATCTCCCTCGTCGTTCCTCGTCGAATAAAAATATGCAAGTCAACAATATGGGACTAAAAGTTCTACAACTATATGGCAACCAGGGGCAAAGTAATGCCAAACTTACCGAAAGCTGCATCGTGCCACCTGGAAAAAAAAGAAAATCTGTCTCAAACCATTAAGAGCAAGAAATTAAAAAAAAAAATTTCGAAAAATTAAACTCAGTTCAAACTAAATAATTTGTAGGTCAGACAAAATCCTTACGTGTTTTCTGCAGACTGGCGTTCCATCCTTCATCTTCTGCCCATTAATCCTTAAAAGCTCCACAAGACACTTAAACACACAATGAAAGGCCACTCCGAATTGAAAACTTTAAACTTGTATTTATACTATTAGCACTATACTTTTTATCTAAGAACGCGATTCACACGACACAAAGAACACGCGACCTGTTGGGAAGCTGTAAGAAAACTCTAATTAGTAAAAAGAGACATTTAAAAAAAGTGACTTAGTGTACCTGAAAAAAAGCATGTTAACATACCTAAAGGAAAGAGAATATTAGTGAAAAAAACAATAAATATCCTGAAACATGAACGGTTTAAAGCTGTAAGATAAACTGTTATTAGTAAATAGAAACATTTTAAAAAGTTACTTGTTTTATCTGAAAAAAAATTGTAATTTCGCAAAATAAGTACCTAAATGATATAATAAAATATTAATACTTCAAAGCTGCAAAAAATGTTTAAAAAATCAACAAGTAAATAGAAAACGAAAATAAGTGGGCAATTCATTTAAAAAAAAAACCGCAAAAGCCCAGAAAATCAAAGAAAAATACAACCCTGGTTGCCATCTACTTCTACAAAATAAAACGTCGTCCGGATCCAGATCACTGAAATTCCCTAAACCTAAAATTTTTCCTCAAAAACTCAATGCCATTTAATGGCTTAAATTTAGAAGAACAGGCGCAAGTGTGATTATAATCTTGATCTGGACCGCTTACAGCCTAGGAAGCGGCTGGACGGTAAAGAACGGGAATAGTCGGACGGATCCTGGCCGCTGAAAATCCCTAACACGAATGTTTGTAAAAAAATACTTGTTTAGTGGTGAAATTTGGAAAAATAGCGCGAAATCTACATTAGGAGGCCAGGACCACTTGCAGCCTCTTAAGGCGCTATCCGTTAGTCCATCACAAAGTTTTAAAAATATTCACTTACCCTTAGGCACTTTAGTCTGGATTCTGGGGAATTATTAAATTTCGAAACATCAAAGATTGAAATTTCATGCAACAAGCACTAATAATTGATATCTTTGCTCTGCAGAAAATTAATTAAATGTGTGTCCGCAGCAGAACACCCCTATCCTACTGTGCAAAACCTGACCATTTAATGTTGAAAAACTCAAGAAAAAAGTTGAAATTTTAAAATCTGAGCAATCGCTTCTAAGAGTCCAAGAACCGTTTAATTTAGAGCATAATTCACAACAGAAAAAGTGCAATAATTGAAACAAACTTCGTTACACGACGATAGAAAGTGTAGTTCACAGCAGAACTAATTGATTTTACATTTAAACTGGAAAAGTTCAAATAAAAATCGATTACCATTGAAAACTGGATTGTGTATAAAATGTGATTTTAAAATTAGTTTCAGATAAATCAAATAAAAACTTGAAATTTGAAAATGAAAAAACCCTAGCCAGAATCCAGAATCTCCCTCGTCGTTCCTCGTCGAATAAAAATATGCAAGTCAACAATATGGGACTAAAAGTTCTACAACTATATGGCAACCAGGGGCAAAGTAATGCCAAACTTACCGAAAGCTGCATCGTGCCACCTGGAAAAAAAGAAAATGTGTTTAGTGAATGCAGGAAATCTGTTCCAAACCATTAAGAGCAAGAAATTAAAAAAAAAATTTCGGAAAAATTAAACTCAGTTCAACTAAATAATTTATAGGTCAGACAAAATCCTTACGTGTTTTCTGCAAACTGGCGTTCCATCCTTCATCTTCTGCCCATTAATCCTTAAAAGCTCCACAAGACACTTAAACACACAATGAAAGGCCACTCCGAATTGAAAACTTTAAACTTGTATTTATACTATTAGCACTAGACTTTTTATCTAAGAACGCGATTCACACGACACAAAGAACACGCGACCTGTTGGGAAGCTGTAAGAAAACTCTAATTAGTAAAAAGAGACATTTAAAAAAAGTGACTTAGTGTACCAGAAAAAAAGCATGTTAACGTACCTAAAGGAAAGAGCATATTAGTGAAAAAACGAATAAATATCCTGAAACATAAACGGTTTAAAGCTGTAAGATAAACTGTTATTAGTAAATAGAAACATTTAAAAGAGTTACCTGTTTTACCTGAAAAAAATTGTAAGTTAGCAAAATAAGTACCTAATGATATAATAAAATATTAATACTTCAAAGCTGCAAAAAAATGTTTAAAAAATCAACAAGTAAATAGAAAACGAAAATAAGTGGGCAATTCATTTAAAAAAAACCGCAAAAGCCCAGAAAATCAATGAAAAATACAACCCTGGTTGCCATCTACTTCTACAAAATAAAACAGCCGTCCGGATCCAGATCGCTGAAATTCCCTAAACCTAAAATTTTTCCTCAAAAAACTCAACGCCATTCAATGGCTTAAATTTAGAAGAACAGGCACAAGTGTGATTATAATCTTGATCTGGACCGCTAGCCTAGGAAGCTGCTGGACGGTAAAAAACGGGAATAGTCGGACGGATCCTGGCCGCTGAAAATCCCTAACACGAATGTTTGTAAAAAATTACTTGTTTAGTTGTGAAATTTGGAAAAATAGCGCGAAATCTACATTAGGAGGCCAGGACCACTTGCAGCCTCTTAAGGCGCTATCCGCTAGTCCATCATAAAGTTTTAAAAATATTCACTTACCCTTAGGCACTTTAGTCTGGATTCTGGGGAATGATTAAATTTCGAAACATCAAAGATTGAAATTTACATGCAACAAAGCACTAATAATTGATATCTTTGCTCTGCAGAAAATGAATTAATGGTGTGTCCGCAGCAGAACACCCCTATCCTACTGTGGAAAACCTGACCATTTAAAGTTGAAAAACTAAACGAAAAAGTTGAATTTGAAATCTGAGCAATGCCTACTGAGAGTTCAAGAACCGTTTAATTTAGAGTATAATTCACAACAGAAAAACCGCAATAATTGAAACAAACTTCGTTACACGACGATAGAAATGTGTAGTTCACAGCAGAACTAATTGATTTTACATTTAAACTGAAAAGCTCATATAAAAATCGGTTACCATTGAAAACTAGTTTGTGTATAAAATGTGACTTTAAAATTAGTCTCATAGAAATCAAATAAAAACTTTGAAAAATCCGAACGATCCTTATTGGAAATACAAAAACCGTTTAATTTAGGGTGTAAATCACAAAAAAGTCAATAATAACGCAAACTTTCTTACTCGACAGTAAAAAATGTAGTTCACAGCAGAACACGCTTGCCTCATACTTATATTTCAAAGATCAAAATTACCTAATGCGACAAAAAAATTGTAAAAATTCATGTAAAAAGAGAAAAGCCTCCTGCAGAAAACCTCTTGGTTAACGTATAAGTGTGACTTCAAGTTTGAAAATGAAAAAACCCTAGCCAGAATCCAGAATCTCCCTCGTCGTTCCTCGTCGAATAAAAATATGCAAGTCAACAATATGGGACTAAAAGTTCTACAACTATATGGCAACCAGGGGCAAAGTAATGCCAAACTTACCGAAAGCTGCATCGTGCCACCTGGAAAAAAAGAAAATGTGTTTAGTGATGCAGGAAATCTGTCCCAAACCATTAAGAGCAAGAAATTTAAAGAATGTTTTTCGGAAAATTAAACTCAGTTCAAACTAAATAATTTATAGGTCAGACAAAATCCTTACGTGTTTTCTGCAAACTGGCGTTCCATCCTTCATCTTCTGCCCATTAATCCTTAAAACGTCCACAAGACACTTAAACACACAATGAAAGGCCACTCCGAATTGAAAACTTTAAACTTGTATTTATACTATTAGCACTATACTTTTTATCTAAGAACGCGATTCATACGACACAAAAAACACGCGACCTGTTGGGAAGCTGTAAGAAAACTCTAATTAGTAAAAAGAGACATTTAAAAAAAGTGACTTAGTGTACCAGAAAAAAAGCATGTTAACGTACCTAAAGGAAAGAGAATATTAGTGAAAAAACAATAAATATCCTGAAACATAAACAGTTTAAAGTTGTAAGATGAACTGTTATTAGTAAATAGAAACATTTAAAAAAGTTACCTGTTTACCTGAAAAAAAATTGTGAGTTAGCAAAATAAGTACCTAAATGATATAATAAAATATTAATACTTCAAAGCCGCAAAAAAATGTTTAAAAAAATCAACAAGTACATTGAAAACGAAAATAAGTGGGCAATTCATTTAAAAAAAACCGCAAAAGCCCAGAAAATCAAAGAAAAAATACAACCCTGGTTGCCATCTACTTCTACAAAATAAAACGCCGTCCGGATCCAGATCGTTGAAATTCCGTAAACCTAAATTTTTTCCTCAAAAACTCAATGCCATTCAATGGCTTAAATTTAGAAGAACAGGCACAAGTGTGATTATAATCTTGATCTGGACCACTAGCCTAGGAAGGTGCTGGACGGTAAAAAACGGGAATAGTCGGACGGATCCTGGCCGCTGAAAATCCCTAACACGAATGTTTGTAAAAAATTACTTGTTTAGTTGTGAAATTTGGAAAAATAGCTCGAAATCTACATTAGGAGGCCAGGACCACTTGCAGCCTCTTAAGGCGCTATCCGATAGTCCATCACAAAGATTTAAAAATATTCACTTACCCTTAGGCACTTTAGTCTGGATTCTGGAGAATTATTAAATTTCGAAACATCAAAAATTGAAATTTACCGCAAAACTTGAAAACTAGTTTGTGTATAAAATGTAACTTTAAATTAGTTTCAGAGAAATCAAATAAAAACTTAGAAAAAGCCGAACGATCCTTATTGAAAATACAAAAACCGTTTAATTTAGGGTGTAAATCACAAAAAAGTCAATAATAACGCAAACTTTCTTACTCGACAGTAAAAAATGTAGTTCACAGCAGAACACGCTTGCCTCATACTTATATTTCAAAGATTCAAAATTACCTAATGCGACGTAAAAAATTGTAAAAATTCATGTAAAAACAGAAAAGCCTCCTGCAGAAAACCTCTTCGGTTAACGTATAAAGTGTGACTTCAAGTTTGAAAATGAAAAAACCCTAGCCAGAATCCAGAATCTCCCTCGTCGTTCCTCGTCGAATAAAAATATGCAAGTCAACAATATGGGACTAAAAGTTCTACAACTATATGGCAACCAGGGGCAAAGTAATGCCAAACTTACCGAAAGCTGCATCGTGCCACCTAGAAAAAAAAAGAAAATGTGTTAGTAGCAGGAATCTGCCCCAAACCATTAAGAGCAAGAAATTTAAAGAAAGTTATTCGAAAAATTAAAACTCAGTTCAAACTAAATAATTATAGGTCAGACAAAATCCTTACGTGTTTTCTGCAAACTGGCGTTCCATCCTTCATCTTCTGGCCCATTAATCTTAAACGTCCACAAGACACTTAACCACACAATGAAAGGCCACTCCGAATTGAAACTTTAAACTTGTATTTATACTATTAGCACTATACTTTTTATCTAAGAACGCGATTCATACGACACAAAAAACACGCGACCTGTTGGGAAGCTGTAAGAAAACTCTAATTAGTAAAAGAGACATTTAAAAAAAGTGACTTAGTGTACCTGAAAAAAGCATGTTAACGTACCTAAAGGAAAGAGAATATTAGTGAAAAAAATAATAAATATCCTGAAACATAAACGCTTTAAAGCTGTAAGGATAACTGTTATTAGTAAATAGAAACATTTAAAAAAGTTACCTGTTTTACCTGAAAAAAAATTGTGAGTTAGCAAAATAAGTACCTAATGATATAATAAAATATTAATACTTCAAAGCTGCAAAAAAATGTTTAAAAAATCAACAAGTAAATAGAAAACGAAAATAAGTGGGCAAGTCATTTTAAAAAAAAAAACCGCAAAAGCCCAGAAAATCAAAGAAAAATACAACCCTGGTTGCCATCTACTTCTACAAATAAAACACCGTCCGGATCCAGATCGTTGAAATTCCCTAAACCTAAAATTTTTCCTCAAAAACTCAATGCCATTTAATGGCTTAAATTTAGAAGAACAGGCGCAAGTGTGATTATAATCTTGATCTGGACCACTAGCCTAGGAAGCTGCTGGACGGTAAAAAACGGGAATAGTCGGACGGATCCTGGCCGCTGAAAACCCCTAACACGAATGTTTGTAAAAAATTACTTGTTTAGTTGTGAAATTTGGAAAAATAGCTCGAAATCTACATTAGGAGGCCAGGACCACTTGCAGCCTCTTAAGGCGCTATCCGCTAGTCCATCACAAAGTTTTAAAAATATTCACTTACCCTTAGGCACTTTAGTCTGGATTCTGGGGAATTATTAAATTTCGAAACATACAAGATTGAAATTTACCGCAAAAAACACTAATGATTGATTTCTTTGCTCTGCAGAAAATGAATTAAAGGTGTGTCCGCAGCAGAACACCCCTATCCTACTGTGGAAAACCTGACCATTTAAAGTTGAAAAACTAAACGAAAAAGTTGAATTTTGAAAATCTGAGCAATGCCTACTGAGAGTTCAAGAACCGTTTAATTTAGAGTATAATTCACAACAGAAAAACTGCAATAATTGAAACAAACTTCGTTACACGACGATAGAAAGTGTAGTTCACAGCAGAACTAATTGGTTTTACATTTAAACTGAAAAAGCTCATATAAAAATCGGTTACCATTGAAAACTAGTTTGTGTATAAAATGTGACTTTAAAATTAGTCTCAAAGAAATCAAATAAAAACTTTGAAAAATCGAACGATCCTTATTCGAAATACAAAAACAGTGTAATTTAGGGTGTAAATCACAAAAAAAGTCAATAATAATGCAAACTTTCTTACTCGACAGTAAAAAATGTAGTTCAAAGCAGAACACGCTTGCCTCATACTTATATTTCAAAGATTCAAAATTACCTAATGCGACAAAAAAAATTGTAAAAGTTCATGTAAAAAGAGAAAAGCCTCCTGCAGAAAACCTCTTTGGTTAACGTATGAAGTGTGACTTCAAGTTTGAAAATGAAAAAACCCTAGCCAGAATCCAGGATCTCCCTCGTCGTTCCTCGTCGAATAAAAATATGCAAGTCAACAATATGGGACTAAAAGTTCTACAACTATATGGCAACCAGGGGCAAAGTAATGCCAAACTTACCGAAAGCTGCATCGTGCCACCTGAAAAAAAAAGAAAATCTGTCTCAAACCATTAAGAGCAAGAAATTTAAAAAAAAATCGAAAAATTAAACTCAGTTCAAACTAAATAATTTATAGGTCAGACAAAATCCTTACGTGTTTTCTGCAAACTGGCGTTCCATCCTTCATCTTCTGCCCATTAATCCTTAAAACGTCCACAAGACACTTAAACACACAATGAAAGGCCACTCCGAATTGAAAACTTTAAACTTGTATTTATACTATTAGCACTATACTTTTTATCTAAGAACGCGATTCATCACGACACAAAGAACACGCGACCTGTTGGGAAGCTGTAAGAAAACTCTAATTAGTAAAGAGACATTTAAAAAAAGTGACTTAGTGTACCTGAAAAAAAGCATGTTAATGTACCTAAAGGAAAGAGAATACTAGTGAAAAAAACAATAAGTATCCCAAAACATAAACGGTTTAAAGCTGTAAGATAAACTGTTATTAGTAAATAGAAACATTTTAAAAGTTACCTGTTTTACCTGAAAAAAAATGTGAGTTAGCAAAATAAGTACCTAAATGAATAATAAAATATTAATACTTCAAAGCTACAAAAAATGTTTAAAAAAATCAACAAGTAAATAGAAAACGAAAATAAGTGGGCAAGTCATTTAAAAAAAAACACAATATAAAATCCGCAAAAGCCCAGAAAATCAAAGAAAAACTACAACCCTGGTTGCCATCTACTTCTACAAAATAAAACGCCGTCCGGATCCAGATCGTTGAAATTCCGTAAACCTAAAATTTTTCCTCAAAAAACTCAACTGCCATTCAATGGCTTAAATTTAGAAGAACAGGCGCAAGTGTGGATTATAATCTTGATCTGGACCGCTAGTCCTAGGAAGCTGCTGGACGGTAAAAAACGGGAATAGTCGGACGGATCCTGGCCGCTGAAAATCCCTAACACGAATGTTTGTAAAAAATTACTTGTTTAGTTGTGAAATTTGGAAAAATAGCCTCGAAATCTACATTAGGAGGCCAGGACCACTTGCAGCCTCTTAAGGCGCTATCCGCTAGTCCATCACAAGGTTTTAAAAATATTCACTTACCCTTAGGCACTTTAGTCTGGATTCTGGGGAATTATTAAATTTCGAAACATCAAGATTGAAATTTACCGCAAAAAACACTAATAATTGATTTCTTTGCTCTGCAGAAAATGAATTAAAGGTGTGTCCGCAAGCAGAACACCCCTATCCTACTGTGGAAAACCTGACCATTTAATGTTGAAAAACTTAAGAAAAAAGTTGAAATTTTAAAATCTGAGCAATCGCTTCTAAGAGTAGAAGAACCGTTTAATTTCTAGTATAATTCACAACAGAAAAAGTGCAATAATTGAAACAAACTTCGTTACACGACGATAGAAAGTGTAGTTCACAGCAGAACTAATTGATTTTACATTTAAACTGGAAAAGTTCAAATAAAAATCGATTACCATTGAAAAACTAGATTGTGTATAAAATGTGATTTTAAAATTAGTTTCAGATAATCAAATAAAAACTTGAAATTTGAAAATGAAAAACCCTAGCCAGAATCCAGAATCTCCCTCGTCGTTCCTCGTCGAATAAAAATATGCAAGTCAACAATATGGGACTAAAAGTTCTACAACTATATGGCAACCAGGGGCAAAGTAATGCCAAACTTACCGAAAGCTGCATCGTGCCACCTGGAAAAAAAAGAAAATCTGTCTCAAACCATTAAGAGCAAGAAATTTAAAAAAAAATTTCGAAAAATTAAACTCAGTTCAAACTAAATAATTTATAGGTCAGACAAAATCCTTACGTGTTTTCTGCAAACTGGCGTTCCATCCTTCATCTTCTGCCCATTAATCCTTAAAACGTCCACAAGACACTTAAACTCACAATGAAAGGCCACTCCGAATTGAAAAACTTTAAACTTCTATTTATACTATTAGCACTATACTTTTTATCTAAGAACGCGATTCATACGACACAAAAAACACGCGACCTGTTGGGAAGCTGTAAGAAAACTCTAATTAGTAAAAAGAGACGCTTAAAAAAAGTGACTTAGTGTAGCTGAAAAAAAGCATGTTAACGTACCTAAAGGAAAGAGAATATTAGTGAAAAACCCTGGTTGCCATCTACTTCTACAAAATAAAACGCCGCCCGGATCCAGATCGTTGAAATTCCCTAAGCCTAAAATTTTTCCTCAAAAACTAAATGCCATTTAATGGCTTAAATTTAGAAGAACAGGCGCAAGGGTGATTATAATATTGATCTGGACCGCTTACAGCCTAGGAAGCGACTGGACGGTAAAGAACGGGAATAGTCGGACGGATCCTGGCCGCTGAAAACCCCTAACACGAATGTTTGTAAAAAAATACTTGTTTAGTGGTGAAATTTGTAAAAATAGCTCGAAATCTACATGAGGAGGCCAGGACCACTTGCAGCCTCTTAAGGCGCTATCCGCTAGTCCATCACAAAGTTTTAAAAATATTCACTTACCCTTAGGCACTTTAGTCTGGATTCTGGGGAATTATTAAATTTCGAAACATCAAAAATTGAAATTTACCGCAAAACTTGAAAACTAGTTTGTGTATAAAATGTAAATTTAAATTAGTTTCAGAGAACTGAAATAAAAACTTAGAAAAGGCCGAACGATCCTTATTGAAAATACAAAAACCGTTTAATTTAGGGTGTAATCACAAAAAAGTCAATAATAACGCAAACTTTCTTACTCGACAGTAAAAATGTAGTTCACCAGCAGACACGCTTGCCTCATACTTATATTTCAAAGATTCAAAATTACCTAATGCGACAAAAAAATTGTAAAAGTTCATGTAAAAAGAGAAAAGCGTCCTGCAGAAAACCTCTTTGGTTAACGTATGAAGTGTGACTTCAAGTTTGAAAATGAAAAACCCTTAGCCAGAATCCAGAATCTCCCTCGTCGTTCCTCGTCGAATAAAAATATGCAAGTCAACAATATGGGGACTAAAAGTTCTACAACTATATGGCAACCAGGGGCAAAGTAATGCCAAACTTACCGAAAGCTGCATCGTGCCACCTGAAAAAAAAGAAAATCTGTCTCAAACCATTAAGAGCAAGAAATTAAAAAAAAATTCGAAAAATTAAACTCAGTTCAAACTAAATAATTTATAGGTCAGACAAAATCCTTACGTGTTTTCTGCAAAACTGGCGTTCCATCCTTCATCTTCTGCCCATTAATCCTTAAAACGTCCACAAGACACTTAAACACACAATGAAAGGCCACTCCGAATTGAAAACTTTAAACTTGTATTTATACTATTAGCACTATACTTTTTATCTAAGAACGCGATTCATACGACACAAAAAACACGCGACCTGTTGGGAAGCTGTAAGAAAACTCTAATTAGTAAAAAGAGACGTTTAAAAAAAGTGACTTAGTGTAGCTGGAAAAAAGCATGTTAACGTACCTAAAGGAAAGAGAATACTAGTGAAAAAATAATAAATATCCTGAAACATAAACGGTTTAAAGCTGTAAGGTAAACTGTTATTAGTAAATAGAAATATTTAAAAAAGCTACCTGTTTCATCTGAAAAAAAAATTGTAAGTTAGCAAAATAAGTACCTAAATGATATAATAAAATATTAATACTTCAAAGCTGCAAAAAAAAAATGTTTAAAAAATCAACAAGTAAATAGAAAACGAAAATAAGTGGGCAAGTCATTTTAAGCCCAGAAAATCAAAGAAGAACTACAACCCTGGTTGCCATCTACTTCCACAAAATAAAACGCCGTCCGGATCCAGATCGCTGAAATTCCCTAAACCTAAAATTTTTCCTCAAAAAACTCAACTGCCATTCAATGGCTTAATTTAGAAGAACAGGCACAAGTGTGATTATAATCTTGATCTGGACCGCTAGTCTAGGAAGCTGCTGGACGGTAAAAAACGGGAATAGTCGGACGGATCCTGGCCGCTGAAAATCCCTAACACGAATGTTTGTAAAAAATTACTTGTTTAGTTGTGAAATTTGGAAAAATAGCTCGAAATCTACATTAGGAGGCCAGGACCACTTGCAGCCTCTTAAGGCGCTATCCGCTAGTCCATCACAAGGTTTTAAAAATATTCACTTACCCTTAGGCACTTTAGTCTGGATTCTGGGGAATTATTAAATTTCGAAACATCAAAGATTGAAATTTACCGCAAAAAACACTAATAATTGATATCTTTGCTCTGCAGAAAATGAATTAAAGGTGTGTCCGCAGCAGAACACCCCTATCCTACTGTGCAAAACCTGACCATTTAAAGTTGAAAACTTAAACGAAAAAGTTGAAATTTGAAAATCTGAGCAATTCCTACTGAGAGTTCAAGAACCGTTTAATTTAGAGTATAATTCACAACAGAAAAACTGCAATAATTGAAACAAACTTCGTTACAACGACGATAGAAAGTGTAGTTCACGCAGAACTAATTGATTTTACATTTAAACTGAAAAAGCTCATATAAAAATCGGTTACCATTGAAAACTAGTTTGTGTATAAAATGTGACTTTAAAATTAGTCTCAAAGAAATCAAATAAAAACTTTGAAAAATCGAACGATCCTTATTGGAAATACAAAAACAGTTTAATTTAGGGTGTAAATCACAAAAAAGTCAATAATAACGCAAACTTTCTTACTCGACAGTAAAAAATGTAGTTCACAGCAGAACACGCTTGCCTCATACTTATATTTCAAAGATTCAAAATTACCTAATGCGACAAAAAAATTGTAAGAGTTCATGTAAAAAGAGAAAAGCGTCCTGCAGAAAACCCTCTTGGTTAACGTATGAAGTGTGACTTCAAGTTTGAAAATGAAAAAAACCCTAGCCAGAATCCAGAATCTCCCTCGTCGTTCCTCGTCGAATAAAAATATGCAAGTCAACAATATGGGACTAAAAGTTCTACAACTATATGGCAACCAGGGGCAAAGTAATGCCAAACTTACCGAAATCTGCATCGTGCCACCTGGAAAAAAAGAAAATGTGTTTAGTGATGCAGGAAATCTGTCCCAAACCATTAAGAGCAAGAAATTTAAAAAAAAATTCGAAAAATTAAACTCAGTTCAAACTAAATAATTTATAGGTCACACAAAATCCTTACGTGTTTTCTGCAAACTGGCGTTCCATCCTTCATCTTCTGCCCATTAATCCTTAAAAAGTGAACACTACACTTAAATACACTACACTTGAACACACAATGAGTATCCACACGGAGTTGAAAATAAATGTGGATCAAATTGAGTGGTTAACAAGCAAGATGATCGACCGCATTTCGCCTAAATGGCACTAAATTGGTAAATTTATCCCGTTTATGAACAAAGAACCGACGACCGAGTTCGTCCGTTGCCCACAATAAACTGGACTAAATGCTTATCTTTTCAAAAAAAGTTCGTACAGAACTTACATAATCATATAATCGCTTGCTTGCTGGCCCTTCGAATGGACTCATTCCCTTTTCCTTTGTTGCTCGATTTCAGTTTGTTTTGACGATTTTCTAGAAATTTCCAGTTCGCGATCGACCGGTTTGGATATTTGCCGTAAACAAAGCCGCTTTTTCAGCCAAAGATAAACAAACATTGCCGTTCATGCGGCCACTTTTGAATGCTAAGTTAAATACTCGCTCTCCGGTCAATCTTTTGCTCAATTTTCATGAAGCTTGAAAATCTTTTTAGCTTGATCTGTTGCGAGAGATCCACCAGAATCAAAGTAAAGCATTCACCCTTAAGTCATGATTTGTGAATTCTTCACTTTGACTGCACTGTTAAGAGCGACGGAACTTGAGTTCACACGAGCTCTCAGATCAGACTGTTGCCCCATTTTTATGACACTTTGAAGTTCTTGCAGGTTAACATGTTGTGCCAAAGTGGCCTAAAGGGCAAATTCCCTTTCGAGACAGATTTGCATACTCGGCTCGCATTCATTCGCGGTTCAGGGTACTTTATGCCAAAAGGATTTCGGTGCAAAACTATCTTCTTTTAAAGAAATGAAAAGCCCCGATTATTATTTTATACCTACTTGAATAATGCTCGCTTATGTCGAAAAGCACTCACAACGTTGATGTTTTCAATGAGACACTCTGTATATTATTGCACATTTAGATTGGGCATTATTGATTTGACTATTTTGAGGAACTGCTCTTATGGAATATCTGAAGAGGCACCCGCTTCATATTGAGAATGTTCGAATTTTTTTTAAATCAAAACAGATCTTCAAAAAGTGTCAGGTGACGCGTCATTCGAGTGCCTCCAAATTTTGGGTTTTTCTTGTTTTACCTTAAAGAACACTTTGAGTTAAGCAGTTTCGTCGAAAAACACTCCTGGATAGTCCCTAAATTAAGGCAAAAAACACTCACAAACTTTGAGGAAAATCTACCGTTTTCCGACTAATGTTTGAGCGGTGTCGCCAAACTGTCCAAAACGTTTTATGTTACTCAAATTGTTGCCTTGGATACCAAGCATTTCCATTCATTCGATTTGGGTCGGTTCAGATTATTTAGGTCCTCAGGTTATTAATTATTACCTTTTGCATATATTTTTTTAGTTTATTAAAAAAATCACTTCAACCATGCGAACGCAAACAAACTAACTGAAAAATAACCGAAAAGAAAACAACTAAAAATACGTGGCAACACCGAATTGTCCCCGACAGACACAAATAGTACATAACCTCAATTAATAGGCGATGCTAGGAAAGATGCTCAAACTTTTGCGAAAAACACAATTATTATGCATGTTAGCGACAATTTTGCATATGGAGTTATAAATTGTTGACACCTAAAGCACGATTTAGCAGCAAATAGCATCGGACAATCTCATTTTCGTGCGAAAATCTGTGGTTTTGGGAACGCGAATTTCAAAAGTTTGAAAGCGTTTTTCGCTTAATTTAAAGTGTTCTTTAAGGTCCAACAAGAACAAACCAAAAATTCGGAGGCACTCAAACGGCACCTTCACCCCCAATCCAAAATCATGGCAGAACATATTTCCGGTATGGACCTGTACTTTTTCGGCATCAGTAAGTGTTCAAAATTATCTATTTGCGGCGTTTTCAATATTCTGGAGCTTCTAGGTGATCCCAACCCGGATAACATTATTGAGAATGTAAAGAACTTCCGGTCACATATTCAACGCAACGGTATCCTATACGGTCTCGGATGCCAGGAGCTACACCCCTGGCATCAAATCGAAAAAGATCACTACTTCACTGTAGACTTTAAGGCTGTTCTGGATGACAATCTCCTAATGGCTGCTTGGCCTTCTTTTCGTGAGGAATCTTATGGCTCAAACAGAGTTTACATTGAATTGCATGGGGCTGGCCATGTATCAGTGCATTTCCAGGACTGTATAAAGCCAGTGCCCAAAAAACAGAATGGAAACAGCACTCCCAGTGATCAGGGCTCGAATTTTAAATCATGAACCGTTGCTGCCGATGAAGGACATTAACGTGAACTCATTTGGTAACCACCGCTACAAAGTCCTGGCTAAAACTGAATCAAGTTGTTGGTTTCAAGGAAAACTTGTCTCATTGCGAGGCACTGTGGTCAGGGCAGGTCCAGTGAAAATCGTTTGTACCCACATGGCATTTCAATGTCCGGGCTGCGGGTCCGTTCAGGTCGAGAAACAAATTAATGGAACGTATATTCCGCTGCAAAAGTGTTTCAAATGCGGTGCCAAAAAGTATCTGGAACCTTTATATAATTCGCCATTGACGAAAACAGTCGAGTGGCAGAATATGATAAAAATTAAACTAAATAAACATGAACACGACACAAAGAACACGCGACCTGTTGGGAAGCTGTAAGAAAACTCTAATTAGTAAACAGAGACATTTAAAAAAAGTGACTTCGTGTACCTGAAAACAAGCATGTTAACGTACCTAAAGGAAAGAGAAGTATTAGTGAAAAAAAACAATAAATATCCTGAAACATAAATGGTTTAAATCTGTAAGATAAACTGTTATTAGTAAATAGAAACATTTAAAAAGTTACCTGTTTTACCTGAAAAAAAATTGTAAGTTAGCAAAATAAGTACCTAAATGATATAATAAAATATTAATACTTTAAAGCTGGAAAAATAATGTTTAAAAAATAAACAAGTAAATAGAAAACGACAATAAGTGGGCAAGTCATTTTAAAAAAACCGCAAAAACCCAGAAAATCAAAGAAAAATACAACCCTGGTTGCCATCTACTTCTACAAAATAAAACGCCGTCCGGATCCAGATCGTTGAAATTCCCTAAACCTCAAATTTTTCCTCAAAAACTCAATGCCATTTAATGGCTTAAATTTAGAAGAACAGGCACAAGTGTGATTATAATCTTGATCTGGACCACTAGCCTAGGAAGGTGCTGGACGGTCAAGAACGGGAATAGTCGGACGGATCCTGGCCGCTGAAAATCCCTAACACGAATGTTTGTAAAAAATTACTTGTTTAGTTGTGAAATTTGGAAAAACAGTGCAAAATCTAAATTATTAGGCCAGAACCACTTGCAGCCTCTTAAGGCGCTATCCGATAGTCCATCACAAAGTTTTAAAAATATTCACTTACCCTTACGCACTTTAGTCTGGATTCCGGGGAATTATTAAATTTCGAAACATCAAAGATTAAATTTACCGCAAAAAAACACTAATAATTGATATCTTTGCTCTGCAGAAAATGAATTAAAGGTGTGCCCGCAGCAGAACACCCCTATCCTACTGTGCAAAACCTGACCATTTAAAGTTGAAAAACTAAACGAAAAAGTTGAAATTTCAAAATCTGAGCAATGCCTACTGAGAGTTCAAGAACCGTTTAATTTAGAGTATAATTCATAACAGAAAAACTGCAATAATTGAAACAAACTTTGTTACAAGACGATAGAAAGTGTAGTTCACAGCAGAACTAATTGATCTTACATTTAAACTGAAAAAGCTCATATAAAAATCGATTACCATTGAAAACTAGTTTGTGTATAAAATTTGACTTTAAAATTAGTCTCAAAGAAATCAAATAAAAACTTTGAAAAGTCGAACGATCCTTATTGGAAATACAAAAACAGTTTAATTTAGGGTGTAAATCACAAAAAAGTCAATAATAACGCAAACTTTATTACTCAACAGTAAAAAATGTAGTTCACAGCAGAACACGCTTGCCTCATACTTATATTTCAAAGATTCATATAAAGAAACTTCCACAGTAGAAAACCTGCCTAGTTAAAGTTGAAAAAATAAGAGAAAAATATTTTAAATTTGGCAAATCGAACGATCCCTATTGAAAATACAAAAATTGGTTACATTAGAGTGTAATTAACAGAAGAACGCAATCGTTCTTAGACGACATTAAAAAAAGCAGAACACATCCGCTTTATATTTATATTTTAAATGTTCATAAAAAAACCTTCCGAAGTACAAAATCTGAACTAGTTAATATTGAAAAACTGAGTGAAAATGATTTTGAATTTAAAAAATCAAGCCGAATCATTGATCATTCAAACACCGTTTAAATTAGGGTGTAAATAACAGAGGGAAACCGGAAAAAATACCAAAAATTACCGAATGCGACAAAAAAATTGTAAGAGTTCATGTAAAAACAGAAAAGCCTCCTGCAGAAAACCTCTTTGGTTAACGTATAAAGTGTGACTTCAAATTTGAAAATGAAAAAACCCTAGCCAGAATCCAGAATCTCCCTCGTCGTTCCTCGTCGAAGAAAAATATGCAAGTCAACAATATGGGACTAAAAGTTCTACAACTATATGGCAACCAGGGGCAAAATAATTCCAAACTTACCGAAAGCTGCATCGTGCCACCTAGAAAAAAAAAGAAAATGTGTTTAGTAATGCAGGAAAGCTGTCTCAAACCATTAAGAGCAAGAAATTAAAAAAAAAAAAATTCGAAAAATTAAACTCAGTTCAAACTAAATAATTTATAGGTCAGACAAAATCCTTACGTGTTTTCTGCAAACTGGCGTTCCATCCTTCATCTTCTGCCCATTAATCCTTAAAACGTCCACAAGACACTTAAACACACAATGAAAGGCCACTCCGAATTGAAAACTTTAAACTTGTATTTATACTATTAGCACTATACTTTTTATCTAAGAACGCGATTCATACGACACAAAAAACACGCGACCTGTTGGGAAGCTGTAAGAAAACTCTAATTAGTAAAAAGAGACGTTTAAAAGAAGTGACTTAGTGTAGCTGAAAAAAAGCATGTTAACGTACCTAAAAGAAAGAGAATATTAGTGAAAAAATAATAAATATCCTGAAACATAAACGGTTTAAAGCTGTAAGATAAACTGTTATTAGTAAATAGAAACATTTAAAAAAGCTACCTGTTTCACCTGAAAAAAAAATTGTAAGTTAGCAAAATAAATACCTAAATGATATAATAAAATATTAATACTTCAAAGCTGCAAAAAAAATGTTTAAAAAATCAACAATTAATAGAAAACGAAAATAAGTGGGCAAGTCATTTTAAGCCCAGAAAATCAAAGAAAAACTACAACCCTGGTTGCCATCTACTTCTACAAAATAAAACGCAGCCCGGATCCAGATCGTTGAAATTCCCTATGCCTAAAATTTTTCCTCAAAAACTAAATGCCATTTAATGGCTTAAATTTAGAAGAACAGGCGCAAGTGTGATTATAATCTTGATCTGGACCACTAGCCTAGGAAGCTGCTGGACGGTAAAAAACGGGAATAGTCGGACGGATCCTGGCCGCTGAAAATCCCCTAACACGAATGTTTGTAAAAAATTACTTGTTTAGTTGTGAAATTTGGAAAAATAGCCCGAAATCTACATTAGGAGGCCAGGACCACTTGCAGCCTCTTAAGGCGCTATCCGCTAGTCCATCACAAGGTTTTAAAAATATTCACTTACCCTTAGGCACTTTAGTCTGGATTCTGGAGAATTATTAAATTTCGAAACATCAAAGATTGAAATTTACCGCAAAAAACACTAATAATTGATATCTTTGCTCTGCAGAAAATGAATTAAAGGTGTGTCCACAGCAGAACACCCCTATCCTACTGTGCAAAACCTGACCATTTAAAGTTGAAAAACTAAATGAAAAAGTTGAAATTTGAAAATTTGAGCAATTCCTACTGAGAGTTCAAAAACCGTTTAATTTAGAGTATAATTCATAACAGAAAAACTGCAATAATTGAAATAAACTTTGTTACAAGACGATAGAAACTGTAGTTCACAGCAGAACTAATTGATTTACATTTAAAGTGAAAAAGTTCATATAAAATCGATTACCATTAAAAACTAGTTTGAGTATAAAATGTGACTTTAAATTAGTTTCAGAGAAATCAAATAAAAACTTTGAAAAATCGAATGATCCTTATCGAAAATACAAAAACCGTTTAATTTAGGGTGTAAATCACAAAAAAAGTCAATAATAACGCAAACTTTCTTACTCGACAGTAAAAAATGTAGTTCACAGCAGAACACGCTTGCCTCATACTTATATTTCAAAGATTCAAAATTACCTAATGCGACAAAAAAATTATAAGAGTTCATGTAAAAACAGAAAAGCCTCCTGCAGAAAACCTCTTTGGTTAACGTATAAAGTTTGACTTCAACTTTGAAAATGAAAAAACCCTAGCCAGAATCCAGGAATCTCCCTCGTCGTTCCTCGTCGAATAAAAATATGCAAGTCAACAATATGGGACTAAAAGTTCTACAACTATATGGCAACCAGGGGCAAAGTAATGCCAAACTTACCGAAAGCTGCATCGTGCCACCTGGAAAAAAAGAAAATCTGTCTCAAACCATTAAGAGCAAGAAATTAAAAAAAAAATCGAAAAATTAAACTCAGTTCAAACTAAATAATTTATAGGTCAGACAAAATCCTTACGTGTTTTCTGCAAAGTGGCGTTCCTCCTTCGTCTTCTGTCCATTAATCCTTAAAAAGGCACTTAAACACACAATGAAAGGCCACTCCGAATTGAAAACTTTAAACTTGTATTTATACTATTAGCACTATACTTTTTATCTAAGAAACGCGATTCATACGACACAAAAACACGCGACCTGTTGGGAAGCTGTAAGAAAACTCTAATTAGTAAAAAGAGGCATTTAAAAAAGTGACTTAGTGTACCTGAAAAAAAGCATGTTAACGTACCTAAAGGAAGAGAATATTAGTGAAAAAACAATAAAATATCCTGAAACATAAACGCTTTAAAGCTGTAAGATCAACTGTTATTAGTAAATAGAAACATTTAAAAAAGCTACCTGTTTCACCTGAAAAAAAAATTGTAAGTTAGCAAAATAAGTACCTAAATGATATAATAAAATATTAATACTTCAAAGCTGCAAAAAAAATGTTTAAAAAATCGACAAGTAAATAGGAAACGAAAATAAGTGGGCAAGTCATTTTAAGCCCAGAAAATCAAAGAAAAACTACAACCCTGGTTGCCATCTACTTCTACAAAATAAAACACCGTCCGGATCCAGATCGTTGAAATTCCCTAAACCTAAAATTTTTCCTCAAAAACTCAATGCCATTTAATGGCTTAAATTTAGAAGAAACAGGCGCAAGGGTGATTATAATATTGATCTGGACCGCTTACAGCCTAGGAAGCGGCTGGGACGGTAAAAAAACGGGAATAGTCGGACGGATCCTGGCCGCTGAAAACCCCTAACACGAATGTTTGTAAAAAATTACTTGTTTAGTGGTGAAATTTGTAAAAATAGCGCGAAATCTACATTAGGAGGCCAGGACCACTTGCAGCCTCTTAAGGCGCTATCCGCTAGTTCATCACAAAGTTTTAAAAATATTCACTTACCCTTAGGCACTTTAGTCTGGATTCTGGAGAATTATTAAATTTCAACAAATGAAAGATTGAAATTTTACCACAAAAAACACTAATAATTGATATCTTTGCTCTGCAGAAAATGAATTAAAGGTGTGTCCACAGCAGAACACCCCTATCCCTACTGTGCAAAACCTGACCATTTAAAGTTGAAAAACTAAACGAAAAAGTTGAAATTTGAAAATCTGAGCAATGCCTACTGAGCGTTCAAGAACCGTTTAATTTAGAGTATAATTCACAACAGAAAAACTGCAATAATTGAACCAAACTTTGTTACAAGACGATAGAAAGTGTAGTTCACAGCAGAACTAATTGATTTTACATTTAAACTGAAAAAGCTCATATAAAAATCGGTTACCATTGAAAACTAGTTTCTGTATAAAATGTGACTTTAAAATTAGTCTCAAAGAAATCAAATAAAAAACTTTGAAAATAGAACGATCCTTATTGGAAATACAAAAACCGTTTAATTTAGGGTGTAAATCACAAAAAAGTCAATAATAACGCAAACTTTCTTACTCGACAGTAAAAAATGTAGTTCACAGCAGAACACGCTTGCCTCATACTTATATTTCAAAGATTCAAAATTACCTAATGCGACAAAAAAATTGTAAGAGTTCATGTAAAAAGAGAAAAGCGTCCTGCAGAAAACCTCTTTGGTTAACGTATGAAGTGTGACTTCAAGTTTGAAAATGAAAAAACCCTAGCCAGAATCCAGAATCTCCCTCGTCGTTCCTCGTCGAATAAAAATATGCAAGTCAACAATATGGGACTAAAAGTTCTACAACTATATGGCAACCAGGGGCAAAGTAATGCCAAACTTACCGAAAGCTGCATCGTGCCACCTGGAAAAAAAGAAAATGTGTTTAGTGATGCAGGAAATCTGTCCCAAACCATTAAGAGCAAGAAATTAAAAAAAAAATTCGAAAAATTAAACTCAGTTCAAACTAAATAATTTATAGGTCACACAAAATCCTTACGTGTTTTCTGCAAACTGGCGTTCCATCCTTCATCTTCTGCCCATTAATCCTTAAAAAGTGAACACTACACTTAAATACACTACACTTGAACACACAATGAGTATCCACACGGAGTTGAAAATAAATGTGGATCAAATTAAGTGGTTAACAAGCAAGATGATCGACCGCATTCGCCTAAATGGCACTAAATTGGTAAATTTATCCCGTTTATGAACAAAGAACCGACGACCGAGTTCGTCCGTTGCCCACAATAAACTGGACTAAATGTTCAGCTCTTCAAAAAAAGTTCGTACAGAACTTACATAATCATATAATCGTTTGCTTGCTGGCCCTTCGAATGACTCATTCCCTTTTCCTTTGTTGCTCGATGTCAGTTTGTTTTGACGATTTTCTAGAAATTTCCAATTCGCGATCGAACCGGTTTGGATATTTGCCGTAAACAAAGCCGCTTTTTCAGCAAAGATAAACAAACATTGCCGTTCATGCGGCCACTTTTGAATGCTAAGTTAAATACTCGCTCTCCGGTCAATCTTTTGCTCAATTTTCATGAAACTTGAAAATCTTTTTAGCTTGATCTGTTGCGAGAGATCCACCAGAATCAAAGTAAAGCATTCACCCTTAAGTCATGATTTGTGAATGCTTCACTTTGATTGCACTGTTAAGAGCGACGGAACTTGAGTTCACACGAGCTCTCAGATCAGACTGTTGCCCCATTTTTATGACACTTTGAATTCTTGCAGGTTAACATGTTGTGCCAAAGTAGCCTAAAGGGCAAATTCCCTTTCGAGACAGATTTGCATACTCGGCTCGAATTCATTCGGGGTTCAGGGTACTTTATGCCAAAAGGATTTCGGTGCAAAACTATCTTCTTTTAAAGAAATGAAAAGCCCCGATTATTATTTTATACCTCGTATATACCTTATACCTATATGTCGAAAAGCACTCACAACGTTGATGTTTTCAATGAGACACTCTGTATATTATTGCACATTTAGATTGGCATTATTGATTTGACTATTTTTGAGGAACTACTCTTATAAATATCTGAAGAGGCACCCGCTTCATATTGAGTAATGTTCGAATTTTTTTTAAATCAAACCAGAGCTTCAAAAAGTGTCAGGTGACGCGTCATTCGAGTGCCTCCAAATTTTGGGTTTTTCTTGTTTTACCTTAAAGAACACTTTGAGTTAAGCAGTTTCGTCGAAAAACACTCCTGGATAGTCCCTAAATTAAGGCAAAAAAC
This sequence comes from Dendroctonus valens, assembly GCA_024550625.1. NCBI lineage: Eukaryota > Metazoa > Arthropoda > Insecta > Coleoptera > Curculionidae > Dendroctonus > Dendroctonus valens. Next base: position 100,470 of record JAJTJO010000360.1, read on the forward strand.
ACTCACAAACTTTGAGGAAAATCACCGTTTTCCGACTAATGTTTGAGCGGTGTTGCCAAACTGTCCAAAACGTTTTATGTTACTCAAAATTGTTGCCTTGGATACCAAGCATTTTGATTCATTCGATTTGGGTCGGTTCAGATTATTTAGGTCCTCAGGTTATTAATTTTTACCTTTTGCATATATTTTTTAGTTTCATTAAAAAAATCACTTCAACCATGCGAACACAACCAAACTAACTCCAAAATAACCGAAAAGAAAACAACTAAAAAATACGTGGCAACACCGAATTGTCCCGAAAGACACAAATAATACATAACCTCAATTAATAGGCGACGCTAGGAAAGATGCTCAAACTTTTGCGAAAAACACAATTATTATGCATATTAGCGACAATTTTGCATGTGGAGTTATAAATTATTGATACCTAAAGCACGATTTATCAGCAAATAGCATCGGACAATCTCATTTTCGTGCAAAAATCAGTGGTTTTGGGAACGCGAATTTCAAAAGTTTGAAAGCGTTTTTCGCTTAATTTAAAGTGTTCTTTACGGTCCAACAAGAACAAACCAAAATTCGGAGGCACTCAAACGGCACCTTCACCCCCAATCCAAAATCATGGCAGAACATATTTCCGGTATAGACCTGTACTTTTTCGGCATCAGTAAGTGTTCGTAATTATCTATTTGCGGCCTTTTCAAAACTCTGGTGCTTCTAGGTGATCCCAACCCGGATAACATTATTGAGAATGTAAAGAACTTCCGGTCACATATTCAACGCAACGGTATCCTATACGGTATCGGATGCCAGGAGCTACACCCCTGGCATCAAATCGAAAAAGATCACTACTTCACTGTAGACTTTAAGGCTGTTCTGGATGACAATATTCTAATGGCTGCTTGGCCTTCTTTTCGTGAGGATCTTATGGCTCAAACAGAGTTTACATTGAATTGCATGGGGCTGGCCATGTATCAGTGCATTTCCAGGCTGTATAAAGCCAGTACCCAAAAAACAGAAATGGAATCAACACTCCTAGTGATCAGGGCTCGAATTTTAAATCATGAACCGTTGCTGCCGATGAAGGACATTAACGTGAGCTCATTTGGTAACCACCCGCTACAAAGTCCTGGCTAAAACTGAATCAAGTTGTTGTTTCAAGGAAAACTTGTCTCATTGCGAGGCACTGTGGTCAGGGCAGGTCCAGTGAAAATCGTTTGTACCCACATGGCATTTCAATGTCCGGGCTGCGGGTCCAGTTCAGGTCGAGAAACAAATTAATGGAACGTATATTCCGCTGCAAAAGTGTTTCAAATGCGGTGCCAAAAAGTATCTGGAACCTTTATATAATTCGCCATTGACTAAAACAGTCGAGTGGCAGAACATTGTACTGCAGGAAATTGATGTAAATGTCGATAAGTCGCTCACACAAACCGACCATCCTGCAAGTTGTTTGATTGCAGTGCGACGTGGCGCGAGTGCCTCAGACCATCGAGTGCGAATTAACCGAAGACTTAGTGAAATGCTGTTTGCCAGGAGATGTAGCCACGATATCCGGTGTCATAAAGGCTCTGGATCCGCACGATAATAAAAGGAAAAACAAGCAAAACTCCATTTTCAATTTGTATCTTCACACAGTGGCAGTTTACAAGAGCAGCAATGGAGAAAGTTGCAGTACTACTAGCTCGCACCAGAGAATTAGCTTCACTCATGAGGACTACCTGGCCATTAAGGTAACGTCCCTTCGTTGGTTATTCCCTCCTTTGTAGCTTCCTCAGCTCGTCCAGTCTTCGTCATTTTGCAACCAATATTTAGTTGCTTTTAATGGCAGGAAATCCATGGTCAGCCACAGCTTTTCCGTTATCTAGTCCAATCGCTGTGTCCCTTGATTTATGGGCACGAAATCGTTAAAGCTGGCTTGCTTTTGGGGCTGTTTCGCGGCACTAAAGGGGACCGTATACGGTCTGAATCCCACATTCTGATGGTAGGGGATCCGGGGTTGGGGAAAAGCCAGATGTTGAAAAGTTGCGCCAACGTGTCACCCAGAGGTGCGAATAATTCGCATCACGATTGTTCGATTTAAGCGAGTTTGTTGAATTGTTTTAGGGGTTTACGTGTGGGACATGTTAGTACTACTGCAGGATTAACTGTGACAATGACTCGCGAGTCCGGCGGAGAACATTCCCTTAGAAGCGGGAGCGTTAATGATCGCCGATCAGGATGCTGCTGCATCGATGAGTTCGATAAATTGCCGGCGCAACATGCGGTAAGTCCGTTCTCCATACATAAAATCGCCGCTCAAAATTTGCCCCATTCAGTGCCTTTTAGAGGCGATGGAACAGCAAAGCATTAGTATAGCGAAAGCGGGCGTTGTCTGTTCACTCCCCACTAAACCCACTATTCTGGTTGCTGCGAACCCTTCAGGGGGACACTATGATCAGGGAAAGACACTAGAGCAAAATCTCAAGCTCAGCTCACCTTTACTGTCGAGGTTCGATCTAATCTTTCTTCTGCTGGACCGGCCGAATGAGGTACCGGAATTTGCAAATGTTGTAGAAACGCCTAAACACAAAATTTCGCTTTGTTATAGAATATTGACAAATACCTATCCAAACACATACTGACCTCACATTCCTCCACAAGCAAACATGAAGCTCTCCAGGAGTACCGAGAGGAGAGCAAAAACGATTTGAACCCATCCCAACAGAGACTGAGGTTTAAGGCAAAAACCCACAAAATCGAGCCTTTTTTCACCTTCAATTCTTGCAGTGAGCGCCTAAAGTTGAATGGGGAGACACTGAACCATTCTATCGCACAAGACTTTTCGAAAATATATTGCCTACGCACAAAAGTACGTGGAACCGCGCCTATCAAAGGAAGCCAAACATGTTTTGACCGACTTCTATGTGACTCTTAGAAAGCAATTTGCCTACTGGAGATTGTACCCCTGTGACAGCAAGGCAGCTTACTCTTTAATTCGTCTCACTGAGGTAAAATCAAACTGGCTTAAATTCGCGTGTCAAGTTAAAAGTGCATGTCTAGGCGAGAGCCAAAGCGGAATTGCGCGAGGAAGCCACTATTGCTGACGCCAAAGACGTAATTGAAATTGTTCAGCACAGTGTCACGGATGTCTTCACCAACGAGGCTGGCGTCCTCGACACCACTCGCTCGGAAATGGGTACCAGGATGAGTTACAAAAAGCAGGTATATTAATATATATTGCACAGTCTTGTGGATGGTATCTTTTTCACCTGATGTTTCTCAGGTGATGAAGTTGGTGGAAATACTGCAAAAAAAGTCGCAGAGGGAGTCGACTTGCTTGTTCACGATCCAACAGATCCGACAAGAAGCTGAAAGGGAGTGCATTCTGAAAGACAAATTTTCCGACGCACTACACTCATTAAATGTACAAGGCTATCTGTTGAGCAAAGGCAAAAATTCCTATCAACTAAACGCCGCGTATCTGTAAATGCTGCCACGAGTTTCTAAAGGCCTTCAAAATGAACACAATGTTCTTTGTGTTGGGGCCAGTGAGTAACTTGGCACGCTCTCGAGCAATACCACACGGTTTTGCATTTGGAGCAGCGTTGTATTGCGCTGCTACCACATTGCTTGCAGCTTGCGCCATCCTTTGCATCAAACTGCTCCAGAAGATCCGTATTATACGCATCAGTTAATCTAAACAGTTCATAAATTAGTGTTTGAACTGGGCCTGGGTAACACTGTGTCGTGTCTGTGCCCACGTAAGAGGCGAGGTAAGCGCAAAAGTGTCAGACTGACACAGTGTTACCCAGGCTAGTTTGAACCTATTGGCCGAGAACTTACTTTTTGGCAACCTCTTGTAACAACTCCCGGTTTTGGGAGAATACAACCGCAACTTGGATGTTTGGCGATTTTTTTTCCAACTACTTTTGCACTCGGCTAAAATATTTTCCGTGATTTCCATCACGGTTTCTACTAAAAGCGGTTTAGGTGGGGCTGCGTACTCTTGCAAACTAGTCAGTTTGCACAGCCAGTACTAAAAGGACAATCGTGCGTTCAAAAGGGGCAACTGACGGCCGGTTTTTTGGCACCTTCAAGTCTGCCAACGGCGCCAACTGGTCCAAAAGACTGGGCACCATCAAGTGAAGCAGCATACACAGTTGGGTGCGCCGACTTTCGGTGATGGAGTAGAAATTCGTGCACTCTGGATCGAGTAAAATAAATCTCAACGTGAGCCATACCTCAAAAAGGAACCATCAGTGTAGTCCAAAAGTGTGAAGGGCACGTTTTTACTTGAGCTTCTGCTTGAACCAGCTGCTCTTGGTCCCAATTCTTCCACTTGCCGCCAGCAAATTGCTTGCAGCCCTTCACCCAAGGGCGAGTCCTCAGGACCTCAGTTAACAATATTGGAACATCGTGAGTGGTGTATATATGACTGCATACAGTTATCGGTAATCTAATGTATGCAAAGCAATCTGTTTCTTTTTTGGTTGCTCAACACTGACTTGCAGGTAGGTACCTATCGAAATGTTCCGCCAAATATCTCAGGATGGACAAGCTGCGGATGCCAATCTCAAAAGACAAGTTGGATCTTTGCCTGAACAGTTCCTCTTTGGCAGACTCGTGCTTCCCCTGCTCCTCGTGCTTGTGGTTGAGCAGTTGAGAAATGGCACCACACGCATAATCCAGAAGATCGACAGCAGCCTCATCTACGCTGTAAACTGGGGGATTTTTGCTTTTCCCTTAGAGTTATTAATTAAAATCTCACCTTCACAGCAATTCATATGATACACCACCAATTCCAGCAGGGAAACGCACACCCCTTCATGATAAAGAACCGAGTATGCCAAAAAGGTGCTTTCAGGATTCGGTTTCAGCTTCAACATGTTTGGCAAAACTTTGTTTTTCCAGATGTTGATTAGAATGGCTTCATGAACCAAGCACTTTACCTGAAAACAGTCGTACCTACTGAACTGTGCTAGCGTGTTCCAGCAGTGAAACTACTTCGTTTCGTATATTTTCCTGACTGTACTTTAATTCATTCCAAAGTATTCCTGGGTTTCAGTCAATTTATTGTTTATTATTTAAAATGTTCCAAATACGTTTCGGTGTCTTTCACCACCATCATCAGTTTGTGTATATAGTTGTTTCAACCTTCACATTTGACTGGTCACTGAATTTTCCATATTTTGCTCGATATCGAGTAAAATATGGAAAATTCAGTGACCAGTCAAATGTGAAGGTTGAAACAACTATATACACAAACTGATGATGGTGGAGAAAGACACCGAAACGTATTTGGAACATTTTAAATAATAAACAATAAAATTGACTGAAACCCAGGAATACTTTGGAGTGAAACTACTGGAAAACACTACCTTTCCGAAGGCTACAAGGGTTTCTTTCACCAGCTCCTCCTTTAAGCAGGCGGCTTCCACAGCCGCTTGTTGGTTCAGCTTCTGCACCCGATTGTGCCAGTCCACCCATCTGAAAAACCTTGCTGTTTTTCGCTCTTAACAGTCGATAGTTTTACCGTTCTGATCCAATGTCTTCGATATTTTGAGGCTCCAATCGTCTGCACGAATATTTCTATTTCGTTCGACAGCAAAACGTCCTCCATACTGCTCCGCTGCTTCAAATGCACGCTTTATTGAAACAATTGGGTGTTTCTATGGTAACCGTTATAATGCATGGTTTAGTTGCTAGGATATTAGCTGTTGTTTCATGGCCTACTGTGGTGTTCTATGGATAGGCTTCCTTTACCATATGGGAAACCTTTTTATTATTAATTTTACGAAAAAAACTATTCTGGATAAAAAGTTTCTGGTTGGTCCAAAACGTAAAATGCTACCATCATTTTTTAATTTTTTTTAAAAAATTTTAAAAAATTTTTTTCGTCGTATACGAGGGTATGAGAAAATATGAATGTTGCTCAAGAATAAAGTGCCTTTGTTTTTGACAATTTCGAAAATTGTTATTAAGGAAGTTGACTAGAGTTGAAAAGTCCGTTCAGATATCTAGTTGCACCCAGTTTTTGCAGAATTTTTCATATGGGAAACTTTTTTGGTTTGCTCTTCATGAAAAGTTCTGCGTGTTCAAGAGTCCAAAAAACAACCATGGGACATCAAAATTTTCCAATCGTATACGAGGTGTGTCAGAAAATATGAATTTTTCCCCACAGTAAAGTAATGTTATTTTTGAAAAAAATGGAATCAAAGCACCCCTTTTGCATCTCTTAGCTGCTATTTATCAGTGCATCCTAGATTTCACGTAACCCCAGTGAGATTTGGATTGCTGCAGCTTAAAGCCAAAAAAGTTTTTTTCCATATAATTGGACGAAACTGTATAATTGAGCGTAGTTTTTAGTTCTGATCGACTTTTCTTACTAACAATTTTCGATATTTTGAAAAACAACCGCCCTTTATTCTTGAGCAAAATTCCCATTTTCTGATATACTTCGTAAGGACGACTGAAAAAAACTAAAATCTGATGGTTGCATTTTGGGTTTCGGACCAATCAGAACTTTTTTTGAAGAATAACTTTTCGTCGTAAAACGAATAATAAAAAAGCTTGAGGAGCAAACTTGAGTGGAGGCACTGTATATTCGACCAAGGTACGCAAATAATGGCTGCGTTTTCCATTATTACTGGCTGTATCATCAGGTGAAACGAGACAACCGTGGAATGAATTTCAATTCGATTCAATGCTGTTCTAATAGGCCGATGGGTATGGAAACATCAGCAGCGCAATTACCCAACGCTAATTGAAGTGCGAAAATAATATGGAGTTCGAGCGCAAACATTAGCGGTAAGTAAACTATTTTTGTTGATTTCATCACGGGTAAGTTCCATTTTCGCGTTTACATCGGATTCGATTTTTGTGGGTCTGAAGCTGTGTCTTTGCGCGACTGAATGAAAATGTAGCTGCTTTTGGTGGCAATGCATCATTGCAATTAATACAACCATGTTTACTTTAGGTACACTCATTTTCGCCCGATAAGATAAGGAGTAATTGTCTTATCTTCTTAAAAACATGACAGCAATAATTGCTGGGCGGGTTACTTCTCTAGTCGCAGTTAAAAAAACGCTTGTGCTCTTTATTCGATTTGCGATTTACAGCTTTCCATTAGGGGACATTTCCATTACAGAACAAGTCGTTCCTTATACCATTAAAAATATGTCATTGACAGGCAATTTGTAGAGGTACGTACGTACCTCCATGTTCGTGTGTGTCCTCCAAGTGAGTTTTTCGAGCCTTCAGTTCAAAATAAAATGCAATTACCTGAATCAATATCATTTTAAACAATTAGTGCTTTCGCTAATGCGTTCGCAGGCATTTAGATAAAATTATAATTTTTTAAAACATTTTTAGCATTAGATAGCATTCTAGTTCGTGCAATATGAGCGGAAGAATCGGAACCCGAAACCGCTCGGAGGAGATTTGGTGATCGACAATGTGCTGAGCACTCAATCGGAGTTGGGACCCACTATTCCAGATGGCGGCTATGGATGGATTGTTTTTCTTGTCACCTTGTTTTACCAGGTACGCGCCTGTTGCCATAGCAATATCTTTCATTTTGCTCATTTTGACTAACCTTTAACATACATACACACAGGGGTGACTCAAAATGGGCGTCATTCCTTTGGGGGTGTTTAGAAAAAACCGTAAAAACAAACAATTCTGATCAAAAACCGATATATTCGCAAAAAAACACATCAGAAATTTGGCAACACTGTTCCTCAAGGGAATCTGCCTAATTGTTATTTCGTACACTAACGTTGTTTATTAATTATTGGCAGCTACTAATCCCCAGCTTGTTGGCAAGTTTTGGCATTTTACTCCCCTTTGTGGGTATGAAGTCAGATGAAAGGGATGGCGGCACATTGACATTATGGGACAACTCCATTTTACACACGCCTCTATTCTTTATTGCGTCCTGGACCTGTATGGGGTGAATTACTAGATATAAAAGCTGTGCAGGTGTGTAAACGTTCCTTTTTGTCTTTATGTTAGAGCCGGCCAGTCGTCATTTTATCACCCACAGTAATGGCCAAAGTTATTTGCAACCGCTGGCACCTGCTTGATATGTGCAGGACTTCTCTTTTTATGGATGGGCATGACTGGGGACCATCAATCGTGGCTCTTCATTCTCAGCGGCATCCTATCCGGTAAGCACCAATTGCTATTTTATTTTCTCTTCGTGAGTACGAGAAAAATATTGAAAAATTTTTTTGCAAAATTTTATAGAAGATTCTCACAGTTGAAAACTGAGTTTCAACTTTGTTATTAAGCAAAATTGTGAAATGGTCCCATGTTTGATTGGTAGCCTATTGGAATACTTGAACATTCGAAATGAAAAATTTCGATCTTTGCTTCAAATTGCGACAATTTTTGATATTCAAAAGTTTCCCTTCTGCAATTTTTTGTCAAAGTCAAAGCGGCAACGATGGTTTTTGTCATTATCAGCTAGTGACAGGTACATAGCTTTTGCCAGATATTGACATTTCGAAAAAGTAGATCCCTACATTTAGGCAGATTACCTTGAAAAACATTGTTGCCCGTCCCTCTGATATAGTTTTTTGCAAATTTCCTCGGTTTTTAACAACAATAAATTTTTGAAACTAATTTTTCTGTACTCCTAAAGCACCCCCAGAGGAATGACGCCCATTTGAATCATCCCCTATGCATTATATATACAGGTGTCCCACAAGTCTTTCATTTTCAGGTTTGGGTGCTTCCATTCAAATGGCCCAATGTCAAATTATTCTCGCACGAGTATTTCGGCTAAAATTGCCGATTTTGAATCATTTAAAGCCACGCCCACTTCCGCGCTGGGGTACATTCTCGCGCCAATTGTTCTCGGACACCATCTTTCTCATAAATAGTGAAACGCAAGTGATATTATGGTATCAGGGCCGTCATTTTACAAGTAAGCTTGTTGCGTCTCCCAACAAATATGGAGAAAACCAGCCACTATCAGTGCAACGGGCCTACTTTTCAGGGAAATCGTGTTAAATTTGTTCCTTCGCAAGCCGATGTATTTGAAGTCAAAATCGTCAACAGTTACGACTATGTAACGGTAAGTGTGTTGTGAGTGTTTGGGTTCGAGAAAATTAAATTTTGCTGTTATTTAGACCACCCCGACGATGAGGAGGACATATTTTCGAAGAACTCCGCGCGAATTGCAGATCTCCATACAGAGTCAACACGGAACTTGAAATTCGCACTGAGGAATTGGCTGGCGCACAATCAAACGACCATCGTCAGTAAGTTCAAATCAAATTTCATCGCAGCTGGGCAGAAATCGGGCTTTTTTGCAGTGAGCACGACCAAGAGGCCAAACGAGCAGGGGCCAAACATTGAAAACCCAGCCAGCAAAAACTGGGAAACTTTTGATGATGATGGCGAAGAAACCACTAAATACCAGCGAGTTGTGAAAACTGGGATGAAACCAATCAGGCCAGCAGGCGGAGCTTTGCAGACAAACCGGATTCTATTTCAGTTGAATCCGCGAATTCCATCAAGAAATTTCAGTATCAGCATTGGAAGACTTTCGAAGGACGAAACCAGAAGCCCGCACAGCAAGTCTGCAATTAGAGATGTCGTTTGGACGCACACGCGAACATCAGAAGAGGCCGGTCCGGCAAACTGAAGCCACCACACACGGTAAATCAGTTATCAAACAATGCTATTCATCAGTCTAATCGCAGCATGCAACTCCTTTTGCAGTATGCCGATACCTTTATACTCGGACACTCTGGCAAATAACAGCAATTTCTCGTACGACGTGCCTGAGGATGGCCCAGATGCTTCAAAAACCTTCAATTTTCGTTCCAGTTCCAGCCAATGCTGGCACAACCACCACATTATCATAGATATTCGAAGCGCATTGGAGCTTCTGCGTGAGCCCACCTTTTACAAGTCGTTTTTCACCGTCATGACTACAAAGTGGTCATTATTTGTGTTCTTCTCTTTGTACCGAGCTTCTTGTTTCAGGTAATCCTGAATGTTCCATTTACATATTCTTCAGCGTCATTGTTATTCCAGGAAGTCAAGAGATCCGACTCCTCACACCTGGCAAATTTAGTCGGTACATATCTTGGGCCACGTTCTTATTCGGCACTGGCATACTGGATCAATATTGAAAAAAAGTGGCGCCCCAAAACCATCTGGCTCCTCAGTTGGATCGGCGCCCTCGGATACTTCAGTACGCCGCATTGGACATTCGGAAACCTTTGAATTCACTAACTTTAACCATTTCCGCAGTGGTATCGGACTATGTGAGTGAAGGCCTGCTCATTTTCGGGGCTGTGCAAATTGTCCTAAGCATTGCCGCTCTGGAGCATGTCGCCACACCGTTCCTCTGCATGACCGTGAAAGGAGAAGCCACCAAAGAGTATACGCTAATCTGCCTGTTAACAGGAATCACGCTTCTTTTCTTCGTTCTTGTTGGTGAGCTCTTGTCCAGTGTAACTAAGCGTGATGGTGATAATCTAATGGGACTCTTTCAGATCCAAGTTTGAAGCAGATTTTCCGCTTGATGGCATTACTTAACTTTCTGACGGGCTGCCTGTGGTTAGCCAACTACATTTACAAGCGTCTCTTCAAGTGAGTTTCCCTCGAGAGTCTGCTTTGTCATAGTTAGGATATAAATCCGCTTTAAAAGTAGATTTGTATTGCAATTTGCCTTTCTCCTCTTGTAAAAATACCCGGAGATACACGCCGGAAGGATTGGGGATCGATGTTTCCGAAAAAACCGCAGTGGGGAAGCTTCCCAGGCCGGAGGCAGTGACTTGAAAAAACACACGCACGTAAATTTTCATTTTTTTTACAAACAAACCTCGAATAATTTTTACAAACCTAGAAGAATATAAAGAACGTCTTTGTACCGGGTTGGGATCAGTGTAGACTGCTGGTCAAGAACAATTGGTTTTTGCCCCAATTTCCTCGCTTTTGTTGCCCAAAAGCCTACCCCGGGTAAAAACTGATATGTAAAAACCGACCCGGCAAACCTGCCCGTTTCCGCTAATCTCATAGAGTAACTAAATCGAAAAAATTTACAGCCTTTTTCCTCTAGCCTACTGGGTGATATCACTTTGACGAAGACATCGGTAACGATAATCACAAGAACTTCACCGACGCAATAGGGCGTCCAAAAAAAAACTGAACTAAGCAACAATCCGAAAATTAGTAGCTTGGACGATTCGCTCAGCGCACTCAGTGTCGTTTCTCCGATTCATCGCATGTTTCAGCTTCGGAGCTACGCGTGTACTGCTGCGCCTACAATCGGCACGTGCTCAGCGTCCAGCAACTCGTCGTCAGCTGCAGAAAAGCACCTGTTAGACTCAGAGGGCCTGCACCAGCCTGCCTACTCACCAGAGAGCAGAATGTCGCTTTCTGAGTCCGACTTTTTCTTTCTGAGGCTCCGGTACTTGACTTTCGCCTTTTCCAGCAAGCTCACCTCGGAACTGTCGCGTCGGCGCTTCGCTGGGTCCCGGTACATCAGGAAATTGTCGGTTACCCAGAACATCAACATCTGCGACACCATTTCATTAAAACCAACCCCAAACGTTTCCGCGCAGTAACTCACATTGACAAAAAAAGGAATAATCAGCATCACAAAGGCCAGTTCTACCTTGGGATTGTCAATGGGGCTCAATATAAAGTCCTTGACGTTCTCCCAGAAGTTCATCTGCATGAACAGCGTGATGGAGACTTTGACAACAATCATGAGCCCCACATAGAGACAGCACTGTGCCAGCCAAGCGTGGACATTCGGAGGCTTGCCGTACTCCCCAAAGTTAATCGCATCCCAGCCTTTGCGCCGCGAAAGGTGCTGACAAGTCCGGATACCCACGAAAATTATCAACAGCCCCATCGAAGAGTCTGCAACGTGGGCTCAACATATTAAGCCCAGCCCTAAAGGGCCCCCCTGCCCCACTCACCCAACAGGAAGTTTATCAAGTACCAAGTGCAGGGATCGCCTTGATACTGACCAGCAAGCCACACATTGGCCAAATGGATCGCCATGGCCCCCATTCCCTGTTTGGAGGTGTCGTAGAACCAGATTTGCCACGACCTGCGGTGCATGCGGGGCTCGCAAAACCTGCAACCCACACCTGCTGGTCGAGAACTCAAAGTCCAGTTTGCGCGGCTTACCGTTTAGTAGCAATGAGGCAGGATGAACGCCAGACCGGGCCAGCAGCAACCTGCAGGAAACCACCACGAACATGTCGGTCAGGGCGTCCTTTGTCGCAGGTGGAGGCCCCCGCTGGTACCGGCGGGGCCCCATCTGGGCCAGCACATTGGAATTCATGGGATTGGGAATAATTGGCGCGCTCATCCACTATCAGCAGCACTCACTATTAGGGGGCTGGGTTTAGGGGGGCCACTTGACACTGTCACTGGGTTAAGGGGGCGATTTTATCACGGAGAATTTGGATGATAACATTGGAGAAATTGAAAGTGCCAAACATTGACAGCAACTTCTACGTCAGACTCTTCACATAGTTGTCCAGTTGGGCGCTGGTGGCCGCTGATGCTAGTTTGCGGCATTTCAGTAATTTTTTTAAACAGCGCTGGTTCTGGATAGTTTTCGGAAATTGATGAAAAATGTGATTTTAAAAATGTTAAATAAACAGGCAGAGTGATTTAGGAGGGGATTTTTTGGGTTTTTTTCATACTTTGATGAGCTCCGGCATCATCAGACCTCTAAAGCAGTTTCTAATTAATTTCTAAAAATTTACAGAAGTTTTTTTTTAACTCCCCTTTCCTTGGTTGGCAAATATCAACCAAGATCGGGCGTACTCAAGCTTGGATTGCCACACCCATGCAGCTATTAGTGCAGAGCGGCAACATTGCCTAGTTCAATGACAGCGTTCTATAAATCACCGATTCAAATTTTCTTGACAGACGTCAGAGTTTAAGCAAACGTTCGATTTTAATCAACTATTTTATACAAAAAATAAGTTTATTCACTGCGGGTCTTCTATTTTGGGTGCGTCTGCAGCACGTCAGCTCTATAGTCCAAGAAACGACGCAAGCGACATAGGCCAGCGTGAGTAAATGGCAGAGAAAGATGTCGCTCTGCACCACCTATTGCAGACGCCTGAAGACAATTGTAAAAATGTTCAAATCCTCCTGCCTAATGATAGCCGGTTTAAACTTGCCGATTATAGTGAAAGAAACATCATCACGGAGCCGCTGAACCGCCATCGACGAGCGAAAAGGCGCTGGAAAACCTTTGAGGGTTACTCTTCGGCTAGCACCAGCGGGAGGGGGGGTGTGGATGAAACAGCGCAGGAAGCCGATGGTGCCCAAGAACAACCAGCTTCCACATGTAGCCGTCTTGCCAAGACCAAGCCTGAAAATCGCTTCAAACTTACCAAGCAGAGTTCATTTGGGTATTTGGCCGTAAGTTTGGAAAACGCCGAATTTACTCGTGCAAAAACGACAGTTTTACTGCACTTACCAGTTCGGGGCCATCACAGTTAAACCAGCAGCAACAGGAACAGAACTCGGTTCCTAAAGCGCACCACTGAGGAAATGACGGTCAGCATATTCTGGCCGCAAAATCGCACCCGAAGAACACGGCCATCATCGTGCCGATCTGCTGGGCGCTGAAGCCAAGATTTCCCAAAATCATCGGCGATATTGAGATGAACGTTATGTCGCCCGCGAAGCACAGCCCCCAAGCCTACGCTGATGTTCACGTATTTGGCGCTTTTCAGCAGGGACAAGTCGATGGAGCCAACGAACGATCTCCTGGAAATATCGAACATTATTCGGGCTAACTGGTGAAAGACACTGTTACTTTCCATAAACCGGGATGGGACGCGTGCGGTTCATCTAGAGTGGCAACTGAAGCGATGCGACCTCCTAGAGACAATGCAGATGTGCGCCGCTTTAAATGGGGCGCCTGCAGACTCTTTTGGCTGGCACTGAGAGGATTTCCTTGGACCATCAGCGGCTCGGCTTGGGAAGTTTCCAGATTGGCGTTTTTGGACTCTGCAAGCTCCTCCATGAGGATAACTAGAAGCGATGTGGTAAGTTTTTGACCACCAATTTTAGTGCAGTTAGTATTTGAAGTTACTGGATTTTTGTTGATAAAATGCCACGCAGAACTGGTTTTTTTTGCTATTGAATCTAATAAGGACTTCTTTACGAAGGTAACGATACACGAATTTTAATGAAAATGGAACATATTCACTTATTTGGGAGTGGGAGGGAATGTCAGTTTTGTCAAAAATGCTAACCCTTCAAAGATAGAAGCAAAATAAGAAACTCCTAAATTGAAACGAGCTATAGCTCGCAAAACGGTTGAAAACAAGCTATGATTATCCGGACCGTTTCGCTACAACGTTTCGCAAGCTGTTCTTCCTCTAGAGTTGCAGCAAATGTCTAAACTCAACAAGAGCTAGAGCAAAAATTTGATGAGTCTTACTGCATTTTCATATATATCGGAAACGGTTATAACACCAGGAACGATGATTGGGAGTCCAAAAAAAGATCCTCGGACTATCAGCGACAGCATTTAAAGTTGAAAATGAGCCCATTAAGGAACCTTTACATCTTCCTTCTTGAGTCAAAAGTCCGTGTTACTTACCAGTGCCGGTTCGCTCCACTGGAACCTTCCTCAGGTACTTTTCCACTGGATGCAGCGTGCAAGCTGCCGGAATGCTCAAACAGCTCATAAGCGCCAAGCCAATCAAGGTGCCTCTGAAAGGAGCTTTGCAACTTCTTGAATTGGCTACTCCACCACTTTCTTACCTGAACCCGAAGGTGGTCATACTCCAAGCCGCTACTGGAGGCACGCAGCTGTTGAAGGCCACCATAAAAGACTGCGCGCCACTCATCACAAAGTTCATCTTCTTGTCGAAGTAGGAGTTGAAGGCGCTCATGATGGCAGGAATCAGCAGGCCTGCTGCTATTCCTGTAATAGGGAATCGATGAAATTCTCGTGACCCAAAAAGGGCTGGGCTTGAATACCCTGAATCACACCGAATAAGATGATCATCTGCAGGAGGTTTTGGAGGAAAATGATGCTGGATGCGCCCAGTACAAAAAGGAGGCAGCCAATGAGTGCGACCCTTCGATAGGAGTACTGGCTCAGAAGGCCGCTGGCAATGATGCCTAGTTAGTAATGCATGCAAGTTTGAGGGTTTGATTTTGAGGGATTTAACTCGAAACCCTTACCAGTGAAGGAGCTTACAATGTTGAAAACCCCATTGCTCACTGTTGTGCCGGTGGTTTCATCGCCCAAGTTCCGCAGGAACTCCCCATAAATCAACCCAAAGGCTGATATGGGCAAAACTGTCACATTCTGCAAAACCAAACGCGGTCAACGGGAGAAGGTCAGTTGGGGAAGTTTACTTGCAAAAATCACCACCATGGCAGCGGCCACCACATACCCCCAGCCCCCATCCGGAGCCACCAACTCGAAGTTTTCCTCTTGGGCACCGGGCTTCTTAGTGGCCTCCATTCTTACCAGATTTCAACTCACTGGACTAGTAGTAGTACAATAGAAAAAATAACAATTAATGTAGGCCATTATCACAGTTATCTAAGGCCTATGATATTACAAAGGAATGGTAAACACAAAGATAATCGCTCTTTAATATACTGACTGTTTGTTTTGAGCCTGGCAAGTGTTGATTTTCGTGGTTTATGGGCCCGCATAGATGCTTTAGCAAAGTCGTAACTTTGTAGCGGGCAAAGCCTTTTATGATCGGTGGAAGTGGAAAAATTGAAAAAAGTTTGCGAAATCATGGATGTTTTAATGACCGCACATGAGAGTTTCCATTGATCGAATCTGGATGGAAACGGCGCGAAGCCAGAGGGAAATAATTTTCCAAAGTGGTGAAGCGTGAGGCAACTTTTTTCATTTCGCTGTTTTACAACGCTTTCGAGTGGAGGTTTGCGAAACTTTTATTTATTTTTATGGAATTTTGTGCGCAAAGCGTGCACGTCTAAAAGGAAAGATGGAAAGCGCATTCGTCAAAGGTTCTTTCGGTGTTTGCGCATCAACGACAAGAGTGTTTTTTATTTGCCTGAGCGATTTTTCGCAAAATGATGTTCTCTTAATGCATGATCTCGCCCTAGTAAATGCGAAGTTTTACGTCTTTCAGACCTTAAAAATTTCCAGCCGAAGAGCAAAAATGTAGACATTTTGGCGTCTAACTGTTTAGAGATTAGGACTTTATCGTTAAACTGACGTGATAACGACTGTTCTTTTGATGCTCTCTCGAAAAGGTCCTTACGACTGATTGGCTAGTTCAAACCGTTTCCGAGTTATAGGTTATAGTTCACTTTTTTAGCGGAAAACGGTATTTCCAGCCGTTCACCGAACAAAATGCAGGTTGTCTGGACCCTCTGGATACTGGCAATGACCGTTTCAACTTAACTAAGCCCAAATCCAAGGGTTTGTTAAGACTATGATTCGTCCATTTTCCCTAAAACCCCCCGACTTTTCCCTGCGACGAATTGTATGTTTGGGGCCCGAAACCCGAAAGTTTCTGGAAAGTTTCACATCGCTCGTCGTGACGGTTGCCGGCTCATTTCCTGGCAAAGCGCCGTCGTTTGACCAGCAAACAGGAAACTGTATTGAAATTTACCGAGTTGGGAATTATTGGCGAAGTTGCGCAATATACAATGTCGGCAGAAGGGAAAAAATCGACAGGAAATGCGCCCTTTTAAAGCTGGCGCCCTTATCGCATCTTGACTGCACTCGAGGACTTATTCCCGATTTGCTCTTCGCCAGATAAAAGGAGCCGATGAGTGCAATCATCAAGTGGCGCTTTTGTTCCTTTTCCTGGGAAACAAATCTGGATTAGCCACATTTTACGGTCTAATTGGGAACAGGAAAAAGTTCTTCTGCCAAAAAACCCAATTAGGAACTTCGGACTTGGAATTAGTTCTGGAAGTAATTAGCACGCGCCTTTGGTGGATTTGGGAGTGATATTGATTGAGTGCGAATTTTCCAGATTATATTGCTGGTACATCCATAATCCCATACTCATTTGGGCTGCTTGGTTGAGGATTTCGCGCGGCAAAAGGTCATCTCAAAGGTCCAGGCCAGCACGCAAATGATGTAGGCCATGGTAAGCACGTGGCACACCATCACATCGCTATTGGTAACCGACTTTACTAGACCTAGAACGGAAGCAAATCACCTCAACTCCCCCATAGCGCCCCCCAAACTCACTCATTAAGGGCCCGCAAATCAAGCTCACAACCCCATTAAGGGCCATAAACAGCGAGTAGGCGGTGGAGAATCGATCCTGATACTCTTCGGAGAATACCAAGGGCAACGGCGTCTGGATGAAACAGCGCAGAAAGCCCAAAATGCCCAGGAACACCGCTTTCCACATATAGGAGTCATTGAGAACGAAAGCTTAAACAGAAAAGATCAATGGGTGCAATGGCAGGCCAACTGGAGAGTTACCAGTTCTGGATAAAGCTATGAGGATGGAAGTGAAGAGTACCAAATGGCGGCTTTTGAACCGCACCAAGCTGGACATGACGGTCAACAGAATCCTGGAAAGCAGATCTGAGCCGAAGAAAACCGCCATCATGGAGGCGATTTCCTGAGGTTGAAACCCGATATTCCCCAGCATCAGAGGGATGATGGATATGAAGGCCATGTCGGCTGTAAAAGCCAGGGCAAGCCCTATGCTGATATTCAAGTACTGGGCGTCCTTCAGCAGGGACATGTCCATAGATTTTTTGAAGGATTGCCTGTAGGGAAACGAATTAAAGCTATGCCCTGCTTGCGTTGTGACGCCCCAGCTCACCAAAAGGTTAAATCCACCTCCTCCTCCTCCTCCTTGCGTATATCCTGATGGATGGAGATAACCGAAGCTACTCGATCCCCCAAAGACAACATGGACATGCGCCGTCTTCCTTGATGCTGCTGCAAGCTCCTCAAGCTGCCGCCCAGCGGCATCAGAGGCTTCTCCTGCGGGCTTTGGAGTGGCATATCAATGGACACGGATTTTTTTGCAAGCTTGAACTCGCTGCCCACTTGCAGCGCCACTTTTCTCAAGTGCTTCTCCACTGGCTGCAAGCTGGCAACGGCTGGGAGGCTCAAGCAGCTGAGCACTGCAAGCCCCAGTAAGGTACCCCTGAAAAAACCAGCGAAAAACTCTTTTTTCCATAACCGATAGAGGTTGCCTACCGGAATCCAAACGTCACCATACTCCAAGCAGCCAGTTGGGGCACGCCCATGCTGAAAGCGATCATCATCGCTTGGCAGATGCTCATCATCACAGCCATGCGCTTATCGAAGTAGGCGTTGAAAGCGGACAATGATGAAGGCATCAGTAGGCCGAAACCCACACCTGCCAATTCCCAACATTGGGGGTTTCATTTATTACTCATGTAGTTCCGCCCACTTGCCTTGTATCAGCCCATAGCAGATGATCAACTGGAACAAGGTCTGGCTGAAAATCAGGCCCACGGCCCCCTGGATAAAGGCGATGCTCCCAATGAGGCCAACGGTCCGGTAGGAGTAACGACCAAGCAGACCATTAGCCAGCAGGCCTGAAGAAAAAAGTGTTTTTTCGCGGGTTTGTAGACATTTTGGGTAGTTGCTACCAGTGAACGAATAGACGGTGGTGAAAATCCCATTGCTCAAGGTGGTTCCAGTGGTTTCATCGCCGATAGATTTCAGGAAATCGCCGTAAACTAAGCCAAAGGCTGCGGTTGGCATTACAGTAACGCTCTGGAAATATAATGGGGATCACTTGAAAAGTCCCCCCGAAACGAACCTCCCTATAGGCAACCAATCGTACCCCTGTAGCACTGGCAACCCTTCAATCTGCAACCCCAACTTTTTTGACCAATTTATTCTTGGTTTTCACCCCCTTTTGGCGCTTACAATTGGGTTCTGGTGAATTTTGTTTTTAATTTATAGTTATTTGTCGCATGTATGATGAGTCCCTATCCCACGCCCAATTATACCTATGCAATTTACTATTGCAGGTTTCTGCATTACCGAGCATCGACATGTCCAGACTCCAGCCGCCATTACAAGGTTAACGTCAGTGAGTTTTCAAAAGTTGCTGTATAAAAATCGCGTTTTTTTCGAATGTATCGTGATCAGGACAGTGAAATTCGTGTTTAATGGATAGTTTCGAGGGAAATAGTGCCAGTCAAAGATGAGCAGAAAATGGAGCGAAATGCATCTTGAAATTTCGGACTCAGCTTTAAGAGGTAAGAAGGGGGTAGTTTGGCTTGGTTGGGGAAGCCCCACGCGAAAAACTGTTGTGAGCAAATGAAGCTTTTATACCTACAAAAAGGCCTACTTTTTAATATACCGGGTGGCCTGAAACATTTCGGAAATTCGTGATGCTACGACAAAATGTGTCAAACAAGAAGTTCATATCTGAGAGGGGGGAGTTTATTCGTAAAGGGAATCGAGTATTAAGTGTTTCAAGGTTTTAAAAAACCACCCTGTATATTGGGGCGAAAAAAACCAAACGCTGCGTTCCAGATTTTTCAAATTTTCACGCATTTCCATAAAAGCACTGTCATTTGCTGCAGTCAAGGTCCCCCGTAAAGTTTGTGTAGCTTAGCCAGTTTATTTGCCTAGTTAATTCGCCAGACTTTGTAATTGCTGTGAAAAACTTACAAAAATCACTACAGTGGCCGCAACCACCACATACCCCCAACCGCCGTCTGGAGCTTCCAGTTCAAAAGTTTGGTCATGCAGTTGGAGCCCCATTTTTTTCAAATCTTCCACTCTACAGCCACTTTACTAGCCGACTGAATGGTGCATGATTCCCCAACATTTCAGCTCTTTGTTAGCGATAATGATTAAATGTAAAATCCTGTTATCTGCCATGTTAAGTCGATAGTCTCAGCAAACAGAAGACAATAGGATTCCGTGCGCCGTGCTTGCAATTGGGTGGACCGCATAGGAAAATAGGTCTAAAGTTGTTCAAGACTTCATTAATCGAAGTGTTTACGCGGCAAACATCGGCGCGTAGAATTTGGGTCGCAGCCACTTGATCTGAAATGTCCATTAGTCAAATAGGTAGTTGAGTAACATCAGTGGAGGTTCAATTTAATGCGAACTCAATTCAAGCAACAACAGCATCGGTAGATTCTATGAATATCCATGAAATAGCCCATGGATGGTCTGCCTTAGCCAGTGCTCTGGAAAGGTAAATGAAGCAAGTGAGCGGCAGCTCACTGATGATCAGTTGATGAACTTACGGGTTTCGACCCCCGGCAAGGCTCTCATCTCAACGCTCGTCCTTTCTGGATTGGGGATCCAGACTTGCAAGGAGGTTTTTTTGGGAGGAGCGCTGCGGCATACAAACGGAAGCTCAGTGTTGCAGGGCAGGCCCACCCAAGGGGCCGAAACGTCGGCCTGGTCGACGGCCATCTGGAAAATCATGAGGTTTTCCAAACTTGTCCCATTTGAGACCTTTTGCAATTTCGTTACCGCAATGCAGCCAGCTCCTTTAGGGGGCGCCCTTTGATGTTTCCAGTTGGTGTAAACCAGGTACTTATTCGAAGGGAACCATCGGAAGTCCCGGTTGGATTTGATGTGGACGCCCCCTAGCCAGAAGAGGCCCTTTTGTGCATCTGAAATGTTTGACCTTCCCTCAATCCCGGCGTCTCAAATAATGTCGTCACTGTCAAATAGTGTGGGACAGACCATGCATACTCGCTTCAGCCCAATATGTCTTTACCTGTTGTGGTTTTGATGCGCTGAGTCAGCTCGCGGTTCTCCAGCTCGCTGCGCACATAAGCCAGATGGCTGTTATGCACCCCACACGCTTTACCCGCCTCCATGAAGCTGAGTGGAATTTCAGCAGAAACTGCAACTGATCAGCCACATGTTTCAAACGAGCCTCCAAAGCGGTTTCGGGTACTTACAGTCGCTGATGTGCCCCCTACTTAGACTGGGACGCTCGCAGATGAATTTCTTGGGTTGCAGGCACAAGTCCTGACCAGTTTGCAGGGTTCTTGCCCCATTGCTATACAGCACGGTGATCTAAATGGCCAGGTTCAATTGCGAAAGCCTTGCGTGTTTTATGCGCTTTTTACCTGGTTGCAAGGGGACTGAGGGCCTGGGTCTGGGCTGGTTAGGTACCAGAACTGCAAGCGCTTTTCGCCAAACTGGTCAGCTTCGTCTGAAAAACCCCAAAAGTCCACAACAAATTTATCAAACTGACAACCCTGGTTGAGCCGGGCACCTACTCAGTGCATAGTCCACAGCTTCAGGGAATACAGTGGAACCAAGAATGGTGTCCAGGCCGGATTCTGGACGAATTAGGCGCATGTTGAGGGACTGGCAAATATGCACAGCGGTGAAATAAGGCATTTTATCGTCGCTGATGTAGAAACGTGCATTTGAAGCACCGGCTTAAACAAAACAAACAGGCTTAATTGAATGGAAACATGGCATGGTGCAGACGGTCTTTGCCCCTGTTCGGGGCAAATGGCGGCCAATCTCCACAAGTAAACAGGCCCGTTTCCATGGAAACCCAGTTGGGCGCAGACTGTTTGCACCAACCGTCCAGAATTCATGCTTCATTCAACAGTTTCACGTGCAAACTTACCTGCCGCCTCATACGCAAATAGTGCCACCAAAAGTCCGCCATAAAACGCCATCATTGTTTACCCACAACTGAACCAATCTGGCCATTCAATGGCCACTAAAGCGATTATAAACACTTCAGTTTTATGAGCCCATAACTTTTGTATTGAATTTGATTTGATTTGAATTTTTCTTTGGTAATTGCGAAATGAGTAATCGAAAAACCATTTTATCGATTCGTGGAAAAATTCAGCAAATCGCGCTATTTTGTGGGTTTGTAAGCTGCTATTGAAGAAGCCTGGACATGTTTTTTTCCCCGGTCTAGTCAGGTCCTGCAAGCCCATTCTGAATGGGTCGCGTGGCTGCTCCGCCCTTCGAGTACTACGCGTCCTCAGCACTGTCATAGCAACGGCTACGTTACGTCATTGACCTAGCTTTCATCTCAGCTCTCGTATATTCTGTGTAAGCATGGGCAAGAATCGATTTTACAATGTTTGTAATTTTTTTTAACTTCAACTGATCGATTTTCTTTGGTTCTTTGCTCTGGTTTTTCCTAGTTAACCCAAAGGGAAATTTTCCCTCGCCGCAGGCAAATCGGCCGCTGAAAAGCTGCAGCCGAAGGAAATTGCTTGAAATCTATTTCCGCCCATTTAACTCAGCGACATTAAGTGATTTCAAGGTTTGTGAAAATTAAAATGTTCGACTAAACATTTTTTCTGTGAAGTCAGCATTGAAATCACTTATTGTCGCTGAGCTAAAGAGGCGGAAATCTATTTTCTTCGGTTTCTTGGCTTTTTTAGATTTGATCTAGGCTAAGTGGACGAAGAAACATCAGACTGTTACCGTCAAATCGGCGTAGTAAATCAAAGTAAAATGGAAAACGCCCTCGTAAACATGCTGGCTCAGTGGGGAATTTTCATTAGGGCGCTGACAGGCAAAATTCCTCGAAAATTTAGTGTACTTTTAGGGCCCCGCTAAGCGCACATTGTTGCTTCTCGCCCTAAATAATCCCTTAAGTTGGAAGCAAACGCACCTAAGCAACACTCCAATTGATTTACTCCTTCATTTTGCGATGCAAGTTCCGCACGCCCCTGCACGGTCTCATCATCCTAAGCCTGATCAAGTGGGTCAGCGAAATTAAGGCAAAATTGATTTTCATCTCTGCATAATTCATTTAGTTCGAACTGATTACTGATGAGACATCGGAGGGTGGGTTGACCCTTTGAACTTTCCGCGGTCCATCGCCCTTTCAGCCCTCAAAAAATCGTTTAAATTGTCTTTTTAACGCAGAATGTGTCCACTGTTTTGAATTAAACCCCATAAATACCGGCAGCTACATGGGCCCAGGGCATTGAGCATTGACATTTGGATCTGAAAACCCTGATAAAACAGGGCCGTTGGTGCAAATAGTTCTGTCCTGACTAGCGGGGAGTGAACAAGCATACTTAGTTGCCATAGAAACGCGTCTGCGATTGGCCCAAATCGAACGCGCAATTAAATTCTGGTGGCTTGTAGCAGTTTGCACCAGTGAAGTCCACTTCTGGAAACTCGCTAGACTAGGAACGATCCAGTAGTTTAACTTTGCGGCGTTCAAAGACAGTTTCTGGCGGTCGGAGGTCCAGGAGATTGGCTTTCATAACTGTAAAATGTCTGGATAAATCTGCAATGCGGATGCCATTCAACTGGATTGCAGCTCATCCAGGCCAGCAATTTACTGTCTCTTTACAATGTGATTTATGTCATTTTTGACTGGAGCGTGTTGGAATAATACAAGAAAAATAAACTCGAATAGAACAGTTCCAGTCCAGATGCCCAATAAATACTCTCTGTCATCAGTGCTGTCGCTCCTATTCCCCGGTTGGCTGAATGAAGAGAAATTCCCCCCTTGAGGGCCCCAAAGGGCCGATTTTATATGTCTATTTACATGGCAAGGAGCTGCATCTTATCTAATCACTTATCGTAGGTGCGCGCTTATTCTTTCCTTCTCCTTTTGTCCCCATCATCCTACCCCAACAAACACCTGCTCAGCCTCCTGCCCATTCCTGAGAGCCAACTCGCGCATTCAGGCCTGGACCACACGGTTTTACCCCATGCTTGTATGTATTTTTATGGAAATTTTCGGTAAACATACGAAATTTTTATATTTCTTCCGAACGTTTCGCTAGCACGCTTGGCTAGTAGCTTCAGAGGTGTGTTTGCTGGAAGATCACAACTTTTTCGCATTTAATTAAATGAAACTGATTGTCCCATTCCAGAACGTAGCTGGCATCGGCTATCTCACTCGCACACATGGGAGTCTATGCGATATGCCCCAGCCAGGTGCGATGCTGCGTTCGAACTTGTTGCACTCACCCCTTAAAGTTTCTCGGTTTTTAATGACTCGATTTCGCTACCAAATCGCATAAGACGCACGCTTAGCATCCTCAAAATCTTCAAGTTTTTGCGAGTTTCAAAACCAACCTATTGCGAGGTTGCCATAAAACGCCCAGACAATTTTCACTTTTGGCCAAAAAAGCACTTGTTGGTGTTGAATGAATCAAAATGGTGTTTTTTTTTAGGAGGTTCACTTCTGGATGCGGTCCTGCTCGGATCCTGATTCGTCGACCGGCCTCGGCAGGACTCTTCCTCGCAGGATCCAGTCGGTCTGCGAATCCCGTGACGTCAGGCATCCAGACGGGAATGCAGTTCGCGCTTTCGGCCGTGATATAAAGACATGAAGGGGAAGCCAGCAGGAGCATGAAAGCCTTTGCCGGATGGTTCGCGGTTCTCCTGGTGCTCAAAACAGGTAGGTTCCCGCTTAGGGGCTGAATAAGGGGCTGGATTCGTAGGGGCCGCACACATGTGACTGTTCCAGACCACGTGGTCGGGAACAGGACCAGACTTGTTAGAGTTTTCCATTCTGTTATTTGACCGTCGGGTTTTTCTTACGAAATCCTGAAACATTCCCTACTTTATTAACGTCCCTCATTCTGGATTAGCACTTCGAGGCGCTCGACTAAACTAAACCTTTGCATGAAATCGCGAGTTTCCACTTTGGCCCAAAGTTAATTTGCTGAAGTTGAACCAGAGCAATGCCATGTTGCAACTCTATTTCAAAGTTGTGCGATGAGAAAAACTCCAAAGGAAATTATTTAATTGAGAGCGCGTTTCCAAATGGAGCAAAGTCTCCAGTTGGGAGACAAAGGCAGCCAACTCGGCAAAGACACAGCTGGAGAACTTAATGAGAGTAAATTATACAAGACTCAATTATTTGCCTCTATGCCTAGAAGTCGGCTCCAAACGACTGGAAATTTGCAGTCATTAGCAGGCTTTTAGCGATCTCTTTGCAGTTGATACCCCTTTTTCGACGCTCCGTAATGGGGGAACAGGCAAGAACCTGTTGAGTACGGATTTTTTGCTGGTTCTGGGGTTTTGCAGGATCAGCGTCTTCATTTTTGCCGTGGTGCCGAAATTTTCTGGGTAATTTTCACCGGACTTTTGGAGGTCTAAGTTTCTTCTGCGTAAATTAATGGTTTCTCTTCCAAGATTCCTTGGAGGCTTTTGGACAATAACTGGAACTTTTCTGATTTACTTAAGGATTGCGGATCATTTTTTCCAGTTTTCGTTGTCAGTTGACTAGGGAAAATTTGCGCTAGTTGGAAACCTGCATAATCGCTCTTTGAATAGAGCCAAGTTTCTTTTGTATAGCGTGATGGTTTCTTCCAGGAAGATTAGTTGAAGATTTTTGAAGCAAACGTGGAAATTAAGTGACTTTTGTGAACATATAAACACATTTTCTCCACTATTTTTGGGCAGTTGATAAGCAAAAATTTGCGCTATTTGGAAACCAGCATAATCGCTCTTTGAATAGAGTCGAGTTTCTTTTGTATAGAGTGATGGTTTCTTCCAGGAAGATTAGTTGAAGATTTTTGAGGTAAATGTGGAAATTAAGTGACTTTTGTGAACATATTAACACATTTTTTCTACTATTTTTGGGCAGTTGATCCAGAAAAATTTGCGCTAGTTGGAAACCTGCATAATCGCTCTTTGAATAGAGCCAAGTTCCTTTTGTATAGAGTGATGGTTTCTTCCAGGAAGATTAGTTGAAGATTTTTGAAGCAAACGAGGAAATTAAGTGACTTTTGTGAACATATAAACACATTTTCTCCACTATTTTTGGGCAGTTGATCCGGAAAAATTTGCGCTAGTTGGAAACCTGCATAATCGCTCTTTAAATAGAGCCAAGTTTCTTTTGTATAGAGTGATGGTTTCTTCCAGGAAGATTAGTTGAAGATTTTTGAAACAAGCGTGGAAATTAAGTGACTTTTGCGAACATATAAACACATTTTTCCCACTATTTTTGGTCAGTTGATCCGGAAAAATTTGCGTTGGTTAGAAACCTGCATAATCGCTCTTTGAATAGAGCCGAGTTTCTTTTGTATAGAGTGATGGTTTCTTCCAGGAAGATTAGTTGAAGATTTTTGAGGTAAACGTGGAAATTAAGTGACTTTTGTGAACATATAAACACATTTTTTCCACTATTTTTGGGCAGTTGATAAGAAAAAATTTGCGCTAGTTGGATACCTGCATAATAGCTCTTTGAATAGAGCCGAGTTTCTTTTGTATATCGTGATGGTTTCTGCCAGGAAGATTAGTTGAAGATTTTTAAAGCAAACGTGGAAATTAAGTGACTTTTGTGAACATATAAACACATTTTCTCCACTATTTTGGGCAGTTGATAAGCAAAAATTTGTGCTATTTGGAAACCAGCATAATCGCTCTTTGAATAGAGCCGAGTTTCTTTTGTATAGAGTGATGGTTTCTTCCAGGAAGATTAGTTGAAGATTTTTGAAGCAAACGTGGAAATTAAGTGACTTTTGTGAACATATAAACACATTTTCTCCACTATTTTTGGGCAGTTGATAAGAAAAAATTTGCGCTAGTTGGAAACCTGCATAATCGCTCTTTGAATAGAGCCGAGTTTCTTTTGTATAGCGTGATGGTTTCTCCCAGGAAGATTAGTTGAAGATTTTTAAAGCAAACGTGGAAATTAAGTGACTTTTGTGAACATATAAACACATTTTCTCCACTATTTTTGGGCAGTTGATAAGCAAAAATTTGCGCTATTTGGAAACCTGCATAATCGCTCTTTGAATAGAGCCGAGTTTCTTTTGTATAGAGTGATGGTTTCTTCCAGGAAGATTAGTTGAAGATTTTTGAAGCAAACGTGGAAATTAAGTGACTTTTGTGAACATATAAACACATTTTCTCCACTATTTTTGGGCAGTTGATAAGAAAAAAATTGCGCTAGTTGGAAACCTGCATAATCGCTCTTTGAATAGAGCCGAGTTTCTTTTGTATCGAGTGATGGTTTCTTCCATGAAGATTAGTTGAAGATTTTTGAAGAAAACGTGGAAATTAAGTGACTTTTGTAAACATATAAACACATTTTTTCTACTATTTTTGGTCAGTTGATCCGGAAAATTTGCGCTTGTGGGAAACCTGCATAATCGCTCTTTGAATAGAGCCAAGTTTCTTTTGTATAGAGTGATGGTTTCTTCCAGGAAGATTAGTTGAAGATTTTTGAAGCAAACGTGGAAATTAAGTGACTTTTGTGAACATATAAACACATTTTTTCTACTATTTTTGGGCAGTTGATCCCGAAAAAATTGCACTAGTTGGAAGCGTGCATAATCGCTCTTTGAATAGAGCCAAGTTTCTTTTGTATAGCGTGATGGTTTCTTCCAGGAAGATTAGTTGAAGATTTTTGAAGCAAACGTGGAAATTAAGTGACTTTTGTGAACAAATAAACACATTTTCTCCACTATTTTTGGGCAGTTGATAAACAAAAATTTGCGCTATTTGGAAACCAGCATAATCGCTCTTTGAATAGAGCCGAGTTTCTTTTGTGTAGAGTGATGGTTTCTTCCAGGAAGATTAGTTGAAGATTTTTGAAGAAAACATCGAAATTAAGTGACTTTTGTGAACATATAAACACATTTTCTAAACTATTTTTGGGCAGTTGATAAGAAAAAAATTGCGCTAGTTGGAAACCTGCATAATCGCTCTTTGAATAGAGCCGAGTTTCTTTTGTATAGAGTGATGGTTTCTCTCAGGAAGATTAGTTGAAGATTTTTGAAGCAAACGTAGAAATTAAGTGACTTTTGTGAACATATAAACACATTTTCTCCACTATTTTTGGGCAGTTGATAAGAAAAAATTTGCGCTGGTTGGAAACCTGCATAATCGCTCTTTGAATAGAGCCGAGTTTCTTTTGTATAGAGTGATGGTTTCTCCCAGGAAGATTAGTTGAAGATTTTTAAAGCAAACGTGGAAATTAAGTGACTTTTGTGAACATATAAACACATTTTCTCCACTATTTTTGGGCAGTTGATCCGGAAAAATTTGCGCTAGTTGGAAACCAGCATAATCGCTCTTTGAATAGAGCCGAGTTTCTTTTGTATAGAGTGATGGTTTCTTCCAGGAAGATTAGTTGAAGATTTTTGAAGCAAACGTGGAAATTAAGTGACTTTTGTGAACATATAAACACATTTTCTCCACTATTTTTGGGCAGTTGATAAGGAAAAATTTGCGCTAGTTGGAAACCTGCATAATCGCTCTTTGAATAGAGCCGAGTTTCTTTTGTATAGAGTGATGGTTTCTTCCAGGAAGATTAGTTGAAGATTTTTGAAGAAAACGTCGAAATTAAGTGACTTTTGTGAACATATAAACACATTTTTTCTACTATTTTTGGGCAGTTGATCCGGAAAATTTGCGCTTGTGGGAAACCTGCATAATCGCTCTTTGAATGGAGCCGAGTTTCTTTTGTATAGAGTGATGGTTTCTTCCAGGAAGATTAGTTGAAGATTTTGAAGCAAACGTGTAAATTAAGTGACTTTTGTGAACATATAAACACATTTTTTCTACTATTTTTGGGCAGTTGATCCGGAAAAAATTGCACTAGTTGGAAGCGTGCATAATCGCTCTTTGAATAGAGCCGAGTTTCTTTTGTATAGAGTGATGGTTTCTCCCAGGAAGATTAGTTGAAGATTTTTGGAGAAAACGTGGAAATTAAGTGACTTTTCTGAACACGTAAACACATTTTTCCCATTATTTTTGGTCAGTTGATCCGGAAAAAATTGCGCTGGTTGGAACCTGCATAATCGCTCTTTGAATAGAGCCAAGTTTCTTTGTATAGAGCGATGGTTTCTTCCAGGAAGATTAGTTTGAAGATTTTTGAAGAAAACATCGAAATTAAGTGACTTTTGTGAACATATAAACACATTTTCTCCACTATTTTTGGGCAGTTGATCCGGAAAAATTTGCGCTAGTTGGAAACCTGCATAATCGCTCTTTGAATAGAGCCAAGTTTCTTTTGTATAGCGTTGATGGTTTCTTCCAGGAAGATTAGTTGAAGATTTTTTGCGGTTAACGTGGAAATTAAGTGACTTTTTGTGAACATATAAACACTTTTTTCCCACTATTTTTGGTCAGTTGATCCGGAAAAATTTGCTATTGTGGAAACCTGCATAATCGCTCTTTGAATAGAGCCGAGTTTCTTTTGTATAGAGTGATGGTTTCTTCCAGGAAGATTAGTTGAAGATTTTTGAAACAAGCGTGGAAATTAAGTGACTTTTGCGAACATATAAACACATTTTTTCCACTATTTTGGTCAGTTGATCCGGAGGAAAAATTTGCGTTGGTTAGAAACCTGCATAATCGCTCTTTGAATAGAGCCAAGTTTCTTTTGTATAGCGTGAGTGGTTTCTTCCAGGAAGATTAGTTTTGAAGATTTTTTGAAGCAAACGTGGAAATAAGTGACTTTGTGAACATATAAACACATTTTCTCCACTATTTTTGGGCAGTAGATAAGAAAAAAGTTGCGCTAGTTGGAAACCTGCATAATCGCTCTTTGAATAGAGCGAGTTTCTTTTGTATAGAGTGATTGTTTCTCCCAGAAAGACTAATTGAAGATTTTTTGAAACAAACGTGGAATTAAGTGACTTTGTGAACACGTAAACACATTTTTCCCACTATTTTCGGTCAGTTGATCCGGAAAAATTTGCCTTGGTTAGAAACCTGCATAATCTCTCTCTTTTAATAGAGCCAAGTTTCTGTTGTATAGAGTGATGGTTTCTTCCAGGAAGATTAGTTGAAGATTTTTGAAACAAGCGTGGAAATTAAGTGACTTTTGCGAACATTTAAACACATTTTTCCCACTATTTTTGGTCAGTTGATCCGGAAAATTTGCGCTTGTGGGAAACCTGCATAATCGCTCTTTGAATAGAGCCAAGTTTCTTTTGTATAGAGTGATGGTTTCTTCCAGGAAGATTAGTTGAAGATTTTGAAGAAAACGTGGAATTAAGTGACTTTTGTGAACATATAAACACATTTTCTAAACTATTTTTGGGCAGTTGATAAGAAAAAAATTGCGCTAGTTGGAAACCTGCATAATCGCTCTTTGAATAGAGCCGAGTTCTTCTTTGTATAGAGTGATGGTTTCTCTCAGGAAGATTAGTTGAAGATTTTTGAAGCAAACGTGGAAATTAGTGACTTTTGTGAACATATAAACACAATTTTCTCCACTATTTTTGGGCAGGTTGATAAGAAAAAAATTTGCGCTGGTTGGAAAACCTGCAATAATCGCTCTTTGAATAGAGCCGAGTTTCTTTTGTATAGAGTGATGGTTTCTCCCAGAAAGACTAATTGAAGATTTTTGAAGAAAACGTCGACATTAAGTGACTTTTGTGAACATATAAACACATTTTTTCTACTATTTTTGGTCAGTTGATCCGGAAAAATTTGCGCTAGTTGGAAACCAGCATAATCGCTCTTTGAATAGAGCCGAGTTTCTTTTGTATAGAGTGATGGTTTCTTTCAGGAAGATTAGTTGAAGATTTTTGAAGAAAAAGTGGAAATTAAGTGACTTTTGTGACATATAACACATTTTTTCTACTATTTTTGGGCAGTTGATCCGGAAAATTTTGAGCTAGTTGGAAGCCTGCATAATCGCTCTTTAAATAGAGCCAAGTTCCTTTTGTATAGAGTGATGGTTTCTTCCAGGAAGATTAGTTGAAGATTTTTGAAGCAAACGAGGAAATTAAGTGACTTTTGTGAACATATAAACAAATTTTTTCCACTATTTTTGGTCAGTTGATCCGGAAAATTTGCGCTTGTGGGAAACCTGCATAATCGCTCTTTGAATAGAGCCAAGTTTCTTTTGTATAGAGTGATGGTTTCTTCCAGGAAGATTAGTTGAAGATTTTTGAAACAAGCGTGGAAATTAAGTGACTTTTGCGAACATATAAACACATTTTTTCCACTATTTTTGGGCAGTTGATAAGGAAAAATTTGCGCTAGTTGGAAACCTGCATAATCGCTCTTTGAATAGAGCCAAGTTTCTTTTGTATAGAGTGATGGTTTCTCCCAGGAAGATTAGTTGAAGATTTTTGAAGAAAATATGGAATTTAAGTAATTTCTCTTTAGTCTTTTGATCTTCACTACTATTCCTATCTGCTGTTGAGTGCAGTGCGATTTTCATTGTGCATCTTGGAAGAATCAATCTTCCAGAAAGAGGAATGGGAGGCATTCGAGTAACTGAGTATTTCGATCAATTTTTTCCATCTTTTGATGTCAGTCGAATAAGGAAAATGTGCGTTAGTTGGACACTTGCATAATCGCACTTTGGAAGGAGGAAGGAAAAATGTTCATTTCTAAATCGCGTGACCGCACATTGAAATTTTTTCTAAGAGTGGCGCTGTTCTCCATATCAGGCGTCTCTCCCCTTGTTTCACCCTATGAAAATAAAATTGAAATTTCGCACGTGGACCCGAATAGAACTGGCGCAGGGGATGAAGAAGGCACGTCAGGAAACTGGATAATGAACAGTGCGATACTTCATGCAAAAGAAGATGTGAAATCGAGCCGGATTGGGGCCTAGTGAGAGACCAGAGCAGTTAGCACTTTCCTCACAGAGTTCTGGTACTTTTTCTTTGCTCTGTTGCATCAATGCCTCACGGCCACGCGAAAGCTTAGATTCCATTAGATGCAGAGAGCACCCTAATGGGGCAAGTGACGGAAAGGAGCGATTTTTTATGGGTGTTGGTGCTGACAACCTCCCCACATATTCAATATAAAGGTAATTTATCCCTGTTGCGTCATTCGGTTCATTATCATGTTTTCCGCCGTTTTCCCTCGTCCGGTCATCCGCTTCCGGCCCAGTCACGTACAGAAATTGAGTTTTATTTTCGTAGTAAAACAAGCAAACTTTTGACTCGAATATTCCTTTATGGGCAGTGGGGACGAAGTTTTACGGGCGCCTTCAGGACAGAGGGGCAGAGCAAAAATGATAAAGGAAATGACTAACATTGACATTCCTTGATTGTTGGGGGGGGGGGGGCAGGTTTAAATGGTTCGGGTTTGGTCAACGATGGGCGGAAAAATGCAAAACAAAAGCTCTCCAGTCTGTCCAGCAA
Organism: Dendroctonus valens; assembly: GCA_024550625.1. Lineage (NCBI taxonomy): Eukaryota > Metazoa > Arthropoda > Insecta > Coleoptera > Curculionidae > Dendroctonus > Dendroctonus valens. The sequence continues at coordinate 132,453 of JAJTJO010000360.1, forward strand.
ATGCCATTAACAGGATTCGAAATATCGGAAGCTGGGAGCATGGCAGTTTCATCCAAATTCCATTTGCACCGCGCGTCATTCCGGATTATAATATCCGCTTGTTATAATATCCGCTTTAATATGGCGCTGGGCGTGTGTTTGTGAGAACTCGACTCCTGCCCGCACCCTCAATAAGCCCTAGGGAAGTGTTTCCTTGAATCGCCATCCCGGATCACAGCGTGGAACTTTGCCAGTCAGGTCATCTTCCATCAATGGAAAACCTATGGAAAATGTGTTGAATTGGTCGTTCGTTTTCCCAAATGATCCACATCAGTAGCAAAGCACTGTTCCAATCAACATCAGCTGAAAACAAGCAGGTTTCGATAGAGGTTTCCAAATTTTCTGGGCTAAGTATTGCACCATTTGCTCTGTGAGGGACTGAGGTGGCTGTTCAACGGCGGTATTTTGAAAATTTTGGCATTTTTCCGATGCATGATGTCTTTAGATCGAGACCATTCTTTGCATGTTTATTGTAAATCAGAAAAGCGGAATTTCAGTAGCAGATTTGGGCAATGTTGGACTTTTTTTTAAAGAGAGATCACGTCGCTACTTTACTGCATATCGCATGTTTGGGTTAGCACTTTATTATCTCGCAAACAGCTCTATATAGAGAGCTGCTCATTCTTGAATGAAGAAAGTGGAGTTTTAGTAGCAAGTTTGGGAGTTTTTGGACAATTTTTTTAAGAGGTCGTTTTACTTTACCCTGAATCGCTACGGGTGTTGAAGTTTAAATGTTCATTACTCGAAAACGAGTTTAGATAGAGATCGACGCCAAATTTCTCTGAATAGAGTACACTTGGCTCTTTGCGTGAAGAAAGTAGAGTTTTAGTAGCAAGTTTGTACCATTTTTGCCAATTTCTTAAAGAATGCCCTCTAGCTTGACAGTAAAGTATGACTGGTGTTTGTTTAGGTTTAAACCTTCATTACTCAAAAACGGCTTTAGATAGAAATAAGACCAATGTTTCCCTGAATAGAGCACATTCCGCTCTATGAGTATAGAAAGTAGAGTTTCACGAGCGAGTTTGCCCAATTTTCAGCAAAATTTTAAAGAACTATCTTTTGCTTTACTTTAAAGCAGCATTGCAGGGCTTAAAACCGAATTTCTCAGAAATTACTTTAGGGAGAGCTCGATGAGTCATGTTTCTGAATAGAGCACACTTCGGTCTATGAGGAAATAAAGTAGAATTTGAGTTGTGAGTTTGGGAATTTTTTGCCAATTTTAAAAAAATTACCTCTTGCTTTACCTGAAAGCAGTATTGAGAGTCTTTGGGTTTAAGAGTGAATTTCTCAAGAATGGTTTTAGATAGAGCTCTATGAGTCATTTCCTTGAGTAGAGCACACTCCGCTCTATGAGTGAAAGGAGGAGAATTTTAGTAACGAGTTTGGGAACTTTTTGGCAAAATATTGGTTTTTGCTTCACCTTAAAACAGCATTGCGAAGGGTTTTTAAGCGAATTTCTCAGAAACGACTTTAGATAGAGATTGACTAGTCATTTCCTTGAGTAGAGCACACTTCGCTCTATGAGTGAAGGAAGGAGAATTTTAGTAACGAGTTTGGGAACTTTTCGGCAAAAAAGAATGATTTTTGGCTTCATCTTAAAACCGCATTGCGAAGGTTTTCCTAAGCGAATTTCTAAGAAACGACTTTAGATAGAGATCGATGAGTCATTTCCGTGAGTATAGCATACTCCGCTCTATGAGTGAAGGAACTAGAATTTTAGTAACGAGTTCGGGAACTTTTTTGAGAAAAAAAGGTTTTTTGTTTCACCTTAAAACAGCATTGCGAAGGTTTTCCTAAGCGAATTTCTCAGAAACGACTTTAGATTAGGGATCGATGAGTCATTTCCATGAGTGTAGCATATTTCGTTCTATGAGTGAAGGAACTGGAATTTTAGTAACGAGTTCGGGAACTTAAAAAAAAAAGGTTTTTTGTTTCACCTTAACACAGCATTGCGAAGGTTTTCCTAAGCGAATTTCTGAGAAAGGACTTTAGATAGAGATCGATGAGTAATTTCCATGAGTATAGCATACTCCGCTCTATGAGTGAAGGAACTAGAATTTTAGTAACGAGTTTGGAAACTTTTTGGCAAAAAATTGGTTTTTGCTTCACCTTAAACCAACATTGCGAAGGTTTTTTAAGCGAATTTCTCAGGAACGACTTTAGATAGAGATTGACTAGTCATTTCCTTGAGTAGAGCACAGTCCGCTCTATGAGTGAAGGAAGGAGAATTTTAGTAACGAGTTTGGGAACTTTTCGACAAAAAAGAATGATTTTTGGCTTCATCTTAAAACCGCATTGCGAAGGTTTTTTAAGCGAATTTCTCAGGAACGACTTTAGATAGAGATTGACTAGTCATTTCCTTGAGTAGAGCACAGTCCGCTCTATGAGTGGAAGGAGGAGAATTTTAGTAACGAGTTCGGGAACTTTTTAGCAAAAAAAAAAAAGATTTTTGGCTTCATCTTAAAACCGCATTGCGAAGGTTTTCCTAAGCGAATTTCTCAGAAACGACTTTAGATAGGGATCGATGAGTCATTTCCATGAGTGCAACATACTCCGCTCTATGAGTGAAGGAACTAGCATTTTAGTAACGAGTTCGGGAACTTTTTGAGAAAAAAAAAGGTTTTTTGTTTTACCTTAAAACAGCATTGAGAAGGTTTTCCTAAGCGAATTTCTCAGAAACAACGAGTCATTTCCTTGATTAGAGCACACTCCGCTCTATGAGTGGAAGGAGGAGAATTTTAGTAACGAGTTCGGGAACTTTTTGGCAAAAAAAATGGTTTTTTGCTTCACCTTAAAACAGCATTGCGAAGGTTTTTTTAAGCGAATTTCTCAGAAACGACTTTAGATAGAGATCGACAAGTCATTTCCTTGAGTAGGGCACACTCTGCTCTATGAGTGAAGGAAGGAGATTTTAGTCACGAGTTTGGGAACTTTTTGAAAAAAAAAATGTTTTTTTGCTTCACCTTACAACAGCATTGCGAATGTTTTTTAAGCGAATTTCTCAGAAACGACTTTAGATAGAGATCGATGAGTCATTTCCTTGAGTAGAGCACACTTCGCTCTATGAGTGAAGGGAGGAGAATTTTACTAACGAGTTTGGGAACTTTTTGACAAGAAAAAAGGATTTTTGGCTTCACCTTAAACCAGCATTGCGAATGTTTTTTTGAGTGAATTTCTCAGAAACGACTTTAGATAGAGATCACCGAGTCATTTTCTTGAGTAGAGCACACTTCGCTCTATGGATTTAAAATTTTTCTGACATCAAAAATGCCTCTAGCCAGATCTGCCAAAGGCCTCTGATACAGACTGAATAAATGGATGAATTAAAGATGATTTTCCAAATCAATTTAGTCGATTTCCGGTGATTTATTAAGTGGTCCATTTGGTTCATCAATTCGTGTCACACGAGGGCCTAAAGTGGCATAGTGCGAGCCCCAGCCGTGAACATGCCGCGCTTAAGAGACAAGCATTAAGCCGGCAATGTTAATAATCCTCTTCGTTTGTTCGGATATCTATGGAAACGCAAGACCGAAATCCCGGGCTTATAAAGAGATCAACAAGGGATAATGGAAGTATTCAATTTCGAAGGCTCGATATTGCCGCCCTCACGGGACGACGTGTCTGGAATGTCGCGTTTCGTACGGCTTAGCCGCCAACTTATAAACTGAAATTTTGGGAAATTGGCAGGAATTTGTTATCGGAAACTTTGCAAGCTTAAACGGGCCCTTGCGCCCGAACTGGAAGCCATTAGCAGGAATATGGATTTTTTGCCGCTTTGCCCAGAACGTTTGCTGGTTGGCTTTTCCCATTTTGCCATCAAAACAAGACAGCAACGACTGCATCCAGAGCCTGGCAACCGTAAAACTATGTAAATGAAATGCGAACAAAGAGCGTCAACGCGAAACTTGCAAGCGGGCTCTGGAAGCGCGCGGTCATCTCGCTAATTAATCACGAAGCGCCGTCAACTTTCCTCAAAAACTCCACTTCATACCGGAAAAAACGGTTGGAAAGTTACTGGAAATTCCATGGAAACCTCCAGTTTTTCAAAAAATGTGCACGTACAGGATGATTCTGTGATAAAAACTGAGATATTTGCGAAAAACTGCATCAGAAATTTGGCAACAAGGCCTCTTCCAATCGGCCTCCTAGATCGCCAGACCTAACGCCGATAGGAGTTACAAAAAGTGTAGTAACTTCAATTCAAAAAAACAAGCAATTTTGAGTGTCTAGCATAATTATTTCAAAAGCTTTCCACTACCGCTGATAAAAATTCAAATCCTCCCCTCAAATTGAGAAGCACGAAGGAAATATCAAGTGGAGGCCTCCACCTGGAACATCTTGCCATCGTCACGTCTGTCGTGCGGACGCATAATTTGCGCGAATTTTAATGGCCTTTGAGGCCTCAAACCAACAATGAGATGCCGGTTTTAATATTGGCAACCGGCGAAATGGATCCAGGAAGGAACTGAGGCGGCGTCTGAAGCAGCCAGGGTTGGATGGGGCTCATTAACTCGCCTCTTTATCTCCGGAACGGGCGCTTTACACTTGCCGGGCATCGGGAAAATCATAATAATCGTCGGCCGCTGAAAAAGACTCATCAAATATTCATTTGTCATAAGTCGGCGCCTTATCCGGGCGCAGAATCGGCCTCATCAGCACTTTCTGGATGAGAGCCGATCATTATGCGCCGCTTTTGTTTTTCGGGGTCTGGATTTTTCCAGCCGACTGCTGATCTTATGGACGATATCAGTTTGCGTCCAATCTGGAGCGGGAGGACAACATTCAGTCAAGGGGCACAAAATTCTTTTGAGGAAACACCGATTTGTGGAGAATCGGAAAATTCAATGTTGAAAGTCTTCTCGACTGTAAATGGGTTTTTTAATGGGAAGACGAAGAAACCGCGGAAGTTTTCAGTCAGAAAGCGAAAAAAAATTTGATGTTTTTTGTCACCGTTTTGCTCAATACTCAGGCGCAGATGGAGCTAGGACAACAGAACCTTTGTTATTGCAAAAACGAGGAAAATCCATAAAAGTACGAACGAAAATGATGACCGATATTACAAGGGAATAAAAAACGATTTTCCAGTCGAATCGAGCACGTAGATGTCGTTCGGTGGTAATCACGGACATGTGCCGGCCATTTGCCATTATCCAGCTGGAAAAAGGCCATAAATTGGGCCCGATTGTTGGCCAAATTAGTCCCAGCCATATGAACGACTTTCTTCTTACAGAATAATAATATTCGTCAATTTTTTTTCCGCGGCAGCCATCTGCTGGCGATCGATTTTCCATTGCCATTATCCCGATTTTCCTAACCGTCTAATCTGCAGATTTTCCAACTACAATACGATGCGATTGATGGACAATGGCGGCAAGTGGATTATGACTGTATCGAACTCTAAATGCCCGTTCTGATAAGTCGAGCGCGGATTTTCTTGTCGAAGGTTTCAAATTGCAACCATCTTGGCCCTTCTTCCGAGCGAACAAAGCCGAGAAATAATTCGATTTCAAAAACACACACACACACAGACACACAATATTTCATTGGCAGAGACTTCGTTCGTTGGGCCAATTCAATCAATTACTGCTCTATAAGCTCAAAACTGGTCTTTTCCGTTGTTTTGTTCAATTTTAAAAAATTCCTCATGTGTCCGTTCAACCGGCGTTTCAGGATCGCTGAATCGCCTTATTCGATTTCAGCGTGTGTTTTGGACTTTCTTTGATTGGCACTAACTAACTAGTCGATAACTTTGTTCGATTTGGTTGGAGCGCTGAGAAAACTTAGAGATAAATGTTCGAGCTCCTTCTCTGCCTGAGTAATGAGGAAAACGGTGACGAACAACATGAAATTTTAGCCGGATCTTCACTCACGTTCCTCTAACTGAATCGGGCTTCTAATCCTCTTTCCAACGGTAGGAAAACCGGCTCTGTAGCTTCAATGGTTCTTGAGGAACGCTCAAAAAGGAGGCGCCATTCGATTTCGCACTTTAAAAGACAACCGGAAAAAATGGAAGTTTTCTTCAAACATGGACTTTTTCTGTGAAAACCAGCAAGATTTTGCACTCGATGTTTCACTTTTTAACTGTGCAAGTTAATGCTCTTTCGAGTGGTGCAGAAACAAATGCTCGAGCTCCATCTGTGCCTGAGTAATGAGCAAAACGGTGACGAAAGACATGAAATTTTAGCCGAATCTTCACTCACGTTCCTCTAACTGAATCGGGGTTCTAATCCTCTTTCCAACGGTAGGAAAACCGGCTCTGTAGCTTCAATGGTTCTTGAGGAACGCTCAAAAAGGAGGCGCCATTCGATTTCGCACTTTAATAGACAACCGGGAAAAAATGGAAGTTTTCTTGAAACGTGGACTTTTTCTGTGAAAACCGGCAATATTTTGCACTCGATGTTTCACTTTTTAAATGTGCAAGTTAATGCTTTTTCGAGTGGTGCAGAAATAAATTTTCGATCTCCTTCTGTGCCTGAGTAATGAGCAAAGCGGTGACGAACAACATGAAATTTTAGCCGAATCTTCACTCACGTTCCTCTAACTGAATCGGGGTTCTAATCCTCTTTCCAACGTTAGGAAAACCGGCTCTGTAGCTTCAATGGTTCTTGAGGAACGCTGAAAAAGGCGGCGCCATTCGATTTCGCACTTTAAAAGACAACCGGAAAAAAATGGAAGTTTTCTTGAAACGTGGACTTTTTCTGTGAAAACCGGCTAGATTTTGCACCCGATGTTTCACTTTTTAAATGTGCAAGTTAATGCTCTTTCGAGTGGTGCAGAAACAAATTTTCGATCTCCTTCTGTGCCTGAGTAATGAGCAAAACGGTGACGAAAGACATGAAATTTTAGCCGAATCTTCACTCACGTTCCTCTAACTGAATCGGGGTTCTAATCCTCTTTCCAACGGTAGGAAAACCGGCTTTGTAGCTTCAATGGTTCTTGAGGAACGCTCAAAAAGGAGGCGCCATTCGATTTCGCACTTTAAAAGACAACCGGAAAAAAATGGAAGTTTTCTTGAAACATGAACTTTTTCTGTGAAAACCAGCAAGATTTTGCACCCGATGTTTCACTTTTTAAATGTGCAAGTTAATGCTCTTTCGAGTGGTGCAGAAACAAATTTTCGATCTCCTTCTGTGCCTGAGTAATGAGCAAAACGGTGACGAAAGACATGAAATTTTAGCCGAATCTTCACTCACGTTCCTCTAACTGAATCGGGGTTCTAATCCTCTCTCCAACGGTAGGAAAACCGGCTCTGTAGCTTCAATGGTTCTTGAGAAACGCTCAAAAAGGAGGCGCCATTCGATTTCGCACTTTAAAAGACAACCGGGAAAAAATGGAAGTTTTCTTGAAACGTGGACTTTTTCTGTGAAAACCGGCAAGATTTTGCACCCGATGTTTCACTTTTTAAATGTGCAAGTTAATGCTCTTTCGAGTGGTGCAGAAACAAATGCTCGAGCTCCATATGTGCCTGAGTAATGAGCAAAACGGTGACGAAAGACTTGAAATTTTAGCCGAATCTTCACTCACGTTCCTCTAACTGAATCGGGCTTCTAATCCTCTTTCCAACGGTAGGAAAACCGGCTCTGTAGCTTCGATAGTTCTTGAGGAACGCTCAAAAAGGAGGCGCCATTCGATTTCGCACTTTAAAAGACAACCGGGAAAAAATGGAAGTTTTCTTGAAACGTGGACTTTTTCTGTGAAAACCGGCTAGATTTTGCACCCGATGTTTCACTTTTTAAATGTGCAAGTTAATGCTCTTTCGAGTGGTGCAGAAACAAATTTTCGATCTCCTTCTGTGCCTGAGTAATGAGCAAAACGGTGATGAACAACATGAAATTTTAGCCGAATCTTCACTCACGTTCCTCTAACTGAATTGGGGTTCTAATCCTCTTTCCAACGGTAGGAAAACCGGCTCTGTAGCTTCAATGGTTCTTGAGAAACGCTAAAAAAGGAGGCGCCATTCGATTTCGCACTTTAAAAGACAACCGGGAAAAAATGGAAGTTTTCTTGAAACGTGGCCTTTTTCTGTGAAAACCGGCAAGATTTTGCACCCGACGTTTCACTTTTTAAATGTGCAAATTAATGCTCTTTCGAGTGGTGCAGAAACAAATTTTCGATCTCCTTCTGTGCCTGAGTAATGAGCAAAACGGTGACGAAAGACATGAAATTTTAGCCGAATCTTCAGTCACGTTCCTCTAACTGAATCGAGGTTCTAATCCTCTTTCCAACGGTAGGAAAACCGGCTCTGTAGCTTCAATGGTTCTTGAGGAACGCTCAAAAAGGAGGCGCCATTCGATTTCGCACTTTAAAAGACAACCGGAAAAAAATGGAAGTTTTCTTGAAACATGAACTTTTTCTGTGAAAACCAGCAAGATTTTGCACCCGATGTTTCACTTTTTAAATGTGCAAATTAATGCTCTTTCGAGTGGTGCAGAAACAAATTTTCGATCTCCTTCTGTGCCTGAGTAATGAGCAAAACGGTGACGAAAGACATGAAATTTTAGCCGAATCTTCACTCACGTTCCTCTAACTGAATCGGGGTTCTAATCCTCTTTCCAACGGTAGGAAAACCGGCTCTGTAGCTTCAATGGTTCTTGAGGAACGCTCAAAAAGGAGGCGCCATTCGATTTCGCACTTTAAAAGACAACCGGGAAAAAATGGAAGTTTTCTTGAAACGTGGACTTTTTCTGTGAAAACCGGCAAGATTTTGCACCCGATGTTTCACTTTTTAAATGTGCAAGTTAATGCTCTTTCGAGTGGTGCAGAAACAAATGCTCGAGCTCCATATGTGCCTGAGTAATGAGCAAAACGGTGACGAAAGACTTGAAATTTTAGCCGAATCTTCACTCACGTTCCTCTAACTGAATCGGAGTTGTAATCCTCTTTCCAACGGTAGGAAAACCGGCTCTGTAGCTTCGATGGTTCTTGAGGAACGCTCAAAAAGGAGGCGCCATTCGATTTCGCACTTTAAAAGACAACCGCGAAAAAATGGAAGTTTTCTTGAAACGTGGACTTTTTCTGTGAAAACCGGCAAGATTTTGCACCCGACGTTTCACTTTTTAAATGTGCAAATTAATGCTCTTTCGAGTGGTGCAGAAACAAATTTTCGATCTCCTTCTGTGCCTGAGTAATGAGCAAAACGGTGACGAAAGACATGAAATTTTAGCCGAATCTTCACTCACGTTCCTCTAACTGAATCGGGGTTCTAATCCTCTTTCCAACGGTAGGAAAACCGGCTTTGTAGCTTCAATGGTTCTTGAGGAACGCTCAAAAAGGAGGCGCCATTCGATTTCGCACTTTAAAAGACAACCGGGAAAAAATGGAAGTTTTCTTGAAACGTAGACTTTTTCTGTGAAAACCGGCAAGATTTTGCACCCGATGTTTCACTTTTTAAATGTACAAGTTAATGCTCTTTCGAGTGGTGCAGAAACAAATTTTCGATCTCCTTCTGTGCCTGAGTAATGAGCAAAACGGTGACGAAAGACATGAAATTTTAGCCGAATCTTCACTCACGTTCCTCTATCTGAATCGGGGTTCTAATCCTCTTTCCAACGGTAGGAAAACCGGCTCTGTAGCTTCAATGGTTCTTGAGGAACGCTCAAAAAGGAGGCGCCATTCGATTTCGCACTTTAAAAGACAACCGGGAAAAAATGGAAGTTTTCTTGAAACGTGGATTTTTTCTGTGAAAACCGACAAGATTTTGCACCCGATGTTTCACTTTTTAAATGTGCAAGTTAATGCTCTTTCGAGTGGTGCAGAAACAAATTTTCGATCTCCTTCTGTGCCTGAGTAATGAGCAAAACGGTGACGAAAGACATGAAATTTTAGCCGAATCTTCACTCACGTTCCTCTAACTGAATCGGGGTTCTAATCCTCTTTCCAACGATACGAAAACGGTTGAAAACCGCTGAAAAACTGCCAAGTTTTCCCAAGAGAAGTTTCACTTCTTTGGGTACCATTCAATGCTCTACTCATTGAATTGATTGCTCCAGCTCGATCTGTTCCTGAGAAATGAGCAAAAATCTGGCGCAAATCATGAAATTTTGGCTTAATCTTGAGGCACCCAAATCTATGAGGTTCAAATTTCGCTTTTTGTGCGGTTCAGCTTTAAACGAAGAAAGCAATTAGGGATGATTTGAACGACATTTGTGAAAACTTTCAAGATTAATTTTGATCTGCAACTCTCTGAGCGGCTTTTGTCGTTTTAACCTCCACATGACAAAGGCATTTGACCTGAGTACTAAACTGATGCAGATTTGATCGAAAACGAGGTCGGGAAAAGTCGCGAATTGAAATGAATTGAAGAGGATTTGCAAACCGGCGAGTCGAAATATCCGACTTTTCATCCTAAATTAGATTGCTCATTTAGGGTGAAGGCATTAGGAAATTGCGGAACTGGATTGTGACAACTCGGGAGCGATAATCGATTTTCTATTAACCTGAATGCTAATCGAGTTCAGGAGACGTGCCCTGGCTTTTAATCGTCTGAAACATTGCTCGGATTTGTTGCCTCCCAATGCCCTTCAACCTGTTCTTCTGCGCGCAGTGGAAATGGAAACCACATTTGAGGAGGAATCAGTGTCTGGACCGAAGCTGATTACCAAGGTGATGACTATTAGCGGAATTGATAACCACATCCCGATGCATCGGGACCGGGCAGATTGGAAAGTAGCTGGAAATTGAATAATTGCCATTAAACCGTCCCTAATTTGCGCTTTAATCAGCGAGTAATTACCGGAACTTTATGCTTAGTTAAAGAAGTTGACGACACTATTTCGAGGGCTTTGATTAATTAATTTCAAGCGACAACTTATTTTGCTGGAAATATTTAAAGCACCGAACAGGCGTGTTTGGCAAGGAAACGTGAACCGCAGGATTCCCTCAAAGCCTTTAACAAATTCATTGAATCGCCGTTCTTAAAGCGGGACGTGTCCTGGCCAACTTGACATAAAATTAACTTCCAACTCGCCGAGATTTCCTACAAATCGGCCCTTAACAATGGACGAATTTAATTAAAACGAGCTTGGGAAATGATGGATTTTAATTTCCGCTAATGTAGTTTATCAAACGAAGGTGCATTCTCCAGTTAACGAATCTTCATATATTCCTAATACGTAAGACGCGCCAAAAATCCCGTTTGAATCTTCGTAAAAGTTGGGACAAAAATCAACGTTTCTAAGCATCAGCACTCGCTGCTTGAAAAATCGTAACTTCGGGATTAGAAGTAGAAGAACAAGTAGCAACTTGCAAGAAACCTGCATGTGCAATTGAGGCAAATTTTATGAAAATCGCGCTCAATCCGGATTTTTCCGGTTTGGATAAATGTTGGGACAAATAAAATGTCTAAACAACTGCACTTTCTGCTTGAAAAAATCACAAGTTCGACTCCGGTACAAGTAACAACTTGATATTCTTAGGGCCGATAAAAGATTCCTGCATGTGCAAACTGGGAAAAATTTCATGAAAATCGCGCTCAATTCGCAATTTTTGCCGGTTGGGGACAAAAATTAACGTTTGAACTTGAAGAACTTGATTAAAAACCGCCTCAAATTCTGACTTAAGCTGCTCTCTCCAATTTATACTTTAAATGCAAATTTTTCGCAATTCTTGCAAAAACTTTGAAACTTGACTAGACTCAAGAGTTGCAGAACAGACACGGTTTTCTCTAAACAATTGTAACTCAAAAACGAAACTTCTATGCCATTTTTATTACGCCACTGTATAGAGCACAAAAGTCGATCACAAGTTCTCAAACTCACACTATGAAGGCAAATTTTCCCAAATTTTTACAGAAACTTTTGAAACTTGACTGGACTTACGAGCTGCAGAACAGACACGGCTTTCTCTAAAAAATCGTAACTCAAAAACGAAAACTTTTTCTACCATTTTTTTACGCCACTGTATAGAGCACCAAAGTCGCACAATTTCTCAAACTTTCACTTTGAATGTAGATTTTTCCAATTTTTGCAGAAACTTAAACTTGACTTGACTCAAGAGCTGCAGAACAGACACGGTTTTCTCTAAAAAATAGTAACTCAAAACGAAAACTTCTATGCCATTTTTATACGCCACTGTATTAGAGCACAAAAGTTCGTCACCAAGTTCTCAAACTCACACTTTGAAGGCACCTTTTCCCAATTTTTGCAGCAGAAACTTGAAACTTGACTAGGACTCAGAGCTGCAGAACAAGCACGGTTTTCTCTAAAAAGTCGTAACTCAAAAACGAAAAACTTCTATAGCCATTTTTATTACGCCACTGTATAGAAGCACAAAAGTCGTCACAAGTTCTCAAACTCACACTTTGAAGGCAAATTTTCCCAATTTTAGCAGAACTTTGAAACTTGACTAGACTCAAGGAGCTGCAGAACAGACACGGTTTTTCTCTAAAAAATCAGTAACTCAAAAACGAAAACTTCTATGCCATTTTTATTACGCCACTGTATAGAACACAAAAGTCGTCACAAGTTCTCAACTCACACTTTGAAGGCAAATTTTCCCAATTTTAGCAGAAACTTTGAAACTTGACTAGACTCAAGAGCTGCAGAACAGGACACGGTTTTCTCTAAAAACTCGTAACGTCAAAACGAAAACTTTCTATGCCATTTTTATTACGCCACTGTATAGAGCACAAAAGTCATCACAAGTTCTCAAACTTCCACTTTGAAGGCAAATTTTCCCTAAATTTCTGCAGAAACTTTGAAACTTGACTGGATTCAAGAGCTGTGGCACAGACACGGTTTTCTCTAAAAATAGTAACTCAAAAACGAAAACTTCTATACCAGTTTTTATTACGCCACTGTATAGAGCACAAAAGTCGTCACAAGTTCTCAAACTTCCACTTTGAAGGCAAATTTCCTAAATTTTGACAGAAACTTTGAACTTGACTGGACTTCACGAGCTGTGGAACAGACACGGTTTTCTCTAAAAATAGTAACTCTAAAACGAAAATTCTATACCATTTTTATTACGCCACTGTTATAGAGCAGAAAAAAGTCCGTCACAAGTTCTCAGGACTCACACTTTGAAGGCAAAGTTTTCCCAATTTTTTACAGAAACTTTGAACTTGACTGGACTCACGAGCTGGGAACAGACACGGTTTTCTCTAAAAAATCATAACTCAAAAACGAAAACTTCTATACCATTTTTATTACGCCACTGTATAGAGCAGAAAAGTTGTCACAAGTTCTCAAACTCACACTTTGAAGGCAAATGTTTCCCAATTTTTACAGAAACTTTGAAACTTGACTGGACTCACGAGCTGCAGGAACAGACACGGTTTTCTCTAAAAAATCGTAGCGAAAAAACGAAAACTTCTATATCCGTTTTTATACGCCACTGTATAGAGCACAAAGTCATCACAAGTTCACAAACTTCCACTTTGAAGGCAACAATTTTTCCAAATTTTTGCAGAACTTTGAAACTTGACTGGACTCAAGGCTGTGGAACAGACAAATCTCTAAAATTCTCTAAAAAATCGTAACTCAAAAACGAAAACTTCCATACCACTTTTATTCCTCCATTTAATAGAGCACAAATTTGACTACAAGGCGTACAATTGGCACCTTGAACGCAAATGTTCCCGATTTTTACCGGGACTGTGAAACTTGACTCCGATGCACAATTTTTTCTTTGTCACTCAATAGTCCTTAAGTTTCAGATTCTTAACGGCCAGTTCACATTTTCTCTCATACTAACAAGCAAAATCTTCTCACTCTTCACTCGTTCTCTTAGTGGATGATCGATTTCCAACCAGACCTTCGTGCGCGACCGTAAAAACTTGAAAAATTAACCCCCAATGCCCACTAACCCTTTTATGGACATAAAAGTGCCGGATATGAATAATTAAACCGCTGAAAGTGATGCCATCGGATAGGAGACGATAATGCATGCTAATGTGCTCCCGTCATATCGATGTCGCTCCTGAGTGCTCCAGTTATTTACGGCAATTTAGCACGCCATCCATAATACCGCCCCAAATGACTCCTTCTTCCCCGGAGTTAGTTTGTTTAGGAGCTGCGCGAATCGAGCGGAATTGAAATTTTATCTTGGCCGTTTTACTCAACAATCGTAAGACAAAAACAAACTAACTAAAACTTCGTGCAGTTGGTGTGCGTCCGCGTTTTAGTAGGCACAAAGGCGCGTTACCAAGGAAACCGCAAGGTTTGATGACGCCAAGCCGCTGGGTAGGGACAGTTTGCACCAGAAAACCCTCACGTTGTTCACGCGAGGCCAAAGCGGTTCTTTTGCTGCCAGCACAGCTAATTACCGCTTGTTCCATATATTACACGCTGTGTGTTTCTATTGTATGCCATTCCTTTACCCTTTATATACGACTCGGGAGTATGAGTTCTAATTAGGAGTTTTCTAACGGAATTACGGCCGGGGATTGAAACTTCTGTTTGTGCATGCAGCCAGGAGCGTTTATTTAACTGTTGGTATCCGGTTCTACTGAAGAGTTTTACTGGCTGGACTTCAACAATGCGGCTGAGGGTTAATTGGAAACCTTTCATTCAGCTGCGATTTTCTTGTATTCTAGTAGTTTTTTTTGCTTTTGCGGTAGATTAGATTTGCTCACACTCCTAATGGAGTGTCGAGTTTCAGCTCCATATTTTTATCATGCTTTAGGCACAATACTGAAATTGGAACACTTTGCCCTTATGGAAATCAGGTCGCAGTCCAAATAAAATGCAAATGTATGCCACAATGTGCAACGTGCATGTACGTGCTGCATCCTAATCACTCGGGGGGTTCGAAGCACGATGCCATAAATTAGGAGGAATCTGATATATTTTTATTTTGCATTTTGTAACTGGGGTGATGTTCATTCACGTGTGGAGCATGTGTTGGTCGCGCGAATGACTCATGCCTGTTTGGCTGCAAATAAAGGCGAGCAGTTAGGTTGCCCAGCCCTACCGCTGGACTCATTAGGACCAAACCATTACGACATGCAGCTGAAGAGGAAAAGACTCGAAAAATCCCCTTAAATTATTTAGCCCTGTGCGCAAAAATGAATCGCTAATGAGATACTTAAGCAGGCGAAGAGACGAGCCCGAACAGTGGATGTAAACGGGGATTTGTTGCGGCCAACAATGAATTGCTCAGCTGTTTTAGAACGGAGGCGTTCACGGGTCAGACACTTTTCCTTCACAAGTTTCTAATCTCAGCAAGTCGCCATCTTGAAAGTTTCACAAACTATTGAAGGCATTTGAATGTGAAAGCCTGAAAATGTCATTTAACGGCACGAAATTACAAAATTTTTGCAAACGTTTTCGCAAAACTGAATAATTTGACTGAAAAAATTCGCAACTTTAAACTTGAAGCAACTGGCACTTGACATTTTCGCATGATATAAAAGACATTTCGGTTCGCAAATGCTGAAAATCGCAAACCAAATTTACATAATGCTGATTTTTACCGAGTTAGGGAACTTTGGCGCAAAAATGAACTTTTTCAAAACTTGCTCCATTTCTCTAAAAATTCGTAACTTCTAATCCGTAGCAGCTGGCAACTTCAAAATTTCACAAGCTTTAGAGAACATGTGCGCCTGCCAAATCCGGAAAATGGCATTCAAATTGCGTAGAATCCGGGTTTTTAGCGACTTGGTTAACTTGGCCCAAAAACTACGTTTTACAAAATTGCCCCATTAGCTTTAAAAATTCGACCTTCCCATCTGGAGCAGGTGGCAACTTGAAATTCTAGAGGCCAAAGAGGGTACTTGAATCTGTAAATCCTAAGAATTTCTTCCTGAAAATCTGTAATCCAAGAATTATTTTGCATTAAATCCTAAGAATGTCATTCAAATTAAGCCAAACGCTGATTTTACGGCGCTAGTAAACGGGTGTTTATTAACTTGATTTTTGAAAATAATTATGCACTTTATCAGGCAGGATCGTTGGAGGAGAAACCAAATAGAGAATAAACACCACAATAAAAGTGCATTTTGGAGAATAAAACTGTATTAAAAAAAGCGTGGAACCTGCCTGATAAGCCTGCCATTAGGACAAATCGTAATGCTCCCGATGATCTCAAAAAAAACATCGGCAACCCTGTAGTAGTTTCCACAAATTTTCGTAAAAGATTGACGCCATTACCAGCAACAGGAAAAAACGAAAACAACTGTTCCATTTTGAAATTGAATTCTAAACTAAAGTAAAGCATTCAGAGTGAGGAAGATTGATGAGCGGCCACATCCAACTCTATCTGTCCCCTGTCACTCACTAAACGCGAAAATGCCCCAATCATTTCGGTTTTTTGCGCCCTTTAGGGTTACTTAGGGAACTGAAGAAGCTGGAGAAACCGGATAATGGAAGTATGTTTTGCTGTTCCACGTGTTTTGGCACATTCTGCCGGCAAGCGGCCAGGTTTTATTCGATTGTCCCCGGCTGCATCCCTAATTAGACTGTGAACGGACGGGGCGCTTTCCAGCCGGAACTGCGCCCCACGCTATTAACTTAAACATTGTCTGCTTGGAGGTATTTATGGAAAATGTAGAATTCCGGGAGAGTTGGCAGCCTTTATTGAATTTGTCCGCTGCTCCGGCAATTATTTGCCGCGCGAAAATGATGTTCTTATCGATCCCGAAGGGGATTAATAAAATTAGGCACTCCGGATGTCGGAACTGGCCATAAATCTCACATCTGGATTAAGCCGAATCCAGACACTCGGATAATAAAACTTCTCGGTATTCATAAGCTGACTCAATAAACACGCTAATGGGGATTATTACTTGGGGGGGGCGAGAAGTGATTAGTGACTTTGCAGAAAACCCAAATTTCCAGGATTCGTTGCACTCAGTTTCCAAAAGCGCTTTTTGATCAGGCCCCTATAAACAAGACCAAAAGACAAATCTCGATACCCCAAGCCTCGGCCTTAAGCCAGAGTCTCCATAATAACAATCAAGGGTTGGAATAATATTTATTTTCCGGGGCACAATATTGGATACAGCACGGCGGATATTGGCCACTTATTCAAAGTTCAGCGCCATCCTGATTGATCCAGCGCAATAAAACCCTTTAACGGGTTATGTTAGTGCGGAGAAATGGCAGTTTTCCCATAAAAATCCAGGGATTTTGCCATGGCCCTTGTCTTCATTTGGCCTTTTGTCCCATTCAGATAATAAGTATGATAAATGTTGCGCGAAATAGGACCTGATACCAGGAGGATAATCTACGTTCGGTTTCACGCACAAACAACCCAAACAAATCAGGAATTTAGGGGTTTAAAACCCCCTTCTGCGCGTCATAAAAAAAAACAAGGTTCAAGTCAATTAGAGCGATTTTAATTTGAGAGTGCACTATTTTAATTAGAGACTTCTAATCCCTGCGACCTGCTGATAAAGGGCTGCTCCAAGAAACAAACGCGTCTAATTAAGCGAAGCAGCCAAGCCCAGGCTGTTATATTTTTTCTATTGTTGCCTGAACCCACACCGCCCGATCGTCCGGCTGTTCATCAATTCATTGTCGTTTCCAGTTTTTTCCCAGCCCCCAGAGAAACAAAACACTGCATCGGTGTGGCCTTCAATTGTTTGCCCTTAATCCCGTCGTATAATGACAGAGCGCGTTCTCTAGCCTACGATAGAGGCTCCGGATTTCCGAGCCAAAATTTAATGAGATGCTCCTTTCCATTTTCCATGGCTCGTTTCTTATGTCGACACCCGTGAAGATTTTGCGAACACGATCTTTCTCCTCCTTGATGTTTTTGCAAGTTGATTTTCTATATGGCCGGTGCGTGTTTATGGGCCACAATTCCGTTTATTGTGGAATGTTGGATGTTCATAATGGATATTTAAGCGTGGAAAACCCCGAGCGTTAAAACTTTCGAAGACGTTCAAAATCGGGATGTGGTGCGAATTGATTGACAGTTGCCCAGCTCGGGCCCTGATGATGGAGTGGTGCTATTCACTAGAAACATGTTGTTGCACCTCTTCCCCCTTTTTGACCCAGAAGTCTTAGGTGAATGTGATAAAGTCAAAGGAACAATGTAGTTTGGTCCTTTTGGTGTAAAGATCACTGCTCCAAGCTGGAGGCACAGAAAAACTTGTAGGGTTTAATTAAGAACTGTGTAGATAAAGTTTCCATAAACAAACTTTCCCCAAATAGGTGCCAAACTCAATTGAGCTCTGGCATTTGCTGCGCGTCATCCAGCCATCGACAATGTTTCAAACTCCCCATTTATGGCATGCAGCAGGCAAACCTGTGGACCTCAAAGTTGCATATTGAATAAATCCTCCTTTCCGTTTACTCCGCAATTAGCGAACTTTTAGTCCTGGGACGCGTATCGCTTGCCGGCCGATTAAAGCACATTTCCCATTGGTCTCAATTAATCTCCAGCCAACTTTGCTAATACATGTATATACAAGTTTCCATGCATTTTTACGCTGCACTCCTCCGGAGTGGCTCGAAATCCTCCCGAGGACTTGAGCTCCGTCTGCATATTTGAACGCAATCTGCGCTAATTGCATTCAGAAGCCATCCGGTTGCATTATTCCCCGACTCTGGTTCATGTTCAGGTGGACAAATAAAAACTGGAGCCAACATGTTCTCAAGGGAACAACATCAGTTAATTACACGCCGACTTATTGCGTGGCGCAAAAAGTGTCCAGAGACCTGCGGACATAATGGATGTGTTCATTAGAGTATTGGAAAAGTTAATTTGCATTATCAGGCCTACGAAACGTGTTATCGAACACGTAAATTAAGTGGGCGCGGCTTCCATTAGAGGACATTTGATCTTGTAATTGATACTTTTGTTTTGGGAAAATACTCTATTTTGCCAGAGGCATTTATCCTTAAGCAGAAAATCGCCATGTGTTGTCATGTCCAGGAATGTTCTTCTCCGATCTTTAGCAGTGGACGGCTTGGATCCAGCAGCTTTGGACAACTGCTTAATATTTAGGACGTTATGACTATCTAATCCACTCACTCAGTCGCTTGTTAGGCGATTAGGACAATTTATAGGCCAATAAAGTGGCACGTTGTTGTTATATGTGAGCCGCGTTCGTAAGCAAACATTTCGTGCAACTTTCTAGTTTAAAAGCGGAAAGTTTAACAAAGTTTCACTAAAGGGATTTGATGCGCGTATGTCGGGAAAACGTCGTTCTCCATGCTTTTACGGCTCCTCAAATATTCATAAGCGTTCGCTCAGGACCTGCCAGGATGGCATTCTCGGCTAAAAGCACTCAGGGTTGATGTAGGTTTTCCCGTTTGCATGAAAATTTCACTTGATTGGCTATTTATAATGGGGCTGTTACGGACCCAATGGGGCCCAAACTTTGCTTATATTAAAAAGGAAGTGATTCTATGATGAAGAAGTCGAGCAAGAACAACGGGGTTGGCGCACAAGAACGTGCCAAACGCATTGTTTGCCCCCACGATCTGAGAAGATTTTCATCACATTTGCATGCTCCCGGGAAAATCATTACGATAAGGGCCTGTTTGCAGTCGATTCTTCAGGCAAAGCGAAACGGAGCACCATCAATTGGCCGGCTATTTATGAAGTTCGGTTAACATGCAAACATGGCCCAATAATTGGGGCTCATTGCGAATTAAATCGCTATCACTTTCATTTATCTCACGCACACTCGCCCTGTCGAATTACGGGCATTAACTTTCGGTCGATAATTCGAAAATGCTTTTCGGTTTGATTTATGCATTTTCGAAATTGCCAATCACGCAACCGATCAACAGGTTGGCTTGCAGTTGAATCGACAAATCGAACGAGGCGAACGAACTTCAAATCGGGGACAATTTGGAAAAGTAATAGGATGCCATTTCTCTTCTCCTATGGGCCACGAAAATCCCTAGTTTGTACTGGTTCCGGATTAAAAGCTGTGAATTTTTCAAGCTGATGGTACAGGTGAATAGAGACGTAAATTTTGTCCCAACATTTAGCAATTCTGGAAAAAATTCGAGATCTGATGCAGTTTCGATCACATTTTTCTGCATCGAACATCCAAAACTCTTTTATAGACGGTGAAAATCTCAATTTGTTATCCGTTATACATTGGAAGTTATGATTTTTTGAAACAGAGGGTGCAGCTGTATACGAACGTAAATTTCTGATCCAACATTTTCCAAATCGGCAAAAATCAGCATTTGAGGCGCTTTTAATCAAGTTCTTCAGCATTACACATCCAAGACTCTTTTATAGACTGTGAAAGGTTGAAAATTTCAAGTTGCTACTTGTTCTGGATTAAAACTTATGAAAATGTTAAGCTGGGGGTCCAGTTTTGCCGAAACATTAAGTTTTGCGCCAACAATTGGAAAATCGAAAAAAATCAGGATCTGATGCAGTTTCGATCAAATTTTTCAGCATTGAACATCCAAGTCTCTTTTATAGACGGTGAAAATCTCAAGTTGTCAGCTGTTATAGACTGGAAGTTATGATTTCTTGAAGCAGAGGGTGCAGCTGTATACAAACGTAAATTTCTGATCCAACATTTCCAAATCGGCAAAATCAGCATTTGAGGCGCTTTTAATCAAGTTCTTCAGCCTTACACTTTCAAGACTCTTTTTAGATTGTGAAAGGTTTGAAAATTTCAAGTTGCTACTGGTTCTGGATCTAAACTTATGAAAATGTTAAGCTGAGGGTCAAGTTTTGTCGAAACATTAAGTTTTGCGCCAAACATTTGGAAAATCGAAAAAAAATCAGGATCTGATGCAGTTTCGATCAAATTTTCAGTATTGAACATCCAAGTCTCTTTTATAGACGGTGGAAATCTCAAGTTGTCAGCTGTTATTAGATTGGGAAGTTGTAATTTTTAATTAAACAGTTTTAGTTTTTAGTTACGATTTTTTAGAGAGAAACCGTGTCTGTTCTGCAGCTCTTAAGTCCAGTCAGTTTCAAAGTTTCTGCAAAAATTGGGAAATTGCCTTCAAAGTGTGAGTTTGAGAACTTGTGACGACTTTTGTGCTCTATACAGTGGCGTAATAAAAATGGTAGAGAAGTTTTCGTTTTTGAGTTTACGATTTTTTGAGAAAACCGTGTCTGTTCTGCAGCTCTTAAGTCCGTCAAGTTTCAAAGTTTCTGCAAAATATGGGAAATTTTGCCTTCAAAGTGTAGTTGAGAACTTGTGACGACTTTGTAGCTCTATACAGTGGGCGTAATAAAAATGGTATAGAAGTTTTCGTTTTTGAGTTACGATTTTTTAGGAGAAAACCGTGTCTGGTCTGCAGCTCTTAAGTCAAGTCAAGTTTCAAAGTTTCTGCAAAATTGGGAAATTTGCCTTCAAAGGTGAGTTTGAGAACTTGTGACGACTTTTTGCTCTATACAGTGGGCGTAATAAAATGGTATAGAAGTTTTCGTTTTGAGTTACGATTTTTTGAGAGAAAACCGTGGTCTGTCTGTCAGCTCTTAAGTCCAGTCAAGGTTTCAAAGTTTCTGGCAAAATTGGGAAAATTTGCCTTCAAGTGTGAGTTGAGAACTTGTACGACTTTGTGCTCTATACAGTGGCGTAATAAAAATGGTATAGAATTTTTCCTTTTTGAGTTACGATTTTTTAGAGTAAACCGTGTCTGTTCTGCAGCTCTTAGGTCTAGTCAAGTTTTAAAGTTTCTGCAAAAATTGGGAAAATTTGCCTCCAAAGTGGAAGTTTGAGGACTTGCGACGACTCTTATGCTCTATACAGTGACGTAATAAAAATGGTATAGAAGTTTTCGTTTTGAGTTACGATTTTTTTGAGAAACCGTGTCTGTTCTGCAGCTACTTACAGTCCAAGTCATTGTTTTCAAGTTTCTGCAAAATTGGGAAAATTTGCCTTCAAAGTGTGAGTTTGAGAACTTGTGACGCCTTTTGGGCTCTATACAGTGCGTAATAAAAATGTATAGAAGTTTTCGTTTTTGAGTTACGATTTTTGAGAAACACCGTGTCTGTTCTGCAGCTCTTAAGTCCAGTCAAGGTTTCAAAGTTCTGCAACAATTGGGAAAATTTGCCTTCAAAGTGTGAGTTTGAGAACTTGCGACGACTTTTATGCTCTATACAGTGGCGTAATAAAAATGGTATAGAAGTTTTCGTATTTGAGTTACGATTTTTTTGAGAAAACCGTGTCTGTTCTGCAGCTCTTAAGTCCAGCCAAGTTTCAAAGTTTCTGCAAAAATTGGGAAAATTTGTCTTCAAAGTGGAAGTTTGAGAATTTGTGATGACTTTTGTGCTCTATACAGTAGCGTAATAAAAACTGGTATAGAAGTTTTCGTTTTTGAGTTACAATTTTTTAGAGAAAACCGTGTCTGTTCTGCAGCTGTTAAGTCCAGTCAGTTTCAGAGTTCTCTGCAAAAATTGGGAAAATTTGCCTGTAATGTATCAATCTCAGGGTTTGTAGTGCCTTTTGTGCTCTACTACTCTTAAAATGAGTCAAGTAGCAAAGGTTCGACAAAAATTGGGAAACTTCGGATTTAAAGTAGTTTTTTTCGCCTGTGAAAGCTAAATTGCTCTATGAAATACCAAAAACGGGAAATGATTTAGTTGTTGAGATACGATTTTTCAAGTCAAAAAAGCCATAGTTTTCCACGTGAGAAGCTCCCCCAATGGGCCCCACACATATCCTCCTCATAATAAGCCCATTAATATTACCATCACGAGCACAATGGCGCACCTAATTATTAATTGTCTTCACGCATTATTCCACCTCCATTGCCAGAGTATCTAACATCCATTGTTTAATGGTAATAATGGAAGGCGCGTCCTCACACCGTTTCCATTGTGAAGCTAGCAATGGTTTTTCCGTGACAAATGCCTCTGAATATCTTTCAAGCCAGGAGTACTGGTTTTTTTTATAAACTGTAGTAAAATCGTGGACATTTGCAGAAATATACTGAAGGAAACGAGGATTTTGAAGACATATTTTTGAACTTTTTCTCGTTGTTTCGGCAGCAAAAGTGAGGCAGTTTAACAAACTGAGGAAGCCCGAATATGTGTGTCCACTTGTGAACCAGATTAATGGGACCGAGAGGATTTTTCCAGATGAAATTAACGATAAGGATAATCTAATTAGGGATGGGCTCAAGCTGTGCCAAATTGTGGTAAAATGGGCCGTTTGGCATGTTCCTGCTCGGCTATCGGGGGCACATGTTTTGCCAGCAGCCATCATTTATGTGCGTTGTTATGCGACTACACAACTTTCCAGGCTTAATTCAGCCTCCATCCAGTCTTATTCTGCTCGAATGTGATGAAAATAGGATTTCCAGGTTCCAATTAAGTCTAGCTTTTGGCCGGATTTGGACTAGAACTAACCCGAAATGCTTCAACTGATCAATCCACCAAAGTCCTGGTGGTTCATTTTGTTCTTTGCCTCGGAAGGATTGAATTTGAAGAAAACTCTCTAATAAATAAAGCAGATTCAAAGTAAAATGCTGCCGCTTCTCTAGGCCCCATTTCCCACCAATGGATGTTTATGATCAGCTGCTGAAATATTATTTATAAGATGGCCATTTCCAATATCATGCGCGTCCTGATGAATCGCTTCCTGCAGGAATCTCCAGTCAGACCGGAAATATTTATTATCCCGTGTGGGGTTATGCAGGCCATACATTCAGGCAAGCGATATTCGATTTCAGGATTTTACTCACATTTTCGGGATTCTAAGCAGACCGAACTGATCCAAGACAGAGGGCGGATTGTTGCAAATCGAGTAAAATTCGCAGAAATCGAAAAGATCCCAACAATAGATCGGCTTCCGTCGACACAGCAACGCCCCTTTCCACTTCTGGTGCCCATTTTTACCATCGGCATCTGATCGAATTTGAATAGATGGCCGGGAATTGAAGTGGAATCTGCATAATGCGTAACAAAATCGCAGCGATTTTTCCGTATTCCGTATGAAAAGCTATTTGAGAAGGGCCCATTGATTGAAAGAGGGCGCCCTAGATAGTGTTTTGTTTATTTGATCGGTCTTTGCTCGGCTTAGGAAAACGTCTGGTTCAGAAGAAACTTCAGGAAAAACGTAAAATTTTGCATTCCCCAAGGCCAGGATTCAGTTATGGAACGTGAAAGTTTCGAATCAGGCCCATCATCAGAGATTTTTTGAGATTTTTTCAAAAATCTCCAGTGAGAGATAGCTTTCTGCATAAAAATTAATTTCTCCCACGCCAAAAGTGATTGGAATCTGAGGATTTTTATTTTAAATGGGCCAAAGTTTCTGTTATTGATTGCGAAAGTTTCGAATCAACGCCATCATCAGAGATTTTTTGAGATTTTTTCAAAAATTTCCATTGAGATTTAGTTAGCTTTCGGCATAAAAATTAATTTCTCCCAGGCCAAAAGTTCTTGGTACTCTGAGCATTTTTATTTTAAATGGGCCAAAGTTTCTGTTATTGAGCGTGAAAGTTTCGAATAGGCCCATCATCAGAGATTTTTTGGAATTTTTGAAAAATTTCCAATCAGATTTAGAGTTAGCTTTCTGCATAAAAATCAATTTCTCCCAAGCCAAAGGTGCTGCGACTCTGAGCATTTTTGTTTTATATGGTTCAAAGCTTCTGTTATTGATCGTGAAAGTTTCGAATCAGGCCCATCATCAGAGATTTTTTGAGATTTTTTCAAAAATTTCCAGTGAGAGATAGTTAGTTTTCTGTATAAAAATTAATTTCTCCCAATCCAAAAGTGCTTGAAATCTAAGGATTTTTATTTTAAATGGGCCTAAGTTTCTGTTATTGATCGTGAAAGTTTCGAATCAGGGCCATCATCAGAGATTTTTTGAGATTTTTTCAAAAATTTCCCAGTGAGATTTAGTTAGCTTTCTGCATAAAAAATAATTTCTCCCAAGCCAAAAGTGCTTGGACATTGAGCATTTTTGTTTTAGATGGGCCAAAGTTTCTATTATTGATCGTGAAAGTTTCGAATCAGGCCCATCATCAGATATTTTTCCAGTCAGATTTAGTGAGCTTTCTGTGTACAAATTAATTTCTCCCACGCCAAAATTGCTTGTTATCTGAGGATTTTTATTTTAAATTGGCCTAAGTTTCTGTTATTGAGCGTGAAAGTTTCGAATGAAGCCCATCATCAGAGATTTTTTGAGATTTTTTCAAAAATTTCCAATTAGATTTAGTGAGCTTTCTGTGTACAAATTAATTTCTCCCACGCCAAAAGTGCTTGGTATCTGAGGATTTTTATTTTAAATGGGCCTAAGCTTCTGTTATTGAGCGTTAAAGTTTCGAATGAGGCCCATCATCAGAGATTTTTTGAGATTTTTCCAAAAATTTCCAGTCAGATTTAGTGAGCTTTCTGTGTACAAATTAATTTCTTCC
The DNA here is from genome assembly GCA_024550625.1 of Dendroctonus valens. Taxonomy (NCBI): domain Eukaryota; kingdom Metazoa; phylum Arthropoda; class Insecta; order Coleoptera; family Curculionidae; genus Dendroctonus; species Dendroctonus valens. Next base: position 157,724 of record JAJTJO010000360.1, read on the forward strand.
ACGCCAAAAGTGCTTGTTATCTGAGGATTTTTATTTTAAATGGGCCTAAGTTTCTGTTATTGAGCGTGAAAGTTTCGAATGAGGCCCATCATCAGAGATTTTTTGAGATTTTTTCAAAAATTTCCAGTCAGATTTAGTGAGCTTTCTGTGTACAAATTAATTTCTTCCACGCCAAAAGTGTGTGTTATCTGAGGATTTTTATTTTAAATGGGCGTAAGTTTCTGTTATTGAGGGTGAAAGTTTCGAATGAAGTTCATCATCAGAGATTTTTTGAGATTTTTTCAAAAATTTCCAGTGAGATTTAGTTAGCTTCCTGCATAAAAATTAGTTTTGCAGAAACCAACGCAGGACTGAGGTATCTGTTATGAAATCGGAAAGTTTCGAAATCCGCTCATCATCAGCGAATTTTTGACATTTTTTCAAAATTTCCAAGTGAGATTTCGGTAACTTCACGCATAAAAATTCATTTCTCCGATGCAAAAGCCGCCAAGACCCGCAGGAATGTTGTTTTATTTGGGTCAATGCTTATGTTATTAAAGCTGAAAGTTTCGAAACCGGCACATCATCAGGAAATTTTTGACGTTTTTTTCAAATTCGATCACGTTTCTAAGAAATGTTTACATAACATTCGAACTATAAGTGAATTTCCTTAAAACCTATTTGCAAATTTGACGATTTTTGCACATAATAGGCAGGCAAAGGTTGCCGATCCAAACCCGGAAAGTTTTGAAACTGATCCATCATCAGGCAATTTTTAGGATTTTTCCAAAATTGACATGGTTCTAAGTGGGGTTTAGTTAACTTTCTACATAAAAATTCATTTCGCAGAAGCATAGAGAAGTTTTTTGTGGATCCCTCTGGATTTTTACGTTAAATAGGCCAAGGAATCCGTTATTGAATTTGAAGGTTTCGAACGTAGCTCATCATCAGAGTGTTTTTGACTAGTAGTTGAAGGCTTTCCACATGCAAATTAATTCCTCCGAGGTCAAAGTCGCTACAAACTTCTGGACTTTTGTGTTCGATAAGGAAAGGTATCTGTTGTGGAACGTGAAAGTTTCGAATCCGGCCCATTATCAGAGAGTTTTTAACATTTTTCCAAAATTTTCCAAAAATAATTTCTCCGAAGCGAATTGCTCTGGGAGTCTGACAATTTTTGTTTTAAATAGTCCAAAGTTCCTATTACCAAATGAAATGGGAAAGTTTCGAATGCGGTTCACCCGTCCTCAGGAAATATTTTTTGAAAATTTTTTAGTTAACTTTCTACAGAAGCATTAACTTCGCAGAAACCAAGAAAGCTTAAAATTTCTGGGTTTTTATTTTAAATCCTCTAAGTTTCCAAACTAAACGTTTCGAAAGCAGTCAGCATCAGGAACTTTTGTCCTAAAAATTGAATGAAAATTGGTGTTGTTTTGAAAAGCATGGGTAACACTGAGTTGAATCTGCTTCACTGGCGCTTTCACAGCGTATTCCCCTTACGGTTTGTGTGCCGATGCGCTGTGAAACTGCCTCAGTGTTACCCATGACTTGTTTGAACTGTTAAATTCCAATTTTACAATTATTATCCTCGTCGGTTCCCATTTCTCATTTTTCCCCACGATCACGGAATTTATAAGCTGCCAGGGCTAATTTTAAATTAAAAATGGAATAAAGGCCTCGCCAGCACATAATGGATTAGCCATGAAATTAAATTCGGATCTGGAATCGATTCCAGTCGGTTTAAGCGACATTGTACAGCGTCTCGACTTAGCTGGGGAACTATTCATCCATATACAGGGTTGAATGCTCAAAATTATTGAGCCGATTTCACGTGCAGAATCATTTTGCCGCTAAAATTCCGTGGCGCTTCCAATGGAAATGAAACAACTTTCCACTGAAAAATGCCGGAGTCGGAGCTCTTTACCGCAAGAGTTTCGTTAGCGGGCAACTTTTACGGCCATTAATTTTCCTGAATTAATTAAGCCTTAATCAGCAACTTAAAAATTTCGAACCGTGGAAGTTTCTTGAGATGGAAACATCAAGTTGGCTGTGGCAAAGTTTTCTCATCCGTTTAACTAAAGGTCGCAAAGGGCTAAAGTTGGAGAATTTGGTCGCAGGATTTTGTGTGAATATTAACCGGAAAAAAATCCGTTGTTTCAGTGGTGGCATGGGGTGGATTGTCGGGCAGCGGTTCCGATCTTCAAGGGCCACTTTTCACCATCGAACCTGCTCATCGAGTGGAATTTGGGGCCGCCACTGGAGGCAGGGTGGGAACTGCACTTGCCATGGAAGTCCCCACCGATGTCGAATGGATTGCTGCCTGAGGACCGAACAGCCGTTCAACAGGTAAAGTCCTGTAGGAACAATTTGCTAGTGAAAAGTTTTATTGTTACCCTCGTATATGAAATGTAGTCGACCAGATGAGTTAATCAGTTGATTCTCCGATCGACATCATGCTAGCCAAAGAGCTGGAGTTGTTCAATTAAATCGACTAATAATACAGTGGTATACGTGAAAGTTTCGAAGCAGATCCACCATCAGGAAATTTCTGCGGGGTATTGCATTATCTTCTATAAAATTGGTCAGGTTTGTTTGCCAGCTATAAATAGCCTTCCAATGAAATTTCATTGCCCCGAAGATAGCCAGACTTTAAGGGATTCTGGGTCAAATGAGTAGGGTTGCTCTTCAGAGATTGAAAGTTTCAATCCCAGATCATCATCAGAAAATTTTCTAAACATTTTTTCCAAATTCATGATTTTTTAAGCGATTTCATGACATTTTTCACTACAAATGAATTGCCTTGACAGCGGGCAAATTTTCCACCCACCTAGGCAACTATTGCGATTGCAGATAATGAAGTTTCGAAGTCAGCCATCATCAGGCAAGTGTTGCGCTAAAATGGAAGCAATAACCGCAGGACTTAGAAGAAAATCGGAATGATCCACGTGAAAGTGTTCAGTTTTATGGCTCTTTTCCCCCTTTGGAGTTAGAGGGCTGTCTGTTTTTTCTCACATGATTGTGAAAGCTTCTGTGTTCTCAAATTTCCAAAGGCGTATAACAGGAAACCTCATTAACAACTTCGGAATTGAGCTTACACATGGCCTGGCAACGAACTTTCACATAAAGCACATTAGAGCGCGAACTTTTCCACTTTTTTCTCCCCGTTGAGCGTCTTCCATTTCGCCCACTTTAAATAGATTCCCGAAGGGAAAGTCCAGTTCACCTAATTTGATTGAAACTAAGTGATGAATTCCATGGGGGAGAGCGCTAACTAACGTTTTACCGCGAATATTATTTTATTACTGTTGGCAAATCCATGCCTTATTAAATGGCGAATTTCGCCCGATAACTGAGAGATTTTCCGAAAGATGCCTCGAGGCAATTTAAATTTCAACTCCCCGAAGAAATTCGCTATAATGGAAATTCGAAAGTTATTTATGCGGAATGCCTGATAAGCTAAGTTTTGCACCGTTAACATGTTATGGCATACGGAAAGTTTCCAATGGCGCATTCCAGATTAGCTCAGCGGGTTCCTGGTGCTTCGAGGATACAAAATTGGGCGAATATGAAATGTAATTAATTATTTACTGGGGAAATTCTACAAGAAATATGCTAAGTTTTACTGGGTTTTCAGAGCCTCGGGCCAGGGATTTTCAGTCTGGTTGATCATGGGCTTTTGTTTGCAAGTTTTGGCAGGTTCTTTTTAAAAATGTTTGCAAATTTCCGGATGTTGACCATAAGTTCAACATCGACCTGCAGCTATTTGTTCTATGCATTGTTCAAAGCTGCATAAATCGCAACTGGAAACTTTGAAATTTCACCAAAAATAATGAATCTCTTTAAAGGTGCGTAACTCAAAAACGAAAAAACTCTAGACGAACTCGCCCTACGTCGTTTTATTGAGGGCTAAAAAATCTACCAGCTCTCAAATTTTCACTTTGAATTGAAATTTCTCCAATTTTTGCCACGAGTTTGAAGCTTGGCTCAATTGAAGGAGGCAGAATTCGCACGATTTTTTGAAAAAATCGTAACTTCAAAGGAGGAAGCATCGAGGAAATGTTCTTTGCTTCGTCGTATCGAGCACGAAAGAGCCTACGAGTGCTGAAAATTTCATTTTGAATCCGATTTTCTCCAATTTTTGCCGATACTTTGAATCTTGGCTAACTTTACGAGGGCAGAATAAACATGAAACTTATGTGTAGGGGTAAAATTTTGAGAGAAAAGTTTGGAAGAAAATTTATTTTGGTTATGGGCACTGTTTTTCTTCAAGAAAAACATTGATTTTCTCCGGAAAACAGTTGACGGAAAACATCAAAATTCTAGTACCACATTAGTAGGTAAGAGACTATACATGACTTGTGGAGTTTTCGATCATCGATTTGCGAAATAGAGCACAGCTTTTCTTAAGAGCCAACTTTTCAGGCTATTTTTGGCCCCCCGCATGCTAAAAGTCAAGCAAAATCGTTGGCCCCAAGGAAAACGGTGTTTTCTCTTCATTGCAATCCGATGGCCCCAAAGGCAAACAGTGGTTTTTTTTATCGTAATCCGATGATCGAAAACTCCATCCACTCATGTATAGTCTATTACATTCAATGCGTTACGGGATTGGTGGTGTTTTTGGTCAATGACTTATGAAAAAAAAACACTGTTTTTCGAACGCCAATTTTTTGTCCAAGAAATCGTGCAAACGCACGCGATTTTCTTGAAAAATCGTAACTGGGTTCTATGGAGCCCGGAAACACTGAACCGATGCAGAAATTTTCAAGTAAATCCCAATATTCCTCTGTACTTTGAAACCCGGAGCATTTTGGGCAGGTTATGCCATACTAGAGCCTCTACAGCTCCGAAATTTTTAATTTAAATTCGGATTTTGTCACTTTTTTTCTCTCAAACGTTAAAACAGGTATCCAATGGAAAGTTTTTTTTTCAGATATCCGACCTGCGTCTGATTTTCCCAAACGGTTCCTGATATTTCCCCCTTTTCCCAATGACCGGTACCGCCATGACGTGCACACTGCCATCTACCGATGCAAACTGAAAAGCATTTTGGGCGCAGTCCTAAGTCGAGAAGTGCATGTCAAAGCAGGTAAGACAAAGCATTGTCTTCTTAATATAGTCAGTCTGCCCGATCGAAGGACTTTCAATTGGTTTTACGACACGAAGTTTTCTAAAAGTGCTTTAAGTTTTACGGCTTTAGACTTTTGGGCTGTAAAACCTGCGATTTTTACGACTTTTTCGACGGCTTAAGAGAACATCGGCTACAATATGCAATAAGAAGCCATTGGGGCCTATCGGGCTTTTAAAATGAGATTTTTTACCTCGGCGCCCCAAATTTCTTTTGCCACCGCTAATGAAGTCGCCGGCTTAAGTATGCTGGAAAAGAAGCATTTTCCGACATTGACAAAGGTTGGAAATTACTTGTAATGTCGCTGAGGGCGCAAAATTGAGGCTGGCAATGTCAGAAAAATTACCCGCGCGTTAAAAGAGGCCCTAATCATGAAACGTGGTAATACATTTTTGACGTAAGCAAATTGATCAACATCCGTCTCTACTGGGGGCCGGATTATCCTCGAAGGAAAATGGAAATACAGTTTTATTAAATGCCGCAGGCAAATTTCGCTTTTAATAAAAGAGATTTTTTGTCGGTTTGTCTGCAAAATGGCGAAATTTAGTGGCGAGAAAAAGAGCAAACAGGTAAAAATAGAGCGAAACAATCCCGGCAGCAGAAATGCCGCCTCTGTGCCTCATGCGATCGTATGGGAAGCTTTCCCTAGGGAACAGCGCACTTTGGCTGTCTCTTTAAAGTGTCGACAATTCCTTGCAACTTACCAATACGCCAAATTGCCCGATAAAGTGCCAACTTTTTCACGTTCTCCTTTCGCAAAAGCCGCTGGGTTCATTGGCTTGGGAAAATTGAACTCTCCCATCCCCCATTCATCCGGCTTGTTTTCCGCCCCTTAACACTTCAAGCCAATGTTTGGTTATTAATCTGCACTTTCATTTCTGATTAATTATCAGCCAGTGATTATTCTTCTGGCGCCGGTGGCTTTCGGATGGAAATGGCAAGTTGAGCACGTTTTCTGAGCAACACGTCGTTCCCGTTGATTTGATGGGCGATATTTTGAGGAAAACGCCGCAATTTCGTCAGAAAGAGTTTCTTATGGTAGCCGGCAGATAAACGAGGCTATTTAAAATGGTTTAGAACTTGCTAGGAGGGAGTGTGCTCCAGCGCGGGAGATTTATCGGCAGGGGTGCAGAATTTAGGAGCTTTTCGTGCTTATGCGTTTTGCTGTTTTATCGCTCAGAAGGCAGCCGGCGCAAAAATATACCCTGTTTCTCAGAATAAATCAGTCACTTTTGATGTTGGCATTGCTTCGGTGGATAGACGAAAGATTCTCAGGAAAAAATGAGACGAAGTAAAACTTTTCTCATTTTTTCTTGAGACTTGGTGAATTTTACGTCGGCAAAACACGCACAAACAAGCCCTAACTCCTAAAGGAAAAGCTTCCAGAAATGTATCACGAGTTAGAAAGGCCACTATTTTTGATCATCCTGTGTGTTGTTACAAGTATTTGCTGGAGATTAAAGCGCAGTTTAAAGTTTCCTCACTGCTGGAAGTAACGATTGCGATCACTTCAATTTGCGAGCGGTGCTTGTTAACTGGCGTCGATTTGATGCTTTACATGCAACGGGCGTCAAACGGCATAGGAAATATGCACTGCTTGAAAACTGAAGTGTCAATTAGTGTTTGGAAAAAACACGTCTTGTGATCTACGCGGTTTATTTCACTGGAAATTTCATCATTCAGTGATTCTATTGGGCAGCTTGTGATCTGTTTTTGTTTGTTTTTTTTTATAGGTAGTTGTTTATGTGTTTAGTGTCTTTTGCTACAGTCTTATGCTACAGCAAATGCTACTATTATTTTTAGCAAAAAGCCATTTTTGTATAAAATATTATTTCATTAACACAGTGATCAAGCAGAAGTACGACATCCAGGTGCATGACGAGTATGTGATTGCCGGCAATACGGCAGTTTTAAAGTGCAAAATTCCGAACTATGTGTCGGACTATGTGATGGTGACATCGTGGATTCAGGACGACAACATCAACATCTACCCCAACACCGACATTGGGGGAAAATACGTGGTGCTGGGCAATGGCGATCTGTATATTAGCAATGCCGGCCCTGGTGATGGATACAAGAACTACGCGTGTCGCACGCTGCACCGGCTTACAGGTTGGTAACGATAAAATTGAACTGTAGACACTTTTTTTTTCAAGAAAAACATTGATTTTTTCGGAAAACCGTTGACCAAAAACATCACCATTCTGGTAACGCATTGTATGTAAGCGACTATACATGAGTTGGTGGAGTTTTCGATTGTCGGCTTGAGAAAAAAAAGCACAGCTTTTCTTAGAACCAACTTTTCGGCTATTTTTTGGCCCCCGCATGCTAAAAAGTCGAGCCGAAAAGTTGGCCCCAAGAAAAACAGTGTTTTCTTTATTGCAAACCGATGATCGAAAACTCCTTCAACTCATGTATAGTCTCTTACGTACAATGCGTTACGGGATTGGTGGTGCTTTCCGTCAAGGGTTTGAGAAAAACAACCACTGTTTTTGACGAAAAACCCCACCATTCTCGAACCATCTTGTACATAACTTTTGCGAGAACATGTTTGGAAGGAAATGCCGTTTTAGCTGCATCCGTGATCCCTGATGGCGTAAAAGACCCTTGTTCGCCCCCTTTTGGGTTGTTTCTTCTGCATATTAGGCTGCGGGTTTGATAACTCCAACAGATTTCACAATAATCAGGTTGGATTGAATGCCAAAATAAGCCAGAAGCAAGTTCTCCAGAAAGGCAAAAGAATGATTTTCCAAACTAGGATTTTTCCTGTTAACTTTAGGGGCTGAGATGGCTGGTTAAATCATGCAAAACTCCTGAAAAGTCTAACGAACTTCCGAAACTCTTATCCACTTGAGGCAACTCTTAGTTGGCCAACTTTCTAGCAGTTGCGCAAGGATTTATCTATTCAATCTAAGTTGGAACACTGCCGCTTGGAGGCGCTTAATTAAATCTCGCCAGGATCATCAATTAATCAATCAATCAGTCAATCGACGGTCCAGCTTGGGCCCAGAGGAAAAACATTAAAGCGATAGAATAATTACTGCAACAGAACAGTTTTCTGCAGCTGACGCTCCATTAAGCTGTCGGCGACTTTGCACAAAGTGAAACTGTTTATCTTGCACACCGTAGCGGCGAACGAAACTTTAAATTCAGCTCGAAGTTGTGTTTATCTTGTTTCAGGTGCATTCGGGGGCCTAAAAGGCCATCCTCTGCCTCGATCCGTTTTGAGGGCACTACACTAAGTTGAGACACGCCAAAATTAGTCTTCTTTTCCGATTCCAACAATAAAATCCTGATTTTATGAAGGAATTGGAATTAATGGCCACAAAAGCCAACCGGGAGCGTTACGGGGAAACTTTGCTGACGGTGCAAAAGTTGAGTTTTCCGGCAGATTTATGACGCGAATGCATCTTTTCCAGTCGCTTTCCATCGTGCCGTTACGGTTTCTCAAGCCAAAATTTGCATATTTTTATCGGTTTCCATTTGGCCACTTTGTAATGTGGTTGGTCAGTTTTCACATAGCTCTTTGATGATGGCACACAAACGAAACGTTCTTCTTTCTTTTAATCCATCTCGGTTCGTGAAGAAAGCGATTTAGCCATAATACAATGCCTGATGATGGCGCACAAACGAAACGTTGAAGGTTTTTAAGGAAGTGTCTGCTGGTTTTCCAAATCCTCCTCAGTTCAGTTAAGCGCAATTAAGGCTTAAAAAGCGACTGATTCACTCATTTAAGTTTCACTGAAAAAAGCGAGTTTGCAGTCAACCCCTGATGAGGGAACCCAAACGAAACTTTCGCCGTTAAAAGGCTTAAAGGACAGCATTACAGCTCTAAAGCAAAATGGGCCAAGCTTTGCTCGAGTAATAAGGGAATTTATACTCAAAACACACTCGGGTTCAGTTGAATTTTCTGATGCCCAGCGATTCGGGTCGAAAGTTCTCCGATCTCATTTGTGCAGATTAAAGTGTTGCTTAAGCAGACTAGTCAAGTTTGATCACGTAATTGACTAATTGCGCGCACGGCCCAAACAGCAAATGAACGTGGCAAAAACTGGTCTCGACTTGATTAACCAAGACATGGATGGCGCACTATTGATTCGCCTCCATTGTTTCAGCTCGAGCCAGTAATTACGAAAATGTGTGGCGCAGCTCAACCGACCGACTTAATTCCATTAATGGATAATCGTGTTATTGCTGTTTAAATTTAATCACAGCCGGTGCGCAATCTTTAACTTGTTTACCGTTGAGTTTCGGGGGAGATTTTCCGGATTTTGACGCCGCATACATGGCAACAACTTGAGCGGATTTTGCGGCTAAATTTGCTGGATTGTGTGCAATTTGATCCAAAAATCCTAACCTCTAAAAGGATAGAAGCTGAGTTTAAAGCACCAATATCTCGGAAACGGAGGAAAATATCTGATGAAGCAGAAGCACCATTTCGATTGGGTGCTTCAAGAGCTATCAGTTATTCGATGGGGTAAAGGCAAAATTTCTAACCTCCAAAGAGATAGGCACAAAAATAAGAGCGTTTTTGTACATTCTCACTTTTATCTGGCCACCGGTTGAGTGGCTCCACACAATCAAAAGAATATTTTCAATGGAGCATCTGAAAAACTGTCTTTTGCCAGTTTCGTTTAACAAAAATTCCTAACCTCTAAGGAGTTTAAAGCTAAATTTTAGAAGTCCTTGAACATTTGACTTACATCTCGAAAACGGTCGGACCTTTAGGGACGTTTTTTGAACGACCATTTGGCAATTTTGCCAAAAGTAGCTTTTGAGCTCAGAATTCAGCAAGTTTTCATTGATAAAGGAATTATTCTTACAAATTAGCAGTTAAGAGAGGATCCAGAGCAGTGACATTGTTCCAGGCGAACTACAAACCTCAACCTATCCAGGACGCATAATTGTGACCGAGCCGAAGGGAAGCGTCCAGCCGCGTATAACAGTGGAAAAGTTCAACGCAAAAAGAGTGATCCTGGGCGATGACGTCACTCTTCCCTGCGTGGCTCAAGGCCATCCTGTTCCTGGATACTACTGGAAAAAGGAGACGGACGGGCAAATGGGGCCGGTCCCATTGGGCGAGCGTACCATCCTGCTCACGGCCGGACTATTGCGGATTTCCAAGGTCTGTATCCGGACTACGTCACCGGCCATTCCAGGTGTACCATCATATCCAGGCCAGGTGTCGCATTTTTCCCAATTACCGCGAATAACTGACAATTAAGCTCATTTTCCATTAGGCAAATTGCAACTCCGGGTCGCGTCTCCGCCCCTGCCAATGGAGCTATATAACTTTTAATAAAAAGTGTCACAAATGCGACACAACTCATTATTTTCCACCTCGGCGTACATTCGAATAAATCCCGAGTGAAAAATAACAATAATCCGAGCGCGCCTCCCATTTCGTCGACGAAATGGGGGCTTTTAATTTTTCTAATTCCGCCCTGGGGGCGTTGAGGGAGCCGGCTGACTCCTTGGAGATGGCTCTGGATTAATATGACGAAAGCTTTCGGGCAACGTGCGATTGTTTGCAGGTGCGTCTGGAAGATCGGGGGATCTACGTGTGCTTTGCCAACAATTCGGCTGGGGAGGAGAGCGTGAGGGTCACTTTGGAGGTGACGTCGCCCCTCTCTGCCCACGTGCAGCCCCAAATGCTCGTTGTGGATGTGGGCAAGGATGCCAGCTTTCAATGCGTCGTCAATGGGTATCCGGTCGCCCAAATTGCCTGGATGCATAATGGTAAGTCCATGCTGATCAACCGAAGACTTTGGGTATTTGAGGGTTTGTGACCAAAATAATGTCAGAGCCAACTGTCCTTTGCTGCATTTAATAGCTGCACGCTGTTGCATTTTAGGGCAAAATATCCAATATTTAATCAGCGCAAGTTTTGATTTGTCGCCTTCATCATCAGTTTTTATCAATGTCCTATACAGGGTGTCCCACCGGGAACCACCGCGATCCATATCTGGAAAACCATAATTAGGAGACATTTGAAAATTGGACAGTGTACCGAAGTGGTTGGGGGCAAGCTATCTGGAATATTTTCAGGATGGCCACACTTCCGGTTATACCGGAAGTAGGTACAACTTGCTTATTTTGAATGGAACACCCTATATATTATGACATTTTTTGAAAAAACTGTCCAAAATCAATGTTTTCAAATGGCAACCTTGTCGATTTTTGCAGTTTCCCGTTCAAAAGTTCATCTCAATATTCTGCTTCCTGCTTTTTATAGGAGAAAGTCGATTGTATGAAGCCTGAGAGTTTCGCTTTGCTACCATCATCAGACACTTTGCAACGCATTTTCATTTTGTCGATTTTTGCGCGCAGATTTTTGCAGTTTTTTTTAAATTCCTCGGCACATGGTGATGATGGCAATTTGCCAATTATTACGTTTTATAGCCAAAAGTTTTTTGTTTAAACCCTGAACACTCAGTAGCAGCAGCAGCAGCAGCGGCAGCAGCAGCAGGCAATCCATAACAAAATCCAGATTTCGATTCTCACCCGCACCTGGCAACACGGGAAATACGCCTTCGCTTTGGCAGGTGCATTTAAATTTTCCATACGTATATATACATACAGATAATTGGATGTATATGCTTCCAATGCGTCTGGAGCAGCAGGAATCGAATATTAATATCCGAATTTAATATATCGATATACGTCCGGACGGCTGGCGGCAATATTAAAGGCGATAATTCACACATAAATCCAGCCGGAAATACCTGGATGTGTTCCAGGAAAGCCGGTGGCGCCGGATAATCGAGTCGAAGTGCAACACGAGCCCCCAAGACTGACTGTGCGACAACTGACCAAAGATGACCGTGGCATGTATCAATGTTTCGCCAGCAATAACTGGGATCAGGCTCAGGCCACTGCCGAACTGGATATGGGCGATGCCGGCCCTGAGCTCATCTACTGGTAAGGCCCGAGGTTTACTGTAATTTTTTCAGTCGAGGCAACACTGTTTAAGGTTCGCCGAGCAAACCCTCCAACCAGGCCCGACAGTCTCCCTGAAATGCGTTGCCTCCGGCAACCCGCCACCCCAGTTCATGTGGGCATTGGACGGTTTTCCCATACCCGACCACTCTCGCTTTCTAGTTGGTAAGTGTTGGCCCCGCCCACTCACACGCCCACCTCTAAGCCACGCCCTCCCGGTCCGTTTAGGCCAATATGTGACTGTCCAGGATGACGTGATCTCCCACGTCAATATCACCAACGTGAAGGCGGAAGATGGGGGCGAGTATTCATGCACGGCCCACAATAGTGTGGGCAAAATGACGCACAGCGCCCGAGTGAACGTCTATGGGCTGCCCTTCATCAGGGAAATGCCCAAAGTGATCGGAGTGGCCGGCACGTCACTGGTCATCAAGTGTCCAGTGGCGGGGTTTCCCATTGAGACCATCACATGGGAGCGGGATGGACAGAGTCTGCCCGTTAATGCGTAATTATTATTATTTTTATTTAATCATTCTCCTTGCTCTCCACCTCATCCATTGCGCTCTTCCGAACCCTTCTGCAGGCATCAGCTCTAGTAGGCGAATTCTCACTTCAATGCTATCCAGGTGGTTTTCAACTGCGCCGATCAGAGTGGCATCATCCGCGAAAGCCCTTGCACCATTCTCACTTCTGGTACTAATAATGTGCACACCATCACCAAGTCTCACATCCTCAGGATCACATGGGCGAACTATTGGTACTCTTGCAAGCAGGTGGAACGGTCAACTGGCCGCCGCGGTCTCCAGATCTGACGCCCCTTGATTTTTTTTGTGGTGTTTCAACATAACAAAAACCGTTCAAAAAACAATTCGTTGCAATTAATTATGGATCTTGAAAGGAAAATGCCCATTTTAGAAACCAATATTTTACTAAAACTGACAAAATTTCGTTCAGCTGAACGCTTTCTTCTTCTACAACTCACATTTTTATAGAGAGTGTATCAAATGCTTGATAAACAGACAATGCATGATTCTGCTGCTGCGTTCGTGGCTTCCATTCTTGCTGCGGATGCATGTTAATGCGACAAATTTACCTCACTTCTAGGTGCAGGTTGTCAAGCTTTCTGGATGGATTTAAAGGCAATTTATGGAGAGCGGCCCAATCCAATAAATCCTCATTGTGGCTGTTCTTCAGCCGAGCGGGAATTTTTCTTTTGTCGTAAAATGTACGGGATTTCGTGATTTTTTCCAGACGCCAACGAGTGTATCCCAATGGCACATTATTCGTTGAACAAACCCAGCATCGGGAGGATGCGGGTACTTACACTTGCCAGGCCCAAAATCGGCAGAAAAACTCGGCCCGAAGAGATGTGGAGGTGCAAGTGATCGGTAAGTTCCATAATCAAAGTCGATTTGTGGGGTTGATGAATATTTCAGCCGTTGGGTCCCGTATGCACCCTCATCGCCCTGTCAATTTTCCTGAGGTGACAAACTGGCTTTTTGCTGATTAATTATGGATTCAGTTTGGGAGGGTTTGGTTGCCTCCGCCCTTTGGGCTCAATTGTTTTAAGGGAAAATGCGAAAAATCCAATCAAATCGCCCTCTGTGGAGTCGGTTGGATCGTTTAAACCGCATCGGGGCCTTTCGGTGTTGGCTCGCTTTGATTTGAGGATTCGATACGTTTCATTGACTGGAGTTTTTTCGCTTATTAACACCAGTTCAGGCCTTCATGTTCTTCCATTCAGGGGCATCTGCATTTTTAATGGGATCGTTGAGAGTTCCGGGTTTTCAGCCTTCATCAGATACTGATTTCACATCAAATCAATTCATTTGATGGAAAAAGCCTGTTCCTGAACACCTCGAAATGGTGGCCAATTATTGTATTTTATAGTCAAATGTTCACTGTTTATGAGCTGAAAGTTTCGATTTGTTGCCATCTTCAGAGAGTTTTTGACATGTTTTCAAAATTTGCTTAGTTTCTTTCAAGGTTCTAATTAGGAGTCAGTTCGCTGCGTCTGCAAAAGCTGCCATTATTGAACTTGTTGCCTCATACAATAGATGCTCGTGAACCCTGAAAGTTTCGTTTTTTTACCATCATCAGACTCTTTGCAACGCATTTTGAAACCTTGTCAATTTTTTCGAATAGATTTTTGCAGTCTCCTGATAAATAAACATTTTCCGGGCATCTACAAAAGCAGGCCTTCTGCACGCTGTTGCATTTTGAAGCGAAAAGTCCATTATTTAAGCATTGCAAGTTTCGTTTTATCGCCCTCATCAGGCGTTTTACGAGATAATTCCAAAATTTGCCCTTTTTCAGCAATTTCTTTCAATGTTCTATTCAAAATTCAGTTATAATCGGGGTGCATAAAGCTGCCAATATTCAGCCGGCTGCTTCTATAGCAGATAGTCGATTGTTTGAAATTGAATGTTTCGTTTTTTTGACATCATCAGACACTTTGCGACGAATGTTTAACTTCTCCCTTGTTGCGAGCGATTTTGGCAGTGTGCTGTGAAAAAAAATGAGTTCTAGTCATCTGGAAGAGTTGGGCATCCGCTGCTTATTGCGTTTTATAGCACAAGGTCCCTTGTGCAAACGGTAAACTTTCGATTTGTCGCCATCATCAGACGCTTTGCGAGATATTTCCAAAATTTCCCCATTTTTTTCAATGTTCTATTCAAAAAGTCAGTTTCTCTACGTGCAGAAATACTACCAATATTCAGCCTACTGCGGTCTATAGCTGATAGTCGATTGTTTGAAATTTGAATGTTTCGTTTTCTTGACATCATCAGACACTTTGCGACGAATGTTTAAACTTGTCCCTTTTTTGCCACCAGATTTTTGCAGTGTGCTGTGATAAAAATGAGTTCTAGTCATCTGGAAGAGTTGGCCATCTGCTGCCCATTGCGTGTTATAGCAAAAGGTCCCTTGTGCAAACGGTAAACGTTTCGCTTTATCGCCATCATCAGACGGTTTGCGAGATATTTCCAAAATTTTCCCCATTTTTTCAATGTTCTATTCAAAAGTCAGTTTCTCTGCGTGCAGAAATACTACCAATATTCAGGCTGCTGCGTTCTATAGCAGATAGTCGATTGTTTGAAATTTGAATGTTTCGAGTTTCTTGACATCATCAGACACTTTGCGACGAATGTTTAAACTTCTCCCTTTTTGCCACCAGATTTTGCAGTGTGCTGTGAAAAAAATGAGTTCTAGTCATCTGGAAGAGTTGGCCATCTGCTGCTTATTGCGTGCTTATAGCAAAAGGTCCTTGTGCCAACGGTAAACGTTTCGATTTATCGCCATCATCAGACGCTTTTGCGAGATATTTCCAAAATTCCCCCATTTTTTTCAATGTTCTATTCAAAAGTCAGTTTCTCTGCGTGCAGAAAAGACTACCAAAATTCAGCCTGCTGCGGTTCTATAGCTAGATAGTCGATTGTTTGAAATTTGAATGTTTCGTTTTCTTGACATCATCAGACACTTTGTGACGAATGTTTGAAACTTGTCCCTTTTTGCGAGCTAGATTTTTGCAGTCTCCTGTTAAATAAACATTTTCTGGGCATCTGCAATCTGCATCTGTTGCACTTTTGTGGCAAAAAGTCCATTGTTTAACCACCGCAAGTTTCGATTTGTCGCCCTCATCAGACGCTTTACGACATACTTACAAAATTTCGCCCATTTTTCAATTAGTTTTCTTTAAAGTTCTATATAAAAGTCAGCTTCGCTGCGTGTAGATTCAACTTGTTGCTTTGTAAACAACAAAGTCGCTTGTACGAAGCCTGAAAGTTTCGTTTTCGTGCCATCATCAGACGCTTTGCGACGCATTTTTAAACCTTGTCGATTTTTGCGAGCCCATTTTTCCAGTCTGCTGCCCGAAAATTAATTTCTGGACATCTAGAAAAACTGGAAACCTTCCCGTTGTTGCGCCTGAAGAAGAAAACACACTTATTTGATCCCGGGGTAGTTTCGACCTTGCACCATCATCAGGCAGGTCTAAACCGTGCCAGTCTTTTTCAAGCTGATTTCTCAAAACGATCAATTGCCAGAAATTGCTCTGGAAGACTGGCATTGTGTGACACGTCACTTATCCAGACGCCTCTAAATCGATCAGCTTTAAGAGGAGCGAATGAAGCACTGGATTTATTTTACTTTCGTATGCCAGTTTCAATTACAGGGCAGCACACAAGCCCCTGGAATCAGAGTGAAATAAATGTGGGTTTTATGGGTTATTTGCAGTGCCACCAAAAATCCTGCCAATCAACCCCATGACGGATCTGCTGCGCGAAGGGATGCGGGCAGCGATTACGTGCCAAATTATAGACGGCGACTTACCAATTACGTTTCGATGGGAGCGGAATGGAAAGGTAAGCACTTCCGTATGGGGATTTGCGGGGGAGTGGAACCAACTGTTGGTGGTTTCAGCCCATCATCAACAATGCCGCTTTGGGTACGGCGATCAGACGCATTGATGAGTTTTCCTCGTCGCTGATCATCGACCTGGTCAGCTCTCAGCACAGTGGGAACTACACCTGCATCGCCAGCAACGTAGCTGGACATGAAAAATGCGTGGTTCCACTAACGGTAAACGGTAAGTGAGTTTCCCCAAGAAAACATCGTCAAAATCCTCTTGTTCGCGCACTGTTAAGCGCTTCTATGCACGGGAAGCTTTCAATATTCGACATCTATCAGCTAAAGTTTCCTCTCTGCGCCTCAAATAAATTGAATTCGTGCGTTTGGCATCTGGGATGGTTTCCCAATAATAAAAGATAGAATTACTTTCCGGGCTGAGCGCCTCAGTTTGGAAATTCTCCAATTGGAAAAGTGCACGTTTACTGGAGACGATCGATTTGATGCAACCTATTACACTCTATAACTTAGCAAGCCTGATGGTGGTCGAAATAAATCCGAAACCTGCACGGTTTCGGTAAGGGGATGGCATTGAATAAATCGAGCAATAAAAGCTACAGCTTTTTTGCGCCACTCTAAATCTGTTCCATGAAAAGTGGAGACAAATTGAGTTGGCAGCTCGACGTCAGCTAAAAAACGGGCCCCTCGCTAAGCTGTAGGAAATTAACAGCTAAAAGCCTTCCTTGCAGGCTTTTGCAAAGAGTTAACGCGGACAAGCTGTATTGATTAAGCCGAACTCCTTGAGTTCTTCCAGTGGATTTCGCAGCTGCCAGTCCCATCAGCCTCTTATGCTCAAACTTACTCTAACTCTGGTGGATTGTGCCACTCTTTCCCTAATATTTTGCATGATTTTTGCGGCAACGATTGTTCCAGTGCCGCCCAAATGGACAACGGAGCCATCGGACGCAAGTGTGGCCGCTGGTCAAGAAGCCATCATTCACTGTCAAGCTGATGGCTATCCGAAGCCGGTGATCACTTGGAAAAAAGCTGTTGGTAAGTGAAATTTCAGACTTACTTTTGTGCACTGCTAATGTGTTTTTGCGACCGATTAAGGGAGTTTTTCGCAATTAAATCGGACACTTTCTGCAGTTTTTGCCGATGTCTTCCTTCCTTGCTGTGACTTTTTTGACTTGCAAAATCAGTTGTTCAATAACCAAATGAAAAAACGCGCAAAAAACCCAAGTTTTCCCCAACTCTAGCTGTTATTTCTTCAGTTCCCATCCGCTCAAACTCGCTCTATTCCTATCAAAGTGAATCAGCCTCCTGCCGGGCGAACTTTATCTGCAATTGACACAATAGCGATCGTTTTGAGTGGCGGAAAAAGTTGAAGGAGACGACGAGACGAAGAACGCGTTGTAGGAGCTCCCGATCAATAACTGCATTTGAGCGAAACAAAACGGTTTCTGCCTGGTTAATGGGCTTCTACACAGCCTACCGACTGCGCCAATTGGCCCCAATCTAAGCGAAGCTGTGCGAAATTGTCTGCATCGGTTTGGTTTGCAGGTGAGCAGCCGGGAGAGTACAAGGACTTTCACTATGAGCCGAATATGGAACAGTATCAGAACGGATCGCTCGGCTTCACGCACGTCTCCAAGGAGAACGAGGCTCAGTATCTGTGCGAGGCCAAAAACAACATCGGCGCCGGTGTCAGCAAGGTGATTTTTCTTCGAGTTAATGGTGAGTTTTTTTCCATTTTTGCGTCGTTTCTGCTAGTCCCGGAGCAAATGATTGGGATTGAGAAATTGGGACTGGGTTTAACCAAGCTGCGTTGCGAATTGCGCACGTGTTTCTCTTCTCCAAATTAAACAGTAAATATACATTTGAAAGGGAATTTTATTGGCTTCAAATGCCCTTAAGGCACTATGAAGATCAGGCCCTTCCTTAATAGTCCAGGACCAAACGAACTTAATCAGATCAAAATTGCTTTGCAGGTTGCGCAGTTGCTTCTTCTCCAATTAAACAGTAAAATATACATTTGAAAGATATTTTTATTGGCTTCAAATGCCCTTAAGGCACTATGGAGATTAGGCCCTTCTTTAATAGTCCAGGAGCAAACGAACTTAATCAGATCAAAATTGCTTTGGAGGTTGCGCAGTTGCTTCTTCCAAATTAAACAGTAAAATATACATTTGATAGAGAACTTTATTGGCTTCAAATGCCCTTAAGGCACTATGAAGATCAGGCCCTTCCTTAATAGTCCAGGAGCAAACGAACTTAATCAGATCAAAATTGCTTGGGAGGTTGCGCAGTTGCTTCTTCTCCAAATTAAACAGTAAAATATACATTTGAAAGAGAATTTATTGGCTTCAAATGCCCTTAAGGCACTATGGAGATTCAGGCCCTTCCTTAATAGTCCAGGAGCAAACGAACTTAATCAGATCAAAATTGCTTTGGAGGTTGCGCAGTTGCTTCTTCTCCAAATTAAACAGTAAAATATACATTTGAAAGAGAATTTTTATTGGCTTCAAATGCCCTTAAGGCACTATGGAGATCAGGCCCTTCTTTAATAGTCCAGGTAGCACACGAACTTAATTAGATCAAAATTGCTTTGGCAGGTTGCGCAGTTGCTTCTTCTCCAAATTAAACAGTAAAATATACATTTGAAAAGAAATTTTATTGGCTTCAAATGCCCTTAAGGCACTATGGAGATCAGGCCCTTCCTTAATAGTCCAGGAGCAAACGAACTTAATCAGATCAAAATTGCTTTGAGGTTGCGTAGTTGCTTCTTATCCAAATTAAACAGTAAAATATACATTTGAAAGAAATTTTATTGGCTTCAAATGCCCTTAAGGCACTATGGAGATCAGGCCCTTCCTTAATAGTCCAGGAGCAAACGAACTTAATCAGATCAAAATTGCTTTGGAGGTTGCGTAGTTGCTTCTTATCCAAAATTAAACAGTAAAATATACATTTGAAAAGACAATTTTATTGGCTTCAAATGCCCTTAAGGTACTATCGAGATTAGGCCCTTCCTTAATAGTCCAGGAGCAAACGAACTTAATCAGATCAAAATTGCTTTGCAGGTTGCGCAGTTGCTTCTTCTCCAAATTAAACAGTAAAATATACATTTGAAAGACAATTTCATGGCTTCAAATGCCCTTAGAACACGATGGGGATCAGGCCCTTCCTTAATAGTCCAGGAGCAAACTGAACTCATCAATTAATAAGAGGTTTTCCGATTGTTTCATGTGGATTTCCCAAAATAAAAGTTCGAGCAAACCGTCTAACCAATAAGGCTCTGAGTGACATTCATGATCATTGAGGAGATTTATTCGCGATCTTTTTGCTATAAAGAATAACCTTTATTCGGTTCCTTGGGCCTTTTTCTCGATCGAATCTAATAGAAACCCCATTTTGAATGAGACACAATACTGTCGCTCCGTTTTATTGGCATCAATTTGCCCCTGTTGCGGCCACTTTACGAACCCAAAACGAGAAACATTTTTGGCTGGAATTTTAGAATTTTCGCTTTAGAAAATCCTGATTCCTCTAATTCCTCTAATTCTGGCAAGGTTTATCCAGACCTGGAACAAAACACGGTCCTGGGGGAACTGCATACTTCCCACTAAATCCAGTGTTGATATTAATGCCGGCAGGCTGAAATATCTCGGCTCGTTCTTCGGGCGCAATAAATATCGAAAAGACGGATTATCCAGATGGCTTGACTGGATGGCCATAAACAACGCAACACTCGCGTTTATTTGATTTTTCCCCATTTTGGGGGAGAGTGGAGTAATTAATTGATGTGTGCGCACTTTTCAGCTCCTGCTCATTTTGCGCAAAAGACCAAGCAGGTGCAGGTGGTGAAAGGGGAGCGTGCCAATCTTCAGTGTTCCGCCAATGGCGACACTCCGATGCAGTTCACATGGAAAAGTGGCCGGACAGTATATAACAAAAGAAGGTAAAAAAACAGCATTAATTCAAGAAAAACCTGGTTTTTCGTTAAACTGCAGTAAAATGCTTGAGTTAGTTTGCTACTTGCATGCATAAGCAATCATTTGAATCGACACGTTCATTGTTGCCAAATTTCTCAACCAGTTTTCTTCGAATATCTCGGTTTTTTGTGCGAATTTTCCTTCCACATTCCTTGTTTGATGTTATTGCAGACGACAGCCGGTACTCAATCCGGGAACAAATCCTTGCAGACCACGTGGTGTCCGAGTTGGGTGAGTTCTGGATCAGAAAGCCACACGAAATTCGCCCATACCGGCTGGAATTTTGCAGGTATCGAGCGAACAATTCGCCAGGACACCGGAGTATTTATATGCTCGGCCGCCAACTCCTACGGGAGCGACGACATGAGCATCCAGCTCATAGTCCAGGAAATTCCAGAGGCACCGCGCAACGTGCGCGTCACTGAGCAACAGTCCCGATCCATCGGCATTTCCTGGACTTATCCCTATGCGGGCAACAGCCCCGTGAGCAGCTACATCATCCAGTACAAGCCGGGAGCCGGTAGGCGCCAGTTTTAACGGGTAGCAAGCGGTCGAGTCTAGCTTAGGCTGTTCCAGAGGCGTGGCCCAACCCTCCTGCCAAGATAACGGTGCCAGGGACGCACACCACTGCCATTTTGCCCAATCTGCGCCCCGCCCAGGTCTACCACTTGCGGATCCTGGCGGAAAATCGTCTGGGACTGAGCGAGCCCAGTCAGATCGTCCAGGTGAACACTCTGGAAGAAGGTGAGTAAGTCAGAACAGAACGTGACAGCGACGTGAGGCTACTCTGTTAATGTGTGGTTACAGTTCCCAGTGGCGCCCCAGTGGATATTCGGGCGGAAGCCAAAACCTCCACAGAGCTGGTGGTGACTTGGGAGCCTCCGCCTAGGGAAACCTGGAATGGGAACCTATTGGGATACCACGTGGGCTACCAGGAGCTGAGCGAGGAGAGCAACAGCCTGTCGCAAAGTTACGTGTTCAAGAGCGTGGAGGTGCGGCCCCACTATGGAGGCGAAGCCATTCTGCAGAGTCTCTCCAAGTTTGCCACCTACAGCATCATCGTCCAGGTACAACTTTCTTCTTTTCCCTGGCTGAATATCTGGATGTTCTTCTTCATGTGCCATCTCCTCATTCCAACCAGGAAATGCGTCTTCTTTCTCTGCTGTTTCCGCCTTGTATAATGTTCTGCAACTATGTTCTTCTTCGAGGGCGTAGGCGACCTCTCGCGCATACTTGTGGGAACTCATCATCCACAATTATACCTTCTCCTGGGAAGAATTAGTCGTGGTAGTTTGCCATTGCTTTCCACGAGGTCGCCACAGCATAAACGCGAGAAAAATCTTCACGGTTGGCGCCGGGAACTGATCCCGTGATCTCATGCATGGCAACCGGGTGCATTCGCCACCACACCACTGTGACCACGTCTGCAACACCACTTGGTTTAATCAGAGATTAGTTGATCAACTAATCTCTGGTTTAATTATGTTCAATATTCCCCTTTTCTTTCTCATTCTTCCCAGTACTCGCCCTGCCTTCCCAACTTATTGTCAAGAACCTTCTGTATGACCACATCTCTAATGCTTCCAGTCGATCACTAATGTTCATTTTCAATGTCCAGGACCTCCATCCCGACCCCAGAAAGCTAAAGCATCTCAATATTCTGACTCTGAGGAGGAAATTACGATTCCTACTGCATAATACATTTTTCTCCTCTTGATTTCCTCCATGTAGTCACCATCCTCATTGTCAATGTTCACAGGCCTACAATAGTCGGGGCTCTGGCCCGGCCAGCGATCCTGTAACCGCGAGGACCCTGGAGGACTCGCCCAGCTTGCCGCCAGAGAATGTTCAATGCTCAGTGCTGAATGCTCAAAGTCTGCACATATCATGGGAGCCCCCCGTTCCAGCAGGCCGGAACGGCCTCATCCAGGGCTACAAGGTGACTTACCATTCCGTAGGTGAATGGTTCGGTAAGTGGGCGGCAGCCCCATTGAGGCAGGAGTTGATGTTGATAATGATGATGGAACTGTGGTCTGCAGACAACGACGACCAACAGACCAAAATCGTTAATCAGCTCAGAACCACCATATCAGGCCTGAGGAAGTTCACCAACTACAGCATGACGGTGTTGGCGTACACTGCGAGCGGAGATGGAGTGCGATCGTCGCCGGTTTACTGCCAAACTGAGGAGGATGGTCGGTTTTTCCATTCAAAACCCTATTGAAATGCAAATTGCACTCCTTTCCAGTTCCAACTGCGCCCGCTAAAATCAAGGCCATCCTGAGCGCCCCCAATAGGATCCTGGTGTCGTGGTTGCCTCCGAAGTTCAGCAACGGGCCCCTCACAGGCTACACGTTCTACATGAGCATGGTGGAGGATGGACAGGAGGAGGGCACTCATAAGCGGATGCTCAGTCCCAGCACCGAGATGCATGAGGTGGTCAGAGGCCACGAGACCAACACTCTACAGTTCTGGGTCACTGCCTCTACCAGGGTAAGATGTGGTGAGAGAGGATGAAATGCCTCAATGTCATCATGAAAAGTCTGAAGCTAAACAGTCAAGAAATGAGCATTAGAGGATAAGAGTGCAAGAATTAAGTCATTTTTCTGAATGAATCCAAAATATGGTTTTTCTGTCGGCTTTAGATCGGTGAAGGTGAAAGCACCAGAGTGATAACGCTGACGCCCTCCAAAAATGTGGCCGCCAAAATCGCCTCATTTGGACGCGAAGTGGTGAGTGCGTGGAAGCAAGACGTCCTTCTGCACTGCAAAAGGGTGGGGATTCCGCTGCCCAATGCCGTTTGGCGGCTGGACGATCTGCCTTTGGAGGTGGGAGGTCGGAGGTCCATCCTGCCAAATGCCACTTTGGTAGCCCCGGCCACGCGGTTCATTTTTTCGTCCCTAACACCTGTGATTGCAGGTGATCAAAGATATTCAGAGTGTGGATCAGGCCAACTACTCCTGCTCAGTGGAGAATCAGTATGGAAGAGATGAAATTGTGTACACCTTGAAGGTGCTGGTTCCGCCAGAGGCGCCCGTTTTGAACGTGGTGGAGGCTTTCACTGATAGTTTGCATTTGAGGTATGCATCTTTAGCATTTTATTAAAACATCTATTCTCTGCCTAAGGGCGAATTCCTTTGACTAACTATGAGAGTGTGAGGAAAACTGATGTTGTGTTACTCTGATGGGTTTCTCCTAAATTCTTCTAGCTGGGTGGATCAGGGCAATGGAGGCTCTCCTATTTTGGGATACGTGATCAACTACAAGCGCGACCATGGTGATTGGGAGGAGTTACAGGTAACTGCCAGAACGGACGAGCACATGTTGAGGAACCTCTGGTGTGGAAGCAGGTGAGAAGACGGGAGATCCACAACCCAAAACTACACAGTCCATAGTGTCTGAACATATACTATGAGCGTAAATTGAAAACTTTCAGATACTTGCTTGTATATCACAGCGTTTAACAGGATCGGAACTGGGTTACCGTGTGATATCGTCACCGCTCACACTAAGGAACAGGTGAGGGATGGCTGGGGCCACCAAACTCGAACCTACACAAAGGAGAATTGGTCAATTTTTCAGTGCCTGTGCAGCCCAAACAGTCCCAAATGCTGACCATGAACGCCTCGGTAGCCACTGTGTGGCTGGACTCCTGGGGGGATGGAGGCTGTGGAATTATATCGTTTGCTATTGCCTACAGGTGAGATTTGATTGCCAGTTTCCACACAGATTTGCTTAGAACGCTGGTTCCAGGCCAATGAGGGACAGCGCATGGATCACAGCCTCCAAACACGTGAAACCCACAGATCGCATCTACAGCATTGTGGATCTTTATCCAGGCACGGCCTATCAAATCAAGGTGTCGGCCAGCAATAATGCCGGAGATACGGAAGCTCTGTATAACTTTACCACGTTTACTTTTGCGGGAAGTGAGTGGGAAATGATGGTGCGGCTGATTGAAAGATGGTTAATGCTGGAGGTTTTCTAGTCGTTCCAGAGCTGTCGCCGCCAGTGTCCCATTCAGGGGATGAGTCCATGTACTTCAATGCCAAGGTGCTGGTGCCTATTGTTTCCTCCTTGGTGATTTCGGTGGCGATTTCGTCACGCTTTTGTATAGGAAAAGTGAGTTGAATCAGCAATTAAGACGAGTAGTTGAGTAGAGGTTTGCGCGTTCACATTAATGTCGTCTGCAACAGTGTCGTCCGCAACAGTGTCGTCTGCAACAGTTGAAGGTGACAGTGTCGCGACGTTAGTGTCACATCTCAAAATGGCTATACGACAGCGTGACACTGGATGCTGTCGCGGCATTAGAGGTCACGACATTAATGTCACCGTGTGAACGAGCTTTAGATTATTCAAGATAGCTAATTCTATTGGGTTTCAGAGCGTCTGGCAGAGCGAGGATGGACAGAACCAGTCGATGGGCGAGTCGCCCTCATTGGCCCAGATCCAGAACAAGCAGAACCGCGACCAGCAGTACCTGGCGGTGCGAGTGGGGCGCGGTCCCCAGCCTCTTGACGTGGAGGACACGTACAAAGCTGAGTCCTCCGACTACATCGAAGACATTTGCCCATACGCGACGTTTCAGCTCACCAAGCCGGCCTACAGCGAAAGCTCCTACAGCGGCAACGTCTACAGCGGACCGTACCATTCGGTACGCGGGTCTTTTGTTTATCATGACGTAAAACCACCACCTAGTGATAAGTTTAAGTTAGGACATGTAAGTGAGTTTTCGTTGTGTTTTGCATGGTTGGTCGAGAGAGATTCGTGCGCTCACACTCCGCCCACTTGAACATACAGGGTGTTCGGAACGAAGGAGGGCAGCAGGACGAGCATAGACCAGCAAGGGTGGTTGTCTTTAGTTCCGCACACCCTGTAAAGGGCCGAAGATGCATCATTGCGCCTTGTTGTTGCAGAACAAGGAGCCAGAGTACACAAAGGTGCGGAGAAAAGGGAGGCAGGCTGCGCGACCCCCACTCGGAAAGTCAAGGTAATGGGGAAAAAGGCGGGCGTTTGGGGCATGCCCTCTTAAATCTCGCACATCCAAATTTCAGAGTCTGATAATCTGGGCAGCACCGACTCAGAGGTGAAGAAGATTCTAACGCTCCACCTGCCTATTTCAGAGTACGACACGTTGGGCTCGGACTCGGATGGGGATGGGCGGGCGGCCAGCCAGGAGTTGGTGTCCTTCGGCATCGCATGCGAGGTACTTAACATTTCACCAACCACCTCCTGGGACACCCTGTCTATGAATCAGAAAAGACATGCTTCCAGGTGGGGCGGAGGGATCGTCTACGTCGTCCGAGTCGCCGCCCTCGGGGAGCGTGGGGCGCAAGCCCTACAACACGCGAAAGGGCAAGGGAAAGGGCAGCGCCAAGGGGCTGAGACATGTGCGTTCTTCCAGGCGGCTATTCCAGCCACAACGAGGAGACTACTTTTAGTATATCACATGCGCCCAGTTTCAATGAGCGAATACATCCGCCTACTAGGTGAGATCTGCTGTTTCTTTGGGGGGATTTTTGGTGTCAATTTGAATCCCCATCGCACCAGTAGTGACGAGCGGAGACTGGGCTTGGGTCTCACCACCAAGTCCTCTGTTAATGTCTTTGTATAGAACTTACAGGAACATATGTTCTTGTAGATTTTCCGACGTCAGCTTGCGAGATTTCTCGGACGCCGAATACGAGAGAGGCCGCAACCGCGCGGATCATCGAAGCTCACCAGGGAGGCTTTCCAGATTAATGTGTGAAATATAACCACTGATACCCCCAAAGACTAAAAGCTGGTTCACACGGTGACATTAATGTTGCCCACAACAGTGTCATTGTTGTGTCAGTGTCGCGACCTTAAGACAGAGTGACACTGGCTTCTGTCACAGCACTAGGTGTCACCGTGTCAACAACTTTTACACCTTACACCTTCAAATTTTCATTTTATTTGTAAAATTTACAGGCAACAACCCTCAGTTCGATTAGACAAATCAGCAGCTGATTGAACAGCAGCAAACCCTGAATTTGCCAAAAAAAACATTAACTGGCGTGCCAAAGTTTTCTAAAAGGCATCGAATCCTTTAGGAGGATGTAACTCGAACACTTGAGGATTGAACGCCTTGAAGCGATTTGTTGACTATAAATTGAGTTTTCATAGTTTTATATAATAGGTATAGAGAATATCGATGATTTTTGTACCATATAGATAATGGACTAAGGTAACTAACTATAGGGCTGGTGTAAAAGTATCACTTTGAGGGCTGAAAAGTGGGGAAAACTGCACGAATGACCCTTGTGTGGCCGACGGTTAGAGGCGAGTTGTTGGGGCACACAGACGCACAGATCGGCATCATCGCAAAAAGTGTCACACGACACAGTGTTACCACATGCCCACTCCATTACAAGGTCGCATGTTTCAAGTCCTAAACATGTGTCAAACAAAATCACTTCATATATAGATAATCAAGTCACTTTACAATTCATCACCCCCCCCCCCCCCTCCCCCACGTCGTTACTCTCTCTCTCTCTCTCTCCCTATCAAATCGAAATGACTGGTCTGTAGATATCTAAGAGTTATTATCTTTTTATTACTGTAACTAAAGAAACTGTTAAATGTAAGAAAGTAAAGAACATGTTAGTATATGATGGTTTTTGTAGCCGAAGTCACAGTACAAACGCCTTTTTTGAGCATAGTTTGGCGTTGTGGATGTGACCGTCAATTTTTATAAGATCACATTCTGAACACCTTTTTTCGCAAACGACCATAGACTGTGATCCACTTAATGCTTTTCATATGGAGGCAGTCACATTCTAAACGCAACCCAATCAAAACCAACGCCAGAATGTGACTTTTGCGAGGTTGGTTTGTAGGCGAAGTCACAGTATAAACGCCTCGAAAATCGCACTTTTGCGACACCTTAATTGTAAGTAAATTTTGTTGCTTTTTTGCGCCAAATTTGGCGTTGTGAGTGACCGTCAATTTTTTTAAGATCACATTCTGAGCACCTTTTTTCGCAAGCGACCATAGACTGTGATCCACTTAATGCTTTTCATATGGAGGCAGTCACATTCTAAATGCAACCCAATCAAACCCAACGCCAGAATGTGACTTTTGCGAGGTTGGTTTGTAGGCGAAGTCACAGTATGAACACCCCAAAAATCGCACTTTTGGGACCCCCTTGACCATAAGGTGTAACGTGGCGCAAGTGAAAACCACTACGACCGTCTACATTTTGGTCGTGAGCTGATAGATAGATAGATAGATAAAATTTATTAAACATTTACATACTAAATTCACAAACAAAGTTTAATCAAAAAAACATAAGTCAGTAAAATGTCCCATGTCTGGCCAGATGTTCGGCCGGTTGCTCTTTGCCCATGATCCAAATAGGCGCGCTAAGTCGTCCATTACCTGGGCAGTGCCCTAACATGGACATTCCCGAGCTAGCCATACGCACGACAACGTCAGGAGATAGTCTTGAAGTGGCGGTTTTGGTTTTATTCGAGGGGCATTCATTAAGGAAAAAAGGTCTTCCTGAAGGGAAGCCAAAAACCCCTTTTGCTTCGACCTTTAAGCCTGATACTGTCAGCCGTGGCGTTAACCGCCGGCAGTTTTCAACTAGATGACCGAATCCATCCGCCCCCGCCCCGATCGGTGCAAGGACCAGCCAACACCAGTCAGAACGAGGCAGGACGAACCCGTCAAGTCACGTTATGTTGGATTTGTGCGTTTCCAGCCTGCTAGAAACGACTGTCTGCAACTGGCAGGCAATGTTTGTTTGTCGTCACGTACTGTCAGGGACAAAATCCTCATAAAATATGGGAAGTCGCTTATACAGGGGACCATGGGTTGGGCGGTCGTTTGCTCTTACTTGGGTGATATTTCGCGTGAGGACTGAGCCTTGCACTCCGCTATGATAAAATTTTTCAGCGATGGTATCTATATAGTCGGCTATATAGGCCATCCCTGTAGCTTCGTGCATTTCGGTTATTCTGGTGTATCTGTCAGCCGATAGGACGCCTCTTAGGAACCTATTTTGGGTCCTTTGAACACGTCGTCTCGTGGTAATCACAGACCGAGTGCCAGACAGGGGATCCGTAGGTCAGTATGGGCCTTATAGTGGAGGTTGTAGAGCAGAAGTTTATTTCGAGGGGTGATAGGAAAGAATTTGGCGCCAGAAGAGAGTACAACTTTCTTCGGGCCATGGCAGTCTTTTGTACAGCATAGTCAACATGCTTATTGAAATGGAGTCGGGCGTCTAGTTTGAATCCCAGGTATTTCACCTCTTTTGTTGGTTTGATAGGAGTATTTTGGACCACGAGTGGTGATAAGATTTTGTTGTTAGTGAATTTGCGCGAAAAGATAATAAGTTCCGTCTTCCTGGGATTCACTTTAAGTTTCATTGTCAAAATACGGCGTCAATAAACTCAGGTGATGTGCAATGCGAGATTTCGCAGCCTGAGCATAAAAAGACGATGCGTAGATAGCCGTATCATCAGCGTATAGTGCTATTTTGTAGTGGGAAGTTTTGGAATGTCTGCTGTGTACAATGTATACAGCAGCGGCGAAATCACTGTTCCTTGTGGTACTCCTGCCGCGATGCGTCTTTTGGCAGAAGTGGAATTCTCCACTTTCACCTGGATGGAACGGTTTTTAGGTAAGACGCTATCAGGGAAACTAGGTAGAGTGGCAGTGAATGCACGGCAAACAACTTGTACAGCAGGCCTGTGTGCCAGACTGTGTCAAAGGCCCTTTGCATGTCGAGAAGCAGCATAACCGTACTTTGAAGCTTATTAAATGCTGCATAGGCATCCGTTGCGATCCTAGCAGTCTGCAGCGTTGTGTTGTGTCTTGGTCGGAAGCCAAACTGCTCATCCGGGATTAAACTTCGAAGCTCGGCTGCTGCCTGTAATCTCGAATGGATGACCTTCTCGGTTAATTTGCCGAGGGTGTTCAAGAGGGAAATTGGCCTATAAGAGGCGGGTTCGGTCGGGTTTTTGCCCGGCTTTAAGATGGGGATATTACAGCGTTTTTTCCAGTCCTGTGGGAAGTGCTGCAATTTAAGGACTGCGTTGACTATTTGTACTATTAGCACAATAGTTTTCCGCGGTAAGTTTTTGAGGAGTAGATAAGGGATGCCGTCTGGCCCGGGGGCTTTTCGGCTAGGGAGGCGCCGAAGACACGATTGTATCTCCGACGGGGTTCGTTATATAGGAATGCAAAATCGAGGGTGGTATAGGATACTTCCGTTCTACAAAAACAGCGGTCTGTCTTTGATTTCGTTATCCTGAAGGGCTGGTTGGACCTTGTGTACTTCTGCCAAAAAGTCGGCGAGCAGCTCGCACTTGTCACTGGTGGTAATATAACTCCGCCCCTCTTTTTCAAGAGCGGGGACTTGCTCATAGCCTTTTCGCAGACTTCTCGACAGTTTCCACAGGGAATTGTCACGGGGAGTCAAATTTCGCAGTTTCTCCGCCCAGGTATAATTCCTGTATGCGGAGATTTCGCGGTGTATGTCTCGTGCAAGCTCTGCTGCCATTATGCGATCGGCAGGTTGCCTGAATCGCTGCCAACGCTTCCTGATTCGATTTTTCGCCTTAATAAGGTTCAGAATTTCCTCAGGAAGGTTGTCGCGCCGCGGTCTGTTCGAACTTTTTTGGCCAGAGCTTGCTGTGTCCGTTGTATATTCCTGGTCAGACCTTTACCGCATGCTCTAGAGCCTTCGACAGTATCAATCTGGCCCGGAATACACGTCAGGTCTTGTAGTCGTTTTCGATATTCGCGAAAATCGAAATTTTCGTATGAATATCGAAAGTCGTTAGTTTGTGTGCGCTTTAAATCCCTAATGTCGAGGTAAATGGGCAAATGGTCACTGCTGAGGGCGTCTATAACCACCATCTCCGTGAGGATTGGTGAGTCCTTTGGCAATTCCGAAGTCGAGGTAGGATGGATTCCCTCCACTGTTCGGATAATGCGTTGGGGATGAAGTGGGCATAACGAGTAGGCCATTGTCGCGAACGTAGTCGGCTAGAAAATTGCCGGCCTGCGTTTTATGTCCAGGGTTATTGAATAGTGGATGGCGGGCGTTGAAATCTCCCATTAGCAACACCCTATTGGTGTTTATGAAGAATGGATCGACATCAGCGGCCTGTAAGCGTACGGTGGAGAAATAGCCACAGTAGATCAAAACTCCATCAGGAAGTTCAACGCCGACGTTCTCTATTGCTGACTGCCTGTGTGGCAGTCTCCTGTATGGAATTGACGTTTTGACCGCTATGGCCACCCCTCCCCTTAAACCGGGCCTATCGGCACGTTCGAGCCTGTACCCCCGAATCCTTAGTATATCCCCGGGGCGCAACCATGTTTCGACAATCAAAGCCACGTCGATATCCTCGGTCTGAAGGAAGTGCACAAACTCACCGAGACGACTCCGGAGTCCGCATGAGTTCCATTCTCCTATCCTCATAGGGCACAGTTGGCAAAATCAGGGCTTAAAAATCGAAGCTATTAATGTCTTCGTTGAAGAACTGCGCGGAAACGAGGAACCTTTCCGCTTTCGTCTCGCAGCCCCTCAACGCAGCGCTATAAAATCTAACCGCTTTGATTACCTCCTGTAAGTTCACCTGCGATGCCAGATCGGCGAATTCCCGATGCAGGGTGCCCAGAGTGGCTACTGCGCCAGCGTTCATGCCTTGGTTAGTGGGGGGTCTTGGTTGGGGACCATTAGCTGCGATGGTTTGACCAGGCTGTGTGGCCCTGCTGGCCATTTCATTTCTGCCAGGGAGCGGCGGAAACTCGTTCGGGCTCGGGATGGGCTGCCTAGTCCTGCTGGTTTCTGGGTGGGGGGATCGGGCCTGCGGGTCGGAAGGTCTGCCGCCACGCTGGTCTGGACGGAAGTGGCGCCGCCACGAACTGCCTTTGCGGTTTTTCGACCGGGCGTTGGGCCAGTTTGAACACGTACACTGGGCATGCTTCGTCAAAGCTCCGGTGGGGACCAGTGCAATTGGCGCATTTTAGCGCCGATCCCGGCGGGCACGATGTTATTTCGTGGGGGCCCGCACACTTGGAGCACTTGAAGTGTTTGTTGCAGTTGCCCGATACGTGTCCCCAGCCCTGGCATCGGCGGCACTGCGTCAGGGTTCGTTGGTTCTTCCTGGTTTCCCAGGAGACCCTGACATCGCGGATCACTTTGGCGGTGGTTGGCGAGTTTCCGCAGGGTCACCGAATCATCGGTGACAATCAGGTACAGGGGCCGAAACTGGGTCTTCATTCGGAAGACGTTTTTTATGGAGAACCCCTTTTCCTCGAGGTCCTCCTTGATGTGCGAAGTCTCCACGTTGCCCTCGAGCCCCCTTAACACAAACGCGTGTGTTCGCTGGTTTGCAGGTGCGTAGGTATGGAACTGGCTGCTTTCTGCCTCCAGTGACCGTTTGACCGCCGCCCAGTCTAATATGCAGCTGCAGTACACTATCAGCGACGCTTTCGTGTATTTTAAGGTGAATGGCTTATTAGTTATCGATTTTAGGCCATTCACCAGCGCGCTGTGGCTGCTGGGCTTTCCCACGATGACAATTGGTGGCGGTTTTTTCGGGCTTCTTCGCCAATTTGTTGAGAGAAGCAGCCGCTTTGGCAGCCAGTTCCTCATGCATGGGTTGGGTCCCGCTGGTGGAGGGTTGAGGCTCGATCTCGAAGGGGTCAGTTGCCGGTTGTATGGCGAAAAGCGGTTTTCCAGTTGCTATTGCTGGTTTTGCCGGTGTGGTAGAGCAGTGTGCTCCACGGCACCGTTTTCCGTGGCAGAATGAAGGCATCCCCGCTGTGACCCGACTTGTCATCGGCCACTGTTTGGCGCACGGCTGGCTCTTTTTCAGCCATAGCAACAGCTCCCCGCTCTTCTCTGTCCCGCCGGTAGTTCGTGGCTCGCTGTGGTTGGTCCGTTGGTGGTTCTGGGCCAATCTCGATCGTCGCTTTTTCTGGCTGGTGCTTCGATTTTTTCGTTATGTTAGGGGGGCTCACCTTATCCAGCTTCCGTTTGGGTACGGCCCCTGCAGAGATCTGGGTGGTTAGCAGGGCCCTCCTCCGTGCAGCTGGGTGCTCGGCCTTTAGATGGTTGACCGCCAGCGACCACTTTGGTGGTTTTCCTGCTCTGTAGGCAGCTGTAAATTCCGCCGAAACCGCCCTGCAGCGGTCGCAACCTTTATCCACTCTTAGCAAGCGGAAAACCTGCTTGAATTTCTGCTGCTTCTGTTCCTCGTCCAATTGGAGGAAAGCGTCTGCTGATGCAGCGCTACTGGCGAGCGAACTTAAAGACGACAATGAGATTATGGACTCATTGTCGTCTTCGTCGGCGGATTCTAAGATGTTTGTGGATTCCGCCACAACGGAGAACACTTGTACTGTTAGTGTGTCGCAGAACGCAAAGGAAATTATCGCACGTAACTGGTCAACAATCCGAAAGCACGCGAAACAATCTCTCGCACAAGCGGATCGTACCACGGCTAGTTGATAATTGATCGTCGGTCGTGAGCTGATATTTTCTTGGATCGTTTACTGCATGTTTTTTACTAACAACATTTGGGACTGGGATAGTTTAGAGGCATCATTTTAATAACTTTTAAAATGATGTTTTATTAAATATTTCTAGAGCTGAATTATCCTTACTGGGTGAAATCAAAGGGCTCAAAGTCCGTTCGGATCCGGGCCACCAACTCTTCATCTGCGCTTCGATCGAGCAGACAATCTCGGTATTCCACTCTATCGGGCATATCCAGCACAGGTCCGGACGCCAACACTTCCCGCCCGAAACTCAAGGGAAAACTCATCGAGCTCTGGATTTTCGTGTAGAGGATTTGCCCGTCGGGCAGCTCTACAGTGAAGTAGGGCGTTTTGGGCGGCACCACTTGATCCAAGCGACTGTGCGACTCGAGTTCTTCCAGCCGGCATCCTTGGGCCTCTGACTCATCCTAAAAAATAGAAGTACTGTTGAAATGTACATTAACAGGCAAAAAAATGTAAAACTCACCAGGAATATTTCCTTTAGTTCGCGCACAGCCTGTTGAGGAATGGGAACAGCCTGTAGCTGCATGTGAGAGGTTTTGTAGTTTCTCTCGAAAAAGACCGGCACTGTGTCTCTTCGATGGTAAAACCTGCGAATGGCCTCCTTGAATTGGGCCATTTCTTGTCGGATTCCTCCGAACACGCCAAGGTGTTCTGGAAATGCTCCATTGGGCAGATGAGAAAGTGTTCAGGCACCATTCCACCTGCAAAACAGCTGCGTGTTAATCCCACCAGGAATCCAGGAAGGGCAAGAATATACCTTTAGCTAAAGTCAGGTAGCAGCTTTCGCCTACAGTGACAACCAAGTGCTTCTCGACCGAAGGGCTCGCCAGGCAAAACCAGCACTTGGCTTGGTCGAATTCCACTCGCTGCCTCTTAGGCCGCTGCTTCCTGTTCTCATCTTCCATGGAGGCGTCCATGTCGTAGAAGTACTGACTGGGAGTCCTGCCTTTCCGTTTCTTGGTTTCTGAATACTAAAAAGGTGCGAATTGCGAAATTAACCTAAACAGAAGCCACAGCTAAACAAACACTTACCTTTGCTTTCCAGCTCGTCTATTGCAAAAGGACACTCAGTCTCATCGGTGGTCTTCTGCAGCAGCTCGACAATCTTCATTTTATCCAGTGGCGTAACACTCAAGGCGTAGATCCACTTGTCTTTGTTTGGATTCCCCACTCGGGCCAGACCTATGAAACTTTAGTTCGCACTTTTTTCCATTTGGAATTTTATTAGCCACCCACCTATAAACCTGGTCACTGTTTCAAATGTGGTGTCGTGATCGCCCTAGATTGGGGCATCGGAAGGGCGCCCTTTCATAGAACATTCCCTCGAGCCCGCTGACCACATAGCGCGGCTTCAGCTTCATAATGAGGTAGCTGATGTGTTCACTCTGAGAGCCCTCAGCGACATTGACCTGAAACAAACCCTGACAATATTAAAAAAACTAATGTGTGTTTATCAACCTACTTTGCTTCTTCCAACAATCCCTGCGGGCCACTGCGAGGTGAGCAAAACATCTACGCCCCTAAACGAAGGGTTGCCCTTTAGGGCAACATCGCACAAGTCAGACACATCTCTCTCGTCGTAGTTCCACTTATTTTTGTCCCCCGAACACACCAGCCCGCTTAGATAGGCAACTTTCAGCCCGTTGCTGTCGTTGTAAATGCCCCTTTTGCCTGCAAAAAATACCGGTAAAACTTTCCTTGATGGAAACTCCAGCTGTCTCTTACCGAGATAGTAGACATTGGGGCACAGCTCAAAATCTGTCTCCTCTTTGGGAAACTCGGCAACCTGGTCTTGATTGGTGGGGCCCATGATGTAAGTCGGAATCGGAACTGTAAAGGCAAATACATTAGAAAAAGCACTGCGAAAACCCCTCTAGACTTTACCCTTTTTGTCCCCCAGCCTGTAAGGCCCAAACTCCTTGTTGTTGACTCCAAAAAAGTTCCCCACGCACAGCAACAGATCAAAAGGCCCAGACTTTCTGTTGATTGTTTCCACCCTCTTGAATAGAGTGTTGAATCTGCCCTCCACATCTCCGCAGAATAATCTACAAAACAAACATACACTTGAGCTTGAATTGACGATTTCAAAAACACTTAAACGAAGAGCCTGGTTTATCCTAGTGGAAAATGTAGAAATTGATCAAATTCCTCAAAGATAACGCCAGTAGACATTTTGGGAAATGCACTGGCGCCATTAGTGCTACTACTACTAACATCGTGTGCGCGTTCCGTTAAACTTAAACCGTTGTTTTAAACCGCTGTTTCTAACGGGAAAACTATCAGGAAATACTAACGTAGTGCCCCAGCTGAAGCAGGACCGCTTGCAGACCTACACAGTGAGTTTTACTTACATTTTCACTTTTTTCGCCATGATCCAACGTGAAACTGCCCTGAAAATCACTTCAAAGCCCGGCTCAACCAAAACTCAAATAGGGGCTGCAGATTTTGATTCAACTCCCAAAACTAGCCACTTTAAAGGAAACACGCGTCAGAGGTCCTGAAAAGGCTGCAAATTTTTGAGGTTATAGGGCTCTTCACTGACAGCTGCAATTGTAACAAGTTGCTTTAGGCGTTGCCAACATGTGTCGTTTTTACTCCAGCTCCCTGAGCAACTATGTAAATCATCTAGTATGTCTGTCAGCAAATTCACAAAAAAGCAGGATAGAACATGGGGCTGTTGCAGTGACCAGAATTTTTTAAAGTCAAATCTGCTTTCTAAACTTGCTCAAATTTTTTTAAATTAAAGCAATTTTTATGAAAACTGTACAATACGGATTTGAGTAAAAATCTGTGATTATGCATAAAAGCGGCAACGGTGCATGTGCACGCAAAAAAAAACACGTCCAACTGCATTCTTGAGTTTAAACCTTTCCGGTGTTAAACACCATTGGTGGTACATACCATTAAATCCCTGCCTAACGCCATTTAAAATAGCTTTTCACTAGGCAAATGCTGCGTTCCAGATTGTCAAAAAGTTTCACTTCGGGCCCCTGAAGCTCTAGTAATTGCCTGCAATTGTCGAGCAGTGCCTTATTTTACCATCTACAGCCTAAATAATCATCAGACCTGCACAAACTCTCTGTATACGCTTAATTATGGGAATTCGGTCAATTAGGGCTCTTCCGTCAAGCAGCGCATTACCTAAAACAGTCCCATAAATTCAATGAAAATGTTTGCTGCTCTGGAAAGTCTCACCTCTTGAAAGAATCCGCGAAATCGAGTTTTTCACTATAAGCGGCTCGTTTGGGGACCGGGTTTTATCAATAAAAATGCGCCTGAAGCCATATCGCCGAATTCTTACGCAATTTTATGTTTATTAAAAGAAAAAAATCTTTAGGTATATACAGGGTGATTAAAAATGATATAGATATTGCAGGACTAAGTGGTGCTGAAAGCGGATAGCTTAAACTCTGTATACCTACAGGGTGGCCCTGCGAAACCAGTCCTAACTTAGCTATGGGAAAAGACTCTAGCGCTCTTTAACCATAATGTGAGAGTTTAGAGACTTGCTGAATGAAGACACTCGATCTGATTTTGCGGAAAATCGTATCGTTTTTGTTCTCGAAAAGAAACAGGACTGTAATTTTCCAGCTTCACCCCCTTGAATGTTGCAATCTTTCGGGCCGTAAACACCCTGTATAAAACAAGCCTTAGGTCATAACATTTTTCCTATGTGAACCTCTACAGCCGGCATTCTTTTAACTAAATCAACCAGTGGCAGTCCACTATTCTAGCCTTAAAAATCACATTCTCAGCATGAGCGAATAAAAAGCGACAAAACAGTGAAAAACTGGAATTACGGCAGTGAAACAAATATGCAGGCATCCAACGCCGCCACTGTACGACTAAAGTTATATTACTACTCTAGTGGCTACACTAAACACTAAGGGCTTACAGGGTGGTTCTAACGAACCTTTTTTTCTGAGCGTCTTGGTGGAAAACATGGTGTGCGCCCATCACCCTCTGCCCAATTGTGGCTAAATATTCTGCTTAACCGTAATTAACATATACAGGAGTACAAGATAAATTTTCTATTTAAAAAAGTTTAGCGGTTACTGGCTACGAAACATATGGCCTAACTCCAACCTCCTCCTATTGCCTTTCGGCCGATATCCGACGTTTCGCCGAAACTGCGATGCTCCTCAGGCTGCGCGACCTCTCGAACAACGAGGGGTCGGTATAGATTGGCTCACTGGGGTCCTCGAACGGACCCCCAGGGGCTGCGCCCGGCGAATCAAAGTGATCGGGCACTTTGGGGATGATGGGGAAGTTGGTCGCCCTTGCAACGCTGAAGTTGGAGAACGGCTTCTGAATCATTGTGCCGAAAGCTGAAACACCTACGGGAAATATTACACGATGTCACAGGAGCAGGTGGAAGGCTTGCCTTGAGAAAGCCCCGCGCTGCTCCTGGTGGTCGGATAGGATGGGGCCGAGGAGAAATTGGAGGAGGAGATCCGGTCCGCTATCATATTTTTCCTCATCACCAGCCAGTACTTCCTATAGGCCAAACCGGCCAGCAAAGAGGCGGTGAGAAGGATGGCCACTAGGGCGAAAACAGCCCCAATAAGCCCGTGGTATTCCCCTGGGCGCAAGCAAACCACATCTGGCGCAGGCTCGGCGATGCGCGCCTGCGGCATCTCCTCCCGTGAGTCGAAGACCTACAGCAGTGGAACCAGCATGTAATTAAAATTACAACCGCTCGCGATTCCCACCTCAATCATCTCCCGCACAAACTCCGGTTCTTCTTCTGGACTCTTATCGGCACTGGTCACAGTAATGCCTCCTTCCAGTGCGTTTTTCGGTTCCACCTCGGTCTTCAGCAGCACAATGGTGGAGTCTTTGGTAGTAGTTTTGAGCTGCTGCGGTTTTGTAGCTGCTGTTGATTGACTCGCTTTGAGAGGCTGAGGCGTGGGGAGGTGATCCGAAGTGGAGTTTTCCATCTGGGTGGCGTTGAGGGAGCGCCTACGCCGCCCAAATGAGGGCTCAGATCTAAAATATTTTTTTATTTAAGTTTAAACTGAACGTCTGTGATTAATCCCTACACGAAGTTTTGCTAGTTCCGATTTGTGCTGCCACGACGGCTAAAAGCTGAAGTTTATTTAGAATTTCTCGTAAACAGATGTTTTATATCCATGAAAGGGCTCCGCCTCATTTCGTTCCAATATTACGTAAAATCGATCAATTGGAGAAGGCGGAGCAATGGCTGGGCCACCTCGATCACCTGACCTGAAGAATCCGGATTATTTTGCCAACTTTCGACTTTTACCTTGTGGGCGGAACAAAAGGGAGGAGTCCTTTTCGCGCCAATAAAATCCCTACACGAATTTTTACACAAAATCGATCTGAGATTCGTACATGTGACATTTTGGTCCTGGTTCTGACCTAGATTTTATATATTATTGCCAAAAAGCTTGGGTCAGACTATACTTACCGTCCAGTTCCTGTTTGGCAGTAGGCAGGTTGGCATCCATCCCTACAGGTCCGGACCGTGGCTTCAAACACCAGGAAATTGGACTCGGGAATTTTGAAGGCGTTGAAACGAGCTTCCAAACTATCGCCGCTTCTCCCCTTGTCCAGCTCGGGGAACACGAAACTATCCACTGGACATCTGGAAAAATTCACTAGTTCAGACAGTTTTTCCATTGGAAATGGTGGACGTACCCAAAGCGATCAATCAGCTGCACTGAGCGCCCGGAGTAGGGATCTCTAGCTACCACATTGGTGGCGAAAATATCCGTTACATAGTTGTACCCATCTTGGGCCTCCAAGCGGAAAGTTAGAGGATCGCCTACAGCGATGGTAGTTGTGGGCCTGCCCTGGATAGAGGATCATCAGTCTCACTTTGGAGCTGAGCGTGTTTTCAGCTGGCAGGTACTCGATGGGGATCGGACTGCCAGACCTAACAGAAGATCTACCCTGTTCTACCCTTAAGTGCTTCAGCTAAGTTAATAATTTACCCTGCCCCAATGAAGCCGGAAGACACCACTGCCTCCCCAGGCCCCCTAAACAGGCACGTCAGGTTGAACCGCTTGTCTTTGCCAGTTTGCACAAAGTCGCTAAATTGCACCACCACAATGTTGGTCATTGTATCCCCATAGCGCTGAGTGCCGCACTCCGGATACCCCTGCGCGCCACTGATCCTCAGCACGTTCACAGTACCGCCGTTGCCTCTGAAGAAGCAGCGATCGTAGAACCCGTAGCTGTAGATGCGTCCGTAGAAGCCTTCGGGCGTCCTCAACGTGAACTCCATGCCATCCTCATTGCAAACTTGACTCACTGAAAGCAAGTGTCGGTTGGTAGATTTTTCGGAGATTTGGGCGGGGCTTACCGTCCAGGCAGTCCTCTTCGCCGCCGTTCCGTCCAATGGCTCGCTCGTAGAAGTCGTAGTTGCCCTTGCTGTCAAAAAACTGGGCGTTGCCCATTTCCAGCTCGGTGCTGTCTCTGTCGCTTAGTTCGCAGTTTTCTCTGCTGCTCTCGTACCCTCCCGCGGCTGCACTTTCTCTGAAAACACCAATGAGTATTTGGACAGTCTGTACATTTCCAGACATTGATGCGGAAAACCACAGGAAAAAAACCGAGCTGAATGACAAAATGATTAAAAGCTGAGTAAGATATGGAACAAGCTGCAAAAGAACCACACAACCATCTTCAATGCCTCAACGTGAGGGTTTTCGGTGCAAACCGTCTCTACCCAGCAGCTGGGAGTCATATAACCTTGCGGTTTCCCAGGCAATGCGCCTTTGAGCCTACTAAAAACGTGGACGCAGACCAACTGCACGACGTTTTAAATTAGTTTCCACTGTAAAAGCGCAGGCAAAAGCCAAAACAAAATTTCAATTTTACAGCATAACTTCTGGGAAGAAACGCCTCACAGCTTGAAATGGTTGGATCAATCGATAAAATCTCACTTGTAATTAAAGGCCCTGCATAGGAACGCCCTCTCTTCCACGCACTCCTGCTGGCACCTGCTCAAGGAGGGCGCAAAAACGGTGCGGCGCACAAACTCCTTCCGCGCCCTCTGCCTGGTGCCCATCTGCTTGAAGCTGTCCCCTTCTTCGCACCTAAATGCGGCCTCATTAAAAACCCCGCTTTAATTACCCTCCGATAAATTACCGCGAATTGAGGGGGCGAACTGGGGCGACGCTGTTAAAATTGTCGTAAATGGGGCCAGTCGGGCCCCGGCGAATACGGTCTGCGATTGGGAGCGTAGGGCCTGTCCTCAAACCCCGGCCGCTCCGGCCTTTCGTAGGGCGGCCGACTATCCACTGGGCGGCCTGAAACCAATCGCCAATAACATAATCGAGTTACTGGCCCGTCACCGAACAGCTTACCCAAAGGGCGCCTATCGGGCCGTGAGAACCACCTGCTGTCTCCATCTCTGTCGCCGTCGTAGTAGTCGTATCTGTTGGTGTCGTAGCGGGTGCCACCCCCGCCTGCACCAAACCGGTTTCCAGAGTAGCGGTCGTTGTAGCGGTTCCCTTGCCTTCAAACAGGATATTCTAGATAATCGAATGTATTTAAAAAAAAGGACAAACCTACCGGGTTCCAGAGCCCCCATAGCGCGACGTGAACCTGTCATCGCCCTCAAACCGGCTATTGTAACCGCCAGAGGGGGAGTACCGACCTCTATCGCCTCCACTGTATCGGTCTCGCTCGTTATACCCGTAGCGGTCCCTGTCGGCCACCCCTGGAGGGTATCTGTCAATAGCGTAAAACCGATCTCTATCTCCCCATCCGGTCGCCATAGAGACTATCGTGTCTGTAGTCATATCTATCCCCGTATCTGCTGCCGTATCTGGAATTACTAAAGCTTAGTGAATGTTAATTTAACAACAGTCAAGAACACGCCAGCTGGGACAACTTGAGTCACCTTTCCCCTTCCGGGTATCTGCTGCCGCCCCCATAGCTCGGCCTAGGTCGGGGATATAACGAGCCGCCACTGGAAGGCGGGTAGGCTGGGTATCTGTCCCTGTCCTCCTGAGGGTATCGGGAGGCTGGCGGGTACCGTCCTGGCACTGTCGGGTACCTGTCGGGCCTGGTTGGGTACCTGAATAGAGCAATTCTTGGCAAATTCCTCTTTTTACTAGGTGCTAAAGCGCACCTCTCCTCATCTGGATATCTGTCGCTGTAGGCGGGCCTCCGAGCTGGCAGGCGGTCATCGTAGTCGACGGAGCCGCCGCCGCTGGGTGGCGGGTATCTGCTCCCAGACGTCACTGGGTACCGACCACCACTGGCTGGGTACCGCCCCCCGCCGCCGCCTCCGCCTCCTCCTCCACCTCCTCCAGAGTGGCCACCTGCAGGGTAACTTTCCCCCGGTCTGCCCCCTGAGCTCTCGCCTTCACCCCCCACTATTTCAAGAAGGGTTACTGCGATTACCCTCACTACCTCATTGCCGGTTACTCACGCATCAGGTTCTCGTAGTAATCGTAATCGGCGTCGTAAATAATCCGCATTCCATCCCTCTGGTTGTACCTGGTGAGCCTACAGGTGCGATAGCGTTCGCTGTACTCAGCTGAGCGGCACTGGAAGCTGGGCTGTCTGAGGCACTCGTCCAAGCACTCGCTGAGCGATCGGCCGGATATTTCTGAGTGATGTTCACCTATGCAATCACATAGTCGATATAATAATGATCCTTTTGTGTTGAATCGTCATGAATCCAGGAATCTTCACACCACGGGAACTCACCCCCTAAACGACTGTTCCTGTAGCGTTGAAAGGCTGTATCCAGCTTCTTCCCAGCGAACAAATGCGAAGTCACCGAATTATCTGGATACTCTGATCCGCGAGCTGAAAAAAATACACCTTTTAATGAAAAGTTTGCACCCCTAACACACACCTACGGCTGTCCAGGCAGACGAAGTCAAAGAAATGATGAGTTGGGCTGCTGGCCACGCCCAGATCGTCCTTTTGGGAGATCGAGTCCTCTTCGGACAGAGTGCACTGTTTGGTCATTTCATCATACTCTATTGACCTATGGAAAAGGACTGCTGCCATTCCCATCAGGGGCCTTGATTGGTTGATTACCTGCACAAATACTTCTCAGCCCTCACACACATCGCCTGGCAGTCCTCCAAGGTGAGGTTAGTGAACAAATCCACCTCAAACGGCCCCCCTAGTCGCTTGTTTTCCTCCTTGATGAACACGGCCAGTCCGTCGCACCGTCGCTCCGCTGAAATCGACAGTTTTACTCTAATTTCCACTAGACAGAAACAATTTTACCGTTCAGGCAGGTGTTTTCCAGATAGTCGCTCTCCGGATCGTCCTCCACCAGTTCTGGATGCGTCCTCCGAGTGAATCGACTCAAAGTGCAAGTCCTCATGCCCATATCAAAGGTGGCCGAGCGGCACACAAAACTGAACTCATTCAGGCACTTGTCTTCGCATTCGCTCCTATTGTTGGCGTTCATCTCTTTCATGTCGGTTGCTGGCAGTTTGAGCCTCTTTCTCGGGTGCCTCTCGAAGATGTAGCGCCGGTTCGGGCACTCGCGATCAGGCCGATTGGCTGCAACACAAAGCCTTTGAGCTTCAGCCACTCCTCATTACATTACTTACAGGTGATGCACACTTCTGTAAAGTGAATGCTGTTGGGGGCCAATATCAAAGTGCCCAGGCCCTCCGGCCTGGACTGTTCCCCAGTTAAGTAGCAGGTGCTCTCTTCATATTGAGTGTCCCCAGTATACGTAGCTATTCGGCTGCCCGGTTGGAAGTCAAAGGAAGCACATTGGCTGCAAGCAAGACCAATGGGCTACAGTAGGGGCGGGGCCTGTAAAATGCACCAACCTACCGAACGATGTTGTTTGAGGAACGGTCACGCATACATAAGTCCTGGCACTTTTCCAGCACCATAAAGGGCGGGGCGCTGTCTTTGACCACGTCATCGTCCAGCCCCTGCAGCTGGATGTTGGGCAGCCTCTCGTAGAGGATTTTTCCATTCATTGAGCCCGATCCACAGGAAGTTTGGGCTGGAAAATTCCAGGAATCGAAACTGGGACTGAGGCAAAGATGCGATTTGCTACTGACCTTTGGTCATCATTTTCAATACCGTGAGGACAGTGATCGCTTGCACCATGCTGGGAACGTAGGGGTAACTTTTCATTTTGAATTTCCTGGACTGTTGGCAAAGACTATCTGGACATACTTCTTGATCTGGAAATTGGCATTGGTTCAATGTGAAATAGTCGGAATTGTCTACAGGATGATTCAGGAAGGCCCTAATGCTTGTCTGGATATTTGCAGACGTTTGCTAGATATAGAAGAAAGAGTTCAAGAGGTCTTTAGAGGTTGCTTACAGCCGCTTAGGAGGTTAGGCATTTCGCTGCAGTTCTAGGGAGGAAACGGTAACTGTCGGAAAAAGGTTGCTGCCCATTTTTGCTTCTAGCATTTTAAAGGTTAGATATTACTGCTCAAATCGAATAGAGGAACGACATTAGCGTGAGATTTGGCAGAAACCTTCAGCTTGAAAAATTCCTAACTTCTAATCCACAGCAAGAAGCGACTTGAAATTTTCACAATCTATAGAAGATACCTCAGTCTGAAAATTCTCAAAATGTCAATGATA
This sequence comes from Dendroctonus valens, assembly GCA_024550625.1. NCBI lineage: Eukaryota > Metazoa > Arthropoda > Insecta > Coleoptera > Curculionidae > Dendroctonus > Dendroctonus valens. The sequence continues at coordinate 201,206 of JAJTJO010000360.1, forward strand.
TCACGCTTAACCCTGATTTTGGCGGTTTAGAAAACTTGACTCAAAATAGCTATTTCCCCAAAAGTGCACTCATCTGACTCAAAAATTCGTAACTTCTAAACTGGCGCAGGTAGCAACTTGAAATTTTCACCGTCTATAGAAGAAACTTGAATTTGCAAATGGTGAGAAAATTGATTAAAACCACATGGAATCCGGATTTTTGCGGAATTAGTAAAAAATGACCGAAAAAAACACCACACAACTGCACCCTCTGCTTGAAAATGTTGTGACTTCTGATATGGAACAAGTAGCAACTTGAAAGTATCACGATCTATAGAAGATGCTTGAATGTGAAAATCCTCAAAATTTCACTAAAATCGCACTTAACCCTGGTGTTTGGCGACCTTGAGTGTTGACTCAAAAATAGCTGTTTCCCCCACAAGTGCACTCTCTGATTCAAAAATTCGTAACTTCTAAACTGGCGCAGGTAGCAACTTGAAATTTTCACAGTCTATAGAGGAAACTTGAATTTACAAATGGTTAAAAATCTATTAAACCGCACCGTAAAAATGACCGAAAAAAACACAACTGCACCCTCTGCTTGAAAATGTTCTCACTTCTGATATGGAACAAGTTGCTACTTGTTCAAGTTGCTACTTAAAGTATCACGATCTATAGAAGATGCTTGAATGTGAAAATCCTGAAAATTTCAGTTAAAGCGCACTTAACCCTAGTGTTTGGCGACCCGGAGTGTTGACTCAAAAATAGCTGTTTTCCCCACAAGTGCACTCTCTGATTCAAAAATTCGTAACTTCTAAACTGGCGCAGGTAGCAACTTGAAATTTTCACCGTCTATAGAAGAAACTTGAATTTGCAAATGGTGAAAAATTGACTAAAACCACACCGAATCCCGATTTTTGCCGACTTAGGAGAAAACGGCTCCAAATAAATGTTCCAAAATGTGGCAACTAACAGTGTTGGCACATTTTCAAACCTTGCAAATTGCCTAATCGAGTAACATTTTCGAAAAAAAACCCTGGTTTCAAACGGTTCCAACCTCCAGTTCCATTTTCCATTAATTATAGGGCGCGTCCCGTACCTTACTGGTTCGGAGAGGTCAATAGGAAAACACGCTGACCAGTTCCTAATAAAAATAAAAAAATTGGCGGTTTTTCAGGTCTGGCGACCGAAAAGGTTGCCATCGATGATTTGCAAAATAATAGTGCCGCTAGATTAAGTACCTTCGCATGGTTTACCCATCCGTCCATCCGACCATATAGAGGCGTATTTATTATTGTAATTTTTGCGTGGTCAAAGAGGTCACCACCATTAACCATCTGACTAGCAATTAGGCAACAATTTCAACTGTCTTTCCAACTGAACTGACTCAGAAAACACCACTCATTCTGATCCAACTTCATATGGCATATTGGGGCCAGCAGGGAGGTTATAAAAAAGGCATTTTTAGCTTAATGGCAAATGAACCTGCAACGGAATGTGGTAATAGTAGGGACCAATCTATTTAGCACCGTTGACGGAATGTGCCATTGATGTTCCGGTCGATGGGCACAACCTCCGGATGTGCGGTTCCGGCTCTTTGTCCGGCGCGCTACTCTCAATGCGATAGATTTAGATACTCTCACGAACGGACAAAATATGTCGTCCAAATTAATTACATACAATGTTTGGGTATTTCTATGCACGGAGGTCAACGCCATAGACTAATATAAACCAATTATTGATTTATAATTTTTCTCAACCACCCTGTATTATGTAGTAACTATGGAGATGCCTAAACCGTATGTAGGAACAACGTTGTCACATTGAAGAAAAATCCCATGGGAACCCGGAAGGCAAAAGAGCTGTTGGCCTCCTAATGGCTGCTTTGATTGAATCCATTGATGCCCATTTGCATCGATGAGCGTAACAAAAGGGCCGATTATCCCGTAGATCCTCCGTATCGAAAAAATCGCGTTTCCTTTGAAATTCAATGCGCTTGTCACCCTGGCAACCCCCTGTCACTGTCACTTGCCCAATCAAACAAATGCGCACAAACTAATCACGACTATTCTGTTCCAGATGTCGATTTCCAGAATGCTGTCCAGGTCCACCCGGATGCTCAGGCAAGTATTGCAACCCACCCGTTATGTGCCCTGTCCCGCCCCATTTGTCCGTCCCATCAGCCACTTGGCCATCCACAATGAAACCGTAGAAGAGATGATCTGCAGGTTCGTGCCCCGATCAGTGGGGTTCCCTGCCGCCCTAATAGGTTCCAAGCGTCCTCTCTAGGTACGAATGCATCTTTGGGAGAGACGATGCGGATGGTTGGGACGTGCGCCAAGCCATGAACGATCTGGGCGGGTACGATTCGGTCCCGGAACCCAGAATTGTTATTGCCGGGTTGCATGCGTGCAGACGTCTCAATGATTATGCCCTGGCGGTTCGGTTCCTCGAGATGGTCAAGTACAAGTGCGGCCCCAAACTCAGCGAGATCTATCCTTATATAGTCCAGGTACCCAAACTTATCCAGCCTTGCAAACACGAACTTCGTTCCCCTTACGGGCTAATATTCAGTGTCATTCGTTCCGTTCGTTCGATGCAAATACATGCGGCTTGCCTTAAAGGAGACAAAATACGGATGTTTGCAGTTGCAAGCCCTTTTGAGGAACCAAGATCATCAGATGTTCGTTTCATTTTCAAGAGTGTTAATTCTTCTTAAGCTAGGGGAGTATTTGTTCGCATCGGACGAACGGAACGAACGAAAATGAAGGAATGCAAACGTCCGGTATTCATAAGGCAAATGTTCGTTTACGTTCGTTCCGTTCGTCCGATGCGTACAAATGCGCGCTGAGCTTTAGAAACCTTCTTTTGAGTAGAAGTACTAACAATTTTTATGATTTATCTACCTCTGAAGTACGAAACTCAAAAAGACTGATTGAGGACACTTAAAACAACCGGTTTAAGAACCATTCTGAACGTTGCCAGAGGTGGACAGTAAAAGTAAAGACGCATTTGTTCGCATCGGACGAACGGAACGAACGAAACTGAATCGTTGCCCTAAATGCAATAACTCATTTTCAGGGTTATTGATTGAACTTTGGCAACCCCGTTTTTACGTCTAATTTGCAATTTAGAGAAAAATATTGAATACAAAAGTTGTAGATTTTAACGTCTAGTTTATTTTAAGGTAACATCAATTGATACAGGGTGTCTCAAATTCAAGTGGCAGACCAAACTTACATTTTTGTGGCCAAAACATACAATAGTGGCCAAAGTTCACTAAATAGTGGTGATTAACTCAAAAACAGTTCAAAAAATCGAGCGCATAGTTCGAATATGCAATAAAAAGTCCGGCATTCAAAAATTTATGTCAGTTAAAAAAATGCAAGTTTGGTCTGCCACTTGAATTTGAGACACCCTGTATCAATTGGTATTACCTCAAAATAAACTGGACGTTAAAATCTACAACTTTTGTTTTCAGTATTTTTCGCTAAAGTTCAAATTAGATGTAAAAACGGGGTAGACAAAAGTACATCCGTATCGGGCGCTTTATTAACTAAAACAGATTCGTGAACCTAGCGCGCATCGGATCTCTCACTCGCACCCATAGAAGCTCAAGGCGTTGCACGATGTCCTAGACTTTGCTACGTTCCATCTTGATACCTTCACCGCTTAAAATTTATCGGTGTTGAGCGCGAGACAAAATTTCGAAAAATGTTTGTATGCTATTTTGGAACTACTATTGAATCCAAAAGTAGATTAATTACAAGTAAAATTTCGTGGAAACTTGTCTCTTTTTAAAATAATTCTTGCTCATTCGTTCCGTTACAAATAATGATCGCTCACTTTTACACATAGGAGCTTTATGTGTTGAAAAGAGACATCAGGAAGGGCTACTGTTCTTGCTCCCAAGCATGGAGGTCTTATGAGAAGTAAGGGGATGATTTAAGAATGCAGCATTTCCAAAAATTTACGCACAAAAAACCCGAAAACAATTCAAAATTTCCTGTAAAAAAATTAGCTGGAATCCTGTGGAAAAACCGATGTTGCCATTATGGTCAGAATTATCCCAGTTATTATTGCAGGAAGTGGGACCGACTGTGGCCGAGCTGGGATGCGATTTTCCAGAAAGTCTCGGTTACGATAAACCCGAACTGTGGCTGGAAGATCCATACAGCGCAGTGAGCGCTGCGTTTGCTCAGTTGTTAGTAATAGTTTTTTTTTAATTAATAAAAAACTATATTTTCGGGGCACAATGTTTGAAAAACTCTCTACAAAGCGGCAAAAAAATGTCTCTTACCGAGTATAATCCTAGCAAAAACTCTTCGGTGTGCCGTCTACCGGGTGAACCAAATAAAATACAATCGAATGATTAAGTCTTGTCTCGTCACTTGTCTGCAAAATACGTGTAATCACACACGAGCGGTAGCACGAGCCGCGTACCACCAGCCAGCTATCCAGCAAACTGTAAAGTACCGAAAGAACCGAAAGAAGACCCTTTGGTGATGGCAGGCCCGGAGCCTTGGAACGGGGGGCCCGGAAGCTCGGACAAAGCCGTTTCCGGGAAAGCGCCCCTGGTCATTGCACACGAATTCGTCACTTTTTGCTACTGATGCTGCTTATGCAGTGGCGTACCTCTGCCACCTGACTTTTACAGGGTGGTTCAATATAAGTATGGAAGTTTTGAAAACCGCAAATCATGCAAGTCAAGCAAGCAAAAAAAAACGAGTTTTGTTTTACATCGATCCAAATGTATACAGGATGTTTAAATAAGTAACGTAGAACAATCGACGTTGATTAAAACGATTTTTTTGCCATGTTACGCCACTGCAAGGCCAATCAGATTAATTGGCATTAACCGAAAAATTACCCATAACGCAAATGCGCTAATTACAGTGATCAATTCGAAGATAGCGATGTTGATGAACTAATTTCAAAGAGCCCATACAGTGATATTGACCTTATTTGATGGGAAGCGCGCTTTGTTCGATGAGGTTTTTTGCAAATTCACACTGAGGGATGTTGAGGTTGAGCCGCCAGACTGGAAACACACCATACATTGTGTCCGATATGTTAATTTCCAATAACCATGACCCGTTTGAGTGCCATTAGATCGACAGTTTTGTGCCCGCAGATGGTCATTTTATCTACCTTGGGGGGCTCAGAACGGTTATTTTTAGATTTTTAAGCAAGCAGGCCGATAACATACAAGAGATAAACTATTTCGGTTTCTGCTCGCCTACAGTGTAAACACATAAGTGTTATATTCTTTAGCTCCCTCATCCCATAAGATGTTTCGCATTGCTCACGTAGACCATGGCCCTGGTTGCCACATCGTCATTCGTCCAGGAAAATCGCCAAATTCGCCAAAAGTTTCCCAGAAACACTCTATCAAAACGCCCACTACAAGCATCGCTTAACAGTTCCATGAAACTCTATAGCCATGAAACTTCTAAAAACGTCTGAAAGTTCCATGAAACTCTAAGTTCCAGCACTTGGCACTTGAGTTTTCTGAAGAAAAAATCATGGAAACTAAGACAGAAGCTAGTTTTTCCGAAGATATTAACACAAGAGCCTAAAGAAGAAGGCAAAAGCTCAAAGCTTAAATTGGGCGCAAGAAACTCTCTTCAATAAATCCTAAACCTGCAAAAAAAGTAACTCAAATCACCCTTTTGGCTTTTTTTGTGCGAAAATCCAAACACGCTCCTTTGGACTCAATCGGACTAAACCCCTAAAAGTCTTCAACAAACAGTCTTCCCATTGTATTATCTGCACAGCAAATAACAGACGCAACAGACTGAACTTTGCTTGTGGAACGGCAATCCTCATCGGATGATGTGCATGGTTCAAAACTGAAAAATCCCCGATCTCCTGAAAGTTCCGTCCAACCTCGGCAACATCGCAAATCAATCCACTCATTCACTACGTGTGCAGACTAATGAAGCTGGAGAGAGACGGAAACTTGTTTTCGTTGCGTCTCTTGTCCGCTTTAAAAGCTCAAAGCCCTGTTTTCTTCTGTCACAGTCGATCGACTTCCTCAAGAGTGGCCGCATCGCGAGTTTTCCTTTTGCGTTCATTTCCTCCAAGTCAATCGACATGTTTTCGATGAAAATGTGCCGCAATCGTAGCTGCCGCGAGTTCCTGAGGGAGGCTCGCCGAACCATCAGCAAAACGTCGACGGACAAGAACAGCGACGCGATATCGCGGGCTCAGGACCACAAACTCAATGTGGAGAGCGATTCGAATGGAAGCTACAGCCGATGGAAGAAGCAAATGCATCACAACAATATTAGGTGAGGGTTGAATGGAGCTTGCTGATCGGGAAACTAGTGCAACGCCCCTCGTAGCGGAGATTAAGGGCGCGCTCCAGCCAATCACGGGTCTAGTTGCGCCTATCGAAGCGGCCCAGGGCGTTACGAGGGGTGTCATGTAAGTGGGTTTTCATGAGGTAAATTCCACAACCTCTTCAAGTGAAGTGGAGATTCTTAATTGAACATTTAAGCGCCATTTACGTGTTTATGACGATTGCGACACATGCTCCAGTACATTTCGCTCCAAAAATAGACATCCCCTTTCCCAGGCTTGACCCTTGCTGACTCTGTCTCTTCTCATGCAAATGAGTCTAAATTCGGTTCAATTGAACAATGTGGCATTTTTTCTAAGCAATTCGTTCTGAACTGGTTACAATGATGGACGCAACCAGCTCCAATCCGTAAGTGTGGTTGATTAACCAGCAAATTAACCGATTGGTTACGGTCCTCAACAACCACAAAAAGAGCATTGAACTGCCAGAAGTGCAGCCTAAATGAATGTGGTTGTTTCAGGGCACTGTCGACCATTCAGCAGAGCATGATCAGGCCTGTTCAAAGCAGCGCCCTCGTAACCAAAGATCAGTCCAGGGACTTTATGGCGCTGTTTCCGGATCTAGTCCGGGAGCTGACTGAAGTGGGCAGGAGCCAGGAACTGCCTGACGTCATGCGCCGCTTTGCTAGGGTAAGTCCTGCGTTGCCACATTGTTACAATTGTAGGAAAATTGTTAGGTTTTTGAGAAACGGTCCTTAAGTAGGGATTTCTTCCTGCAGGTTCTGCAATACAACACGCCTACTGGGAAGAAAAATCGCGGCTTAATCGTCCTGTCGACCTACAGAATGTTGGAAGATCCGGAAAAACTCACTCCAGAGAATATTCGATTGGTCAGCATTCTGGGATGGTGTGTTGAAATGGTAAGTCAAGTTCCCACGCTCTCTTACAAAACCCGACAAACTCGATTCTAATTTGTTTGTAATTATAAGCGGAACAACAGTTTTTAATTTAATCATATCACGATGGCCTGGCGTGAAAAAGTGTGAGTGGATACGTGCATGATAATTAACAGCGATTTTTGCACTGTTGTCCTGGCAACAGTCGCGCGGGATTATTCTTTTGGATTATTTTTAATAGCCGACGATTCAAATTTATTTCTTAAGCACCCCTCGTAAAGCGATAGGTTTCGTTGGATTTTCTTGACAGTGTCCAAAGCCTTTTACGGGTCTTCAAACGTGCGACAATGTAGTTTCAAACGTGGGCTTTATTTTCGTTTTTTTTACGATTTGGTAGTGTATTTTGACCAACACCTAAAGGAAAAGAGCTTTCTTGGGAGCATCTAAACCCACAGTTGAAAAAGACACTGAAATTTGCGGTGCGATTGAAAAAAATCGTATCTCCCAAACCAGAGCAAGTTTCACCATGAAATTTGCACTGAAGATCGTCCAAGGATTGAGCTTTTTCACTGTCAATTTGTACTTCAATCGCAGCAGGAGCAATTTTTTTAACAGCATCCAAAAACATACAGTTGGAAAAGGCTCTGAATCTTGCATGCGCGAATAAAAAATTCGTATTTCTCAAACTAGAGCAAGTTTCAAGATAAATTTTGCACTGAAGATTGCCCAAAGATTGAGCTTTTTCACTGTCAATTCGTACTTCAATCGCAGCAAGAACTATTTTTTATGAGCATCCAAAGATACAGTTGGAAAAGGCTCTGAATCTTGTTGCGCGAATAAAAAATTCGTATCTCTTAAGCTAGAGCAAGTTTCAACATGAAATTTGCACTGAAGATTGTCCTAAGATTGAGTTTTTTCACTATTAATTCGTACTTCAATCGCAGCAGGAACTAATTTTTTGAGAGCATCCAAACGTAGAGTTGGAAAAGACTCTAAATCTTGCCGCAGGATTGAAAAAATTCGTATCTCCCAAACTAGAGCAAGTTTCAACATGAAATTTGCACTGAAGATTGTCCAAGGATTGAGCTTTTTCACTATCAATTCGTACTTCAATTGCAGCCGGAACTAATTTTTTGAGAGCATCCAAACATACAGTTGGAAAACACTCTAAATCTTGCCGCGCGATTGAAAAAATTCGTATCTCCCAAAATAGGGCAAGTTTCACCATGAAATTTACACTGAACATTGTCCAATGATTGAGCTTGATCAATGTCAATTCGTACTTCAATCGCAGCAAGAACTATTTTTTTAAGAGCATCCAAAGATACAGTTGGAAAAGGCTCTGAATCTTGTTGCGCGAATAAAAAATTCGTATCTCTTAAACTAGAGCAAGTTTCAACATGAAATTTGCACTGAAGATTGTCCAAAGATTGAGCTTTTTCACTGTCAATTGGTACTTCAATCGCAGCAGGAGCAAATTTTTTTAAGAGCATCCAAAAGCATAGAGTTGGAAAATACTCTAAATCTTGCCGCGCGATTGAAAAATTCGTATCTCCCAAATTGGAGCAAGTTTCAACATGAAATTTTCACTGAAGATTGTCCAAGGATTGAGCTTGATCAGTGTCAATTCGTACTTCAATCGCAGCAAGAACTATTTTTTTAAGAGCATCCAAAGATACAGTTGGGAAAGGCTCTGAGTCTTGCTGCGCGAATAAAAAATTCGTATTTCTCAAACTAGAGCAAGTTTCAAGATAAATTTTGCACTGAAGATTGCCCAAAGATTGAGCTTTTTCACTGTCAATTCGTACTTCAATCGCAGCAAGAACTATTTTTTATGAGCATCCAAAGATACAGTTGGAAAAGGCTCTGAATCTTGTTGCGCGAATAAAAAATTCGTATCTCTAAACTAGAGCAAGTTTCAACATGAAATTTGCACTGAAGATTGTCCAAGATTGAGCTTTTATCACTGTCAATTCGTACTTCAATCGCAGCAGGAAACTATTTTTTAAGAGCATCCAAAAGATACAGTTGGAAAAGACTCTAAATCTTGCCGCGCGATTGAAAAAATTCGTATCTCCCAAACTAGGAGCAAGTTTCAACATGAAATTTTCACTGAAGATTGTCCTAAGATTGAGCTTGATTCACTATCAATTCGTACTTCAATCGCAGCAAGAACTATTTTTTAAGAGCATCCAAACGATACAGTTGGAAAAGACTCTAAATCTTGCCGCACGATTGAAAAAATTCGTATCTCCTTAACTAGAGCAAGTTTCAACATGAAATTTTCACTGAAGATTGTCCTAAGATTGAGCTTTTTCACTATCAATTCGTACTTCAATTGCAGCCGGAACTAATTTTTTGAGAGCATCCAAACATACAGTTGGAAAAGACTCTAAATATTGCCGCACGATTGGAAAAATTCGTATCTCCCAAACTAGAGCAGTTTCAACATGAAATTTACCCTGAACATTCTCCAATGATTGAGCTTGATCAATGTGAATTCGTACTTCAATCGCAGCAAGAACTATTTTTTTAAGAGCATCCAAAGATACAGTTGGAAAAGGCTCTGAATCTTGCTGCGCGAATAAAAAATTCGTATCTCTCAAACTAGAGCAATTTTCAACATGAAATTTGCACTGAAGATTGTCCTAAGATTGAGCTTATTCACTATCAGTTCGTACTTCAATTGCAGCAGGAACTATTTTTTATGAGCATCCAAACGTAGAGTTGGAAAAGACTCTAAATCTTGCCGCACGATTGGAAAAATTCGTATCTCCCAAACTAGAGCAAGTTTCAACATGAAATTTACCCTGAACATTCTCCAATGATTGAGGTTGATCGATGTGAATTCGTACTTCAATCGCAGCAAGAACTATTTTTTTAAGAGCATCCAAAGATACAGTTGCAAAAGGCTCTGAATCTTGCTGCGCGAATAAAAAATTCGTATCTCTCAAACTACAGCAATTTTCAACATGAAATTTGCACTGAAGATTGTCCTAAGATTGAGCTTATTCACTATCAGTTCGTACTTCAATTGCAGCAGGAACTAATTTTTTGAGAGCATCCAAACATACAGTTGGAAAAGACTCCAAATCTTGCCGCGCGAATGCAAAAATTCGTATCTCCCAAACTGGAGCAAGTTTCAACATGAAATTTTGACTGAAGATTGTCCTAAGATTGAGCTTATTCACTATCAGTTCGTACTTCAATCCCAGCAGGAACTAATTTTTTAAGAGCATCCAAACGTACAGTTGGAAAAGACTCTAAATCTTGAATGCCGCGTGAATGAAAAAATTCGTATCTCTCAAACTAGAGCAAGTTTAAACATGAAATTTGCACTGAGCATTGTCCAAGGATTCAGCTTTTTCACTGTCAATTCGTACTTCAAACGCAGCAGGGGCAAATTTTTTTAAGAGCATCCGAACATACAGTTGGAAAAAACACAAAATTTTACCACAAATTTGAAAAAAATTGTATCTTCCAAACTGCTGCAAGTTCCAACATGAAAATTTCCCCAGACATTCTTGAAGATTAGTGTTAAATCTCCAGCAAATTCCACTTCAAAGGAAGCCAAGCCCAATTTTTCAACCGCGTCTAAACTTAAGACCAGCGCTAAACATCTAAAGTAGCGCTGAACCACTTTCAAACTCCTGATTGGCCTGTTCAAATTTACGAAAAGTAGACCAGAACATCATTGGCGGGCCTTTCATACCAATCATTCATCGTAGCCGCGACCACCCGTGCGAAAAATACAATTATTAACAAAAACCAACTGTTTTACATAACACTTGGCCACCAATCAAAAACCCTCCAAGTGCTACGTGCTGCAAAGCATGCACTAAAGCCCAAAAAACCCCGACTGTTCTATTTTGGGATCGCCAACCTCGTTTAATGCAATTGGACGGATTGAAAAACAATTGAAATCCAGTTTTTCGCCTGTTTACCTGTGCGTGCTCTGCGTTATCTCCAGGCATTTTTATTAGCTCGCAGCTTAAGCGATCATAGTTTTAATGTTTATATCAAGTCAACAACTACAATTAATGTAGGCATGTACATGGACACACAGTTCGCATTAATGTACATACAGAAAAAAGCTCTTATATGTTGTTTAGATGCCAATTAAGCAATGAGAGTAACATCACATTTGCGCATTAATTTGCAGGAAATAACAACAACAGCCCGATTATGGGAATATTTTCCAAACACTCAGCTCAAACTATGCAATGGTGTAGATACGTATTGTAAATACAGAACGCAGTAACTTATTTTCGAAAAAATCCCTGAGGGTGACCGCAGGTCGAAACCTTCAGACTTTATTTAATAGCAATTTGTGCAACGAATGCAGCAGTTGCGAAATTTTTGAAAAACCCACTGAAGAAATTGTCGATTGAAACGTTACATCAATTCAAAAATTCCCCGAAAAATCCTTGAAGATGACCGCAAGTCGGTCGAAACTTTCGGACTGTTTCGAAAAACAGTTTTGTCCGTATCGAAAGCAACCATTGCCAGGCCCAGTTTGTCCTTGAGCAACCTCGTCATTAATTGTATTAATGTATTAAAAATTCCCTGATGATGTCAATAATCCGACCTTTTTCGGGTGTATAAAGCAGAAACGTTGCTAGCAAATGCATCAGATTCTACCGTTAGGAACCCATAGTTTCACCGCTAATCTTCGTTAAACACCATAAAATGAACCAAGAGGCGATAAACGCTCGAACCACTTCGAACGATAACATTGCATCAATTGATTGTTTAAATAATCATCATACCCATTCAGTTATGCAATAAAAACGCTATTTTTAGAAACTGTAGTGGAACACAGTGGTGGCACCAGTTATTTCTAATTATTGTATTGTAGGTTCATGCCTATTTCCTCATTCTGGATGATATCATGGATGGTTCCGAGACACGCAGAGGCGCCCTATGCTGGTTCCGCCAATCAGGCATCGGTCTGACTGCTATTAACGACGCTCTTATGGTCGAAAATGCCGTCTACCTGCTGCTCAAAAGGTAACCACTTAAGCACGGGAAAAACATTGGAAAAAACCAACACTTAAACTGGTGCAGGCACCTGAAGGACCATCCAATGTACGTGCCCTTGATGGAGCTGTTCCATGACGTCTTCCTCAAGACCACTTTGGGCCAAAGTCTGGACGCGATGTGTCTGGATACCAATGGAAAACCCAAGCTGGATATGTTCACCATGAGCAGGTATGTTTGGAAGAACGTTCTGAGTTCTTTGTTGAGCTTTACCCTTGAACTGGTGCAATTATGCTACAAATGCGATAAACCTATATTGTTTATAGTGGTTTATTTATAATAATATGCGAGTAAATGGGGATTTTCGGGGGTTTTAGGTAGGGTGTGTGGACAATCTATTAAAACCAGCCTGCATATTTTCTCAACTGTTCCAGATACACATCCATTGTCAAATACAAGACTGCCTACTATAGTTTCCAAATGCCAGTGGCCATTGCGATGTATTTCGCTGGCATGAGTGACGAGGAACAACACAGACAGGCCAAAACGATCCTGATGGAAATGGGACAGTTTTTCCAGATTCAGGTAAGACGGCTCTATTTCCAGAAGCCACCAAGCAAATTGAAAATTCTGATTTTCCAGGACGATTTTCTGGATTGCTTCGGCGACCCAACCGTAACTGGGAAAGTGGGCACCGATATCCAAGACGGCAAATGCTCCTGGTTGGCTGTGGTGGCCCTGCAACGGGCCAGTCCGGCCCAGCGCAAGATCATGGAAGAGCACTATGGCAGGTAAGCGCGTCCCTATTGGCCCGCCAACTCCCCAATCAATGCTCCCATTGGTTGCAGGTCCGAGCCAGAATCAGTTGCGCGCATCAAGAACCTCTATGTGGATTTGTGCCTGCCCAACACCTATGCCATCTATGAGGAGGAAAGCTTCAACATCATCAAGACCCACATCCAGCAGATTTCCAAAGGGCTGCGCCACGACCTTTTCTTCAAAATCATGGAGAAGATTTACAAGCGCGAGTGTTAAGGAGCTTCCCTTAGGGAAGAGACACTAGTTTGTGTTACAGCAAGGATTTTGTTGCAGGAAACGTATTAACTTATATATGAAGTAACTAGGGCTTTAGCATTTAGGGGGGGCTTCCTGCGAGGCAGCGCCGTTAGAGCAATACCCCGAGTATCTCGGTGTTAAGGTTTTTGTCTTAGTTTATATTTTTTATAATTAATAAATAAGGTTTAAAGGTTAGTCGCTTAACGTTACGAATTGTCCGAAGCACTTCATAGCGCGCTGACATTAACCAACTTAAAACGGAACGTCTGGGATTAGTTCGATTGCATGTTCCACGCACGTCTGCACAGTATACACGGTGTACCAGAATATAGTACGAGCGCAATCGCTCAGATATGAATAGAACAGCCAGGTAAAGGATATATTTATTTAAGATAAATAATACAATTGTTTACTGCGGCTTTTTCCTATAGAGATGCAGAAAAACAAGGTTATTTTCTTTGGTGCCATCGGAATCCCAAATTAACTCTGAAAGGTAAGTTTCATTGCGAATATTGCAACTGTTGGTCGGTTTTTTCCAACTTTTCGTTGAAAATTTCCAAAAAATCGAAAATTTTCAAATCACCCGCGCGTCCGTTGCCAGGCAACAACGGAATCAACACAGCAGCTGTCATTTTTTAAACAAATATCCCTTATGGAACCATTTTGACAACTGAAGTCATTTCAACCAGTGAAAAGTAAAAAAAAACGCGACAAAAATGTTGATAAAAGCTCGAAAGTAAGTAAAAGTTGATTGGTTTCTATTAATTTTAACTGGGTTTCGCCCGAGGCTCGGCTAGACACCCGGGATTCAAGAATCTACCAGGGAATGAGCGATTTGACCTCAAGGTGGCATGTTCATGGGTGGAAACGTTTAAGACCAAAATCGCGCGTCCCCCTGCATGTTCAGTGTCACTGGCAAGTTTTTGGGGCTTTCGGGCCGTGGTAGAATAGAATAGAAGAACCTTAATCACAGTTGGGTTCTTTGAGTGAACACACCTCTGATGTCAGTGACAACCTCGATTCTACTACCGCCTAAAAGCACGAAAAACTCTTCAGGTTGCAGCAAATGAAGCCAAAAGTTTAACTGTTTAACGAGTCATATACTTATCAATAAACCCTGCTCTTCTATAAACTACAGTCAGCTTAATTAATCCAGAGTCGTTGTCCATTGGGCATTGCGTGGGTCTAAACCGGCCTGGAGGCTCATTCCATTCCGTCTCGCGACATGCGGAAGCGCGCAAAGTCCTCAAAAACTATATTGTCGTCATCGTCGTTCTCATATCGAGCCCTGGAACATTCCCCATGTACTCTACATCGACTCTACTTTATCGGTTGGTGTGCGCCTTGCCTCTCAATCGACCTGGTTTTCTTCAGGGCGGCAGCCCGCTCCTTTTCCATCGATCCCGGAGCTGGATGGAGGAGCTTGAAGGGCACATCAGTAACCAGCTCACCGCCAAGAGTGCCACAGTTCAGCTTCACTCTCAACGAGTAGGAAATGACGATACCGATGGCATCAATGGGGCATTTGCCTTCGGGCACCTGCCCTCAATTGTCCGTTAACTACTCAAACACTAACCAAGTGGAAACCTTACCAGGGTGGAACTGGCCAAGTTAACGTCGTCATCGCGTAGACGGCCATCCAAAGCCACCCCACGTCTATCCTTGTTTGAGGACGCCAAAGGCACCAGGTAGACCACCTTGGTAAAACTAGCGCCGGGCGTGATCGGGCAGCCTTCGCGCGTCTCCAAACTGGCCACGTACTTGGAGAATTGCGCGTTTACCATGGTGACCTGGGAGCATTCGTCTCCGAAATAGACAGGGAAAGGTCTCAGTCCACAGGCTCACCTCGCAATGCTGCACCACGTAGACCTTGATGTTGCGCACCTGCTTGCGGGAGTTGTTGGAGATCATGATGTTGGCACCGATCTTCTCCCCATGGTAGTAGATGTCCTTGTCCAAGGTGACCTCCAAGTTGATCTTGCCGCTGGAGAAGGTGAAGCCTTTAGAGATGAGCGACGATGGAAGCCGATTACCGCTACGCGCTGAAACCCAATCAACAAGAGATGTGGGATCACGTGATTATGTCATATTGTTCAGAGGTTTATTGGTTCAAAAACGTCGTCAAGAGGACGTGATTTTTGGTTCTAATTCCGACGCAAGTTTGAATTTTGAAAAATGCAATACAGGAAGAGTGTGCGGATATACTTTACATGGAAGTTAGTATAGGAAACTTTCCTTAAACATCCAGCTGCGACAGCAGATTCACATATTCCTGAAGTCAAGGAAAACTGATGTTGTGAAGTGCGGTTATAAAGCAAAGTTGGGACGGTTCTATGACAGAACTGATGCATTTTCTGCTGGTTTTTTTTTATTGCTTCCGGTACCTACCTGAAGGCGCAAATTGTAACTTCTTAATGGCCAGCTGGACGGTGCTCCGCTTATGCCCTTTATCCTCCTCGTTATTTCCCACCCAGCACTTGACGTAATACTCCACCCCCAAGGGCTTGCCCTGGTCGTCTTCCCCTGGTTGAAGGGTCACCTGCCAAGCTTCCCCAATTAGACTCGAGTTGACTTACCCATCCCCAGTGCTTACCGAACAGGGGGCCATGTCGGGGAAGTGGAAAGTAAACGGAAACGCGTTGGGCCCCATTTTCTTCACCAGCTTCTCCTGAATGGCACTCAACTCGGCGTCTAATTAACGAAAAACCCCCTCCACTAATCAACCCATTTTAAGGCCCATTGCTAATACCTTTCTCCCTCTTAGTGGGTGCAACCTGCGCACTGGTAATGGTCATTTCCTTGCTGAATTTAACGCCCATGACCTCGTCCTCTTCTCGCCCATAGCGGTAGACCGTGACCACTGCGCAGAAAACGCGCCGCCCCTACAAAAACCCTTCAAATGCGAAAAAAAAACACAAAACCCTAAAGGTTTCGCTCACCTGCAGGTACCCATCCTCAAGCACGGCCACGCCATCGATGGGGTCGGTGTGGTCGAGGTGGTCGATGAAATCGCGCTTACCTAGATAGACTGTGACCTTACCATTGGGTGTGGTTTTCTTGAATACCTTGACTGCAACCACCATTGAAGAGAGAAGACGAGATGCGGGTGCGCTGGCAAGTGACAAAGACGCCCAAAACTACAGAAGACACTCTTTTTATATTAGCGCTTAGTCTAAACACCATTAAAACGACACATGGAAAGCACATTTTGTGGGTGCGCCTTAAAAATCCTATACAGGGTGTCTAGAAATTCATCCTATGCAAGCCTACCTGTTTTATTAGAAGGAAGACACTCTGATGATGGCTTGTGTGGCCAAAGTGAACGTTTGCCTGCTGATTTGGGTTTTTATGGGGGTTTTGTGGGGTTTCCTAACAGGATTAACTTCTCCGCTCTTCACTTAGGTAACAAACTAATTGGATGAGCTGGAAAAACTGTTTGCTCTAGAAGGCGACTAAATGGTTCAGGTGAAGCGCATTTAAATGCAATTAGGGTCTTGGTATGCGATATGCTGACGAATTTTGTGGCTGAAATGTTCAGAACTTCAATTTTGTTCTTTTGCTGTAGTTTATAATTTTTTCTATTCTGGTTGCTCTTTTCTGCGGGACTTTTTTTCTAGAAATAGTCTCTTTTCCGCTTAGTTACTCCTTTTTATTTATATATTTTTTTCTGTATTCTAATGTTCTTGCTGGTTTGCTCGTTCTCCTCCTGTTCAGCTAATTTTTTTATTTGCGATGGTTTTCTTCAGCTCCTTTTTAGACGGAAATCAAAGAAACGATTGGCGTCAGATTACGTCATATTTGGTGATAATTGGTGACTTTTACGTGTTTTTTACGTGATTATCTGGTTCGGTGCTAGATGCTTTTTAGCATCTTTAGCTTTAGCTGCTTCAATTGTTTATCAATTAATTGTAATTAGTATTAAATTATCAATAAATAATTAATATACATCTGAAGAACCTTGCAAACAAGCTTGAAAATAGGATTAACCACGATTGAAAGCGCACAAAAAAACAGTAATAATTAAAACTCTAGAAAAACAGTTCGTTAATTTATTAATTAAATGAATTCAGCAAATAGGATCAAAAAGTTTTTGAGGCACAATTTAACAAAAGGGCCACGTTGCCGTAAGGTGGGCAGTGCGGCAACGATGGCGCGTGGCCGAGCCAACAGAGCCCTGTAAAACATCTGATTACTTTGACACGGCACGGTGACAGTTGATTATCAGTAATGGCGGAAAGCAGTTGGACAATAACATTTACCTACAGAGAAATCATAAAAACTACGTTATAGCCCTGCAGGATATATTGGAGAGACAAAGCCCAAAGGACTTGGCCTGTATATAAGCGACTGGGTGTTATTTTCATACAGTCATAGGCCAGCTGCACACGTTGCATTTAAGTTTCCTCGCATTCTGTAATTAGGATGTTTGTATTTTTGTGATAGCTTCGCCAGAAGAGTTTGATTCGCGCGAAACAGTGAAAAAAAACTGAAAATTTTCCCTACGGGGCCGTTATGGTGAAAAGTGGTTGGGCACTTAACAGATAGCCATGGCGAACTTGAACTTTACAAGGAACATTGGAGGTAGCAGCCTCGGAAGGTCTAGTGTTAGTTTTGGAAGTAACTCTATGTCAGGGCATATTACCCCAGTGTTCGGGCAGAGACCACCATCCGAGAGAAGAACCATTCCGTCAATGGGGTAAGCGAGCAGGTTTTTCATTCAAGCCCCCATTGATATAGGTTAGGAGTGAGGGCTTTTCAAGGAAGCCCCGCTAGGTTGCTATTGCCAGGTGCTTAACAGCCATAGTCCGCGAATACACATGGTTCCTTTCAGGTTCAGTTTACTGATAAGATAGCAATGTACTTGGTTTTTTTGGCGCACCAATGTGAGCGATTTTATCTATCTCTCTGCGTGTATTTTTTATCTATGCCAGCTTGGGCCCAAGCCCGAAACCTTTGTCATATATCGGATTTTTTTCCTATTCAGCTGCTCAACCTCAAAAGGCACAGAATTTTACACAATTTTCTCAACCACCAATCGTTGTCACTCCTGACACCCCACTCTCTAGCCTTTCGTCAGTTCTTTTTGATGTAAGAACTGTTACTTTGCCCATTTACACCAGCCTAACTACTTAATGCTAACGTTAGGAGCGCTCTAGGCCCCCCCCAGTAAGTTTTGATGGGAAGTGATTGGTCCTCAACTCTTAAGACTTGAGGAAGAAAACGGCATTGGACTATTGTCTTGACCTTAACAATCCAGTCGAAATCCTCCATCCCCCATTTACTTCACTGCTTGCATCAAGGTTACTTTTGGCTCTGAAAGCCGACTTTTAATCAGCGAATGCGAAACGCATGAAAGAGTTCGATTCCCACGCAAAAAAACCCAAAATCTTGAAGCCTTCAGGCTGTTTAGTTAACAATTAACGTGAACACGCTGATGTTGTTGGTGAAGAGAAAGTTGGACAGTTTTTTATCAAACTTTTCGCTTCAAATTGTTCTAAGAAATGTCCGCATCGTTCTGGAAACAGTTAAATCGATAGGTCTTATCAGTTTAACTTGCTCGGAGATTATTATTGTTAAACAACCCGGAATCTTATCGGAATAATAGCAATGCTGAGAGCTTCAATTGCCTGCAGGTTGTTGTTATTTCGTTTGTTTGTTTTTGGGGTTTTCTACATTCGTATTTACATTTTAGGAGGCAACTGTTTAAACTGCGATTTATGAGACGGTTTCACTGGAAAAACACCTGGGATTGAGAGAGTGTTCAAATAAACCTCAAGCGAAACTGCAGAGTGTGTAAGACTTTGAAAAAGCCTAATATCTTTAAATGGAGAGCAGCAGGAAACTTGAAATTTTAGCAGAAAATTAACAAAAGCCTACGCACAATAAATGCTGCAAATTTGGACTAGAAAAATTGCCTCTGAAGTCCAAAAACGTTGTCAAGCCGTTGTGAGAACACTGGATAAAAAACTACATCTCTGTATCAAAAATATATAGGTACCTAGAAGCTCGATATTTCAGGCCAAAGCAGACAAAACCTTGTAGAATAATTCCCAGCGGTGCAGGAAAATGTTTAAAGAATTTGAAACGGGCGTAGGTTTCACACTTTAGCCAAAAGCGAACAAAACTCTCTAGCAAAAAATGAAGGAAATTGGAATTTTTGTGGCCCAGCACAGAGAGGAGAGTTTGCATAAAGAAAATGCCAAGAGCAGCTAGGAGCTTTTTTGGCCCAACCTGAACAAAACCCTACACAACCAATGATATAAATTTCAAATTTTCCAACAGCATCGGAAGATTTTTAAACCAGCTATTGCCCACGATGTTTACAAAAAACCGGACATTTCTATGAAGCTTGAAATTTCAATTTTTTCGTACTCATTTTCTGTGCTTTTATGTAAAATTGCAGCACAAGCATTCTAAATTTGTGTGTTTTTTTGTTGCAGAAACTCGAACCAAATGGGTAACATGAACACGTCCATGAACACGTTGGGTGGTTACAGTTCCTTCAACTCCGTGTTCGGTTCTGGGGACGGCAACACGCCCTCCCTACTCGACTTGAGCGAGTTTCCTTCGCTGACCAACCGAAATTCGGGCGATGTGCCGCAACCGAACCCTATGCCTGGGGCCAAGCCCTACGTGGGCATGGTGAAGCAGGTAAATGGTCGGACGGCGTTGGGCGGGGCCCTCCTACTGACCCGTTTTAGTTCCCCTTTCAGCCGACGTCCGAGTCGAGCGAATTCACTATGTCCAGCGAAGACTTTCCAGCGCTTCCGGGCACTCAGAACCGGGCCGAGGGTGCATCACCCGCCGGCAGCCAATCGGACGACAAGGCTGCGCTAGACGGGACGACGAACGATGCGCAAAGCTCCCAATCTGGCCTCAACCTACAATCAGGCGGTTCTCTTTCCGATAAGACTGGATCGAAACATGCAGGTAACATGTCTTGATTGTGATCCTTTAAACGCCTTTGAGGCCACTCTACTCGCTTTATGTTGCGCTCTCAGGTGGTATCAGATCGACGCCAGATGGCAGAGTGAGTAACATCCCCTCCAATATGGTGTCCGATCAGTTTGGTGTGGTGGGTTTGCTGGCGTTCCTTCGAGCCGCCGAGTCCGACCCAAACCTGGTCTCCCTCGCTCTCGGACAGGATCTCACTGTATTAGGATTGAATCTCAATTCTCCTGAGAATCTCTATCCGTCGTTCGGAGGACCTTGGGCTGACCATCCATGCCGGCCACAGGACGTCGACTTCCACGTGCCGCCCGAGTACATTATCAATCACACCATCAGGTAACCACTTTTTTAGCGCTTGTGATTGGCTCATCCCGTCGTTTTCCAGGAATAAACTCTCTCCGATGAAGCTGAATCAGTACAAAGAGGACGTGTTATTCTTCATGTTTTACACTAGTGTGGGTGATGTACTTCAAGTAGCGGCAGCTGCGGAACTGTGCGTAATTTTCGGGTCGCGATCAAGCTGCCCAAAGTGATGGCGATTTTCTTTTTCCGCAGCTATTCCCGAGAGTGGCGATACCATATGGAGGAGAAGGTGTGGATTACGCAGGTCCCAGGCATGGTGTTTCTCGAAAAGACGTCCAGTTATGAAAGAGGCACATACTACTTTTTCGACGTACAGAGTTGGAGAAAGGCAAGACAACCACACGCACTGCCGCCCACGAGGGCTTTAACTGTTTAGTTCTCTGGGGTGTTTTAGGTTGCGAAAGAATTTCACCTGGATTACAGTAAGCTCGAAGCGCGGCCCAATTTGGGCACGTGAACACACTTGGCTGATTCCATGACGCCCGTTTTTCCCGGGCATCCCTGCCGCGTATAAATAAATGAAAAGTGTATACATTATAATAAAACTTGTTAATTTTAAGGCTAATTTTGGTCTGGAGCGCGACCCGTCGCGCTCCATGGTTGGATAAGTCATAACAGTTTCAACAGCAAATAACGCACGATGGTTTTACATTGTAAAGATATACAGTTTTCATTTTATTTGTATATTAATTTGTACAATATTAATAAATACTTACTGATTTATTTTACATTTGAGTTGAAAGCGTACTCATATAGATCTCCGATTTTTCTGTGAGCACTGTTTATGTTGTTTAATATAGGAGAACTTTTGATTTTTTTTTTACTTCAATCAAGCGCGATATTCTACCGTGCAGGGCTTGCGATGGGGCGCTCCAAGTTCACATTTTACAAATTGGGATACCTACATGGACTCAGTTGTGAAAATTACTTTTTTTTGCATCACACCATCACAGGAGTAGTAATTTGCGACTAGTTTAAAGGTTTATCTTACGTCCTGTAAGACTGAGATGTTTGTTGAGCAATGGACACTAAAATTAAACAATTTTGGGCACTTTTCGAAAATTCACTAATCAAAACCGCCTGAAAACGTCAGCTTTTGTAGGTTAAACGTCATTCCCATGCCAACGTTGCTAATACGATGTACACATTCCTCAAATCGTCTATCCTTTTCTCTCTTGCGCTGGTAGATGACAGACAGCGCAATTGACAGGTTCTCCTAGCGTCATATTGCAAATTGTGGAGAGTTTGGCTGATTTTTTGTTAAATTAAACCCCACAAAATCCTAGTGTTTGTGAGTATTTAGTGTTAAAGTGTCCAATAGTGCCCCTTGTCTAAGGATTTGCTCGAGAAATAGGGGAATGGGCCCAGTTTTGCAAAAATGTAAGTACCCATTCCTTTCACATCTAGTCTTTGGGATTCTAAAGCTATCACCCGGCTAATCGCAGTGAAGCCCCCGTTTTTATGCATTTGAGACCCCAAATTCCATCAAGCGTAAAATAGGCCTCAAAGCCACTGTTTTGGGACTTCGTCGGGCAAACAATAAGCATCAGTGCAATGACCTTTCATCTGAGTACGAAAATTACACTGTTGCCAAGATGGCGCAACTCCAATAGCTTTTCCGTACTCCAATTGAATGTATGGATGAGATTTTGCTTGAAATTTCCAGAATAGCGGTGAAACTTGGCACAGTGTAGAGTTCATGTTTTGACATATCGGGCATCAAAATTGGACAGGGCTTTGCCCCATAAATTTTAACTAAGTCTTTTGTGCCGGTTTAGATCGAAATCGGCTGAAAATTTCGCATTTATCGCAAGGATTATTGCAAATGAGCTAAGATTTGGTAGGAAACATTTCAATATCAGAGTAGGGCTTTGCCCCCTTCGAGCCTTGTGAAAGTTTAGGGGCGCCAAATCTCCTAAACGGTTGAAAATATCGGATGAGTCGTTTGTGATCAAAAGTGTTCGTTCACTTTTCAGCAGAAGTTTCTAACCTCCAAACAGTTGACCCCCATTTTTGATGATCTGCTCAACGTTTTCACTTATATCTCGGAAACGGTTGGGAAAATCGAAATATTCATTAGGACTTTTTTGATAGAAAAAAAGATTTTTCGGTCATTAGGTGTTATTAAATATTCCTAACCTCCAAAAAGATAGAAGCTAAAAAAGGAAAACTGAGTCCTGAGATCCATTTCGGTTGAGCGTTTCTAGATCTATCTTTTCCGAACCTTTTCGATAGTGCGCCCTGAGTGCTGTTTTTGCATATTTATCACTTTTGGACTTTATCCAAATAGTAGATCATCTCATCCTTGGAAAATATGACGCTTTTTTTGGAAAATCACTGAACATTTTTCATTATTAAACTTCCAATCACCGTGCATCTTTAAATTGTTTAAAAATATAAAATATCAAACTAAAAAAAAAACTCCAATATATTCCTGGGTTTCAGTCAATTTTATTGTTTATTATTTAAAATGTTACAAATACGTTTCGGTGTCTTTCTCCACCATCATCAGTTTGTGTGTATAGTTGTTTCAACTATACACACAAACTGATGATGGTGGAGAAAGACACCGAAACGTATTTGTAACATTTTAAATAATAAACAATAAAATTGACTGAAACCCAGGAATATATTGGAGTGAATTGAGGTACAGTCAGGAAAATATACGAAATAAAAAAAAACACTAACACATCCGAATTATATTAATTTATTATAATTTCCATAAAATAATAACATTTACAATTATTATTCAGGTTACAGATTCTCCTATAACATAATACACCCTCTGTATGTATAATATAAGCTCATCAATTTAGTCATAAGGTAAAGCGTAGGTATGACTAAGAAACCTCGAGTGATTACTCAATTGAGACAGATCGAAATGTATTTGTTGTACAGTTGCAGTATCTGATATGACAGGCAAGGGAAACGATGAGGAAAGTAGAGACGATTTGTATCACATTCGGGAAATTTGAGAGGTCACAGCCAAGAGGCGCCTGAAAGGGTCCCCATCTAATCGTCCTCTTGGCTTGCGCTTAATGACACCGAGAAAAACACCAAGCCTGTGAGTGCAAAACACAGGACGACGACAGATATTTTTAGTTAACATCGATTACACTTAGAAAATGTCCATACGATTATCATAAAACCGAAGCCACTAGTAATTTACACCTATCTAGACCTACAACCTTAAGTTAACACGCATAACAAAGAGGAAAAATCAGTTTGGTTGATTTCTAGCCAATAAATTAAAGCCTCTATTTTCTCCAGTGGTGCAATCAGTCCTTGCCCATTTCTGCGCCCAGTCACGACCAACGGCTGTCTAGAGTTGTCACGGCAACCACACAGTTTGGGGCCGGACCGTTTGCACCGACACGACAGCTTAAATAATTAAAAACAGCTAAAGCAATTCCTAATGTGATAGTGTCCCTTAGTCTTGACTCCTCACTAAACTAGAAAAATTACCCTCCTAGATTCAGCCTTATGCTCTAAGACCAGTGAGTGTAGTACAAGGGCAAACCCCTAATTTATAACGAGATACAAAAACTAGTTTGTGCCGAGAAACCATGTGGTATTGTATACAAACCGAACATAATGTTGAAGCGACCACGGAAGTGTGTGATAGTTAAATTTGCACATTTAAATTCCCAATGACACTATGTTACAATGTAGGTATACATATGAGATTAACATTCACTTACGGTTATCTATTTAATTTTTATTTTTTTGATAATAACAATGTATGTTACACTGACGGTCATTTGCATTCTAACCAGCTACTTTTTAACGTAGGTGACTTGACTGACAGAGTGTCCCGACCTAGCGTGATCAATCCTGGTAGCAAACCGTTCCTATGGCAACCCTATGTTGCACTCTCTCTCTCTTGCTTGCGGATAATTGAGCCACTCTGTACACTCATGTTTAAAGCCCATCTAGGTCTAGACAAGCGCGCGCCAGCTCTCACCTTGTTTTGCCAAACAATATGACAACGCTATCGGAATCAATTTATTCGATTAACCAGCAAAATCCACACTTAAGGAAAAATCGTAACACTAATGGGGTCTTCCCCCATGAAAAAAAAAACAGATCTGAGCAATGAAACTCTTGAGCAACTAAAAACAACGTAAATAAATAAATACGCCTACTATATTGGGTGGGCGCATAGTGGGAACAGATCAATTTTAGCAACAGCATCCAGCTCAATGCGCCCGGTTAACCTATGAGAAAGTGTATGCACGCAAAATAAACCACTTCATTCACTCACTTGCACACAGAAATAATAAATACTTTGGTCCGACCAGCGGGAGCCTCTCAGAATGGATTTTTACAAAAGACAACCAACAAAGCGCACTTGCGTCCGAACTAGTCAGAGGGGCGTGTTGAAAAATCCCACTTCGGATAGTTGATATGTCGAGCCCTTCCGACCAATCCGGAACGCTAACCTTTGCTGATATTATTTACACATAAATCTTGACTAGTTTAAAACCATCGCGTTGCGGAAGAAGTGGAACGAGCCCTACTAGAATCCGAATTTTGATTGATCGGACACAATGTCCACATGTTATGTACAAGAATTTCGTTTAGACGCTCATTCCACTGTTTTTAACGCAATTTTTTTCCCGACCAATACAACACACACAACCATTCAGGGAGATGTTGTCGCCGCAAAAACAACAACGCAACGATAACGAAAAACGAACAAATGAATGAGGGCGAGAGGGCCGCCTCCAATGGGCGGCCCGACTACGATTGACAAGCGTCGGTCGCCCTTCATCGTATATCTCGCATGTTCTGCTTTGAGCCAAAGATTTTGAGCATTTGGTCCTCGTAGTCGGTGATGTTGCGCTTCATGATCTCCATGCAGGGGCCCAACAGACGCTCAAACGCTTCCACGTCCAAAACTGGAACAAAACGATTGCTTCTTTAGGTTTGAAACGGCGCTTAGTCAACAAATTGTTCAAAAGTTCTCGAATTAATTCCGAAGGAACCAAAGTGAAGCGTTGTTTAAACGGTGTTGAAGGGCGCAAGTTGACTTCTCGTCTGGTTATGGAGAAATCAGCCCTTGAAGACTGTGGTGCAGAACGGCGTCTGGTCAAAAAAATGTCCAAAGTCCTCGAACCCGTGATGGATTTAGCCAAAATTCCCGAAGCAATGAATGTGAAGCCTTCTTTCAAGGCTGCTGAGCTGTTAGGTTTTTATATTGAGAAGAAATACTCACAGGCCAGCTTGACGTCGCCATCAGCAAAGGCAGAGGCGGCGCGAGGTCTATGGGTGACCAGGGCCAGTTCCCCAAAGTAGCCGCCCTTGGCAATGCGGTTGATTTCGATCTCTTTGCCACTGTCGTCCAGCACGCTGATCATCACTTCCCCATTTTCCACAAAATACATCCCGTCTGCCGCGTCGCCCTAACATAAACCACAAATTGAGCTCTCATTGCGCTGCAATAAACAAGCCGGTTTTTTTACCTGTTTGATAATTCGTTCCCCTTTGCCAAATGTGCGCGGCACCAGCGCATCAGCCAGATTCATCCGCTCGTAGGGCTGCAAAGTCTTCAGCATTGGCACGCTCTCAATGAGAGCCTCGTACATCTTCCTCTTCTTGAAGGCAGACTTCAGCAAAATGCGCCTGAAAACAACCATATAAATCGCTCCAGTCCAGCAGCGCATCCACCATTAGGTAACCCACCTAAAAGTTTGCCGATCCATTGCCCATAAGGAGCCTTCGGTATGGGCCTTGATGGTGGCAGCTCTGGGCATGTTGTAGAGCAGCGCCAGCTCTCCAAAGCTGCCTCGATTGTCGTAGGTGTGAATATGAGCGGGTTCCTCTCTTGGATCCGCTTGGACGTACGCGTGGAAGATCCCACTGGAACAATCGAAAAATCCTGAATTTCTCCAATAAAACCAGCAGGAATTAGCCTGATTGCATGTAATCCAATTGAGGAAGTTAGCGCGAAACATTTGAATCGATTTTAGGAGCCGGCCGAGTGACGTCAAACGAGTTATTTAGCTTCCACCGACGTCACCAGTTTCCTTACACAACCGGAAAACCTTTAATATCGGTCTCACGCAATGGCCCTGCAGCCGCGTGGCTTTAATTTGTTGCCAAAGTCCCCAATCCAGGCAAAAGACATTAACTTGATCCAGAGGATCGTTAAAGGCGGGGATCGACACTGGCTTCGCCCTGGCTGTTGATGTCGGTCCACTCTGTATAGTTCGGGTCGCTTCATATATTAATAAACGTCTGGCCGGGGCAATAATTGTGAGGCCAACGTTGTTCTGCTAAAATACACGGAAAAATTGCGCTCCGGATTAGTTAACTGGGTTAATAATGGGTCTGGTTGGTTAAACTGGGTTGCATGCACTCTTTTAGGTTGAAAACAATTATTTACTAAACTGGTTTCATTCGCTTCATGACTTAAGTCGAAGGAAAAGCCATTGAAGTGCGCTTGAATGTTAACTAGTAGGACTCCAGAAGTTTTCTAGGATTTCTCGGCCAGTTACTGGGAAATGGTCTCTTGACGGTTGTAGTGCAGATATGGCGTAGTTGTGTATATTTTCCTGACTGTACTTCAATTTATTTCAAAAAATTTTCCTGGGTTTCAGTCAATTTTATTGTTTATTATTTAAAATGTTACAAATACGTTTCGGTGTCTTTCTCCACCATCATCAGTTTGTGTGTATAGTTGTTTCTACCTTCACATTTGACTGGTTATTTGGTCAAATAACCAGTCAAATGTGAAGGTAGAAACAACTATACACACAAACTGATGATGGTGGAGAAAGACACCGAAACGTATTTGTAACATTTTAAATAATAAACAATAAAATTGACTGAAACCCAGGAAATTTTTTTGAGATATGGCGTAGTCCAAAAGTGAGCAAAGTTTCCAAATTCATTCCGATAAAACTCCTTGATGAAATTAGCCCGAGGTCACACAGCAATGAAACTCAAGCTTCCTTTCAAGGCTGCTCAAAGACGCAAGCCGATATTTCTCCTAGTCATCGAGACGTCCTCTTTTGAAGGCTGCAGTGCAGAAAGGGCACAAAAGGAAAAAGTTTCCAACTTGCCACTGTTGCCAAGTGCAGTTTGTTCTCCCCAATTTCGACGAATCAATAGAATTCAGAAATCGATACCAGTACCTTACTGGTTTGGTTTGAATGAGAGCAGTTCCAAAGCCATTGGCAAACAATGCGCGCCGCTTACGACATTCGCAGCCTTACAACATGTTTATTTTCACCGAGCGATTGGGTCAGGCTTGCCATAATCATTTATAAACCAAAAAACCGATTACCATCCCGCTTCGTGTTATCATAAATTTGCCGAGTTTATTTTCGCACATGCGGCACATTCAGATGTTTCCAATTAACAGACGATTCCGCCAAAGTGCTCGAGAACGAATAGCGTTTTCATCGTTCATTTGTTCCATTCGATATTCTCCCGTTTACCCACGTAGCTGTAGCTGAGAGGCTAAACAGTTGTTTATTTGCTAGTTCAGCTGATGCTTAGTAGATGGGGCCACCATAAAGGGGTTATCCCCTATCGACTTGTCTGACTCTACAAGCGACCTTAAAATCTATGAAACATGTTATTAGCATGCAAATAGCAAGTTAATTAAACCAAGCCGTGATTTATCGGACCCCATGGGAACTAAACGTTTCCAAATTGCAGTTTCCTAGCCCATTCCAGCTCAACATAGCCCCAGGGCAAATGAAATGAGGTCCTAGATGGAACCGTCTCCTAGATGGAACTGGAATCGGGTACTGATACAAGTTAATCAATCCCGATTTGATGGATGGGCAACGTGCAAAAGCTGTGAGAATTCCACACAATGTTAAGCTCCTTAAGCCCCGGTGACGGCTGTGAAATTCTCACGTTTGTTTAATCGCATTTAGTTAAAAAAAAAACCTTGATAAGATCCAGAGGTTGACGTAATAAAAGCGGAAACTGAAAAACTACTCAACGAGTAGAATCGTCTCTAATCGACAATGAAGCCCATATCCAGATATCTGGCTGGGTTAATGCGAAACGGTCCTGGAAACCATGTTTTTCATATTCTTCAAAGCCTCCTCTATGAGGTCAGGGAGACCTCGATTCCGATATCTGAAGCTTTTGGAGACTTTCACTTACCTTTGAATAACATAGAAATTGTCACCATCATCACCCTGCTTGATCACCAGCTCATCCTTGGCCACCTTCCTCTCGAACATGGCATCCAGCACCTCATTCATTTGCTCCTTCTCCAGAGAGCGGAAGAGGAGGATGTTCCGCACCGCCTCGGACAAACATTGGCGCTGCTCATCCGACTTGGGAAAAATGGTGCGAGTCCCATCGTCATCCTCATCCTCCTCTGGATCGTACGTTTCCGCAAAGACCGATTTTCGCCGATTCTGGAAACGTCCAACTGGAGGCTCTGGAACAAGACACAATAAATCAATGTTGATTGCGCCTTTTATCAATCGCCTATCAAAACTATCATTAATGATGGAAAATTGACACCTTGGTGTAGGCCTGGGTAACACTGTGTGGTGTCTGTGTCGTGTCACACTTTTGCGATGATGTCGTTCTGTGCGTCTGTGTGCCCCAACACCTCGCCTCTAACGTCGGCACACAGTGGCATCAACGCAAAAGCGTCACACAACACAGACACAACACAGTGTTACCCAGGCCTACCTTGGTGGGAGCTGTGTGCTAATGCCTCCTCAATTTCCTCACCGGACGATGTCTTGCCAAATACACTCAACAAACTATCACTAGAGCGTACGTAAAAATGAATTAATGAAGATAATTTTTAATTAGAAAAAAACAATACTCTAATCCGTTGAACTTGACAATATTTACCCCCCCCCCAAATCTTCGAACACAGGGCTATTTTCAGTCTTGGAAGGACTAATATGGGATCAATCGATTCTCAAAGCGTCCGATACAATATTCATTGAACCAGGCTGACCTGGATGTCGCTGCGAATTATGGGCATTTCCTTAGTGTAACAACAGTCACACCAGGTTAGATCTGGTCATCGGTGCGGCCAGTGGGCATTTAAACGGCAAACTGGCACAATCACGAGCCTAATGCGAATGGTGAAAGCGTGTGCTTGATGTGCCAGATTGGGGCAGACCGAGGAAATGTCGCTGAGAATTGAACGTTGACGCTGATTAATGACTTTTTAATGAAATCACACCAGCGACCCAAGTAACTGACCTAATCCAATCAGAATGTTGTAAAACATTAGCTTGGACAAGGTCGAGGCTGGAAAAGTGTTAAGTCGTGCATTTTGTAATCCGTAAAATGCCCGTTTGATTGCATGCATATTGTGTTAACTGGATGGGTGGAAGAGACGTTCTGTTGAAGACTGTCACGTCGAGTTATGCAGTCATTGCGAAGAAGCCACTTAATGGATTCGGCTGAAATTCACATAGCGGTTAAAGTGAAGCTTCTCTTCAAGGCTGATGAAAGTCGCAAGTTGATGTCTCGTCTGGATAGGGAGAAATGAGTTTTTGAAGACTCTACTGCAGTCAAAAAATTTCTCAAGTTTCCTCATTCATTCCGAAGAAACCTTTTAAGGGATTTGGCTGAAATTCACGCAGCGCTAAAAGTAAAGTTTCCCTTCAAGACTGCTGAAAGCCACAAGTGGATGTCCCGTCTGGTTATAGAAAAATTAGCTCTTGAAGACCCTAGAGAAGAACGGCGCATTGTCAAAAAATGTCCCCAAAGTTCCCTCATTCATTCCGAAGCAACCCATTGTTGGATTTAGACCAAAATCACACCAATTTCAACGGAAAACTTCGCGATTTTTTGGCTTAAAACGGCCGGTTTGATAAGGCTAATCATTGCATAAATATAGCAGCTATGTTTAAACGAGTAAACAGCGCGACCGGGTGCCAAAAACTGACACAGATACAAATTGCATACGAATTAAATCGGGAAATCAGCCTTCAAGGAAACCTCCTGCCAATTTATCCACTTTACAGTGGCTGGCAGTCTACAGCCTGCAGCATAACCACTTACAATTACCTGACAAAACAGCCAATTCAACCTCAGACCTTAAGAGCGCAGAAAAGAACGGAGAAACCTACTTGCCAAAAGTACAAGCAAAAAAAATCAATCAAACTGCCTGAGACTTACCTTCCTCCTTGGACAGGGTGGACTCGTCTGGAGATAGGGGTTCTGAGGGGCCGGCGCCCTCATAGAGCTGAGCACTAGCCCGGGCCTCTCTCAGCCGATTAAAGTATTCGGCTGCATAGCAAACCACATCTCCAGGCTGCTCCAACAGGTAGCTGATGGTAAACTCCAGAAGAACCTCCCTGAGTTCGTCGGGCACCTGAACCCGGGCTCCCACACTGCCACCTCGGTTCATATTCCCTTCTTTTCTCGTAATTTTGAATGCGTTTGATTGCGCGGGGGCTCGAAACAACTGACGCTTACTGACGGGGGGGCGCAGGCAGGGTCACTCGATCACTGCCATATGTGGAGCCCTGGCTGAACGATTTTCTGGCTGTTGAACGTGCGACTCGCTGGCTGAAGGCTACGAAGCCACCATGAGTATGAGAACCGATGGAAAGTCCAGGCGCTGCAGCCAGTCAGGTTAGGGCCTTATGGGGATTTTCACTCGCAATTTGTCGATTTTCGCGATTGTTTGGACGCGACACACTCACTTCACAGCATTTTTGAGCGTTTCAATAGGCGTTTCTGTACACGGAGACCTTTAAGACTCGATCAATGATTAATGATCGGCGACCGACCTGACGACTGACAACTAGGTGACAGTACAGGTGGAAATGCCTTGAGCGCCGTGCTGCCGAGTGGTGCACGAAACAGGAACACATAGAGAAATCAGCCGGAGCTCTTGGCAGATTTTTGCAGTTTTTCATTAACTAACTCACAGCTCGTGGGTGAGGGCATGCAAACTAGCCTGATGATGACCGGGGAAAAAGCGCAAGGCAAATTTTGGGAATAGGAGGGCTGTGGTATCAGAGATTAGTAGTAACTAATCTCTGTTGGTATGAAGGTGGTTTAGATCATTGGCTCCGCTTGGCAACAGCGACGAGCGGAAAATAGCAGCTCGATAATGGCACGATATACCGGGTGATCAACTAACCAACATTGTTGCCAATCCAACGGAATTTTATTGGAAAATAACTCGTTTTATTCGCTTTAGGTCAGACGGCACTGGTTTACGCAAAGAACATTCGTTGTGCGCGAGCGCGAAATTTTGACGGAGCCCAGCTGATCGTCGAGATTGGCGCGCATTTCAAAAGATTTTGGCGCCGATAAAATCCATTACATGGATTTTGAAACTTCCACCCCCACTAATTGCATGCGAAAAATGTTTTAATGGTCAAGTTTTATGAAAATTGAGCAAAAGATTGATCCGAGAGCGAGTATTTAATTTAATTTTTTTAATATCCAAACCAAAAAAATTAGTTTTGGCGTTGTGCATTAATCACTGCAGCTGAATGAAATGCAGACAAACCTAA
The DNA here is from genome assembly GCA_024550625.1 of Dendroctonus valens. Classification (NCBI taxonomy): domain Eukaryota; kingdom Metazoa; phylum Arthropoda; class Insecta; order Coleoptera; family Curculionidae; genus Dendroctonus; species Dendroctonus valens. The sequence continues at coordinate 233,208 of JAJTJO010000360.1, forward strand.
ATGGCTCTAAATTTAAAATTAAATTAGTGAAAGATCGGCGTTTGGAGCGTTTTCCGTTTAGTTGTTGTTGACTTTCGTTACGTTAGAACGCGAAATTTGTCTTTGGAAATTTTGACATGCGAAGAGGCACTTTCTACAAAAATGTCCAGAATAAACAAACTGAAATCGAGCAACAAAGGAAAAGGCAATGAGTCATCCGAAGGGCCAGCAAGCAAACGATTATATGATTATGTAAGTTCTGTACGAATTTTTTTTGAAAAGCTGTACATTTAGTTCAGTTTTTTGTGGGCAACGGACGAAGTCGGTCATCGGTTCTTTGTTCATAAACGGGATAAATGTACCAATTTAGTGCCATTTAGGCAAATGCGGTCGATCATCTTGCCTGTTAACTACTGAATTTGATCCACATTTATTTTCAACTCCGTGTGGGAACTTATTGTAGGATTAATGGATAGACAATGGGGGGTGGAACGCTAGTTTGCAAATAAGCAGGTGAGAAGGATTATAAATCTATCAACCCTTAGCTTGAACTGGGTCTAGTTTTTCGAGAAACAATTGAAGTTTTATTCAGTTCTCTATTTCCTTTTCTTTCCACTCAAATAACTGGGTTTTCGACTAAGTTTTTACTACAGATTTTTTTCTTTTGTTTCAGGTTGTACAATGCAGCTTTCGGTAAGTTTAGCATTACTTAGCCATTGGCGGGTGGATCGTTAAAACGGTGTATGTGATTCTGGCCAAACAATTTAGATTTCGGACTGTTTTTTTTTAAATTTAAAAATTTAAACAAATTCTTTTTTTTTACATTTCGTGGTAGGGATTTTCAGGGGCTGGAATCCGTCCGAATAATTAATTTTATTTATGCATACTTTGCCCCTGGTTGCCATGTAGATGTAGATTTTTAGTCCCATTTTGTTGACTTGTGTTTTAATAAATATATAATTGTTTATATCATATAAATTCGACGTAGAACGACGAGGGAGTTTCTGGATTCTGGGTTGGGTTTTTCCAAGTTTTTATCTCATTTCTCTGAAACTAATTTAAAGTCACATTTTATTCTCAAACTAGAAGTTTTCAATGGTAATCGATTTTTATACGAACTTTTTCAATCTAAAATCAATTAGTTCTGCTATGAACTACACTTTTTATTTTCGTATAAGAAAGTTTGCGAAATTATTGACGTTTTTTTCTGTGATATAATCAACATTTTTTGACTTGTTCGAGCGGTTTTTAGCTTTTTTTTGGGTCGCAATCTTCCTTATTATGGACCCGAAAACTTCATATTCGTTATCGGGCAGCTTCTTAGGTCGGAAACAATCCATTGAACGCAAAAAAGACGGTTGTGAAATTTCAATTTTTGGTCGAAAATTTCAAAGGGGTTAATAAGGGAAATATTTTTCCAAAAAATTCAAGTCTCCCAAAATACCTCGAACTCGGCATCATTTTCACCGGAACGAGGCGAGGAATGCAACGAGCAGTTTAAATCCCATGAGGGACTCTTCAGATCCGAAATAAGCAACATTTTTTGACTTGTTCGAGCGGTTTTTAGCTTTTTTTTAGGTCGCAATCTTTGACGGGCCATATCTTCCTTATTATGAACCCGAAAACTTCATATTCGTTATCGGGCAGCTTCTTAGGTCGGAAACAATCCATTGAACGCAAAAAAGACGGTTGTGAAATTTCAATTTTTGGTCGAAAATTTCAAAGGGGTTAATAAGGGAAATATTTTTCCAAAAAATTCAAGTCTCCCAAAATACCTCGAACTCGGCATCATTTTCACCGGAACGAGGCGAAGAATGCAACGAGCAGTTTAAATCCCATGACGGACTCTTCAGATCCGAAATAATCAACATTTTTTGACTTGTTCGAGCGGTTTTTAGCTTTTTTTAGGTCGCAATCTTCCTTATTATGAACCCGAAAACTTCATATTCGTTATCGGGCAGCTTCTTAGGTCGGAAACAATCCATTGAACGCAAAAAACACGGTTGTGAAAATTCGATTTTTGGTCGAAAATTTCATAAGGGGTTAATAAGGGAAATATTTTTCCAAAAAATTCAAGTCTCTCAAAATTCCTCGAACTCTCCATCATTTTCACCGGGACGAGGCGAAGAATGCAACGAGCAGTTTAAATCCCATGACGGACTCTTCAGATCCGAAATAAGCAACATTTTTTGTCTTTTCGAGCGGTTTCTAGCTTTTTTAGGTCGCAATATTTAACGGGCCATATCTTCCTTATTATGAACTTTTATAAGATTTTTTTTTATTTCACTTTTATTAGATCATTTTTCGGTTTTTTCTTATTATACATCGTGAAATCCTCTCTAAAGAAACACCCCGTATGCAGTTTTCTTTGAGAATGGATTTTGATAATATTTACAGTTTCTTCATTTTTTTTTCAGTTGCCGAGTTCTCGACAAGCATGCGTCATCACAACGATCCAATAGGAATCAATCGCTCTGCGAAGGATCATCGAAAGTGCAGAGAAAGTGCTTTAGTTAATATTAATAGTAATAATTATTTGTGTTTATTTGCCTAATAAAACTGATTTAATTCCATTTTTATTGTTTGATTTTTTTACCTACACCTAAAATATGCTGCTGCCCTGATACAAATCGAATTATCGTCGAACGACTGAAATTTCCAATGAAACTGTGCGAAAACTCTCCATTGCTCCTGATATTCTCGCTACCTCCTTGAACATTCTGCTGCCCTGATACAAATCGAATTATCGTCGAACGACTGAAATTTCCAATGAAACTGTGCGAAAACTCTCCGTTGCTCCTGATATTCTCGCTACCTCCTTGAACATGCTGCTGCCCTGATACAAAGAAAAATTTCGTTTTGCCATTCAAATTTTGCAAATAGAGAGCTACTAGATCATCATAAAAAATAACGTAACGTTAAACTCCTGCTCCTGGTATCGGCTCGCTACCTCCTTAAGCATTCTGCTGCCCTGATACAATGAAAAATTTCGTTTTGCCATTCAAATTTTGCAAATAGAGAGCTACTAGATCCTCATAAAAATAACGTAACGTTAAACTCCTGCTCCTGATATCGGCTCGCTACCTCCTTAAACATTCTGCTGCCCTGATACATATAGAAAGTTCGTTTTGCCATTCAAATCTGACTTATAGAGAGCTACAAGACCCACATAAAAAATAACGTAACGTTAAACTCCTGCTCCTGATATCGGCTCGCTACCTCCTTAAGCATTCTGCTGCCCTGATACAATGAAAAATTTCGTTTTGCCATTCAAATTTTGCAAATAGAGAGCTACTAGATCCTCATAAAAAATAACGTAACGTTAAACTCCTGCTCCTGATATCGGCTCGCTACCTCCTTAAACATTCTGCTGCCCTGATACATATAGAAAGTTCGTTTTGCCATTCAAATCTGACTTATAGAGAGCTACAAGACCCACATAAAAAATAACGTAACGTTAAACTCCTGCTCCTGATATCGGCTCGCTACCTCCTTAAGCATGCTGCTGCCCTGATACAATGAAAAATTTCGTTTTGCCATTCAAATTTTGCAAATAGAGAGCTACTAGATCCTCATAAAAAATAACGTAACGTTAAACTCCTGCTCCTGATTTCGGCTCGCTACCTCCTTAAACATGCTGCTGCCCTGATACATATAGAAAGTTCGTTTTGCCATTCAAATCTAACTAATAGAGAGCTACTAGACCCACGTAAAAAATTACGTAACGTTAACTCCTGCTCCTGATATCTGCTCGCTACCTCCTTAAACATGCTGCTGCCCTGATACAAAGGAAAATTTCGTTTTGCCATTCAAATTTTCTTAATAGAGAGCTACTAGATCCACACAAAAAATAACGGAACGCTAAACTCCTGCTCGCTAGCTCCTTGAATATTCTGCTCTCCTGATGCAAACCGGATTTTTCGCAAAATAGGTTCTTTCGCTGCTTTCTTGAAAGTGAGCGGTTTTATCAGCAAAGTTTCGAGAATAGTGACCCACTAATCGACAAAGGAAATAACGGAACAAAGAAAAAACGTGTGCCGTTTATAATTTTTTATTTTCAACAATTGATTCACATGCTTTCTGCTCTTTACCATGTTTGCTAACTTAACATTAACCGATCCTGAGCGCATTAGTCTTCAGATGGGGCTTGGAAGGCATCATTTTGTTAGAATCCATCCAGCTTTGCGATCATCCACTGGGCGTTGTCCAATAACGACCCTGGTAAATTAAAATTCGAATTAGAAAAAAAGCCGTGAAATTGAATAATAAATTGAATACAAATCGAGTCCAGTCCTGTGCTACAGCCAGCTGTTTTCTTGATAAAACGGTGGGAAATTTCATGCAAATCGGCAACTCTTAGTGAATGCACTAAGAAAACAAAGTTTTGGTGCGGAATTTTTATCTAATAATCATCTATATGGCCCTGAAACTGAACCTAATAGTGGCGGCCACTGAAAACTGGGGAATTGGCCAAAATGGTACCCTTCCCTGGAAGCTTAAGTAAGTACTTAAGAAAACTGTGTTGAAACTTGAAAAATAAACAGTGTTGTGGCGGGTAATTCGAAAATATTGAAAATTACAGGATTAATTTGGTTGTCACTTGCATACCACCGTTTCAAAGCGGCGAATTTTTGAAGCTCGCAAGATCACAAAAATATCAAAAACACTGAAAAAAGTCAATTGATTCCAGCGACTAAAGAAAAAGTTCTGGCATTTTTTGTACCAAGATACTCAAGAATTCACCACTTTTGCCCAAAGTGGATGAACTCGAAGTGGAGTGTTACATAGGAACAAATTCACAGCGAGTTTCATTAAAATCCATCCTGTATCTCAGAAAACACAATTTTTTTAAACAACTTTGACCATCAATAGCTGAGGAGCCAGAACTTTTTTGTGAATAAAAGTTAGATCAGATCGTGTTTTTTGAGCCAAAGAATGTCGCAAAAGTACTCTTTTGATCACATACTTACGGGACACCCTGTATACAGTCCGCATTACTTAACTTGTTTCTTACCAACACGTTAGTAGGCGATTTCTAATGCATGTATGTCTCTGTACATGTGTAAATACCACCTAAAAATGGTCAATTCCAGAAAGGAAATGGCCTTCTTTCGGACAATGACTTCAGCAACTGAAGACAAAAGCAGGAGAAACGTTGTTATAATGGGCAGGAAAACGTGGGAAAGTATCCCTGCCCAATTCAAGCCGCTGGCTAATAGAATAAACTTCGTGCTGAGTCGATCAGCCCTAAACGTGGACCAGTACAGCAATACTCACAGTTTCACCAGCTTCCAAGCGGCCCTGGATAAGCTGGAAGAGAGCGCCTTTAGGCAACTGTACGAAAACGTGTGGATTATTGGAGGATGCAGCTTGTACAGCGTGAGTCCACATCCACATACCAATGCCATGTAACGCCCCTTGGTTCGTCCACAGGAAACCTTCAGTTCGCCCCAGTTCCATAGATTGTATTTGACAAAAATCCACAAAGAGTTTGATTGCGACACTTTCCTACCTGCATTACCTGGCAACCTGAGGAAGATTAGGTAAGAAGCTGCGATGATATAACGAAGGTGAAAAATCTGAAGAACTTGCACACCTTGCAGTGATCCAGCAGTGGCTGAGGGACTTCAAGAAGAGGGCGGCATTGAATACACCTTCCACGTGTTTGAAGCCACTAATAAATCGACGACTTTTAACCAAAATTAAAACAATATATTGATATGTCGATTGTAAATAATTAAAATATATAATTACATTGACTAACATAAAGTAGTTTTAGTTTATCACACAAATAAGACCGCGCTTTATCGCTCACTAATTTATCACGTAATTTTATTGGGGCTTTTGCATTATTACCGGCGAATCTTCAAAATACAACATCGTTTTAAACTATATTTGTATCAAGTCGTTTTGAAGCGATTACAGTTTAAATAGAACTCGAACTTCTTCTTTGGCTACTTAATTAAAAAAAAAAAACGAATTTTCAATGAAACTTTTAAACTTAAATCTATCGTGTTGCAGACATTTTCGCAAAAGGAATGTTACCATTTTTCCAACCCGATAAACTGGGTGAATCACCAGCGAAACCATCCTCATCGGAAGTTGCCATTGTGAACGAAACATCGGTCAATTTTAGTGCGTTTACACCTCTTCAAACGTAACAAACCTAGACATTGCCTCAACTCCTTAAATAGAAAGGTTCTGATCTTCAACTATAATTAACATTCGCATGGCATGTGGTATGGACAAGGTACCCAGTTGCAAATGAGAGAAACTGTCCAAACTGCCAGCTGGGCACTCAAATAATCTCAGTTGCTGGCTGCACATGTGGAAACAGTGATAACGAAAGTATTGCTTAAAGCCTACATAGCTTGTCGTCACAAATTCAAATTGTCGTCTCATCCTAATTAGTCTGACTACATGGCTGGCTTAGCGTTACAAAGCACTGGTTAGGGCTTCGTGTGCGGATTGGGGCAACTGATGCTTTTTCGTGTTGATGCTGATTTGTCGGTCGCCAATATTGGCCGCCTGATTCGACCAGTCGCCCGTTTGCACGGTGGTCCGGTAGAACTTCGATGTGGTCTTGTTGAAGATCGGCAGAAGCTCGTTGGCCTCATTGCTCAACGCCTTTTAAACAAACCTCGGTAAATCGGCAGGCCATTTTCGATTTTTTGGCGCAAACTACCTTCATGTAGATGACGGCATCGGTGCCGTAGCCCTCGCAGGAGAGCAGCACCAAGTCGCCGTGGAAATACCGGGCATATAGACGGGAGATGGGCAGTCCGTACCCGTATCCGGCCAATGGGACGGTGTGGGCGTCCGATTTGCTTGGTTGGGGCGCCGTCGAGTACATGTACTTGAACAGATGGTCTGTAGTGGAGCGCGGAATACCCCCACCTACGTCCGACATCTGCAAGCAGGCACAAACTTGCAAGGTAATTGACTGGGTTTTTGAGTAGTTTTTTCGTTTCAGGACATTCCTTTCCTTTTCCCTGTACTTAACAAGCACCACTTTCACTCTCTCACCTTCAAGCAGATGTCCTCTTTTCCCTTGGATACGGCGACTGTGATGGGGGGAAACTCGTTGCTGGAGTTGTGATACTCCATTACGGCTCGCATCGAGTTCTTGAACAGTTCGAAGAGCATGTGATAGAGATGCGATGGCACGTAGACAATGTTGATGTATTCTTCCTTTTGCAGGTCTGGAAAGCGAACATTCGGGTCAGTGTGAGGGAGAAAAAAAGCTGTGAGGGAGGAAACTACCATTGTGTTGGCCCTGATTGATGATCAAATCGGGCGAAGCCAAGTAGTACTGGTCGCATAGGAAGCGGGCATTTTCGTAGGCGTCTTTAATCACGCTCACCACGTCGCATTGCGTGTCGATGCAGCCAATGTATTTGCTTCGATTTGGGCCTGGGGCGTTCTCCAACTGGCCCCCGAAAATCAGCGCTGAAAATAATTTTACTGTTTTACCGTTAGAGAGATTGGGACACACTTTCCTACATCTACATCTAGAACCCGTTAAAATGGAAAATTATCAGCCCAATTCAGGAACTTACTGTGTTGATTAATCAGCATCCTGATGGAGATTCTGGACATGTAGAACCGATCTAGAAAGTACTGAATGCTGTGCTCAGTGTGGCAGTCCACGTCGTGGGATTCCTTCAGCTCAAGAACGCCCTGAGCCATCGTCTCCACAACGTCTGAGTGGCGATTTCTGATCTTCACCAGCTCGTTGCAGAAGTGCTCCATTGTGCCCGGTGTCGGGTCCTTCTTCTCGAACTCCAGGATTTCCTGAAAACTTCTCATGTACCTGAAAATCGAGATTTAGATGGAAACTGGGGGCGTGGACGGGAACCTCACCAATCGTTGACCGCAATCACCGAGGGCATTCGTAGAAGGTTTTGCGGAAGGAGTGCAATTTCCTTCATGATGTTGGCGAGACGGACTGGCAGCTCTTTTCTCAGGAAAATGAACGACCTCTCTTCGGATGCGTTCAGGCCTGGACAAAGAACAGCGTCAGATGGAGCCTTTGATTTTAACTTTTAACTTGGATCAACAATAATAAAGACATACTGGCTGTATCCTGGACGCAACTTTTTCCGCAAATTTCTGCTTTTCATAATGAGTCATTTTCTGGCCAATTTCCTCTCTAAACTGTGTCATTTTCAGTCATGGGGCCCGTAAAAGAATTAACACATAAAACGAGTAAACAACAGCAGCAGCAGCAGCGTGATTAATAATAAATTAACAGTGCAGCTACGCTCCCTATAGAATGACGCAACTGAAAACACATTTATCCCATTTATTTATTTTTTTTCGGAGATAAACATGCCAGGATGTTTGGGAACGCATGACTACATCGCAGGCTCTACGGGGGGATTTGGATAAAACCCCCATCCCCAGTCCAAAACCCATCAGGCAAGCACATAAACAATCATTGAAATCCGTCCTTGGATCGCAGACAACTTTGTTGTTTATCTACATGTTTATTAAGATCGATAAGCGTTGGAGCTGCGTTCAATATTTACCGATTGCACAACGGTATCTGTTCGTCAAGGCGCTCAAGAGCATCATAAAAGGTTCACTCCGAAAGTGATTACTACATGAAAATGTGCATTTGCCTGGCAACGTTTCAATGTCACTGCAAAAATCTATCTATGTAATGGACGTGGGAGGTGAATGATGCATGAGACACCACTGAATCCATCACGTTCATTCAATGAGATCAAACCCAGTATCAGGCGCATATTTATTGCAACGTTAATTTGTTATTGATTCGGGCTGATGCGTATGTTCGATTGAACAAGGTACAATGAAAGTGCCAATATGGAACGCAGTCGTTTTGGTATCTGCGAAACTCTCAATTTAGGCCACAGCACAGCTAGCAGGCGATTTGGGGCGGCAATTAGTTGCAAAGTTAATTGTTTAAGTGCAGAAACTGGGGATTTCCAATCGGAAACTATAGAGCAGGAACAGAAAATTTCGAACGCAGTTGACGAAGACACACGGTATTCTCAGATAGGATAATGCAACAGCGATTCTTTGTAAATTTGAGGAAAAAGCAATCCGAAGTTTCACATTTTTAAACAGAAAATTTCGAACGCAGACAAAAAACACTGCACTCTCTCGATCTCAAAATCGCTTGCACTGGAAAAAGGCCAAAATAGTGCAAATGATCACTCCGATATTAAGAAAAGTATGTGTGTGCAGCTTTCGGGAGTGTCCTTTTCAGGCAGAACCCAGCTGACAAGAGCGAATAGGTTAGAAACCTGTCCAGGAGGTGCCTGAGATTAGAACGGCTGGAACCATTTGACGTTTTCCAGCGTTTGATTAATAGTCACTGTCAAAGATGACAGTTGACGATTTGATTTTTTTCAAAGCCCTTTAGTCACTTTCAACCAGCCATATTTCCTGAACGGTTGCGAATTCGTAAACAATGACGGGGACCATTTCTGCTTGAAATCACCCATAGAATCCATAAAGCCACTGCTTTCGTATACAGCGACAGGCAGTTTCCGTGTGTGTCGGACAATGCCCACACTGAACCTTAACACACACCAACACACATACTTACCGAAATCAATAAACTTCTTAATGGACAACGGCGATGGATTGAACTGGGAATAAAAGTCCAACATTTTGGAAATGGTGTAGAAGCGAGCGGTGAGCCGCATTTTGAGACGATCGGACCGACTAGTATTGCACGCAAAGAAACAGCAACTGGGACTGAATTAAGCACGACTTTGTGAAAAACAACAGCGATCAAAGCATAGTTGTGTTTGCTTTGCGACAACACACTGATTAGTGATTAGTTCTGAACAATTGCGACCTTGCAAAATCCTTTAGGAATCGCCGATCTCGCGAGTCAACGTCAGTTCGGGTTAAAGGTCAAACTTCGCTGGATTGACAACAGTGTACAGGACCGTAACCCCATGATACAAGGAATACAAAGGAGGATTTTGCGCCGATCTGCGTGACGTCATGTGGTACTCTCTGCTGTGTTGCCACCAGTTGGATGTCCAATTTGGGCGTGGCCTAGCTTACTTAGTTACATTCGATGATTTTTTATAAATCTTCGATAAAATTACAAAATGCTATGCAGTGGGTTTTAAACTTGAAAGTGAAAAATTGCAAAAATTTATTTATTTTGTAGACTACCCTTGCAGGAAATGGTAGGTTCCCACATTATTTTCCACGGAATATTGGATTTGTGGTGCTGCTAATAAAATTGAAATTTTAATCCCAATGAAATCAAACTACAGGATGTATGCAAATGGCTTGTTGCTTCGGAGCGTCCACTCCTTTTTCACAATTTATCAGCTTTATTTTATTTAGTTTTTTAGCCCTTTAGAGTAATATACTAATTAAATTTCTTTGAAGCTTTTTGGCTACGACCAACCAGTTGTTCTTTGTGCGGTTTTGACTTTGGCAAATTTGGGGAAGGAACTGCACCAAGCTTAATATTTAAACCTGCTTTTGGCAAGTACCCTGAAAGTGCAAGTTGCAAGTTCCTCTCAAACCCATCATTTTGGAAATGTTTAGAGCATACTCTAGCATAAGCAACATTAAATGTGTCCGTACGCCAACAAGCATTTGCCCATAGCTTGCTTAAAATAATGCCTTTTGGAAATCTATGGAACGTTATTTCCAGGGTTTTACAATGTTTCGTAGCACTATTGCAACTGCACACCGCATTTTTTATATTACTGTTTTACCTTCAACTACTTAACATAAGTAAAATACTCAGTTGTTTGCTTAAAAAATTACCAAACACATTGGACTTTACCCACGAGGGTACCAGCTGACGTCATGCGCAAAAAAATCGAATCATGCCGTGACCCTGCCTAATTTGGAAGAAAATCCCCCGGCTCATCTACTGGATAGAGAGTGGTGACATTAAACCGGGTAAACCAGTGATGTTCTATTTAATTTTATTAAAAACAGGGATTTTCAATATAAATAAAAAATCACTGCATTGATCAGTGAACGTTCTAGACACTTTCGGTTGGCCACACTGGCCATGCCGTTTGAGTTGCCCTCACTGCTCATGCTGTCATCGCGTTCCTCAATGTGTGTAGTCTTTGACACTTATCAATTGATTGTTGGAGCTCCAGGGTGTGGGTTTCAAATTCAGAACTGAGTGTATTTATTATTTATTCACATTAATTTAATAGCTGGTAAGTAGCCATAAAAAATTGCCTTTTACCAGTAAGATCGTAAGCCATTATTCCCTACTTTGATTGGTTTCGATAGTTGTTAATCAGGCAGAAAAGGAAATGTTGCTCAATTTTTCTACATATGTCATAATTGTACTTCTGTGAATTCCCTAAAAATCGAATGTTCTAGATGGCCCCAGATAACCCAAGTCCTTGTCGTCTGTTATCACAAACTGTTCATTGCAATAACTGAAAGCTTAAGGCCTCGTTCAAACGACGATTCGAGAATTTAGAAATAATTTATTTCACATTCCATCAGATTTTCGCTACTGCGTAGCGTTAATAAAGTGCCGTGTAGAAGAACAACTGCTCATGCTGTTGCTGTTAAACCTCCAAAAACAAAGAAAGAGGAAATTTATGTACGTGTGCTTTGGGTGAAGGTGTCGTTTGAGTCCCTCCGAATGTTTCGTTTGTTCTTGTTTTACCTTAAAGAACACTTTTAATAAAGCAGTTTAAACGAAAAAAAATCCTGGATGGTCCATAATTAAGTCAAAAAAAACACTTTCAAACTTTGGAAATTTGCTTTCCCAAAACCAGCTGTTTATGCACGAAAATGAGACTGTCCGATGCTATTTGCTGTTAAATCGTGTTTGAGGTCTCAACAATTCATAACTCCACATGCAAATGTGTCGCTAAGATCCATAATAATTGTGTTTTTCGCAAAAGTTTGAGCATCTTTTGTAACGTCGCCCCTTAATTGGGGTTGTCTAGCGCGTCGATTGACAGATGGCGGATTAGTTGTCTATCGGGGAATTCAACAAAATCCGGTGTTGCCACGTATTTTTGAGTTGTTTTCCTTTCGGTTAATTTTGAGTTAGTTTGTTTCTGTTAGCATGGTTGAAGTGATTTTTTTAATGAAACTAAAAAAAAGTTAAAACGTTTTGCGCAATTTGGCAGCACAGCTCGAAATTTTGCCTGAAAATAGAGTTTTTTGGCTTCATTTATGGATCATCCAGGAATTTTTTTCGCTCAAACTGGTTAATTTAAAGTGTTCTTTAAGGTAAAACAGGAAAAAACTATAAATTCGAAGGGACACGTTCACCAGTGCTTTGTTTATATATCGTAGTTTCCCTTTCTTTTAAACTTTCCCTTGAAGTCCACTCAAAATACCGCACATTCAGTGAAAAAATCGGCGATCGTCCATAAATTAGACCATCAAAAGGTAATTCTAGACAAAAAAATTCCATGTGGTTCCTTTTCCAGAAAAGTTCTTCAATTGTACTAGGAAATTTTAAATTGTTTGTTTAATGCGGTCCTGGCATTTTTTGTGTTTTGGTTTTAATCCGTCTTGGATTTGAATAAACTAAAGTTCAATAATAACAATGACGAATTTACGCCAACAGATGACAAGGAGTTTTGTTGTCTCTTTCGGGAATATTTCAATTTCTACGTTTCCAAATCCAGGCTTTTGGAGCTTTTGGATGCGTCATTTGCCCACCTGTCGAGGGTAATAGGTCCGAAACCGGTCCTAGAAATGTTTGCTTACGACAATAATATCCTCTATATTTAGAACATGTTGCCAAATTGCAATTTCAGGGAAAAACGGCTGCGTAGCCTTATTTAAAAAAAAAACAACGAAGTGCCAACAAAGCATAGAGTGACAATTACGTCACCGTGATATGAGCGTGACAGACAACGTGGACGTCATGGTTTCCTTTGTTATCTTATGGCAAAGTTGTAAATTTCACTGAGTAAAAAGCGGTGGAAAAGCACGCTTTTCCCCATAAAGACTTCGCCAAATTGTTAGTAGCCGTATTATATACAGGGTGAACAGATTGCGAGCTTCAAACGCGAGGGCCTGATAAACTGGAAAAACTGCAAATTTTTGTCTTTAAATGTACGTTCACATCAAAATGCTGTTCACAAAATGTGTGTATGTGCAAAAATTTCTAAAAAATAGATATACAGGAGTGTTCCAGAAGCACACGATTAAAATGGTACTGCGACCAAAATCTCGAAAAATTATTAACTCAGAAGTGATTCCAGCACAAAAAAAAAGCATTTTTGGCGATCTCGCACTGTATATTTGTGTCGACTAATTATGAATTCTTATATTAAAAGCGATAAGCTTTCTAACATTTCCGGGGAAATTAGATAACGAATTGCATCAATTCCGACTAATATTAACTTTTCTTCTTTCTTCTAGTTACAAGGTGAAAGATGGGAAAAAAGAAGGGTAAGTGTTTGAGAAGCACACGTTTTGCACATTTTTAAGTGCTATACAGGGTGCTCCATAAACATGCCGGCAATTTTGGAACGTGGTAGTGCCCAATGACGTTTGCAGCGTTTTCGACCTACAGGGTGTTGAAATTAGACAGTTCATTCGATTTTTCCTTTCGCGTTTGCGCTCGTATAAAATCGGCGGTGGTGAAATTATTTGTGATTCTTTCTTTTAAAGTCAGAAACGAATTTAAATGGCGTTCGAAATACCAAAATTTTCCGGTTCGACCACCAATGCGCGAAGTAACATTATTAAACGTTAAAGTTAAACGCATACTCGTTTACGAATTCTTTGCCGATTCCACGATAAAATAGATGCCACCGTGCACGAAACATCAAAATACATTTTCGTCCACATATATATTTTTTTATTTTTGGTATTTTTTGGCGTTTTTTCGGAAATATTTTTGGACTGAATATTTTGATAAAATTCGCGTAAATAAAAATCAATCGAAGAAGAAATAGTTTCTTCAGTTCAGTCTTGAGCAGAATGCTAAATACTTGTCAATTCTCAACTCTCTACGTTAAGGGAAATCTGTGGGAAAGAGGGCTTGAACAGGCTGGATATGAAACGAATGTAAACCATGAGGTTTTAATGCCCTCCCTACTCGCATTTGAGAAACATGAACAAGTGCCGATACTCGGCAGACAAGTTTCTCAAACTCTGCTCATTTTTCAATGCTCAAGAACGTTCAGGATGTGACTTGGGAGGTTCCGTATTCACGTACGTGATGAGCAAAACTTCCGGAAAAACGAAGTATTCCGTATCCCCTGTAGTGACCTTACGTAATGGGACACCCTGTATAATTAAAGCCTATTACCATTACTTCTCGACACACTGTTGCATATGAAAGAATTCGTTCAATTTTAACACAAATTATTCTGAACTAGGTGGAAAGAAGAACGACAAGAAACAAAGTGGCGGTGGTGACCAGCCAGGGCCTTCAGGAGGCAGCAGTGGTGAGTAGCTTTTGCCAAAGTTTAAATTTTGTGTTTCTATCCAGCCATTTAAGAAATTTACTGGGAAATATTTTCAAAAATATTCGGTTCTAATGAAATCAAGGAAAAGCAAGTAATGAGAGGTTTTTCAGTTCCTCCGCAACGGGGCCAGGGCGATGTTCCACCCCAACAACAACAACAGCAAGCAGGGTAAATATATCATTCTTTGCGTATTAAATGAAGGATTTATAGCAAACGTTTCACTTGCATCCGATAATTATTGACTTTGGGTTTAATTTTAATGTATGTTGTCTGCTAGCGCCGGAAAGGCTAAAGGTCGGCAGCAACAAGCTGAAGCTCAAAGAGCTCCACAGGTATGTAAATGCGTAAACAATTGAGGAAAAGCGACATTCATTTATACTGATTTCTCGTTTTGCAGCAACCCGGTCCGTCTCAACAACCGGAAACTCCCCCAATTCAACCCCAGCCCCGTCAAGGTAGGAGAATAAAGTGGATTTAGTTCCATTATTCGTTAATTTGAGTAAAAATTGTCTCAAAAAAGATTTCACATTTTGCGTGAATAAAAAGCGCTGCGTTCCAGATCGTAGGATTGGATGTGAAAAGTTCTGCTTTTTAGTGCACTTAACAGCAATTTCACTTTGCAGGTCCAATGCAACAACCATTACCAGCAGGACGAGGTTTGTAATTTTTGAAATTATCCATTTCATCTTAACTGTTACTTACATTAGCTTTGTGTTAAGGTATGCCCCCAGGGCTACAGGCTCAGCAGCCTTCTCAAGGAGGACCAGTCGGGAGACAGCAACAAGGTATAGTTTTGTGGTTTCGCACGTTTCTGCGATTTTATTCCATGGTATTTATCTTAAGGTGGCCCTCCAATGCAACCAGGTCAACAAACTCCCGGAGTATCGGCTTGGGGACAGAAGCAAGGTATGCGTTTGAAGTTTCACAAGTTCTTTCCTAGCTTTACATGTGAGTATGTTTCCGATTTATTTACATAAAGTTTCTGTTCAGGCGGCCCTCCAATGCAACAAGTTGAGCAGCCTCCTCAAAGAGGACCAGCCGGGGGACAGCAACAAGGTATAGTTTTGTGGTTTCGCACGTTTCTGCGATTTTATTGCATGGTATTTATCTTAAGGTGGCCCTCCAATGCAACCAGGTCAACAAACTCCCGGAGTATCGGCTTGGGGACAGAAGCAAGGTATGCGTTTGAAGTTTCACAAGTTCTTTCCTAGCTTTACATGTGAGTATGTTTCCGATTTATTTACATAAAGTTTCTGTTCAGGTGGCCCTCCAATGCAACAAGTTCAGCAGCCTCCTCAAAGAGGACCAGCCGGAGGACAGCAACAAGGTATGGCTTTTTAGTTTCACAAGTTCTTTCCCAGCGTTTTACGGTTGAGTGTGTTTCCGATTTATTTACATAAAGTTTCTGTTCAGGTGGCCCTCCAATGCAACAAGTTCAGCAGCCTCCTCAAAGAGGACCAGCCGGAGGACAGCAACAAGGTATGGCTTTTTAGTTTCACAAGTTCTTTCCCAGCGTTTTACGGTTGAGTGTGTTTCCGATTTATTTACATAAAGTTTCTGTTCAGGCGGTCCTCCAATGCAACAAGTTCAGCAGCCTCCTCAAAGAGGACCAGCCGGAGGACAGCAACAAGGTATGGCGTTATGGTTTACAAGTTATTTCGTAGATTTACGGGTGACTGTGTTTCCGATTTATTTACATAAAGTTTCTGTTCAGGCGGCCCTCCAATGCAGCAATTTCAGCAGTATCCTCAAAGAGGACCAGCCGGAGGACAGCAACAAGGTATGACTTTTTAGTTTCACAAGTTCTTTCCCAGCGTTTTACGGTTGAGTGTGTTTCCGATTTATTAACATAAAGTTTCTATTCAGGCGGTCCTCCAATGCAACAAGTTCAGCAGCCTCCTCAAAGAGGACCAGCCGGAGGACAGCAACAAGGTATGGCTTTATGGTTTACAAGTTATTTCGTAGATTTACGGGTGACTGTGTTTCCGATTTATTTACATAAAGTTTCTGTGCAGGCGGCCCTCCAATGCAGCAATTTCAGCAGTATCCTCAAAGAGGACCAGCCGGGGGACAGCAACAAGGTATGGACTTTTTAGTTTCACAAGTTCTTTCCCAGCGTTTTACGGTTGAGTGTGTTTCCGATTTATTAACATAAAGTTTCTATTCAGGCGGTCCTCCAATGCAACAAGTTCAGCAGCCTCCTCAAAGAGGACCAGCCGGGGGACAGCAACAAGGTATGGCTTTTTAGTTTCACAAGTTCTTTCCCAGCGTTTTACGGTTGAGTGTGTTTCCGATTTATTTACATAAAGTTTCTGTTCAGGCGGCCCTCCAATGCAGCAAGTTCAGCAGTATCCTCAAAGAGGACCAGCCGGGGGACAGCAACAAGGTATAGTTTTGTAGTTTCGCACGTTTCTGCTAACTTTGCATGTGCGTGTCTTTTCGATTTGAGTGCATGGTGTTTGTCTTAAGGTGGCCCTCCGATGCAACCAGGTCAACAAACTCCCGGAGTATCGGCTTGGGGACAGAAGAAAGGTATGCGTTTGAAGTTTCACAAGTTCTTTCCTTGCTTTACATCTGAATATGTTGCCGATTTATTTACATAAAGTTTCTGTTCAGGTGACCCT
Source organism: Dendroctonus valens (assembly GCA_024550625.1). NCBI lineage: Eukaryota > Metazoa > Arthropoda > Insecta > Coleoptera > Curculionidae > Dendroctonus > Dendroctonus valens. The sequence goes on from JAJTJO010000360.1 coordinate 250,231, forward strand.
CAAATGCAACAAGTACAGCAACCTCCTCAAAGAGGACCAGCCGGAGGACAGCAACAAGGTATGGCTTTATAGTTTCACAAGTTCTGTCGTAGATTTACAGGGGAGTGTGTTTCCGATTTACTTACATAAAGTTTCTATTCAGGCGGCCCTCCTATGCAGCAAGTTCAGCAGTATCCTCAAAGACGACAAGCCGCGGGACAGCAACAAGGTATAGTTTTGTAGTTTCGCACGTTTTTTCCTAATTTTGCAAGTGCATGTTTTCCGATTTAATTGCATGGCGTTTTTCTTTAGGTGGCCCTCAAATGCAACAAGTACAGCAACCTCCTCAAAGAGGACCAGCCGGAGGACAGCAACAAGGTATAGTTTTGTAGTTTCGCACGTTTTTTCCTAATTTTGCAAGTGCATGTTTTCCGATTTAATTGCATGGCGTTTTTCTTAAGGTGGTGCGCAAATGCAACAAGTTCAGCCGCCTCCTCAAAGAGGACAAGCCGCGGGACAGCAACAAGGTATAGTTTTGTAGTGTCGCACGTTTCTGCTAACTTTGCAAGTGCGTGTCTTTTCGATTTGATTGCATGGTGTTTGTCTTAAGGTGGCCCTCCAATGCAAACAGGTCAGCAAACTCCCAGAGTATCGGCTTGGGGACAAAGGCAAGGTATGCGTTTGAAGTTTCACAAGTTCGATCCTAGCTTTACACGTGAGTGTGTTTCCGATTTATTTACATAAAATTTCTGTTCAGGGGGCCCTCAAATGCAACAAGTTCAGCAGCCTCCTCAAAGAGGACCAGCCGGGGGACAGCAACAAGGTATAGTTTTGTAGTTTCGCACGTTGTTCCTAGTTTAGCAAGTGCATGTTTTCCGATTTAATTGCATGGCGTTTTTGTTAAGGTCGCCCTGAAGTGCAACCAGGTCAGCAGTCTCCTCAAATAGAAACAGCTGCGGGACAGCAACAAGGTATACATTAGTAGTTTCACACGTTTTTTAAGCTTCATAAGACCGTGTTTTCAATGTGTTTATATGGAGTTTCTCTTAAAGGTGGTCCTCCAAAGCAGAAACATCAGCAAGCAGGGCCAGCTGGAGGACCGCCGCAACAAGGACAAGGTTTGTGGTTTTACATCCTTTAAATAGAGAACTAGACATTCTACAGGACGATCACAAGTTCACGTATTGTTTCTAGAGGGCATAATCGAACCTGACGGGTAAAAGATCAAATTTCACGATTTTCTGTAGGATATTAAGTGATGAAGATCCAACTTGTTTACGTAATATTTGCGGTGTTTAATCAATTAATTTAATTGAGTTAAATGTTTTTTTTTTTATGTTTAACAGCAAGACGGTTTGCATTCATTTAAATAATTTACGAATTTCGAATTTTTTCAAATAGACAGCGGGGGAGTTCAAGCATCAGAAGTGGTTTCGGGAATGGCCGGAATGCAGGTAGCCCGAGTAGTCGGCAAAGGCGATGAAGAATTAGTGTCAAAACATAGAAAACTGCCCGGAAACAAAGGGCGTGTTATTAAAGTGGAAACCAACCACTTACAACTGAATTTAGGACTGCTCGATACTGCTTACCATTACGATGTAGCAATTGAGCCGGACAAACCGAAAGCGCTGATGCGACCAGTAATGGAGAGTTTTCGGCGGAAGTTCTTTCCCAACAAGTAAGCAATTTTGCGCTTTACCGACTTATAATTGGGGTGCTTTGATTTCCATACAGACACCCGGCATTTGATGGCAAGAAGAATTGGTATACAGCAAGTCCGCTCACCAATAACGAGAACGACATCATCGAATCAGATATTTCAATCAATGAGGATGAACGTAAAAAGGATTTCAAAGTGACGGTTAAATTTGCGAACAAAGTCGACTTGACGAAGCTGCGCAACTTTCTTACTCAACCAGTTACGCCGCAAGAAGCTATTCAAGTGGTTGACGTTGTTTTGAGAATGGCACCGGTCCAAACTTGCATTCCCGTCGGTAAATCTTTCTTCGTGAAACCGACCAATGGCATTATCGAACTGGGCGAGGGTAAGTTACAGTTTATGCTAAACTTAGAAATAATTGTTAATCTACTGCATATTTTCCAGGCATGGAAATGTATCATGGCTTTTTTCAATCAACAATTAGAGGTTGGAAGCCATTCTTGAACGTGGACGTGGCCCACAAAGCTTTTCCCAAGAACATCAATGTGATCGATTCATTCGTCGAGGTTCTATCAACGTACCGAGTAAAAATCACCCCCGAAAACCTAAGTCGATTGGATCACACGCAATTGCAAACGTTAACCAAATTCATAAGGAATCTGAGAGTCACGTGCATGATACCTAATGTGCACTCTTCCCGTAAAAATTACAAAGTGAACGGAGTGGAAGGGTCGGCACGCGATTCCAAGTTTAATTTTAATAATGTGCTAATGAGTGTCGAGGAATATTTTCTCAAAATGAAGAACTATCGGTTGAAGTATCCACAGCTGCCGACCCTGTGGGTTGGCAACGCCAACAGAGCAGACAAAATACTGCTGCCCATCGAACTCTGTACGATCCTCGAAGGTCAACCGGTACAGAGGAAAATGACGGAGGAACAAACCCGGAATATGATCAAGTAAGTTGTAAGAATAAGTTTGAATTTGAGGATTTCCTCATTGTTCCCTTGCAGACAGTCAGCAACTAATACGACACTTCGCAAACGCAAAATTATGGATGGAATCAAGCGCTCGAATTTCAATGAGTCGCCAACTGTGAAAGAATTTGGCTTTTCTGTTGGCGACCAATTCCTGCAGTTGGACGCCAGAGTTTTGCCGCCGCCCGAATTGAAATACAAGAGTCGCTCGTGCAAAGTGACCAAAGGCGTGTGGCGGTCCGATTCGTTCTTAAATCCCGTAACGATCAACAGATGGACGTTCGTTTGTGCTAACCGTTACCCCCCAAGACCCGATGAGTACAGCAACATGGTTTCGATGGTAAGTCATAGTCATAATCACCTAGATCGCCTCTTTAGTGGTGTATTTCGATTTCAGTTTGAGAGGTCGGCCAGAGAGGTGGGAATGGCGTTCACCTCCAAAGCCACTATGCCTTTCATCAATGTGCCGGGTCGCCAGACCTACAACGACGCCTTGCAAGTGTTCAAATCGATTAAGGACAAATACGATGTGGTTTTCGTGATTGTACCGGACAATGGTCCGCAGTATTCCTATGTCAAGAAGGCGGCCGAAATCGCCGTGGGTTGTCTAACTCAGTGCATCAAAGCGGGAACCGTTAGCAGGCGGATGAATCCCCAAACTGTCGCTAACATTCTTCTAAAGGTCAACAGTAAGATGAATGGTGTGAATCATGCAATTTCGAATCGACCAGATATTATGAAAAAGCCGGTGATGATGATGGGCGCGGACGTGACCCATCCCGGACCGGACGCCCAACACATACCGAGTGTTGCGGCCGTAACCGCTTCCCACGATCCGAAAGCGTTCCAGTACAACATCTGCTTGCAGCTGCAAAGTCCCACAGTCGAAATCATTGCCGACCTGCAAAGCATCACCGAGGAGCATCTGCGCTTCTTTTATGAGAAGACACGCGTCAAACCGGAAGCGATCGTCTTTTTCAGAGACGGTGTCTCCGAAGGACAATTCGAGCATGTGAGACGAGCAGAGATCACGGCAATTCGAGCGGCTTGCAAGAAAATGCAGAGCGAAGATTTTGAGCCAAAAATCACTTTCCTGGTAGTGCAGAAGCGCCACCACACCAGGATGTTTCCAATGGATCCGAGAGACTCGGAGGACCGAAACCTAAACGTTCCCGCAGGTGAGTCCAATTCATTTTCACTCACCGAACGTCATTGATATCCTGTAGCGACTCATAACATACAAGGTTTTTCTCAAACACCCTGTATAAAGTATATAGGGTGTTTGATTTTCCAAAACCGCTTTGTTTGCATTCGAACATTCGTAGGTTTTGCGAGTGCGACTGTCTCAGGTGCAACATTTTCTTTAAAAAGCCATTTTTTACAAAACAACTTTAGAAGGTGAAAGGCAATTCAGAGTGATCTTCACAATTTTTTTTAAGAGCGTTTCTTATAAACAGTGCGTAATGACCTTTTGGATCAAGCATTTGGTAAACTGTCAATTCCGCAATTAGTTTTGTGAGAGAATTGAACCCATAGAACGTTAGGAAGAAAATCTAATGTAGAAGACTTAAGGACTCATTAAAATGATGTTTTTGCCAGGAACTTGTGTGGACAGCCATATCGCCCATCCATACATGCAGGATTTCTACCTAGTGTCCCATGCCAGTATACAGGGTGTGGCCAAACCGACCAAGTACGTCACTCTGTGGGACGACAACAATATGTGTAACGATGATATTGAGCAGTTGGCCTACTATTTGTGCCACATGTTTACCCGATGCACCCGATCGGTCAGTTATCCAGCGCCCACCTATTACGCGCATTTGGCAGCAGCCAGAGGAAGAGTCTACATTGAAAACGACCTACTGGACATGGCGCATCTTCAAGATGAATATCAGAAAGTCCAAATTTTGAAATCAATCCGGAAAGGTTTTCCAATGTTTTTTGTTTAATTCTTCATTTATTTCTATAGCTGTTTGCATTAATGGGTTTATATTATATTCCGCTAATTATGCTTATTATATCGTTATTTTGTTTTAATTTTTCCTCGCAAATATCACTTATTTTAACCACTTGAACTAACTTTATGCAACATAAGGATCCATACAAATTGCCATAACTGAATTTACCTAAATGGTACTCGCAATGAAATGAAAAGAAGTGAACACAGTTGAAATTAAAGCGCTTCGCTGACTGAAATGGCCGGTTTTCTGCACACGAAGAAAACGCTGTCGTACTCGTAGTGAACCATCGAAAACGGGTTCTGACAATATCTGGTTTTCACTCCTGTTTCACATTTTTCCATGCGAAACCCCACCTTTTGTATCACGTCGCAGACGACCTTAAAACTGGGCTCGATGCTCTTCTCGTTCCTCACGTCCGCATAGTGGTAGAGCAGAGGACCCAGATTGATCCACAGGCCGCCGGGTTTCAATATTTCGAATATCGTTTCTATGAATTGCACCACGTTTGGGGCGCAATCGATAAAGAAGCACGTCGCTACACAATCCCAATCCTCTTTCGTTGTGTAGACTTCGAGAAAATCGCCTGCAGTCATGGAAAAACTACTATCAGGCGATGGTCTCGGCTTCACATCGGGAAAACTGCAAACAAAAATTCCCGCTTGAGTTATCGTCGCAAAATTCATCAGGAAATTCCCCAGAAAAACTCAACTCTCAAACGGTCCGTATATTTCTTTATTTCGTGATAAAAACACATTATAATTGTACAAAATATGCATTACCTACTAGCCAAATTCCCGAAAAGAAAATGTATTTTTAACAGCTAATACTTCAGGGAAAGACAATCAAATGAAGTCACTGGATTAATTCGGGTTTCCGGATTCAAAACTTGCTGTTAAATGAAACGCTACCATCGAAAAGAATCGTTAGCAAAAATGCTGGTTTTTTGGAACCTTTTCCAATTAAGAGACACTGGAAATGGAAGTGACTTTCTTCGACGGAAACGCCTGATAATTGCGCTGATCCAGAAACAATCGTTTCCAGCCCTCTCGGGTCTCCTTGTTGAAGATCACGTAGAACAAAAACATGAGGAAGCCTTGGAAGATGGAACCGACTGTGAAAATGTAGACGCAAACTACTTTCAGCCAGTCCCAGGGGATGAAATTGGAGATGAGGCCAAAAAGCCAGGGAATGCCCAGCACGGAAAACAGCAGAACAGCCAGTTTAATGTGCTGGATGGTGGCGCTCCGCGAGTGAAATTTATCGAGTTTGCCGCGCGTCAGTTCGAACATTATTTTGCAAAAAACGCCGCAATTGATGAAAAGAGCTGCGACTACCGGCAGGTAGAGGCCGAGAAAGAGGTAGAGACCGTTCGGGTAGCAGAACCGCTCTCTGTAGTAAGTGCTGGGGTTGGAAATCACCACATAGGCAGAAGGAACCACTCCGAAGCCCCAACCGAAGACGATGGACTTGAGAAGCAGATGGTTCGGCATGGGGCCGAACACCCGAACGAACCTCAAATACTGGCAGAAGGCGTAGATGAGCATCCAGGCGAACTTGCTGATGATCACATACTGAAGAATGCATCCGGCCACCGGACAGGCGAACAGCTTCGAAGCGTTCATGTACATGAAGATGATTTCCAGCAAAGTAGCCACGGACAGATGGAGCAGAATCTGCGTCCCAGACTTGTCCCTCCAAGACCTGAACAGGCAGGAGGTGAGGAAGATCCCCAATATCCCCAAAAGACTCAGCAGACTCCCCAATGCGGTGATCACGCTCAGAATCTGATCGTTGGTGCCTTCAATCGACTCATCGTTCTGCTTGTTCAGCACCAACAAAGCCAGATGAGTGAGGTGAGAGTAGGAGCACACATGCAGGCTGGATTGGTTGTTGAAAGTGCCCTCATAACTACTGCCGGATGACGACCAATTTCCTCGCTTCGGCTCCCGCAAATCCCCATAGTCCCAAAAGGCGCAATTCAGAAAGGGCCGCCCCTGCGCGTTCACCAGCAGAGGCACGGGGCTCTGCAGGTAATTCTCATAGTTGGGGATATTCAAATTCACCACCAAATCAGCCACATTACGCGTGTTGGAAGGAAAGAACTTATCATTCAAGTAAATCAACGCAACCACAGTGGCATTGGTCAAGTTGCTAGCTACGATCTCATCAATATCACTGGTGGAAATGTTCAGCGCCAGCTTCACCTCCTCCAAGTCCTCAATGCCCTCGAACCCGCTGGAAACCTGAATGTCCCGAATGGAGTGATTTCGATAGAGCACAAATCCCGACACATTCTGAGCAATCGGGTTGAACGAGTGGACAATCACCTTGTCCTTCAACAAGCTCGAAGGCTCGGACATGTTGAGCACCAGAAGCTCGCTGGCTCTCAGATAGGAGTCGGTTACATTCAGAGTCTCCTGAGCGGTGAAGAGCAGATTCAGGTCCTTGCCCAGCAGGGCGTCCAGGATATTGAGCAACCCATCCAGAACGGAGCTGTTGACGATCAACTGGGAGGACTTATCCAGAAGCTGCGACACTATGTATAGATCAATCAGCGTCAGGTCAGTGGTGCTCACAATATCAGTGACATTCTGGAAAACCTTCTGGGAGATGGAGAGGTTGAGATAGGACTGCAACAACAAGGTGTCGTGGTTTAGATCGCGCTCCGCCGAACAGTTGCCGTAAATTTCCCTCCAGTGCAAGCCATGGAGGAAATCGCCGTCGCAGAACCGAGAAACCGGAGAGCCGTCAGCTTGCAGGCAGATCTCCGAGGGGAGAACTGTGCGAAAGCGACGCGCAAACGGCCAAGTTAAGTTGCGGTAAACTCCCGGCAGACAGTAGTCGCTGCTCCTCACATACTCCACTTCTATGTGCTCTGGATAGCTCTGCAGCAGCTCATTCAGCTGGTGGAAATCGGCCACCAGCCCCGGGCGTGGGTTGTAAGTGCTGGCATGCACCACCAAGTCGGCAAACGAGCCTCTGGCGAATTCCTCCACCTTCATTAGGCGCACTTTAGCGAACCTCTTCAGGGGCTGCTTCACGTCGTCGATCAGCAAATTGAGCTGGTTAAGGGCACTGCAGTCGGTGAAGTTGCAGACTTGATGGATCTTTAGCCGCACCGCAAACTCACTTCCTGCCGAGGCCTCGTAGGCGATCAAGGTGTTGGATTGGTATTCGCGATCTTCATCCCTGGCCCCGCGTGCTTCGCACCAGTACTGCCCCACGTGCCTTTCACGAGTCAGCTGATAAACTATGAAGTTATTGGGGCTGGGCGGATGCTGCACAATATGCCGATAAACCACCTTGACGCGCACTCGGGTCCTCAGCTCGTCGCCCGCATCAGTAAAGCAGTAGATAAACTCTGGATGGCCGCGCTTGTAGAGACACTCTGGATAGTAGACAGTCAGATAGAGGTACCGGTTGAAGGACAGCACCATATCCACGTGCCTGGAGCAGTAATTGAACTGCCGCTCGCAAGACCCACATAGAGGCGAAGGTTCATAGCGGTTCCAATCCTCCGGGGCTCTTCGAGGACACATCGAATGATCCGTGACGCAAACATCGTTGTTCCAACAGGAGACACAGGGACTGGACAGGCAAAAGTCGTCCTTTTCAAACATCCCCACTGAACAATTATGCCTGTGCATCGCCTGACAAAACTCCGGACTAATAAGTCCCCCGATCCCATCATAAACCAGACAGTCCTTCTGGAAAACGTTGGACTGGTCGGCGCCTTCAATCGTGATATTATCCAGAACGTTCAGCCCGTACCATCCGCCCCACATCGTGAACTCGTACGGGCCGTAATCCATGTTTCTTCTGGCCGGGTACCAGTAGGTGGAGTTGGCGCTGGCAGGTTCCCAGTAGGCCAACGATGCGAACATGTTCCTCAGGCCACATCCGCCGTCTGCTGTTTGCGGCACCGTCTGGAAGCTGCAGGTTTCCTCTTCAGCCGAGTCTTGGCAGTTGAAGATCCGCGACACAAAAGGTCTCTTGGCGCACGTCGTGCACAAGTTATACGGTTTGGGGCCGGCCAGGCATGTTGTTTCGTACTGCCAGACGTTCGGGTTGTCCCAACTGAACGCACCTGGACTTTCAGACGCTTCAATCTGGAAATCGTCCAGACTGTTCAAGGTTCATACACTTAACAACACTCACATGGGTGTGGACTGAACAAAGAAAGCAGCTACGCGTCTGGTCTAAGGATGGAAGCTTTTAGCAACTTGACATGAAGACAACATACATTAGAAAGAAGTCTTATGCCGCGTGCAGACCTAAAAGTTGAGTCTGAACCGCGCATCATTTAATCGGAGGAATTTAATCAAAGGAAGCGGCTAAGGTAATTAGACGCACCATAAGAAGAACTGGTAATGGTCTATCAACCCCGATGATTGCAGGCCTTTGCTGGTCACCTAACAACTTTTTCAAAAATGTGGTTTTCTACCACTTTTTACCCACTGAAATTCACCATTTCCATGAGATAGCACAGGACGGCATGACCGGTGACAACCACGAGGCGCTGCCCAAAAAAAATCGCGCATTTGCCAACAGTAATATTTTTTCTCGAAACTGCGCCAAGATACGAAAACAATTGTAGGGCTGAAAAGATCAATTTTCAGTCGCTCCGACCAGGAAAAAAAGAAAAAGTATCAAACACCTTTCAAGTGCCATGATAAACACTAATAAGTCACAAGAAGATTTTCCAAAAACTGCATCGAGCTGTGAAACCTTCAATATTTCCAAAAAAATAGTTAGAACTGTCGCATACTTTCGGGTTTTTATGTTCAGCACATCTGTGAAGATGCAAATCATGCGTGCTACCGAAACGTAAGGACCACATTTCAATCAACTGCCCAAAAATCACCCGAATGTGTGCGAAAGTTTCCACCATTACACGAATTCGATTTTTATAAAGCACACTCGATTTTCCCATTCCGGGACGTAGCTGACATCGGATCTCTCACTCGCGCACATAGCAGCCTATGGGGGAGATGCACGATGGCACAGGCGCTGCTACGTTCCATCTTGATGCCTTCACGGCTAAAACAAGCTCACTTTTAAGCGAGACAAAGTTCAGAAAAATAATTTTTCGCCAAATTTCAATTGTACCAAATATGTGTTCGACTTTCCAACCAAATCCCTGCTGAAACTATTGGAAACTGGATGGTTTTCGGGGTTTTACTGCGTTGCTAATAGAATAATTTCACCCTTGAAGATGCTAGCGAAACCTCAAGCTCCTCCTCAAAGCCAATTGCTTTTTGATGACCAAAAGCAACCTGATTGGCATAAAATTGTTTGTCTCCCAAAAAGAGTGCAAAAAGTTTCTAAATAAAACAGAAAATCAATTGCGACTGTTGGGACTCCACCAGCAAAAAAAACCTCCCACTTGAGAACTATTTACACATTAACAGTGGTCCAATACACTTCCATCCTTATACCGTGCGTAACCCATCCAAACAACACACTAGACAAAGCATCCGTGTAAATAACGGCAAAACATTGCATAACACATTTTGCTTACCTGCGAACCACGTTCAAGCAGCACTAGAATCCAAAAAAACCACGCCATATCGAACAGTGACACATATTTCGAAAAAACGCACACTTCAGCAAAGAATCGAAACACACTAGGGCGCCCTTTGGCGAATGAGCAGCACGCACACGGTTTAATTTTTATCGTGTTGTAAATCACATCCTTTCCAGGTACGTGAGCAATCAGACCCGCGGCGTTATACAGAGGAGTAAAAAGAATGCCAATTACTGTTGATAAACTAGGAAAATTAACACCAAGAGTGCCAGATGTGTGGCCCGTTATCTAACACGTACCTATTAATTTGTTTGCTTGGCTAATTTTCTGATCGGAACCAAAAACAACAACAAGCCAAATTGTAATTTGCTGGTCGCCCAGTTTCGATTGTTCTTTTCGCAATAATTTAAATAAACGCGTTCTATTTGTACAGCAGATTGCCTCGCGAGTTAATTCCAGATGAAAAATTCATGTTTGTTTGGCAAATAACAGCATTAATTACGAATCCAATTTGGCAATAAATATAAGTACCTGACGCTAATTTGGTTCGGGCTTATTAAGGCAAAGGACTATTTGCTCGGTGTATCAGTGTGCGCCCAACATTCCAATAGGGATCTCGATGGAATTAATTGATAAAGCCAACAATATGGAATTACTTAGAATCTGTTTGTTTGGAAAAATCGGTCTATTCTGGGACGGAGAATCGGAAAATGGGACTTAGAACACAATGACAAATTGTGCACACCAGAAAGGTCTGGGCTGAGACCAGGGGATGCTTTGGGGATTATAGTAATTTATGAAATAATCTTCGCACCAGCTTAGATTAGCTGAATAGGATTTAAACATGTCCAGATTGTAGCCAGTAAATATACAGAGCGATTCAACACTGAATTTAGATTTTCAGCTGCCTACAAGCTGAAGGAAATACGTTAACGACAAATGAGCTGCCCTATAAAAACATCTCAAGATCTAAAAGTGTTAAAAGCCTTAAGGCCCTTAAAATGGTGTGTTTATAAAATTACAACCCTTAAACACATGCTGAAAGGGTTTGAGATCATTCCTTGTAACAAAGGCCCCAAGGCCTAGCCAGAGGTGTTCTGTGAAGCCTAGTTGAATTAAGGCATCACTTTTTCTTCCATCAACTGGGCAAATTACCCTGCTGGCCACTGTCAAGATTAATGGAAAAACAGCCCTTTAACTCACTCACTACATTGAAACTGAATTTTCCATATTTCTTTGGTTTGAATATAAATAAACAACAAGAACCCAACAGGTTAGGACAAAGTGGTTGTCAAACCGGAGCGCGTTCATAGATGACCGATAAACGCGCAAGAATTAGGGCGTGGCAATTATCATGAAGCGACTGGTATTTTCAAAAACAATCGGAGAGTTTTCACTGAACAGTTCGCAAAAACTGTCCAATTCTCTCTGTAATATTTCCGATATGTTTAATAACTTTTACATTAATTATATTGTGTATATTTTCCTGTCTGTATTTCAACGTAATTCAAAAGAAATTCCTGGGTTCCAGTCAATTTTATTGTTTATTATTTAAAATGTTACAAATACGTTTCGGTGTCTTTCTCCACCATCATCAGTTTGTATGTATGGCTGTTTCTACCTTCACCTTTGGCAAGCCATGGTGAAGGTAGAAACAGCCATACATACAAACTGATGATGGTGGAGAAAGACACCGAAACGTATTTGTAACATTTTAAATAATAAACAATAAAATTGACTGGAACCCAGGAATTTCTTTTGAAGTAATTATATTATAATTGGGCGCACCCAATGTCAAAGTTGCTCATTGTGTTCACGAACGCCATCAATCGGTGAATGTCACTTTAAAAAGTGCTGTCAATGTCAGTGAATAGAGGTTACGAAGGTTGTTTACAAACAAATACTTCACAAAATTGTGTATAAAAAACTGCTGCCGCGAAGTGAATGGGAAAAATGCCGCCGCTTTGGCTTGAAATCCTGCCAACACTCAAGTAAAACTGGGCGCAAATTGCAAATTGTTACTCTTTTCACCATGAACAACCCATTAAAATAACTAGGGACACTCACCTGGCACTAGCCATCTGGTCCTCAATACTGTGATTGTTGCAATATTGATGAATCCAGGGATATATCACAAACTCATCGACTTTGGAACAGAAATTCAGGACATAGAAGGAGACGATTAACATGAACAAATTGAATTCGTTTCCCTGACATCTGAAACCTCTGTAGGCGATTTCAAAGGCCAACCGTCCGAGCCCTGCCCCCGGCACTAACACTTGAATCGTACTCCTATCACAGGTTTCTGCTGGGAAGTTTTCCACGATTTCCTTGATGATTGGCTGGTAGCACTGTTCTCTTTCACTTGCGCCCAAGGCGGTCCAGTCGCGCATCAGTTGCTTGAAAACTGACTGAACTTTGTCTAAACCTTCAAGGGAAAAAGTTGGAAATGTTCAGGCTGAAACTTGGTCAGTTGCTACCTTCGGTCAATGTTCCCACTTCTTCGGCCTGGGCCACATCCATGGTAGAGTACACATTGTCGAACATTGTGTAAGCATGCTTTAGGACTTGCGGTATGAATTCCGCGTTCTTATCGACGCATTGTTTAAGTTTTTTTAATCCTTCGCTGTACTCAGATAACCATTTTTTGTGTTGATAAGGCAAGGAATCCAGTGATTGTTCTCTTTGGGCTATTCGTTTGTGCGATTCTTCTCTGGAATGAATGAGTAAACTCGATTTTTGCCCAATACAGTTGAATGGGGGCTTAGGCGTGTTTTATGTGCAGAGTGCAAGGAATGGGGTGAAATTATTGAGAAAGCATTTTATGCCGGAGCACAGGAGCTAATGATGCACCCGAAAGTGCTCTTGAAGCGCCATAAACCCCATCAGAACCCTGGTAATAACTGATAACCTCAACACACTTGGTGGGTGTCACAAATGAATTTAAAGAATCTCTAGGCTCCACTTAAAATAGGCCTACGATTGAGGATAAAGTGAAATGAATTAATCACTGGCTGGTTTGGTAAAGTAAAAGAAAAGATAACGATTCGACTTACTTGTAGCTCATAAAGGTATTTATGACAGAGAGAAAGTACTCCCTTTCCTCCTTTATTTTTTCATCGGCGTTCATGCTGAATGGTTAAAACTACCACTTTTAAAGTGACCTATTTAACGCTAATAAGAATAAAAATATTTTTTTAAGGGAACCTACACATAACCTAACTATCTTTGAACGGTCACAGGACACATAACCTCAAAAACCGAGACGCTTTTTGGCACCATTTCAACAAAAAACGGAGCCCAAGAACCACCTCTAGATAATTTTGGAAATTTTAACGAAATTTTTGTAGTGATTCATATAATATATAATTTTTTGGGCAAGGCAAAAGATAGTGGTAATTTTCCAGTTTATCAAACCCTCGCATTCGAAGTTAGCAATATGCGCACCTCATAGATAATCTCTTTACTAACGACTTTTCTTAGGGCTGTTTCTGGGGGAAATAGGTTTTTGATCACTTTTACGCCCAACTACTATCAGTGAGTGCCAAATCGGGGCGTGCACAGATCTGAGGAAAGCAAAAGGAGGTTTTGCAAAGAGAATATCTTTGTGGGCGTATATTTCAAAGCAAAAAATTACTTGTATGCACACACACACACACAGGAAGACAGTGGCGTTCTTTCTTATCTCATGGAAAGGACGTCAATTTCACCATTACTCCTCTCTTCTCTTCGGATGGAAAAGCAGTGAAGAAAAGTAAAAAGTTCTATTTTAATATAACGCGCCTTTGTCTTCAGGATATAGGAAATAGATCGTCACTATTCCTTTATTAGTTTCTACAACTTCTTGATGTTTTATTAAGTATATTGCGGCTATTCCATAGGCCAAGCAGGGCAAACCTAAAACACCATTTTCTATACAATTCCGGTTTCACGATTTATTTATTGTTTTACGCAATATTTTTTGCGTAAATTTGGCAAATTTCGGGATTTTAAGCCGTGGTCGATAGGAATTTGGTCTTTGGTAATACCTCAAAAACTACCTATTCTTCAACATACTATAATTACCTAAATTAATAACTTTGATTACTCGGTAAAAGGAGTCTTCAACAGTGAGATCTTCCAGTTCTCTCTTTGTGCAATGATACTTAATGAATGGGTAGCAGCCAGTGCGCAAAATATGATAGTTCGACTTGCCAACTTGCCAGTTAAAATGCGATCTTCCCCATTGATCATCCCTTATGCTGCTGTACTAGAAAACGGTTCTCATTCAGCTTGATTCTTTTCGATAAAAGCGCATTTTGCAAATGTGGCTTTCTTAATTTCAACACTATAGCGGTTTAACGGGGAAATTGTTGTAAACTTGAAGTTTTGGAACACAGTTTCAAGGTTTTACACATGAAAACGGTACTACAACCTGTTGCTGGTTACTAAACGATGTTTTGTACGGCAGCAAAAGTAATTTTGCACATCATATTCGCTTTAACTCAACTGCAAGTAAGTTTCGGACAAAGTTCTGGAACGCAGCTTTTTGATGAATGCGCAATTCTGGTTCTATTTTGTCAACTTTCACCACTATTTAAAACGGGGTTTTCACACGAGCGATTTTTTTCGCATTAACTGCCCTAAAAACCTGTACTTTAACGAAATAATCAAATTACTTTTATAAAATAGGACGTCCACGGGGGCTCGTTGCACTTGTGCAAATAGCAGCTCAGAACCTCCGACGATGTCGGAAAATTCGCTTTTCTTCCACTATTAAAAAACTTTAACAGTCGGGCACTCATGTTATTGTTTAGTTTAGAAAATTACGCCATAGATAGGTTATGTGAATGAACTCGGCAGTGTTGCAAAAACTAATTTTTAATTAAAAAATACTTTTCTTTTTTAAAAATTCTTTGGAAAACTAAGTTTTATTTGGGCGGTGGAGGTTCCGGGCTTGTGATGTCATAGGCAAAGTTGACCCCACCCATTTTAGACATTTAATCTGTACCTGTGTTTCTACGCCCATTGACTTCTGATGTGTACATGACGTTTAAACAGTTGTCAACAATTAATATGGTGGATTTCTTCTAAATTAGTGAAAAAAACACAATAAAGTCGTGCTGGATTGACGAAAATCCGTACGGATGTAAAAGCAGAACATGTAAAACTATTGGCAGCTCTAAAATACATTAGACGATTTCCAAAAGTGCGTGTGTTTGATTCCGTGTGAAGATTGCCCAATGAATCGCCTACTGTCCTATTTTCCTTTAGGTGTTTTCCGTTAATTGGACTATTTTGCTCGATTTAATTCACTAGGAGTTTGCAAGAATTCATTCCCAATGGACAAGGAGCGAGAGCTGTTGATTCACGTGTCGTCTGGTAAGTCTGGGGCTGGTTGCTGTTGGGCCCTCAAATTTACCCTAGGGCCCCTTCAAGGGGCCCTACGAAAGCCTTTAGTCTTTACAAACCATTGCAGGCCCCAAAGCTTGCTTGCATTGCTCATCAAAGGTGTTTGAGCTTGTAGGTTACCTTTGGGGCTACCCTCCAAGTTATTCTAGGGCTTTTATGCATGCAAAGAGTCGCAAATATATTTATAATTAATTGTTAAAAGGTAAACTAGTAGTAACAGTATTAATGTAAAATGGATCAATGTTAGAAGCTTGTAGACGCACAGTTTCTCACGCAGCGGCAGCAGCCGTAAAGTTGAAATGAGCGCAAAATTATCCCAATACTTTCAAACTGAATCACTACCTATTGACCATCAAGTGCAGGGTTTAACATCGAGCAATGGATCACGTGCAAAAGTGTGAAAAACTGACTTAAATCAATGTTTATGCTTCGCATGCAACAGAAAAGTCCCAATTTTGTATACCATTTGCAAAATCAACTGGTTTTGACGATGAATTGTTTCTAAATCGAGTTAAAAATAATCGCTTTTCCTGTAATTTTCTTCATGTCTACCAGTTTTCCAATTTTGAAGCCCAGTAAGAGCCCTAATGGTCAATAGTTGTGTCTGACTTCACATAGTCTTAAAATCTACAGCTTCAAAAGAAAGTTAAAAAATAGCAAACTCTTGATGCGTGATTCTTCAAACGTGATGATTTGAGTATTTCCCCTAATACCAGTAAAGTTGTGGGGAAAACAAAAGTGAAACTGGTGAGTTTTGCGGTCGTGGAAAAAATTTCTTCCTGACGTTTCGCAAGCACGAGTGGTTTGCATCTTCGGAGGTACTTTGACAGCCGAAAAGCACAAACCTCTTAAAATTCTCGGGCTCGCGAAACCTCAGACATAAATTCTTTTCCACAGCGATCTTAAAGCCCGAAAAGCCATTCAATCGTTTCAAGCAATTAACAAAACTGTTAAAATATACTGGGTGTTCGATGGGAAAAACACTGGTGTATAACCACGCAGGAGTTATTAAATTGGCCATTAGGAATTAGTCTCCAACCGTGTCTGCATATACAGAGTGATTCCATTTTTAATCGGGAAAACCAAAGAGATTGTAGAACTCACAACTCATAAAAACATTCATATACATATAAGTGCTGATCGTTATCTATTACAACTCTTGCAGTTGTTCTTTTGAATGTTTTTCCAAGTTGAATTGAACCACCCTATATATAGCTTGGTCACAAAGGCGACAGGTTGCAAAAGACACAGTGAATTCGAACTGTGCACAGGTATCTTAATTAGGCATCGTTGTCTCTCGGTCTACACGTTGTTTTCCCTATGCAAGAAGAGCGTTAATGGAATGGAGCTAAATCCCTGGATCGGGGAGTGGAGACGCGTGCGTCGAGCAACATCGATCCAGGCGCCTGGACGTCCACCCGGCCGGGAATTTTGATTTCTTAGTGTCGCTCCGAGACTTGGCCGGGCCACGTTTGGGTCGTTTTTTATCGAGAAAAACCAAAAAGCTCCCATCATTGTGGATTTGTACAACAGGTACCTACTGGCTAATTGTTGTGGCTTTTTATCAGTTTTATTTCGTTTGCGCTGCTTGTTGTTGCAACGTTTGCTGTTGCTTGATTGCGATTTGTCTGGCGAGAGTGGAGAAAAGAATGATTTTATTGCTTTTTTTCTTGCTGATTTTAGTTGCACATTTTACATTTAAATAATTTAAGCCGCAGTCAAAAGCGAATAAGCTTTATATCATCAGCGCCTAGGGCGCAATTTTTAGAGGATTGAGCTGAATTTTTCGCAAAAATTGCATACTTTTTTGCAACATTCGTCTCTAAAAGCCCTCAAATTTCTGGAAAAACCCCCATTTTGAAAGGATTCAACTAGATTTATTTAAATGGTGTACAGTGGGAGCAAAATCAATTTATAGGTAAATGAAAATGACGAATAATGGAGAAAACCCATAGTAGATGGGGGCAAGCAATAATATTTAGAACGGCGTGAATTATTAGCAGATGATGCCCCAGCAGCCCACGTGTGTTGGAAGAATGATTAATAACATTAAGAAACAATAATTAAGGTAATAGTTTGGAGAAATCCAAACGAAAATAAACGAGAACTCGTGTTTAAACGATTGCTCATCGAACAAACCGCGACGTTACTCCATTATAAACGCGGGGCGAAGTTTCGTAAAGGAGTGTAAACCCAGCTGACGAGAGCGAATAGGTTCGAAACCGGTCCTGGGGGCGCCTGAGACTCGCACATCTCGCCCTGCACCGTGCCTTCTGCCGAAAATTTCATTGTTCTCCAAACAAGGCTTTGCCGCCGAAGGTTACCCGACATTTATGGGGAAATTGGGTCAAGAACAACCCCAACACTTGTTTACCCGCCGTTTGCGCCAAGGGTCGAACCGACAATGCGCTTGAGAATTCAGACAGTAAAACCCTCCTCAAATCAAGAGTAATGCTTTTACAAAGTGAGCAAAGAGCAGCGTTGTTTGCTTGGGTCGTTTTTTATGAGCTAAAAGTAACTTTGGGACACCCTGTACGTGTACAGTTTTGGGCGGAAGGCTCAATGATCAGTAAGTAAGTACGCGTATGGGCATCTAAAATATTTAAAATTTCAATTTAGCAATTCGAAGTAAAATAAACTGAACGCAAAACGTGGCCGTCTACTAACGAACGTAAAACATAAAATATTTATTCTGGATAATAAGCACCTAAACACATGCGTTGAAAAAATAATGAGACTCGTATTTTTTCGGTGTCAATCATGGGACTGTTGAATGTGGCCGATTTATTGGGGGATTTTGAGATAATCCAGAAACAACAAACCAATCAGAAAGTCCATTTGAATAGCGCTCAGTCGGCTGGATTTCAATGAAACGAAAATCTGCTCATATACAGGGTGATTCAGAATTGGCATTGACTGACATTGTTTTCGGGTGTTATTGGGGAGTTTCTTCATGGAGGGCAAATAACCACATTTACGTTTTACATTATTGATTGCCAAGATGGGGCTTCAACAAACTGGCTTATTGCCAGTTCTTTATCGAGAGTTTCTTTAGAGGTTAGGAGTTAATGTCCTATTGGCGAGTTCAACTACCGATGGGGGCGCTGCGAAATGTAAATTTTAACCTTTGTTTTTAACTCTATAACATAAAACAATTCTTACACACTTTTCAATATGTTTCTATCTGTTTAAAGGCTTGCAAAAGCTGAGTAGATCTAAACAAACTAAGTCACAATGACATCTAATCAAAGTAAGTGTCAAATTTGACAAGTTAAAGAGTAGTTATAATTTAGCCGCCAGTGGGCGCTTGACTTTTGCACTCGTCAATAGGGACTTGTCCAATATATCCAAAATGGCGACCGGTAGGGGATTTTTCGAAGAGTTTTTCATTTATTTTTGCTGCCACTAGTTTTATTAGACCTTTACTTACGCCTCTGTGCCCACAGGCAGAGTGTGATCATTTTTTTGAGCTGGAAAATGAGCATGAAAATGTAATTGTTGTGGTTGAAGTTCGCCATTTTGAACATCTGCTTTGGTTGTTACAATTTATGTTTTGCGGAGTTGCACAAAAAACAAAACCACCCGGTATATTATACTGTCGTTCGTCCACCATTGCCGGGCTTAAAACTACGAAAATTTAAAAAAACTACGGAAAATGTGTCGATTTCAACAGATGAATGCGGAGGAAGCGGTGGCGAGCCAGATAGTGACGAAGACGTCGTCACTGACTATCACGCCGATTTCGACACAGTCGCTGGCGACTCCAGGATGTTGCCGGCAGCAGCCCCTCGACCGCCGGCGGGCCCCCTTCCCACAATCAGTGTCACCCCGCATTCCCCAGCGGCCGCCCCTCGGACCTATGCCGTCTTGGAAGACAGTCTTCAACAAGTCCGAGAACTACACGAATCTGTACAGCTTATGAGAAACGCGACAGCTTCAAGTACTGGTCAGTTTAAGTTGCTCAACAGCTGTTTGAAGTAGGCCAGGGTAACACTGTGTCGTGTGACACTTTTGCGCCCCAACACCTCGCCTCTAACGTGGACACACAGCGGCATCATCGCAAAAGTGTCACACGACACAGTGTTACCCAGGCCTAGTTTGAAGATTCCCCAGATCACCGAACAGCCCTCAATATTCTAAATCACTGCTCGTTATGTTCGGTTACAGGAGGTTTTTCGCATAATTCACGAGAATTCGCTGCGTTTACGCTCAACCCGCTGCTGGCTCAAGTGGCTCGATTGAGCGCCAGTTGCCCAGCACTGAACGAAGCCGGCCAGGAACCCGATGCATTTGGCGGCTCTCTAGGTTCTTCGCCTTTGCATCAGCCGCCAAGCCGGAAAGGAAGCGGTGAGTTCCGTTTTCTCAAAAATACACTGCGCGACTCAAGTTCTCCCAGACCACCACTTGGCAATATTGAGCCTCAGTAGTGACAAGGAGTTTTTTAACAGGAGCTCAAGACTGGCTGGTTCAACCAGAAACTCAAAGGCGAAAATCATGGACTGCCCTGGAAGACTTATCGAATACCGGAAAGATGAAGCATGCCCGACAAAGAAGGTAGTTGGACAATGTGACGCAATTTCGGCCAGTTTTAAACGAGCATCTTTTGTCAGTATATCACTAAGTTCAATGGAATCAGAGGCAGACGAGTCATCATTGATCGACAACGTTGATGGAAGTACAGTGAGACTGTTGGGGCCGGACGCTCCGATCATCATCAGACACAGAGCAAGAGTTTCCACAGGGGGCGCCAGCACTCATTCCCTCAATGAAGCCGATCTGCAAGTACGCCTCAAGCTCTTTTATTATTAAGCTCGATTATTAACGGGTTGCTTTTGGGCGTAGAATGACTTCAATAAAATCAAAGCCAAGAGGGAAGCTGAACATATCAGACTGTTGCCTCAAAGGCTGCCGCTTCAAAAGTCGGTTTCCACGCCCTCTATAATCGCCGTCAGGGAGTTGGCGCCGGAACCTGCCCTTGTTGGAGTCCCACCCACATTACCCTTGTGAGTTTCTCATTTTTCAGAAAAATGGAGTTGGTAGATTTTCCTTGGTGTGTAGGGGCAGACCGAGCGGAACGGAGAGCGAAACCGAAGAAGAGGGCAGCAGATCTGGACATATGCCTCATTATGACACTCACTACAAGCAGCATCTACATGAGTGAGTGGTGGACTGTCAGTTTTTTATTATTCTCCCCATTATAAACGACACAATTTTCCAGTATCCCTTACGATCGTCACTCGGAGAAAAGGCGAAAAAGAGGAAGCTTATTCTTCAGGAAAAAAAAGGTACGTTCCCCAGTTTCAAACCAGAGGTTTTTTTAACGGGGCCTTTCCAGGATAAAACCAAGAAGGCGTCAACCCACCAGTGGGTTTCCGCCTGCTATGGTTCCTCGCACATTTGCGACGTTTGTGCCAAACATTTGAGCAATAAGCCTGCTCTCTACTGCGAAAGTACGTAGTTGTGGCGATCGTCGATATTTTCACTACTTGCGCGATTGATTTTCAGTTTGCGGAACGACCGTGCATCAAAACACCTGCAAGGACAACATAGTCGAATGCGTTAGCGTGAAGATCAAAGGCGCCAAAGTAAGTTAACTGCTTCAAGACCTTGATGGGAGTCGTTTATTTCAATTCAACTTGTAGAGTACCAGCAAGCTAAGTGGATTTGGGGTGCCGTTGTCTTCCGCGAAGAATCTCAGCTCCAAGCGGGGCTCGGGCTCAGTGCCAAATCCTATCAGTAGCTCGACAAGGTGAGTGTTGTTGTCGGTCAATGGCAAGAATTTAAGCCAATCAAACTGAACAAAAATGACATGTTTAGGTAAGCCCGCCAACAGCATCGTTTGGTATGCTTCAGCGCTAGAAACTGGAGGTTTCATGCAAACCCAGCGCGATTTTGCCTGGCGTTTAAAGCTTCGAAATTGATTTTTTTTTGCGGGAATTGCTGATGAATTTTTCAAGTTTTTCTATCAAATAGCAGGAGGAAGTAAGTTGTATGCGTAATTCCGTAATTGTCTTTGAAACAGACCCAACTTGATTGCAGCATAAAACAGAATTTTAGACGGAAAATCTTCGCAAATGCAACGAGCTTATTAAAAAACGAGTTAAATTCTTCATTTTTAGGCGGTTGCACATTGAACACAAACATTTTGAAGCTTTGAACAAACCCCGATTGAACTCTTCTGGTTTTACAGGTTTGGATTCTTTGTCTGGCAACAAGAATGTTGTTACAAACAAGAACTTGTCTCCCATAAGCGCTGTATAAATACATTAAACATATCTGTTCATTGTGTAGAATTTGCCTTTGTGTTTTTCGTTTAGATTTTTTGTAGACTTTGGCAATTGGCATGTAACAGATTCAGAAACCTTCTCGATAACTACTGCTATTAATTCTTCATGTTGTCGTATCACTTTCTTCAGTGTAAGCTGCTCCATCTTCGAGCCATCAAATAGATGTTAGATCATTAGGTGCGTTCGATGTCTCAGAGGCAAAATGTACATAGTTCTGTTTGAAAGCCCCCTAAACGTACTTAGGACAGATTTGTTGATGTTAACGTTTTGTAATTAAGTTGCAGCTTTTCGCGTTTTGGCTTGACTTGTATCAACCGGATTTGAGATAGTCAAGACAAAGCTCTAGGCTGGTTTTGTGGTAGATCTGTATCAGGTGGTGAATAGTTCAGAAGTGATTTTTACCATTCATCAGTACCACTTTGTATAGACGGCCATTATATACATGCTATACATGTACTCACATATACTACTGTTTTCTTCCTTCCTTCTTCATCCTGCCCAGCTTTGTAGCCTCTCTCCGCTTGTTACTCTTGTTGATTTTTGTCTAGTTGCACAACCGCGTCAGGTATGTTTTATGTTCAATTTTATGGTAATTTTTGGTCAAAAAAACCGTATAAAAATGAGACCAAAAACGACCATCATCAACCTTTGTCGTGTTTGGAAAATATGATATTGGGTGTGGCTAATCAATAAATGTTCCCCAACCCTCCTTTATAGGAGGAGTCAGCTGTGCTACTCGCCATGGCGCAGGGTAGCCACCAAACTTGGAGTGAAGTAAGTCCCTAGCCTAACCTCATCCTTAACGACTCATACTGTGCACGCCCCCTTTTTCTATCGCGCTGGTTGGTCGCACTAACCGGTGGGTGGGTGTTTCTATCTGTCTGTCTCTCTCAAGTGTGTGTGAGTGTGTAAGTGAGCACTCTCTTCCATCCTTCTCAATCTTTCTGGTTTTGCTTTGTTTACGTGGTTATAAACCAAATTGGAAGATGGTATAAGGGTGGTTTTGCAAATGTTTAGATTTTTGCATTTGGCCGCTTTGGCGCGATCCACGGGCTACTTGTTGGCCAACGAGTATGCTCCATGTGAAATGAATTAAAAAAAAAAACGTTTGCATGCAACTGGCGCACTTCTCCTTTGATTTTTGTTGACGCCACCCTGCCACACTCGATCACCCAAACTTTGTTATTTTATATTATTATTTTTGGACTCCTTACCCATACCATAGATACGTTCCAATGGTTTCATTTTTTTCAACGGTTTCACGCTAATAAATGTTGTTATTTCAGCCAAATTCTTTGTGATGATAAAGATAGCGATTCGCATCATGGACATCATGACCCCACAAAGTGAGTATTGGAAATATGTTATTACTAGGTTCATTTTTGCCCTTTAAGCGACTGTTTACTCTAAAATTATTGTTTTAGTTTTGCTGACGATTTGGCGTTGGTTCATTCGGAATTCCTTTCGGACACAACCGTGACCGCTTCGGATTTGTGCTCTGACCTCAGTCTGAGGCTGCACGAATCGGAACCCGAAACGTGGACACCGCATGTGGGCAAAGAAGTGTCCCGCAAGCTGAAAGAGAAGGAGGTGAAACGTCAAGAGCACATTTACGAGTTTATTTTGACCGAAAAGCATCATTGCATGACTTTGCTGGTTATGCAAAAGGTACGTAACTGACTAACGATTTTTTAACAATTTCTTAACAACAGAGCTGAAATCGCATCGAGGTCTGTTTCTTTCCCCCATCTAAGAATTGGCAAAAACCTAAGCGCGGTTTTGATAAATCGAATATCAAAATGGGTGCACTTCAATGCTTTGTGCAGTAGGAGAAACTAGAGGTCTGCTACTTTAACGGTTCTCTGAGTATGAGCAAGAATCTAAGCGCGGTTTTGAGAAACTCGACTATTTTTGCACTTTGGCATTTTATGAGAAAACTAGTAACTTTTGTAAAATGATGTTTTATATCAAAATGGGCGCACTTCAATGCTTTGTCCAGCAGGAGAAACTAGAGGTCTGCTACTTTAACAGTTCTCTGAGTATGAGCAAGAATCTAAGCACGGTTTTGAGAAACTCGACTATTTTTGCACTTTATTATGCACTTATGCGCGGCATTTTCTGAGAAAACTAGAAACTTTTGTAAAATGATGTTTTATATCAAAATGGGCGCACTTCAATGCTTTGTCCAGTAGGAGAAACTAGAGGTCTGCTACTTTAACGGTTCTCTGAGTATGAGCAAGAATCTAAGCGCGGTTTTGAGAAACTCGACTATTTTTGCACTTTGGCATTTTCTGAGAAAACTAGTAACTTTTGTAAAATGATGTTTTATATCAAAATGGGCGCACTTCAATGCTTTGTCCAGTAGGAGAAACTAGAGGTCTGCTACTTTAACGGTTCTCTGAGTATGAGCAAGAATCTAAGCGCGGTTTTGAGAAACTCGACTATTTTGCACTTATGGCATTTTCTGAGAAAACTAGAAACTTTTGTAAAATGATGTTTTATATCAAAATGGGCGCACTTCAATGCTTTGTCCAGTAGGAGAAACTAGAGGTCTGCTACTTTAACGGTTCTCTGAGTATGAGCAAGAATCTAAGCGCGGTTTTGAGAAACTCGACTATTTTTGCACTTTGGCATTTTCTGAGAAAACTAGAAACTTTTGTAAAATGATGTTTTATATCAAAATGGGCGCACTTCAATGCTTTGTCCAGTAGGAGAAACTAGAGGTCTGCTACTTTAACGGTTCTCTGAGTATGAGCAAGAATCTAAGCGCGGTTTTGAGAAACTCGACTATTTTTGCACTTTGGCATTTTATGAGAAAACTAGTAACTTTTGTAAAATGATGTTTTATATCAAAATGGGCGCACTTCAATGCTTTGTCCAGTAGGAGAAACTAGAGGTCTGCTACTTTAACGGTTCTCTGAGTATGAGCAAGAATCTAAGCGCGGTTTTGAGAAACTCGACTATTTTTGCACTTTGGCATTTTCTGAGAAAACTAGAAACTTTTGTAAAATGATGTTTTATATCAAAATGGGCGCACTTCAATGCTTTGTCCAGTAGGAGAAACTAGAGGTCTGCTACTTTAACGGTTCTCTGAGTATGAGCAAGAATCTAAGCGCGGTTTTGAGAAACTCGACTATTTTTGCACTTTGGCATTTTCTGAGAAAACTAGCAACTTTTGTAAAATGATGTTTTATATCAAAATGGGCGCACTTCAACGCTTTGTCCAGTAGGAGAAACTAGAGATCTGTTACTTTAACGGTTCTCTAAGTATGAGCAAGAATCTAAGCGCGGTTTTGAGAAACTAGACTATTTTTGCACTTTGGCATTTTCTGAGAAAACTAGAAACTTTTGTAAAATGATGTTTTATATCAAAATGGGCGCACTTCAACGCTTTGTCCAGTAGGAGAAACTAGAGATCTGTTACTTTAACGGTTCTCTAAGTATGAGCAAGAATCTAAGCGCGGTTTTGAGAAACTCGACTATTTTTGCACTTTGGCATTTTATGAGAAAACTAGTAACTTTTGTAAAATGATGTTTTATATCAAAATGGGCGCACTTCAATGCTTTGTCCAGTAGGAGAAACTAGAGGTCTGCTACTTTAACGGTTCTCTGAGTATGAGCAAGAATCTAAGCGCGGTTTTGAGAAACTCGACTATTTTTGCACTTTGGCATTTTATGAGAAAACTAGAACTTTTGTAAAATGATGTTTTATATCAAAATAGGGCGCACTTCAATGCTTTGTCCAGTAGGAGAAACTAGAGGTCTGCTACTTTAACGGTTCTCTGAGTATGAGCAAGAATCTAAGCGCGGTTTTGAGAAACTCGACTATTTTTGCACTTTGGCATTTTCTGAGAAAACTAGAAACTTTTGTAAAATGATGTTTTATATCAAAATGGGCGCACTTCAATGCTTTGTCCAGTAGGAGAAACTAGAGGTCTGCTACTTTAACGGTTCTCTGAGTATGAGCAAGAATCTAAGCGCGGTTTTGAGAAACTCGACTATTTTTGCACTTTGGCATTTCTGAGAAAACTAGAAACTTTTGTAAAATGATGTTTTATATCAAAATGGGCGCACTTCAATGCTTTGTCCAGTAGGAGAAACTAGAGGTCTGCTACTTTAACGGTTCTCTGAGTATGAGCAAGAATCTAAGCGCGGTTTTGAGAAACTCGACTATTTTTGCACTTTGGCATTTTCTGAGAAAACTAGAAACTTTTGTAAAATGATGTTTTATATCAAAATGGGCGCACTTCAATGCTTTGTCCAGTAGGAGAAACTAGAGGTCTGCTACTTTAACGGTTCTCTGAGTATGAGCAAGAATCTAAGCGCGGTTTTGAGAAACTCGACTATTTTTGCACTTTGGCATTTTCTGAGAAAACTAGTAACTTTTGTAAAATGATGTTTTATATCAAAATAGGGCGCACTTCAATGCTTTGTCCAGTAGGAGAAACTAGAGGTCTGCTACTTTAACGGTTCTCTGAGTATGAGCAAGAATCTAAGCGCGGTTTTGAGAAACTCGACTATTTTTGCACTTTGGCATTTTCTGAGAAAACTAAAACTTTTGTAAAATGATGTTTTATATCAAAATGGGCGCACTTCAATGCTTTGTCCAGTAGGAGAAACTAGAGGTCTGCTACTTTAACGGTTCTCTGAGTATGAGCAAGAATCTAAGCGCGGTTTTGAGAAACTCGACTATTTTTGCACTTTGGCATTTTCTGAGAAAACTAGAAACTTTTGTAAAATGATGTTTTATATCAAAATGGGCGCACTTCACTACTTTATCGAGTACAGGAAACTAGAGGTCTGTTACTTTAACGGTTCTCTAAGTATGAGCAAGAATCTAAGCGCGGTTTTGAGAAACTCGACTATTTTTGCACTTTGGCATTTTCTGGAAAACTAGAAACTTTTGTAAAATGATGTTTTATATCAAAATGGGCGCACTTCAACGCTTTGTCCAGTAGGAGAAACTAGAGATCTGTTACTTTAACGGTTCTCTAAGTATGAGCAAGAATCTAAGCGCGGTTTTGAGAAACTCGACTATTTTTGCACTTTGGCATTTTCTGAGAAAACTAGAAACTTTTGTAAAATGATGTTTTATATCAAAATGGGCGCACTTCAATGCTTTGTCCAGTAGGAGAAACTAGAGGTCTGCTACTTTAACGGTTCTCTGAGTATGAGCAAGAATCTAAGCGCGGTTTTGAGAAACTCGACTATTTTTGCACTTTGACATTTCCTGAGAAAACTCGAAACTTTTGTAAAATGATGTTTTATATCAAAATGGGCGCACTTCAATGCTTTGTCCAGTAGGAGAAACTAGAGGTCTGCTACTTAAACGGTTCTCTAAGTATGAGCAAAAATCTAAGCGCGGTTTTGAGAAAATCGACTATTTTTGCACTTTGGCATTTTCTGAGAAAACTAGAAACTTTTGTAAAATGATGTTTTATATGAAAATGGGCGCACTTCAATGCTTTGTCCAGTAGGAGAAACTAGAGGTCTGCTACTTCAACGGTTCTCTGAGTATGAGCAAGAATCTAAGCGCGGTTTTGAGAAACTCGACTATTTTTGCACTTTGGCATTTTCTGAGAAAACTAGAAACTTTTGTAAAATGATGTTTACATCAAAATGGGCGCACTTCAACGCTTTGTCCAGTAGGAGAAACTAGAGATCTGCTTACTTTAACGGTTCTCTAAGTATGAGAAAGAATCTAAGCGCGGTTTTGAGAAACTCGACTATTTTTGCACTTTGGCATTTTCTGAGAAAACTAGAAACTTTTGTAAAATGATGTTTTATATCAAAATGGGCGCACTTCAACGCTTTGTCCAGTAGGAGAAACTAGAGGTCTGCTACTTAACGGTTCTCTGAGTATGAGCAAGAATCTAAGCGCGGTTTTGAGAAACTCGACTATTTTTGCACTTTGGCATTTTCTGAGAAAACTAGAAACTTTTGTAAAATGATGTTTTATATCAAAATGGGCGCACTTCAATGCTTTGTCCAGTAGGAGAAACTAGAGGTCTGCTACTTTAACGGTTCTCTGAGTATGAGCAAGAATCTAAGCGCGGTTTTGAGAAAATCGACTATTTTTGCACTTTGACATTTTCTGAGAAAACTAGAAACTTTTGTAAAATGATGTTTTATATCAAAATGGGCGCACTTCAACGCTTTGTCCAGTAGGAGAAACTAGAGGTCTGCTACTTTAACGGTTCTCTGAGTATGAGCAAGAATCTAAGCGCGGTTTTGAGAAACTCGACTATTTTTGCACTTTGGCATTTTCTGAGAAAACTAGAAACTTTTGTAAAATGATGTTTTATATCAAAATGGGCGCACTTCAATGCTTTGTCCAGTAGGAGAAACTAGAGGTCTGCTACTTTACCGGTTCTCTGAGTATGAGCAAGAATCTAAGCGCGGTTTTGAGAAACTCGACTATTTTTGCACTTTGGCATTTTCTGAGAAAACTAGAAACTTTTGTAAAATGATGTTTTATATCAAAATGGGCGCACTTCAACGCTTTGTCCAGTAGGAGAAACTAGAGATCTGTTACTTTAACGGTTCTCTAAGTATGAGCAAGAATCTAAGCGCGGTTTTGAGAAACTCGACTATTTTTGCACTTTGGACATTTTCTGAGAAAACTAGAAACTTTTGTAAAATTATGTTTTATATCAAAATGGGCGCACTTCAATGCTTTGTCCAGTAGGAGAAACTAGAGGTCTGCTACTTTAACGGTTCTCTGAGTATGCGCAAGAATCTAAGCGCGGTTTTGAGAAAATCGACTATTTTTGCACTTTGGCATTTTCTGAGAAAACTAGAAACTTTTGTAAAATGATGTTTTATATCAAAATGGGCGCACTTCAACGCTTTGTCCAGTAGGAGAAACTAGAGGTCTGCTACTTTACCGGTTCTCTGAGTATGAGCAAGAATCTAAGCGCGGTTTTGAGAAACTCGACTATTTTTGCACTTTGGCATTTTCTGAGAAAACTAGAAACTTTTGTAAAATGATGTTTTATATCAAAATGGGCGCACTTCAACGCTTTGTCCAGTAGGAGAAACTAGAGATCTGTTACTTTAACGGTTCTCTAAGTATGAGAAAGAATCTAAGCGCGGTTTTGAGAAACTCGACTATTTTTGCACTTTGGCATTTTCTGGGAAAACTAGAAACTTTTGTAAAATGTTGTTTTATATCAAAATGGGCGTACTTCAACGCTTTGTCCAGTAGGAGAAACTAGAGGTCTGTTACTTTAACGGTTCTCTAAGTATGAGCAAGAATCTAAGCGCGGTTTTGAGAAACTCGACTATTTTTGCACTTTGGCATTTTCTGAGAAAACTAGAAACTTTTGTAAAATGATGTTTTATATCAAAATGGGCGCACTTCAATGCTTTGTCCAGTAGGAGAAACTAGAGGTCTGCTACTTTAACGGTTCTCTGAGTATGAGCAAGAATCTAAGCGCGGTTTTGAGAAACTCGACTATTTTTGCACTTTGGCATTTTATGAGAAAACTCGAAACTTTTGTAAAATGATGTTTTATATCAAAATGGGCGCACTTCAATGCTTTGTCCAGTAGGAGAAACTAGAGGTCTGCTACTTAAACGGTTCTCTAAGTATGAGCAAGAATCTAAGCGCGGTTTTGAGAAAATCGACTATTTTTGCACTTTGGCATTTTATGAGAAAACTCGAAACTTTTGTAAAATGATGTTTTATATCAAAATGGGCGCACTTCAATGCTTTGTCCAGTAGGAGAAACTAGAGGTCTGCTACTTTACCGGTTCTCTGAGTATGAGCAAGAATCTAAGCGCGGTTTTGAGAAACTCGACTATTTTTGCACTTTGGCATTTTCTGAGAAAACTAGAAACTTTTGTAAAATGATGTTTTATATCAAAATGGGCGCACTTCAACGCTTTGTCCAGTAGGAGAAACTAGAGATCTGTTACTTTAACGGTTCTCTAAGTATGAGAAAGAATCTAAGCGCGGTTTTGAGAAACTCGACTATTTTTGCACTTTGGCATTTTCTGAGAAAACTAGAAACTTTTGTAAAATGATGTTTTATATCAAAATGGGCGCACTTCAACGCTTTGTCCAGTAGGAGAAACTAGAGGTCTGCTACTTCAACGGTTCTCTGAGTATGAGCAAGAATCTAAGCGCGGTTTTGAGAAACTCGACTATTTTTGCATTTTGGCATTTTCTGAGAAAACTAGAAACTTTTGTAAAATGATGTTTTATATCAAAATGGGCGCACTTCAATGCTTTGTCCAGTAGGAGAAACTAGAGGTCTGCTACTTTAACGGTTCTCTGAGTATGCGCAAGAATCTAAGCGCGGTTTTGAGAAAATCGACTATTTTTGCACTTTGGCATTTTCTGAGAAAACTAGAAACTTTTGTAAAATGATGTTTTATATCAAAATGGGCGCACTTCAATGCTTTGTCCAGTAGGAGAAACTAGAGGTCTGCTACTTTAACGGTTCTCTGAGTATGAGGTAGAATCTAAGCGCGGTTTTGAGAAAATCGACTATTTTTGCACTTTGGCATTTTCTGAGAAAACTAGAAACTTTTGTAAAATGATGTTTTATATCAAAATGGGCGCACTTCAATGCTTTGTCCAGTAGGAGAAACTAGAGGTCTGCTACTTTAACGGTTCTCTGAGTATGAGGAAGAATCTAAGCGCGGTTTTGAGAAAATCGACTATTTTTGCACTTTGGCATTTTCTGAGAAAACTAGAAACTTTTGTAAAATGATGTTTTATATCAAAATGGGCGCACTTCAATGCTTTGTCCAGTAGGAGAAACTAGAGGTCTGCTACTTTAACGGTTCTCTGAGTATGCGCAAGAATCTAAGCGCGGTTTTGAGAAAATCGACTATTTTTGCACTTTGGCATTTTCTGAGAAAACTAGAAACTTTTGTAAAATGATGTTTTATATCAAAATGGGCGCACTTCAATGCTTTGTCCAGTAGGAGAAACTAGAGGTCTGCTACTTTAACGGTTCTCTGAGTATGAGGTAGAATCTAAGCGCGGTTTTGAGAAAATCGACTATTTGGCACTTTGGCATTTTCTGAGAAAACTAGAAACTTTTGTAAAATGATGTTTTATATCAAAATGGGCGCACTTCAATGCTTTGTCCAGTAGGAGAAACTAGAGGTCTGCTACTTTAACGGTTCTCTGAGTATGAGCAAGAATCTAAGCGCGGTTTTGAGAAAATCGACTATTTTTGCACTTTGGCATTTTCTGAGAAAACTAGAAACTTTTGTAAAATGATGTTTTATATCAAAATGGGCGCACTTCAATGCTTTGTCCAGTAGGAGAAACTAGAGGTCTGCTACTTTAACGGTTCTCTGAGTATGAGCAAGAATCTAAGCGCGGTTTTGAGAAACTCGACTATTTTTGCACTTTGGCATTTTCTGAGAAAACTAGAAACTTTTGTAAAATGATGTTTTATATCAAAATGGGCGCACTTCAATGCTTTGTCCAGTAGGAGAAACTAGAGGTCTGCTACTTTAACGGTTCTCTGAGTATGAGCAAGAATCTAAGCGCGGTTTTGAGAAACTCGATTATTTTTGCACTTTGGCATTTTCTGAGAAAACTAGAAACTTTTGTAAAATGAGTTTTATATCAAAATGGGCGCACTTCAATGCTTTGTCCAGTAGGAGAAACTAGAGGTCTGCTACTTTAACGGTTCTCTGAGTATGAGCAAGAATTTAAGCGCGGTTTTGAGAAACTCGACTATTTTTGCACTTTGGCATTTTCTGAGAAAACTAGAAACTTTTGTAAAATGATGTTTTATATCAAAATGGGCGCACTTCAATGCTTTGTCCAGTAGGAGAAACTAGAGGTCTGCTACTTTAACGGTTCTCTGAGTATGAGCAAGAATCTAAGCGCGGTTTTGAGAAAATCGACTATTTGGCACTTTGTGCATTTTCTGAGACAATTCAACGCGAACTTGTTCCATCAATATCAGAGGAACCAAACACTTTTTCTTAATGAAACAAGGTCAGATCGTCTTCTTCTGATCAAGTGCTTACGGGGTACCCTCTATAATGACTTGATTGCCTGTAGATTTTCGTGGACGGTTTGCAAAAGTACTTCAACCTTGGCCCGAATTTGGAAAGGATGTTTCCCCGACTAGCGGATCTCACCGAATTGCACCTGGAGCTGCTTTCAAGACTACGACAACGCCAAAGAGAAAGTCCAGTGGTCAGTTCCATAGCGGACATTTTGCTGGAACAATTCTCAAAGGAGCACGCCGTCAAGCTCAAGTCTGCTTACGGTAACGCTCATTCTTAGCGCTAGCAAATCACCTTTATTTCTCAACAAACTGATTTTTAGGTGAATTTTGTAGCCGACACAGAGACGCAGTGGAAATTTACAAATATTACGCGCAACAGGACGGGCGTTTTGGTGAATTCGTTAAACATTGCCAAACGAATCCGCTGCTGAAGAAGAAAGGCATACCCGAGTGCATACTGTTCGTTACCCAAAGACTCACCAAATATCCCCTATTGATAGAACCGTTGATAAAGACTAGCAAGGAAAATAAACAGGAGCAAGAGACGCTGCAGAAGGCGCTTTCCTTGGTGAAGGAGATTTTAGTGGAAGTGGACGCCCAAGTGGCCGAGAAGGAGAAAGAGGACAGAAAGCTAGACATTTACCATAGAATCGACGCGAAGTCGTTTACGATCCACCGAGGCCACAAGTTTAAAAAGTCGGACATTCTGCAAGGAAATCGGTCGCTTAAATTCGAAGGAGTGGCCATGTTGATGCAGGGGCGTGGCAAGATGCAGGTGGTCTTGGTGATTGTGCTTACGGATGTGTTATTTTTCCTGCAGGAAAACTCCACCAAGTACAGCTTTTTCACTCCGGACAATAAGGTAAAACTACTTCGTACGAAACCGCTTTGGGACTATCAGGATTTTTCAATTGTCGTTGCAGGCTGGCGTGGTTTCGTTACAGAAACTGCTTGTCAGAGAAAAGGCTGGTCAAGATTCCAGGGGAATTTACCTAATCTCATCGAATCCAGCCGATCCGGAGATGTTTGAGCTGAAAGTGCACAAGCCCAAAGACAAGCAAGTCTGGATACATGCAATCAGGTAGGAATTCTCTGAATGCCGGGAAATGTTTTCTGAGAAAAAAATACCGATTTTCGCAGGGAAGCGGTTCAAAACTGTCCAGAAGAGGAGGAAGATCCCTCCACATTGAGCGCAGAGGATAGACAGGGTCTTCTGAATGCCAAGCAGCATCAAGTGAGAAATCTCATCGGTGAGTAACAGATTTTACTGTTTTTCTGTAACTAAAGTCGCCGGTGTCCTAATAAATATTTTTTGAAAACTTGGGCTCATTCGGTAAGAGTTTCCTGACTGCTCAAGAAATGATTGCTGCGGGCGATTTTATGTCTGTTTGAAGCGTTATTTAGGGCAATTCCTTTTCGGTTAGTGCGTGTTTTTGCAACAAAAACGTGCTTCAGATCAAGTTCCTACAGGGTGGCACATGAAACAATGCAAAATTGAATCAATCCAACCAACCGAACTCAATTAATTAATTAAATTAATTTTTGCAAAAACCCAGACAGATAGAAAACAAATTATCCTATATTTTGCTTTAAATAAAAACCAAATGGCTCGAAGCAATCAGAAATTTTGGGCAATTTTGTTGAGCAGTAGGGTAGACTGAGACGTTAAACAGTCGGAGTTTATTTTCGTTTCATTGCTGCCAGCCAGCAGTCAGGGCTTATTTCAGTATCTAAAGCAATGTACATCATGTATATAAACCTTTCGCATGTAAAACGTTGACCTAGTCAGAGTATATATATTTGTCTTGGTCTGTGTGCGGAACAGAAGCAGACGCGGACATCGAAGGTAATAATAATCTGACCTAAAGGTATCCTGCTTGCATGTATCTTTGATTGAAACCATTTAAAAAATATATAGTTGAAAGCTGGCTCTTTTGCGTTTATCTGTTGAATTCAGGGGTGGTTATGCATGTGTTATTCTAGGTTAGTGAAACCGAAGTTAGTAGTCGATTTTCCGCACAAACCGCTTTTCTTTAGGGGTGAGTGAGACGATTCTTTGAGTTTGAATTTGTGAATAACCAATGTGGTAGCGTTTGCTTAAACAAATGGTATTTCCGTGAACGTAGTTTGTGGCGTAGATATGAAAAATTCGGTGTGTTCACTTCGATGGTGTCATGAAAATAACAAAAAAACACGAAACGAACCTCAGTTGCATGTGAGAAATTGCTCAACTTTTCGCGTAATGCTGCTTCAACTAAGCACTTTAGCATGCCAATTTCGCTCTTTACTTTGTGCTCGCCCAGTGGGTTTCAATCCGCAACTAATCAGCTGATTTTTGCAGCTTTATTGAGGCAAAACGACATAGAACAGGCGCTGCTATTGGAGGAAAAAATGTCGCTGCAACTGAAGCTGTTGGCTGCCTCAGGTTTGGAGCCTCCATCGCCGCCTGCCTACAGGCATTTGGTTAGTGAGAGCGCCGATACTGGCCAGATGTGGAAAGAAGTGCTGACTGCCGTGCAGGTAATTTTTACACGTTCCAGTTAGCCGCAATCTTCCACCACCCCGTATAACTCCAATTCCCCAGTTATTAACTAATCAATTCAATTGCAGGAAGTTAGTCAGTTGGCCAGTTCGTTGTACGCAACCGGCACGAATCTATCTAGAAGTGTGAGTTCAGCTGGGGAACACCAAAGCGAAACGTACGTGTCGCCCATTCTACCGAAGCGTGCGGAAACGTTTGGAGGCTTCGACAATAATCAGGCGCCATTGAAACTAATGGGGAAGAAACTGCATCAACAGAGCGCCACGGGCGCCACCCCTACAGCGACGCCCGATTTCGAGAACCTGAAGCCTGGAGATTCAAGACTGTTTGTAAGTATTGAGAAAAATTTATTAAATCTCATTTTCCGTCGTGGTTTCACACCAACGAATCGTTGCAGGAACGGTTGCCTTATAGAAACTGTGTGATAACTGGGAAACCCTTAATCAACGGCTCCGCTGTCAATGTAAATTGCAACGCCCAAGCGACTTCACAGCCAATGCCTGCCCAAGGCCAACGGGCCCCAACCAATCAGCTCACAGCGCCCCCAGACGCGCCAGCCTTATTGTCATTGGGCAGGGAGCAACAGTACGCAGCTATCCAGCTAAGTCACTACGTCTACACGCTACTGTGCATTATTTCACAGTTAATGACCACCAACGGAAGGTACATTGATTTAATGCTCCCTGAATCTAGTGTAAAATTGATGCTTTTATAGTTTGCAAGCTCAAGTATCGAATATAAAAGGAACTGATAAACAGTATCGACACAATCAGCAGCTGGAAGAGTTGCGGAACTTGCAGGATAAGTTGAGCGGCGAAAAAGCGTCTTGGGCTGCCACGAAGGAGCAAGAGGAAAAAGAGCTGGAAGAAAAACGACAAGAACTGCTAAGGTTACAAGTGAGTACCAAAGGTTCTCTTGGGGGACGTTTGAATTATTGCAAAAATTCCAGGAGCAAATTCGAGTGGAACAAAGCGACATAACCCAGCAAAGGGATCAGCTTTACAGGAAAATGGAAGTGCTCACTAGCCAAGGCCTGCTGATATCGCCCAACGTGGCCATTCCGGTAACCGGGCAGTTGGACGACAGCAGCAAAGACAGTTCAGAAGACAGCAGTCCTCAGTCTTCCGATACATCTTCTGCTACTTCTGCAGCCAATCCAAGCTCGCTCACTCATTCTGCGTCCAGTGTGGACAAGCGCAAGGAGAGCAAATGGAACAAAGGTTCGACAACGACTGATTGAGTGACCAAAAACACACAAAATGTATTTTGCAGGGTCAAACGTTCCGAAACAGCAGCTGCCGTTAAACCTGATCTCGACGACGAATCAGCAGAAGGTGTCGCACACGCAAAATTTACCAATTAAGCAGCAGATTCCGCTAAAACTGGCATCCAGACTGAGCTCGGGCGCGACCGAGTCACCCAAGCCGGGCCAAGGAGGGCCTCAGCAGATTTTACCCTTAAAACTAAGTCAGGACGAGAAGATCAGACGAACCAGCACTTCGGGCTATCAACGCTTGTCCGAAAACAGCTTCAGTCCACCCTCAGAAGAGACCGTAAGAAACTCGCGTCATTATTATGACTACTAGTTGATTTGTCGTTTGTTTAGACACCAACTGGGCATTCGCACATTCGGACGGGTTCCAGTCCGGCCATGATGCAACAATCGCCACCATCGTCCGGTTCTTCTAGTCAGTGCCAAAGTCCAAGTGGAACCAAAGCGACGCGCACCAACACCTATCCGAAATTTCCCGACAAGTTTAAGGTACGTGGCGAACAAGCGCCCTCTCAAGACGAAGAAGTCATTTACTTCTGACGGTTTTGGAAAGCCACGAATTATCTCAGCTCCTTGATCAAGAGTAAGGTGTAAAAATGGTGCTGAGTCACAATCGCTTAACTTCGAATATATTTTCTATGACACTTTTTTTTACTATTCCTGATGGAAGACTGTACTGTTTCTTGAAAACTATTACATTAATTTGCGAAAATTAACAGCGTCCTCAAGTCCCGAGTGAACTGGGTGCGTCCTAAAAAAAGGGGTTCGCGGTACATTCGGGGCGTACTCAATTTTATAACTGAAGATTTATCTTTGATCTGACGACTTTGCCTGGTTCGTTTCAATGGACTTTTTACTCGACTAGTGCTCGAGTGGGGACTTTTTTGAAATGCATTTCTCGTCGAAAGCTAGTCTATGAAAATCTACTTATCTAAATTTAAGAATCTCTGACAATACCGGCTCAATATATCTAGTGCTAGTCACCTCATCTCTGGTTACTTGCAAATATTCCATTGCAGTTTTCTTTGTGATTCGTTTAGTGAAACGACTTTTTACACTTTTTCAACTTCTTCCTCGAAATCGCTCACTTTTACATAAACCATTGATTTAAGATACCTTCCATTCTTTATACAACCTTTATATATTAGTCAAATTGCATATATTGGGTGTCCCATTAGTGGGTGAACATTTTCTAGTTCCTAAACTTCAGATTTCGAATCGAACTTCGGGGCACTCTGTATAGCCATCCTTTGGAAATCGTAGTCTTTTTTCTGGCTGATTGGCTTTGATCTTTTGTAAATCGCCATTTAATTGTGCAGATCGTTTTCTGGTCCAAGTAAAAGTGCATATTACAGTACGTTACACCGGGTGGTCCTGAATAAGTGTCATTACAGAAAGCTGTCCAATTCTCATGAACAAAGAAACACTTTTTTCCTATCTGTGCTTTCGTTTTCAACATAAAGGGTCTCAAAAGGGTGAATAATTTTTAATTACTACAGGAATGAGTGTTTTTGCAATCGCTATACCGCCATTAGTAGCTACTTTTTCGCACCCCACTAGAGTTCATTAAACGTGCCAAATGTAGCAAAATTATTGTTTTTAGTCATAAAAAGCCCTTTGTCCCAAAAACCATTTATTCTAAGGTAACCCAAAAAACTCTTTTTGTGCAGAATTCAATGGCGCTTCAGTAATGGCTGTTAAAGCTAGTTCTAAGCCGCTTATAAATTGGGGAAAAATCCATACGATACCGTTTAAATTTGTTAAAAAATGAAATCGCATGAGGTGCGAAAAAGAATCCATTTATAGGGGCAATGTGTTCGAAAGCTCATTCCTACAGTTCAAGTTGGTAAAAATACAACTAAATTATATTTTTGACACTCAGTATCCCGGAAACGAAACCACGTTTCTTTTTCATGAAAAATCTGCACAAACGGTGCAATAAAAACCGCATTGCAGATGAACACTCTGTATATGCAAGTGTAGTTGACACAGCTTTGCACCAATGGCGATCTACATGGTTCTAGTAAAATACAGGGTGATTCATTATCAATGGAAAAACTTTTGGACAAGGTGTTTTTTCGAATTTTTCATTGTTGCTGCAATAAATCACCCTGTATAAGTGTCCCTTCGGTCTTCCCTCCCCTAATATTAACAAAGTTCTCAAACTAAAGTTTCATGACAATACGTAGGTATATTTATTAGTTAGATCTTGAAAGCTAGCGTAACTTCTCATTCCTTTGGCTGTAGATTGTACATATTATATACTCGAGTTTTTTGGATATCCTAACATCGTTTAAGTGTGAAAAGCCCATTTTGTGGTAAAGAAAAAAATTATTCTGTTACGTTATGTGCAATAGAGCATTTTTAGCGCGTTAAAGATAAAAATCTATTTAATCGGCAAATAGTAGCGATAGCCTTAGATTTCCTCTTTGTGGATTTATAACCTCTGCAGTTGGTGCCGTTCGTCGTACGCAGTTGCTACAGTTATATGGGCATACAATCTGACCCCAAAATGAGTCAAAAAACCCCAAAAACAGCAACGGCAACTGCAGAGTTTATAAATCCAGCTTAATAGTTGTGAGTTTTGATCCGTTCAACGTTAAATATTGTGAGAATTGTTAAATGCCTGCAATGTTTAACTAAATTGAGTAACAAAAAGTAATATGTAGATGTAAAAAATCAATAAGCACTTAGTTTCAGGTTGAAAATCTATAGATGGTTATTTGATTTCGATCAAATAGTGTTATATTTTATAAAAATTCTATTTTTCCACCTTTAAAAGTTGATTCATCGTAATCCACTAGTTTCTATTCGAATATGGCCTATCTGTTGTTGGTTTCTTCGCATTGACAAATTGCTTGTTTCAACCAATTTCTGACAACGATTGTTCAAAAATATACTCATCTCAACCACTATCAATTAAAAACCTTCCATTTTCTTGGAATGGATTGATATTTATCAAACACTCAGTATTGTTTTATCACTTATTTGATGCAAATATACTATAGATTTTCCTCGTATTTATGTGTTAAAAATAGCAAACTGCCGAAATGTATTCATGTTATTGGGCCAAATTGGTTCCATTTATGTACGTTTTGATCTTTTAAAATAGAGTTGCATTAGTTCAATTAAATTATTTCTCCATTCTGCAAGTTCTTCTAGTTACGGAAGATGTGATATAATAAGGCTTTCATATATTTCGCTGAGTCACTGAGTGACTTTCCTCATTTTAAACTCTACGCAATATTTTTATTCTAGTTTACGCAATTATGTAACATCACATTATTTATTCACGATTCGTTCACGCGCTTGGCATATACAGGATGGCTCACTTTTAAATGGAATAAACACGGCTCGTTCACTTTATAATGCTATGAAACATCCCTTGAAATTATTACGTTAGAAAGTGGGCCAATTATACCGATTATTTTATCATTCCATTCAACATATTGTAATTTGTTTTAACATATACGCATATTGGGGTAGAAGTTAAATAAAATGTATATT
The DNA here is from genome assembly GCA_024550625.1 of Dendroctonus valens. Classification (NCBI taxonomy): domain Eukaryota; kingdom Metazoa; phylum Arthropoda; class Insecta; order Coleoptera; family Curculionidae; genus Dendroctonus; species Dendroctonus valens. The sequence continues at coordinate 289,323 of JAJTJO010000360.1, forward strand.
TTACTAATAAGAAATTGAATCATTGGCATGTAAATAGTACTATTTATTGTAAATAAATTTGAATTAAAAAATTTATTGCATTTCGTCACATTTTCTAATTTCAATTCCACGTTGGTTCAGATAAAAGTGGGCAAAAATCGTACAATAAATAATTTAATTCCACTAGGAGGTACTCAGCACATTTATATGTTAAATTTCACACATACAAATCGAGTTAACCTTCACGATATGATCATCGTCATTAAAGGTGCACTCCACAAATAAATCCTCAATTCTCCATCGATATGAGGCTGAGCCTAATTTATGTCGCAAGTAAGTCGAACGGGGATCCTCTCTTAGGACACTGCATATCAATCGTTTTCTACCAGTTGCCCTCTTCAAATAACATGAAAATCCAGAGAAAATCAAATAAACTAACGATGCTACCTTTAAAAATCCTACGCAAGGCTGGAGGCTGATTTAATAGGGGGAATGGGACCGGTTGAAAATATAAAGGCTAATTTACGCTCAGCTCGGGAGTATGCTGAATAACTATGGAAAAACGTCGACGTAACAAAAAACAGCCTTTTGTATGAACGTTTTAATCAAGGATATCAAATCGGTGCAAAAACAAGTCTGCTTTTTGAAATTGCCGATGTTTTGCCTTGAAAACCGTTAAAACCAAAGGCTGTTTGTGCAAATGCAGGTGTAATTGAAAGAAAAACATGCCGGGGGATTAGTTCAACCACTGTACGTAAAACGATAAACCTGTTACTGGGACGGACCTGCCCATTATCCTTTCTGCTTACCTCTGGATTTAAGTTGTGCAACTGTTCAAGAGCAATTTCCTCAAAGGATATAGTCAGTGGATGTACAGGCGATTTGATAATCCAAATGGGCACTCTCACATCGGTTCTCGATATACTTTGGGCCTCTCTATAAAAAGCCAATATAACAAATTCGTTCAAAACCAAAAGCACATCGTTTACTCTGATTCTTCGTCATTCTCGCTGTCGCAAACCAGTTCCACCTTTGTGCCCAGCTTTTTCGTGTAACGTTGGCGAAAGTTGGTTTTCATGCCATAGTTTGGCTGGTCATATTGAGGAATATACGGCTTGATATCGAGAACGGGAGTTTCATTAACCATATCAACGCCAGAAAAGTAGATTACATTCTCAACAATCTTCTCGATCTTCACCAAAGACAGTCCTATCGGACAAGGCCGATGTGGGGACCTGGTGGCAAACACTCCCGTTCTCCTGCCATTCAACCGCGGAGGGGCCACCTTGGGTTTAGCATGTTTCGCATGTCGGTTAAAGACAAAGATTATCCACAGGTGGGAAAAGTCCTCGAGATCTTGCAGGGCATGACTGGGGTTCGTAAACACTTCATTATTCAGCGTCAGGGTGGCAATTGTGTTCCGCATTGTGATAGTGGGCTGCCGGGGTGTTCCTCTTATTCTGGGGAATTCTGAATGGATGATTCCTATGGGGTTGAATTCCTTTTCAGCTGGTTTGAGCGGCTTGGATGAGGGGACTATATTTTCCGCTCCAGCTGTCTGTTTGCGGCAATTACTGCATTGCCATTTATCAATTGCGTTCTTCACTACGTTGATTTCTTCGCGTTGAAGATGTTGTAATTTGGATAGTTGCCTCCTACACAAGGGAACTAGTAGGGGCTATGTCTTTGGGGGCTGTGTTAATGTTTACTGGGCCTTAGCAAGTCGGAAATTACCTTAAATTAAATATCTCTTGGCGTGCAATCTTCAATTGCTGCTGTAAGCTGTGTGTTCCTTCCAGCGACATTTTTCCTAATATTTCAGCACAGTATTAATAGCAGCTTTACAACTGTTCAGATTAGCTTAAATTGCCTCTCAACAAAGCTATTTTATCGAGTTTTATAAAAACTAGCTTTAAAACGTCCAATTCAGTCTGTTGTTTACTTCACTGACAACTGACAACAGTGACAGTGACAAACGGTAAACAGCTAATTGCTTCGATAGATGGCGCAAAACATCAACAGTCTTACATACATATAAAACAGGGTCTATACCTACGCCTTCACACCATCAGCACCATCGAACACCATCAGCACCATAGACTTATGGCGCTGATGAAATTCCATGGTAACAGCCTTATTCATGTTCGGAAGTATATGAACCGAGACGCCGAAGCTCGTCGGCGGTGAGATGGATGTTGGCTGCTGCCACCTGTCCGGTGGTGGGTGAAGTCCCCCACAAGTCAAAGTAAAATAAAATAATTTTTTTAGCCAATTTCTCTGTGAATTTCGAAACCGAATCGCTTTTTCAAATCAGACAAATGGCAAGCTTCATTTATTGCTTGCATTAAACTTTTGCCACGCCCAAATCGTCGCGAAACGTCGCAACACTGCCAAAGCCATTTCCTTGTTTGACGTGAGCTGCCATTTTGGCGTCAGAGGTGTTCAGAGGTGTTTTGTGGTGGCGTCTATCGCGATCAGTACTTTTCTATACCATTTAATCATTTAAAAATCAGTGGTTTATGGCATTATGATCAAGGGGTAGTTCATATCACACACAATTTTTCTCATGCTGGCAAGGTTTGAACGCTTTGAACTGAGTTTTATTTGAGTGTTTACGTGTGCTTTGAAGACATAGTTGATGAACCTTTCAAGCTTGGTTCTCTGGTAAAATGAACCAGACGACAGTGAATGAGACCATAATTAAAATCATTAAGAATCTGCATACGGTCTCCGGCAATCCGAGCATGGCTGAGCCCAACAAAACGCCGCTGAAACGGTCTTTGAGCTCGTACTCGTTGGAGAGTAGCATGGATGAAGGAACGCCCTTAAAAAGGGTGAAAAGGGAGAGCACACTCAATCTATCTTGCATGGCTTCGCCCATGGAGGTGAATCATATAAGGCACGAACTGCGGACAGCTAAAGCCACCGTGCTTGATTTGGAGCATCGAATCCAGCAGATGCACAATGTTCGAAAAACTATGGAGGAGATGTACGACACTGAAACTAAGTCTTTGAAGAGACAGCATGAGTACGATAGGAAGACTATTGAAGAGCTGGAAGATCATCTTCAGATTGTTAGAAAAAGAGAGGCTGCACTAAAGTTGGAACTCCCAGAGGTAGTTATTGAGCCTTGCTCATATGCCGTAAAGACAATGTAATTGTTTTAGATAAAAGCCAAGTACGAGCAATTGAAGGTGGTCTCTGACGAGGAGATATTGGCTCTGGAAAAAGAAGTTGCAGACTTGAAGAATGACTCGCATTGTGCCAACACCGAAGGTAGCATCGAGTTATTTAAGTTGAAGAGAAAAATTGAAGAACTGCAGTATGTCTTGCATGCAGCAGAAGAAGATGCTGAAGCCCAAAAGAAGTTGGCTACCGAACTTGGTTAGTTGTTTGACTAACTTCCGTCTGAATGGACGTAGCTTTCGCAAACCTTTCACAAACCATTTGTTCTAGGAAAACAGCTAAACGAAAAGAACGCGACTGGTATCGAACTAGAGCACGCCAACGTCGAGCTGCAGAAAGCCAAAAACCAAATTAGGCAGTTGAAAATGGCTAAGGAGGACTATTTGGAAGCCCAACAACAAGCAAAGGTTGGCTATCAAATAACGTCCATTTAAATCGTATTCAATGTTGAGTGTTTTCTTGCAGACGCAAGCCCACAAATTGGCAAAATTCGCGGAAATGGAAAAGGAAAATGCGCAGCTTAAAGAAGACTTCGCGCGGCTCAAAGACAACCTGAAGAACAAGCTTCTACTGGAGGAAGAAGTGCATGACTTAAAAAACCGACTGACAAAGTCAAAGGAGCTGGAAAAGCGGGCAGCCGAGCTAAGAGTAGGTTTTTTTGACTTACCGCGACTTGATGCATTATCGGCCAGTTTTTCTGTAGGCAAAGTGCGATCAAAACGAAATGTACCTTAGCGAGTGGAAAGCGGTGGCAAGAGGTATTTGCGAGACCACGGAAAGTGACGCTGTTCTACCACATCTACTTCGATCAGCTATTGAACGACTGCAGCAGCAAGAACTCTCGCTCACAGCAGAAAAAGTGGAATTTGAAGGCGAGCTGAAGTCTGCCCAGCTTGTAAGCATCCACTCATTAAAATCGGTATAAAAAAGTCTTCACTCCCATTTTACAGGCAGCAAAACTAGCGCAGAGTCAACTGGATAAACACCAGAAGCATATCAACGACTTGAAATCGACGGGGGAGGCAAAGCAGACGCTAATTCATCGGCTACAGAAAAAATTACTGTTGATTAGCCGTGAAAGGGACAGCTACAGACTGCAGTTGGATTCCTATGAAAGGGACTTGACAATGGTGGCCAGTTGTAATGATTGCGCCGAGCCGGACTCCAATATTGTTCAGAGACAGAAGGAAAGAATCGACAGCCTGGAGAAAATGATCGATGGCTACAGAGATCTGCTGGCGAAGCTCGAGAGCGACTTGCAAGAAGCTCAGCCGCAACTTTATGCAGGTAAGTTTGTTCATAGGTTGTGTTCCTTTAATCTAGATTGAACGCATTGCTCGTATTTTCCAGAATCCGTCCCTGTAAGGCAACAGCAACTGTCCAGACTTCAAGATGATGTTGCTAAATTGCGGCAGGAGAATGAACAGTTGCGCGAGGCTCGCGACAAATTGGAAATTCAACTGGAGTCATTGTCTGAAGGTGAACATGACTTTACTTGAATAATTTTTAACTTGTAATTAAATTGTCCTCATTTTTCAGGGCAAGACATAGTGCCTGAAGGACAGGTCGTCCATTTGGCCTCAAACCCGCTTTCGGAAGATGTTGGCAGAAGAGAACAACAATTGGCGCAATTGAAGGAGGAAAACCTACGACTCAAGTCCAAATTGAAGAAAATAGAAGAAGGCATCGAAACAAGTAAACTGGGTAAGTAAATAAAAAAAACCTGAGCCTGAGCCTGAACTTGAAAATATATTTGTTTGCTTGAAGGTGATGTTTCAATTTGCCCTAAAGAAGTCCAGGCCCTCAAAGAGCAAATCAAGAACAATGAGAAGCAAACTCAAAGACTGAAAGACTATTTCAAGACATCGATGCAGGATTTCCGTAACGTGATTTACATGCTGTTTGGCTACAAAATCGACAGACCCTCGAATTCCAGCATCTACAAATTAAGGAACATGTACGCTGAAAGTGCAGATAACATTCTGTGTTTCGAAGTGAATCAAGAGGGCGATCTGAATTTGCTGGAGAATGAATTCAGTGCCACTTTGGGCTCCATGATCGACTTGCATTTGATTCATCAGAATTCGATTCCGGTGTTTTTAAGCGCCATTACGATGGACTTGTTTCATCAAAAAACTATAACTTGAAAACGGAGCTGAATGTATATATATAAATATGGTTTATTTTCGATTATTTAAGTCAGTCAAAACGTAGTAATAGTTTCAAAGGTGTCTTCAAAACTTTCAAACTGCTGTTCTAAGTTGAAGTTTTATGTTGTGTTAATTATAAAGATTTTTTTCTTTTCTCATCGACTAACTGTTTTTCTACCGTCCTCAACATTTGCGCACTCTTAAAGTCTAGTCCGCGGGACGACCCGCGTAAGTAACCGAGTACCGGGTAAGTTTTTTGGGAATACGGCCCGAGGCGAAAAAGCCGATCTAGGACAGGCCCAAATATGAAAGCTGCACGCGCGAGCAGCAACGCTTATACGTTTTTATTATCGACATCCAGAATGACCCAAACCATACCATTGCAAAGAAAAACAGCTATAAATGGCGCAAATTACCTTGCACGACAATGAAAAGTGCAGTTCACAGCAGAACAGTACTAACTTTACATTTATATTGTAAACTTTCATATAAAAACAGTCAACTGCAGAAAACCTCTTTTGTAAAAGTACGATTGCAAAAAACCCCATGCAGAAACTTCCTCGTCGAATAAATATTACATTGAACAATATAAAATACAAGTCTAAATGAGACTAAAAGCAAACTACATGGCAACCAGGGACAAAGTAATGTTAAACTTACCGAAAGCTGGATCGTGCCCACCTGGAAAGAAAGAAAAACATTCTTAGCACAATAGAAACTTAGTCCAAAGCCTGATGATTTCATAACCGTCCAAAAAAAGAAAGAAGCCATAAAACTTCAGTTGCTCCCTGGAAAACTGAGCTAAAAGATTTATAGATAGTTATCCTTCTTACCAGCTAGCCGCAAGCTCGCACCCTATCCTCCAGTTCCTGCACACTAATCCTCAAAAAGCTCACACCACACTTGAAGACAATGAAGATCCACACCAAATTTAAACCTTGCACTAAATCCTGCAGTTAACGAGCAGGATGACCGCTTTTGCCTAAGTGGCACCGCACCAAATCACTCTTTATATCCCGGACCGAAGACATTTTCTTTTGTTTCCCACACAGAAGTGTGTGCTAGCTGCTTTCCCGAGCCAAACTGAATAGATTTTATCAGCTTTCGCGATAATCCATGAGTTATTGAAGTTTTTGCCGCATTCCAAACGCACCGAGCTACAGAACTTAGATGATGATATAATCGTTTACTTGATCGGCCCTTAGATGAGTCATCATTGCCTTACTTTGCTGTTCGAATTCAGTTTTCGCCGTAAACAAAGCCGCTTTTTCGGTGAAAGATAAACATATCAAAACATCTGATCATGGGGGCGCATTCGACTTGTTTACGCTAAATTAAATTATTGTGTATACTTTCCTGACTGTATTTCAATTGAATCCAAAAGAAATTCCTGGGTTCCAGTCAATATTAGTGTTTATGAGTTAAAATTTTTACAAATACGTTTCGGTGTCTTTCTCCACCATCATCAGTTTGTATGTATGGCTGTTTCTACCTTCACCATGGCTTGCCAAAGGTGAAGGTAGAAACAGCCATACATACAAACTGATGATGGTGGAGAAAGACACCGAAACGTATTTGTAAAAATTTTAACTCATAAACACTAATATTGACTGGAACCCAGGAATTTCTTTTGGGCTAAATCAAATTCCAGCTCTCGGGTCGGTTTTTGGGCTAGATTTTAATGAAAATTTCAGTTTGGGCAGCTTGATATGTTGTGCAAAAGTGGCCTAAAGGGCAAATTCGCATTCGAGCCGGAACATGATTTATGTATGATTTCCCGTGCGCGCACCATTAAAAGCGACGGAATACTTAACTCACATGAGCAAACTGGGGTTTTTTTTAGTAATTTGTCGCTTTAAACCGGTTTTTTTCACGAATTTTTCCCAGAAATGTTTCGCACTTGCCTGACGCTATTTGAAAGTTTCAAACTGAAAGCCGAAATGTGTACAGTCCCGGTGCTATGGCAACCGGTGATGCCAGCGCGCTCTGGTGTGAAAACAATGTCCTTTTTTCCCGATAGATTAGGACTTTTTATGTACATTTTACAAATAAAACTTGTATAAAGATTCGCTTATCATTTCATCAGGTTGTGTAATTATTATATTGATTGACAACAGCTGAAATAGTGGTAAGCCTAAAGTAAGTTCAAATCTCCCGGCATAAAAGTAGATTTCTTCTACAACTGGTGAGAACACGAGATTAGTTTCAATGGCGGCCACTAGAACAGCATCTGTGATCTGTCAGAAGTATTGATTTGGTAAATAAACAAACCCCGTTTGAGGCTTGAGGGAATTGCAAGTTGGGCTTGTCCCGATCGCCGGTCAGCAGCATGGACAGCGACAGTAAAGCCACGACCTCCCAAACCATTGAATCCCTCCAAAAGGAGGCCGAGGTGCTGAAACGGCGCCTGGAAGAGGAGCGCCAGAAGCTGAACGATATTTCGTGTAAGTCTTTGAAGACAGCAGATGGTTAGGGGCGCTGATTCGGGCGGTTCTGCAGTGCATCAGATGGCTCAGCGGCTCGACTGCATCAGCTGGACCAACATCAAATCCAGACGCACCTTGAAGGGGCACCAGGCCAAGGTGCTGTGCTCAGACTGGTCCCCCGACAAGAAGCACATCGTGTCCTCATCGCAGGTAATGGCCGAGGCCCAGCCCTACGGCTTTGTCACTGGGTGTTGGTTACTTTTAGGATGGTAAAATGATCATTTGGGACGCATTCACCACTAATAAGGAACATGCCGTCACCATGCCCACCACTTGGGTGATGGCCTGCGCCTATGCTCCATCTGGAAATTTTGTTGCTTGCGGGTATACGGCATTTAAGAGCTCAATTCCGGGGGTTTCATCTCAAAAACATTCATATCGTTGCTTTGTATTAGTTGCCCTGCATTTAATGCTCTTGAACTATCGGAGATTTCGTGTGAATTTGGTATCCAGATGTAAATTTGGATCAGTGTGGGAAAGTAGACGGGTTTTGAGATGATAATCTTCGATTGCCAGCTCCTGTCGGAGCTGATACGCAGTTAATAATCGGCTTTTTTCAGCGGCCTGGACAACAAGGTCACCGTCTACCCGCTCATTCTGGATGAGGACGTTTCGTTGCGCAAAAAAACTGTCGGCACTCACACCAGCTACATGAGCTGCTGCCTGTTCCCCAACTCGGATCAGCAGGTTTGCACACTTCACCCAATAGCACTTGGGTTTCTTTGACGCTTGTTTGTAGATCCTGACTGGAAGCGGTGATTCCACTTGCGCCCTTTGGGACGTGGAATCCGGGCAGCTATTGCAGAGCTTTCACGGTCACTCAGCAGACGTGATGTCCATTGACTTGGCCCCATCTGAGACCGGCAACACTTTCGTCTCAGGGGTAAGCAAGGCCTGGAGAGGCTGGCACCGTGTCAACTCGTTCGCTTTCAGAGCGTCGACAAAACGGCACTGATCTGGGACATGCGGACCGGCCAATGCGTTCAGTCGTTCGAAGGCAATGAGTCCGATGTGAACAGTGTTAAATTCCATCCAAGCGGTGACGCGGTCGCCACTGGCGGGGACGATGCCACAGTGAGTTTCCTCCAGAAATGCTCGAGAATTTCCCAAAGAAACCCTGTTGTTTCCAGTGCCGACTGTTCGACTTGAGGGCGGACAAAGAGATTGCGGTCTACAGCAGGGCCAGCATCATTTTCAGTGCCAATTCTGTGGACTTTTCGCATTCGGGTAAGCCCTAGAGACTACGCCCTAAACTCGGCCAGCTGATGTGATGGTGTTCAATTCAGGGCGACTGCTGTTTGCTGGCTACAACGACTACACGATCAACATATGGGACACATTGAAGTGCGCAAGGGTGTGGGTGCTGTGCGCCCATGAGAACCGCGTCAGCTGCCTGCAAGTTTCCCCGGACGGCACTGCATTTTCCACCGGCTCTTGGGACTGCACCTTACGGGTAAGAAAGCACTGCACTGGGAAACCCGAACTCTCCACTAAAAAAACACTGATATTCCTCCAGATTTGGGCTTGAAGTGGGGCATTTGATAATTAAGCCCTAGAAAAATTGCAACCATACCCAAAAGCTGGACATCCGGGCTGGAGTTCGCGGGCGATGTTTACCAAATATTTATTACGTTATGTTCCTGTTTAGATTGCCGAAAGTTCAGGCAGATCTTTGTTTAGGTAGGCGATAAATGTTGATCAATATAGATGTTGAAAGCAAGGCTTGTAGCTGCTCTGACACAGTAGTGGTAATAAAAAGTAATCTACGTTACTTACCAATTTCAAAAAAAGGGGACAAACAGCGACGAGAACTCACCGCTAACTAAGCGATCTGATTTTGGCCAGCTACTGGTTTCCTTTGCAGACATCAATTAGCCCTGAAGGAGCTGCAACAAAAACAAACAGCCCAGATCGATTCAACCTTAGTGTTTAATCACTCACTTGTTCATTTTCCTTTGACTTCTAACTCTGGGGCTTTTGGGTTTGAATTAGGCAATTTTCCTTCTCCATGCACTCCCAGAACCCCCACACACACACCCAGAACCACTTGCTAATATCTGCTTAAAGTTCGGAGACACCAAATGGCAGGATTAAGAAAGTAAGGGCTTGTAAAAGTTTGCGGGATTTTTATCAGGATTGTTAACAATGTGGCAAACTAAAGTCGGTAAGTAAGTGAAATATTGGATTGCCTCCTATCCTCCTTCTGCTTGTGGTTGCTGCTGGTAGGTTAATGCCCAGTAATAGCCTTTAAGTTGCTGAAGACTGCTCATGCGTTCCCATCTAGAATTAATACCAAAACCAATAAACCTTTTTTTTCCTGTGTCCCAGCTCGCTGACCTCCACAATTTTCCCCCCGTTTAACACCAGGATGATGTCGGCGTTTCGTACAGTGGACAGTCGATGGGCAATCACTATAACGGTCCGTCCTTTGCGCGCATTGTCCAGTGCAGCCTGGACGACTTTTTCCGACTCCGCGTCTAGGGCACTAAACCCGAAATTGCATCGAGCAACTAGACTAGTAGGGAATTTTCCACTCTCACCTGGTTGCTTCATCTAGGAGGAGTATTTTGGGGTCCTTCAACAGGGCTCTAGCAATGGCAATTCTCTGCTTCTGACCCCCCGATAAAGTGGCGCCCCTTTCGCCGACCATTGTTTGGTAACCATTGGGAAAGTGCGATATAAACTCGTCCGCGTTGGCTAATTGGGCCGCTTTTTTCACCTTAAAAAAGTCCAAAATCAGCCAATTACCATTCTTAAAACCAACTAACTAACTAACATCTTCATCTGTTGCATCAGGTTTCCCATATCGGATGTTCTCTAAAATGGTGGTCCCGAACAGAATGGGTTCTTGGCTGATTAGACCCAAAGCCTTGCGCCTCAACCATGAAGGATCGAGCGTTTTCAGGTCGTAACCATCGATTTTCACTGATCCCTTGTCGACATCGTAGAATCTAAGCCGCCAGCTTTGAAAAAACCATCTGATCCGATCCAAATGGGCCTACCTTTCGACAAGAGCCACAATGGTGGATTTTCCATTGCCTGAGGCGCCCACAATGGCAACCGTTCTCCCTGCCGGAACCGATAAGTTGAAGTTTTCCAAAACAACCTGAAATCACCAAAACATCCATAAAAAATCCTCAAGTTGGGTCTGTGATAATGGCAAATACCTGCTGCTTCCTAGTGGGATACGCAAAGGTTACATCCTGGAAAACGATTTCGCCTTTGAGGAAATTGTCGGGAATAATCCGGCCGCCTTTCAGCTTCATTGAGGGCGTCATGTTGATGTACTGCAACGAATTTTACTTAATTCTGCACAGTTTTATGGGGGGGGGAGGTTGAGGTTTCACCTCAAAAACTCGGCCGCCTGCAGCCAGACCCTTAATCACACTGCCAAACAGCAAAGAAACTTGCGCCAACGATCTCTGGATGGTTTGGGCCGAGATTAAAAAGGACATCACTTCGCCGGCTGAGAGCTGATTGGTTGAGAGCAAGTAGCCGCCCATATACAACGTCATCAACACTGTACTGAAAGTCCCAAAGTTCAGCCCAATGAAGCCCGGCTCAATCATTGACTGGTTTACCCATTTAGAAACATATTGGTCCCAGCCTGGAAAATTCCGATCCCCAAGCCGAGAGCTTCATTCAAATCCTTCGCCTTCTCGGCCTCTTGCACAAACATGATTTCCTCCTGGTCCTCCATGGCGAACGCCCTAACAGTTCGAATGTTGCTGATCGCTTCGTCCGCAACTGCAGTGGCTTTTTCCACCTAAACATTCCAGTGAAACATTGATAATCCAACATATTAGGGTTTATATTACTCACCTACCTGCGCTTGAGCCTTTCGGGAAGTTGATCTAAGAATGGCTCCAAACAAGGTGCCAACAGCGATCACTGAAGGGATGCACAACATTGATATGCAGGTCATATAAGGTGAAATCATTAGGAGGGACACTGAGCAGCCAACGATTTGGGTAGCGGCCCGCAAACCCCCGGAAATCGTCTGCTTGAAGCTGCTCTTAAAGTCCTGAATGTCTGCAGTTAGTCTAGATAGATATATACAAATATACCAGATGCAATTTGGCGTCCACATTTCTTCTACCTAGTGACGATTTCTCCGGTTCTTTGAGCGTCAAAAAATGCAATGTCCTGCTTCAGAACTGAGGCGAATAGATCCGACTTCATTCTATAGGCGATTTGTTCCCCCAGGTTGGAGAGCATTGATATGTAGAAGAATGTGAAGAAGCTCTGCGCATTGGATGAAGGCATATTAAGGATCTACATGGAGGGCCCTTAGAGACACATACTTGTCCTAGATACATGGCTATCAGCTTTAGGGCTGGAAGTTTCATTTCCGAAATAAACAGTTTGCTGTCCTGCTCGTGGGTGAATCTAGAGAGCACGTTGATAACGCCGCCCATCACTTGAGGAATTTGAATGTTTAACAAGGCCACAACTAAAGCCCCCTAAAAGTGGCCCCAGTTTGAGCGCCTAGAAACTCTATCTGCAGATGGAAACTAACCAAAATTGCTGTCACGAAGCCCCATAAATGGGGCTTTAGATATTGCCAGAACCGTTTCCAGTCGAAGTTCACTTTAGCATCATTGCTTGTTCGGTAACCTGCTAGTCTAGACCTACTATCACAGCAAACTAACGGGTTGCTCAGGTAAACTTTTGCGGCCCCACAAGTCAGGAATACGCCGACTTTTAGGGATATACTGCACTTAGTGGGGCTGTTTCTTGACTTGAGACAGGTTCTTGCCACGTGCCGTATAGGAACGTTATTATGCAGTGAGTTCCAGGGCTTGATCGAACTGCGACACAGGTTCCTATTAAAGAGCAAAACAATAAGACTATCATGTGATAGTTGAGAGAAACTAACCGGAACAGCCCGCAGGTGGACCGGGGATTCTGGGCTAATTTCCACAACATTTGCCCCAAGTGTGTTTTGCATAAAATGAGAGGGTGAGAGTGTCGCTAGAGTCCCTCCTAATTTTTAGTTTTTTCTTGTTTTACCCTAAAGAACACTTTAGATTAAGCTTAAATTAGTTTCAGCGAAAAAGAATCCTGGATGGTGCATGAATTTAGGCCAAAAAACCCTTACCGCAGACCACAGAGGTTATCACACTCTGTGTCTGTGATCTGTGACACTTGCAAAGTTTGAGAAAAATCACAATTTTTAGGCTAAATTTCGAGCGGTGTTGCCAAAGCGCCCAAAACGTTTTAGGTTAATGCAAATTGTTTCCTTGGATACCTAGCATGTGGGTGTCTGGTAATAGTATATTATATCCCTAGGTCGAGAAGTAAGCCATTATACAGAGTGTCCGTTTTTGGAGCTCAACCATCGGGATCTCGGTAACCATTTAAGATACGAGATTGGTTAAATTGGGGCAAAGTTGCGCAATCTAGAGTTTACCAAAATGCTCTTTGAAAATTTCAAAAATATCTGCTACTTCCGGAGATATCAAGAAAAAACCGAAATTCAAAAAAAAATTTCGATCAAAAATCGTTTTTTCGCAACCGTGTTTTTGCGTTCAATGGATTGTTTCCGATCTAAGAAGCTGCCCGATAACGAATATGAAGTTTTCGGGTTCATAATAAGGAAGATTGCGACCTAAAAAAAAGCTAAAAACCGCTCGAACAAGTCAAAAAGTGTGGATTATTTCGGATCTGAAGAGTCCGTCATGGGATTTAAACTGCTCGTTGCATTCCTCGCCTCGTTCCGGTGAAAATGATGCCGAGTTCGAGGTATTTTGGGAGACTTGAATTTTTTGGAAAAATATTCCTCTTAGTTTCCCCTTATGAAATTTTCGACCAAAAATCGAATTTTCACAACCGTGTTTTTTGCGTTCAATGGATTGTTTCCGACCTAAGAAGCTGCCCGATAACGAATATGAAGTTTTCGGGTTCATAATAAGGAAGATTGCGACCTAAAAAAAGCTAAAAACCGCTCGAACAAGTCAAAAAATGTTGATTATTTCGGATCTGAAGAGTCCGTCATGGGATTTAAACTGCTCGTTGCATTCCTCGCCTCGTTCCGGTGAAAATGATGCCGAGTTCGAGGTATTTTGGGAGACTTGAATTTTTTGGAAAAATATTCCTCTTAGTTTCCCCTTATGAAATTTTCGACCAAAAATCGAATTTTCACAACCGTGTTTTTTGCGTTCAATGGATTGTTTCCGACCTAAGAAGCTGCCCGATAACGAATATGAAGTTTTCGGGTTCATAATAAGGAAGATTGCGACCTAAAAAAAGCTAAAAACCGCTCGAACAAGTCAAAAAATGTTGATTATTTCGGATCTGAAGAGTCCGTCATGGGATTTAAACTGCTCGTTGCATTCCTCGCCTCGTTCCGGTGAAAATGATGCCGAGTTCGAGGTATTTTGGGAGACTTGAATTTTTTGGAAAAATATTCCCCTTAGTTTCCCCTTATGAAATTTTCGACCAAAAATCGAATTTTCACAACCGTGTTTTTTGCGTTCAATGGATTGTTTCCGACCTAAGAAGCTGCCCGATAACGAATATGAAGTTTTCGGGTTCATAATAAGGAAGATTGCGACCTAAAAAAAGCTAAAAACCGCTCGAACAAGTCAAAAAATGTTGATTATTTCGGATCTGAAGAGTCCGTCATGGGATTTAAACTGCTCGTTGCATTCCTCGCCTCGTTCCGGTGAAAATGATGCCGAGTTCGAGGTATTTTGGGAGACTTGAATTTTTTGGAAAAATATTCCCCTTAGTTTCCCCTTATGAAATTTTCGACCAAAAATCGAATTTTCACAACCGTGTTTTTTGCGTTCAATGGATTGTTTCCGACCTAAGAAGCTGCCCGATAACGAATATGAAGTTTTCGGGTTCATAATAAGGAAGATTGCGACCTAAAAAAAGCTAAAAACCGCTCGAACAAGTCAAAAAATGTTGATTATTTCGGATCTGAAGAGTCCGTCATGGGATTTAAACTGCTCGTTGCATTCCTCGCCTCGTTCCGGTGAAAATGATGCCGAGTTCGAGGTATTTTGGGAGACTTGAATTTTTTGGAAAAATATTCCCCTTAGTTTCCCCTTATGAAATTTTCGACCAAAAATCGCATTTTCACAACCGTGTTTTTTGCGTTCAATGGATTGTTTCCGACCTAAGAAGCTGCCCGATAACGAATATGAAGTTTTCGGGTTCATAATAAGGAAGATTGCGACCTAAAAAAAGCTAAAAACCGCTCGAACAAGTCAAAAAATGTTGATTATTTCGGATCTGAAGAGTCCGTCATGGGATTTAAACTGCTCGTTGCATTCCTCCCTCGTTCCGGTGAAAATGATGCCGAGTTCGAGGTATTTTGGGAGACTTGAATTTTTTGGAAAAATATTCCTCTTAATTTCCCCTTATGAAATTTTCGACCAAAAATCGACATTTCACAACCGTGTTTTTTGCGTTCATTGGATTGTTTCCGACCTAAGAAGCTGACCGATAACGAATATGAAGTTTTCGGGTTCATAATAAGGAAGATTGCGACCTAAAAAAAGCTAAAAACCGCTCGAACAAGTCAAAAAATGTTGATTATTTCGGATCTGAAGAGTCCGTCCTGGGATTTAAACTGCTCGTTGCATTCCTCGCCTCGTTCCGGTGAAAATGATGCCGAGTTCGAGGTATTTTGGGAGACTTGAATTTTTTGGAAAAATATTCCTCTTAGTTTCCCCTTATGAAATTTTCGACCAAAAATCGACATTTTCACAACCGTGTTTTTTGCGTTCAATGGATTGTTTCCGACCTAAGAAGCTGCCCGATAACGAATATGAAGTTTTCGGGTTCATAATAAGGAAGATTGCGACCTAAAAAAAGCTAAAAACCGCTCGAACAAGTCAAAAAATGTTGATTATTTCGGATCTGAAGAGTCCGTCATGGGATTTAAACTGCTCGTTGCATTCCTCGCCTCGTTCCGGTGAAAATGATGCCGAGTTCGAGGTATTTTGGGAGACTTGAATTTTTTGGAAAAATATTCCTCTTAGTTTCCCTTATGAAATTTTCGACCAAAATTCGAATTTTCACAACCGTGTTTTTTGCGTTCATTGGATTGTTTCCGACCTAAGAAGCTGCCCGATAACGAATATGAAGTTTTCGGGTTCATAATAGGGAAGATTGCGACCTAAAAAAAGCTAAAAACCGCTCGAACAAGTCAAAAAATGTTGATTATTTCGGATCTGAAGAGTCCGTCCTGGGATTTAAACTGCTCGTTGCATTCCTCGCCTCGTTCCGGTGAAAATGATGCCGAGTTCGAGGTATTTTGGGAGACTTGAATTTTTTGGAAAAATATTCCTCTTAGTTTCCCTTATGAAATTTTCGACCAAAATTCGAATTTTCACAACCGTGTTTTTTGCGTTCATTGGATTGTTTCCGACCTAAGAAGCTGCCCGATAACGAATATGAAGTTTTCGGGTTCATAATAAGGAAGATTGCGACCTAAAAAAAGCTAAAAACCGCTCGAACAAGTCAAAAAATGTTGATTATTTCGGATCTGAAGAGTCCGTCATGGGATTTAAACTGCTCGTTGCATTCCTCGTCTCGTTCCGGTGAAAATGATGCCGAGTTCGAGGTATTTTGGGAGACTTGAATTTTTTGGAAAAATATTCCCCTTAGTTTCCCCTTATGAAATTTTCGACCAAAAATCGAATTTTCAGAACCGTGTTTTTTGAGTTCAATGGATTGTTTCCGACCTAATGGTGCATAATAAGGAAGATATCAGTGCATTTTCCACTCAAATAGTTGATTTTTGTTTACCAATCAGGACTGATAAAGCCCGGATTCCAAAAGAACGACAAGAGCGCAAACTCCTCACCGATATTATCACATTCTGCAACGTTTTGCTCTCATAAAGTGCGCGAATTTTCTGGCCAAAGGACCAAACTCTCACGCATCAAACCGCGGAGTTGCGCATCAAAAGTTTTTCGCACATTTTAAATAAAACTTTCACAGTGAGATGGTTCACTTGGCGCAACGAACCACATTGGGATAATAATCCTCTCGGTAAGTTCCAAAACTCAGTTTTTTTCGGGAATTTATCGCCTGCAAAAAACTGGAGAAATTTCTTCGGCCCGCCCGGTCAATTAATCATCGCCGTTTGGAATTAAAGTGTCTCGGGGCGCTCTTTAATAAATTTCGCTTTATAAGTTTATTATTTTACCGTTTTCTGCTGCATGTCCAAAGCGAGCAGGCAGACACACAGGCTGGCATCGTGTAAGCTTAATTAGTATAAGTGGGAGTCAGGTGCCTCTAAATTATGAAACAGATACATCAATCAGCCAGTTGAATTTACAGAGTTTATTCGCAACTTCCGGTAATTAGGCGGAAAATCATAGAAAGTTGGAGGCTTTGAAATGGTCGACAAAAAAACTGTAAAAAGCCAGAATATTAACACATGCTGGAAGCTCTATAGATAAGCCACTGGCAGCCTTTTGCAAAAAAAACCCACTTATCAGTTTCCCGGCAAAGTTTCCATTGATATTTCCTTTCGCCTTTCCTCAAATGAGTTAAGTTTCCAGCATATTTCAACAGCGAACTTTTTAAGACCGATAAAGTTGACGTTGAAATTCGTTGTTGCGATCCTCATCCAAGGAATCAAAGGCTGAGTTTTCGTTGGGGGACCGACCGACCGGAGTGCCGATTATTTATCACAAGCTAATAAAGTGGGAAACATTCACTCAAAAGGATTATTTGCAGGTAGAAATAGCGGCAGACGACCTGAAACTCCCACTCGGTTGAACTCTCACTTTTAATTATCAGAAATAACGAGAAGTTTATTAAGCTGCCAATCTCCTAACTGGAAGTTTCCCAAAATGAAACCCGATTGTCGCTAGAAAATTTGACTTGCTAAATATAGTGGACGGGGGATTTTTGGAGAAGTTTCTGGGGAAGAAAAGAAATCTGGGGCCAACGAGTCTTAGTTTCAGTCAAGTTTCATCACAATTCTTACAAAACCGAGTAGAATTCTCCTGCATTTTTCTCCATTAATGGGGCCAATTTCCGAATATCTTTCGCTATCTAATATGTACCCAATGCAGACGTGTTAATTACATTTCTCAATCACGCGCCTGATGGACGGTTTATTATAATCTGACTGATATACTTGACTAAAGCATACTAATAGTGGCGAAATGTAGGGTTTATAATGCGGCTGAGAGCCAGCGACAGATTAAATTCCTGCAAAATTATAAATAAATGCGTTAAAACTTACAATTGTTACGATGCTAATCCTTGCAGAAAACTGATTGCTTCCACCCTCATTACTCATCTCATAACGCACACTTTTCTTGGAAACTCCACTTACAGTTATCTCAGTTAGTTGCCGCCGCGGGTTGTCGACTTTCCGCCTCCATCCATGAATTTGGGAAACTTTCTGAAAGAGGAATTTTAGTTGTTGACTTGGGCAGCAGCAACGAGAAGGAATTTACTGAAAGTTTCACGAATTTAAATAATATTAGGGTGTCAATGTCTTCAAATGTGGAAACACTTTCGGCTAGTTGGGCAAAAAAACAAGTACGCGAACATTTTCCATGTGAAATATTAAGGGTCTTCCGATGGGTTTTTTCCCTTAAAAATATCCCCATGTCACAGTTGCGAAAGCGAGAAAAAGCAACGTGATAAAATAGGCGTCATGTTCTCCTGAGAGGACGATTACTCGCAAATAATACGTCCCATTGAATTTTATTTATTTATTTATCGTGTGGCGATCACAGCTTTACTTATAACTATGGCTAAAGTAGGAGGGCCGTCCGATAAGTATTGAACCTCACCGCGCGATGGCGCCACTATCGCAGCAGAAAATTACTATCGTCTAGTAGGTACATTGTCGTAGACGGCTACTGTCAAAGTTTCAGCCGAATCGGACCTGCAGTTTTGTTTTGACGACTTGTGGAAGCGGGCTGTTGACGAGTTTCAACGTGCCCAGGTGCCTCGAAAAGGGCTACCACGGAACCTACGATCTCGTATTGGTAGACCGCCGATTGAAGGTGCGCGAGGTAGCTGAGACAGAGAAAAAGCTGTTTGCTCACTCCGGGCACCAAGCGAAACCGTGACACCACGTCAGAGCAGGGTTTGACGCTGTTTAAGCGCAGTCCGAAGGAGTTTCTGCGTCGTTTGGTGACCGTCGACGAAACATGGATCCACTGGTACACGCCAGGGACCAAGGAACTGTCAAAACAGTGGACTTTACCCGGCGAACGTGCTCCCAAGCAGGCGAAGACTGTCCAAGTGCCGGAAAGGTGATGGCCACCGTTTGCTGGGATTCACAAGGTGTGACCTACATCGACCACCTGGAGAAGGGCAAAAGGACCACAGGGCTCTACTATACCGAATTATTGGGCCGAAGCAGAAAAAACGGCCCCATTTAGCGAAGGAAAAGTGCTCCGCCGTTGCAAGAGCCAAATTGGGCTACGAACTGCTGCCCCATCCACCGTGTTCGCCAGTTTTGGCCCCGTGCGATTTCCTTTTTATGGAAACGGGAAGCCTGCCAGGCGAATGGAACGAAGGCATCATCATCCCCATCCATAAGAAGGGGGACCGCATGAAATGTACCAACTACAGGGGAATATCCCTACTGAACGCAGCATACAAGATACTCTCCAATGTGCTGTTGAACCGTATATCACCGTATGCGGAGGAACAGGTTGGGGACTATCAGTGTGGATTCAGACCAAGGTGGTCAACAGTGGACCAGATATTTACAATCCGGCAACTAATAGAGAAACACTGGGAATTCAATAAAGACGTACGCCAGCTGTTTATGGACTTCAGACAAGCCTACGACACAATCATACGCGACAGTGTCTGGATAGCCATGGCAAGTATAGGGATACCCCAGGAAATCATCACTCTCACGAAACCATGCGTAGATAACACCAGGTGTCGCGTAAAAGTAGGAAGCCAGATAACAGAAGAATTCTCGGTCATGAGTGGATTGAGACAGGGAGATGGACTGTCGCCCACTCTTCAAGATAGTCCTAGATATGGCTATCAAAAAGACGAACATCACCACGGAAGTATATACTAACCAGGGGCCACAGGTGATCCTGGCCTTCGCGGACGACATAGACGCGGTCGGAGGAAGTACTGTCGGAGTCAAGGAAAGCTTCCTGAAAATCGAGAAGGAATATAAGAAAATGGACCTCAACATCAACAAGGAACAAACCAAATACATGCATATTACCCGCCGACCTTCCAGGGACAGAATCGGTCAGAACCTAACGATGGACACCTATAACTTCGAATGTGTCAGACAGTTTAAATACCTTGGAGCCACGATATGCTCAGATAATGACAGCAATGAAGAGGTGTAGATGCAGTGGCAATAGATGTTTCTTTGCCATGCGAACCCTCGTGCAATCCAAAACGGTATCAAGAGTGTCAAAGCTGAGGGTGTATCAGGCTGTAGTCAAACCGATTGTCTGCTACGGCTGTGAGACGTGGACCCTTACGAAACACAACGAGCTTCTACTAAAGTGGTGTGAAAGGAAGATCTTGAGAAGAATATTTGGCCCCGTAAAGGATCCAAACATGGAGCAATATCGCATAAGGACGAATGCAGAGGTCCAGGACCTATACCAAAAGCCAGATATAGTCAAAACAATAGAATCCCAACGTCTGAGATGGGCCGGACATGTTCAAAGAGCATCTGACGATCGTCTGATCAAGATAGTATGGGAAGGAAACCCAGCAAGGAAGAGACCGCTGGGGCGGCCGAAACTTAGATGGAGGGACAACATCTTGAAGAACATACAGACTATGCGGGTAGATGACTGGAGGGCGGTCATGATGGACCGGGACCGATGGAGGCAAATCGTTAACGCAGCCAAGACCCACCAAGGGTTGTAGTGCTACCCAGAGAGAGAGATTTCTTTTTGTTTCCAAACTGGTGTCAAAGTCGAATGAGGAGGTCATCGCCACCGTGTCCGAGAGTCCCCACCTGTACAACATGGACCTGCATCTGGCGTGGCCAGTTCTAATGCGGTCCTAGACAATTGCGTTCCTGAGAGAGGAACAGTGGGATCCTCATGGGATTTGTGGTCAAAATCATGCTTGGATGTCCATCTGGTCCTCCATCTGGACAGGGTTCTGGGGTGTTCAGGATCGTGTGGTTTGTCCCATTCGTGGACGGTAGCTTGCTGTCTCCTCAGGTCTGGTTTCAACGTTATTTTATAAATTCGTTAGTGCGTGAAGCCCAGGTACTGGAGTGGACTTTAGGGCTCCTGATATGATTCTCATGGTGTCACTGAGCCACACATCGACTTTGTTAGTGTGAGAACTCCTGTACCACACAGTGTGTCTAGTTTTGCTCCCCAAGCAGTCCCAGCCAGGTTTCTGATTATGTTGTTTTTTAGTTGTTGCCCAGTCATCTCCAGGTGTCTTTTACATGTTAGGGACCAACAACAAGCCCAGCTGATGAGAGCTAATAGGTCCGAAACCGGTCCTGGCTTGTTACAAAAACCTGCGTTTTTTGCAAAACGAACCGAATCCGCGTCTGTTCCCCTTTAACCTATCAAAAGTTCAGCTCATTTTCTGCTGTTTAGTTCGATGAAAACCGAGTGATTCAAACACCCACTTCATGTCGAATTTCCATAAAAATCAAAACCAACCGGCTGGGAAAATTGCGCTTTGTCTGTCATAATAGCAAGAGGAAGGAAACGATTCGAATACGCTGTCCAGAGAAATGAGTGACTCGTAACAAGGCATTTCCTGCGAAAAATATGTATGAGGCTGTTGACTTTGAGCGATCTTCTCTGAGCTCGCATGTCACTTACTATCATGTTACGATGCTTATTAAGGCGCTGGTTAGTATCTAGTGATTTTTTCCTGCCTGAGCTTTAAGGCTAAAGTTTGAGCTTTAAAGCCTTAAAAGTCGCCGATTATTATCAAGTTAGGAGCATACTTTAAAGCCGCTTGGACCTCGGATGGCCAAGTCGAAAAAGTGGACAGACCTTTTGAAGTTTTGAAGAAGGACAGTCCTTTTGGTAGAAACATCTGCAAAAGACGTGCGTTTATTTGAAAACTCAGCAGGCATCATCTCGGGCTATGGAAATAGAAATTTTCGCAATTGAGAAGTTTCTTTAAAACTCTTTAAATTGATGTTAATGGAAAAAAGCGTCGCGACAAACAACCTGCTGTTTACTAACTTTTCCAATAGAAATCTCTTGGAGGAACTTGGGATGGACAAGAAAAAATACACAACTTCAGAATGGAGTGGACCTGGAAGTGGTACCTTCACAACTTCACTTAAACCTTCTTTATGCAATGAAGGTGGCAATGTAAATGCCGATAGAGTATATTGGGAAATTTTAATTTCATAAACCTTTCTAGCTTCCATCGGAATTCCGTTTTCGTTTAATAACGGCTGGGATCGTGGCTCCTGACAAGAAAATTCAATTTCACTTACCGCGGCTGTCCTTCGTTACATTAAAGAGGTGAAAGCGATCAAATTCGGATCAATTAAACTTGTTTGAAAGAAATAGTTGCTGCAGGCAAGGCTTTTTTAAGGAGAGGACGCAGTTTTACAAAGCTGCCAAAAGTCTTTCTTGTCGGTGATTGATATGAAACTTTCAGTGTCTTTAGGCTGAAGCGTTTTGTAAGGTTGGTGAAAATTTTAAATTGCTGTTTGCCTTAATTTGGAAGATGTGAATTTTTTGAGGGCAGAGCGCAGCTGACAAACTCGTTTTTGAAATTTGCAAAGCTGGCAAAAATCTCAATTTAGGGCAATTTGTATGGAAACTTTCAGCATCTATAGTGCAGCGTGTCTTCTAAAGTTGGTGTAAAGATCAAATTCGTGTGCTCTTCAGTTTGGAAGCAAACATTTTTTTGAGAAGAGTTAAAAACTTAAAAACGGTCATTTTGAGGCCGACACTATTAATGTTGGTAGCAATTTTTATGAAGATTTCTGCAAATATAGAAGAGAGTGTCTTCTAAAGATAATTTGAAGTTGCTATTTCCTTTAACTTGGAAGATGTGGATTTTTAAATGAGAGAGTGGACTTGAGCAGAAACATGCCTTTTGAGACCGACATTTACTAAGGTGGCAAACATCAGAATTTTGGGCAATTTTTTATAAAATTCGGACTATTTGTAGAGTCAAGTGTCTTCTAGCGATTATGAAAATATCAAATTGCTACTTGACTTGGTTTGAAAGTTGTAATTTTTTTTAGGACAGAGGGCACTTTTGCAGTTAAATCCATTTTGAGATCGGCATTTTGAGTCTGGCAAAAATCAGAATTCTTCGTGATTTTTATAAAACTTTCAGCATCTGTAGAACCAAGTGTTCTCTAAAGATGGAGACAATGTCAAGTTGCTGCTTTGACGACGGTCTTAAAACCCGAAACTCTGGGGAGATCGTCAAAAACTTGCGCTTGAACCACACCTGTAAATACGTGTGTATCATACTCTGTTAAATTATGCAGTTATATAGAATCATCAATGGATATTGGTTCTCCTGGAGTCTTAACAGGAAAATTCAATTTCACTTACGGAGGCGAAAGGAGTCGAATTCATGTGAATTAAACTCATTTGAAGAAAACCTTTTTTTCTTACTTCACCGAAATTTCATAAATAATTTCACACTCAGTTTCACTCCCTGTATTGTGGAGCTTCATTTTACAGCAACTTGGTTAATATTCAACTCGCTCACTTCCCTTCCAGGCTAATTTGGGATGTAAATCAAATTTTTCCTTTCACTGTTGGAGTTTCTTCATTATACATATTTATTAGTCCCTGAAAATTTATTAAAGTTCAGTGTTTATGAACTTTTGCTTCGATGCATTTAATTTTCACTGCTTTTGGCGCTTTTTTCGACCCCTTAGCACTTCAAGCTGCATCAGAGTGGACGCAAATACGAATTACACAGCAAATAAGTTGCAAAGCTGATTCTAATTGAAGCCGAAATAGAAAGGACACGAGAAACTGCTTTTCACCATGAAAACATACAAATAAGAACCTGAACTTCCCCTGAAAGGAAACTCCTTTCTCTGTATCAGAGCGAGGTCTAAGTGATCGGTTGACAGGAAATTTAATGCTTCTCCACATGATGTATCTGAGTTTTCCCTATGTTTAATTGGGAAACATTTGATAAATATCAAGGGAAAATGAAAACTCTATACAGTTTTCCTCGTTGAAACCCATAGATTGTAACGGAAGTACCGTAAAGCCATGTGGTTTCATCTGTAGGTTGCCCACGATTTTAGAAAATTGGAAAACATGGTACTAATAAAGATTTCTGGCTTTGCTTCCAGCAAGCACTTCCAGAACCGGTTTCGGACCTCTTATGTTTTCTTTGGACGTTCGTCGATAGGAATTTCGCCGAACGTTTCGTTCGCAGGCGTAGCTACCATCTTCAGCGGGCTGCGCTCGCTTTGGTGAAAATAATTTTCTAGTGTCTTTTAAAGATACCAATTTCTACGTGCTTTAGCTTAGAAAATGAGCATTTGCAAAAGGAGAGGACGCAGTTTTACAAAGTTGCCAATATTCTTTCTTGTCGGTGATTAATATGAAACTTTCAGTGTCTTTAGGCTGAAGCGTTTTCTAAGGTTGGTGAAAATTTTAAATTGCTGTTTGCCTTAATTTGGAAGATGCGAATTTTTTGAGGGCAGAGCGCAGCTGGCAAACTGGCTGGTTTTTGAAATTTGCAAAGCTGGCAAAAATGTGTATTTAGGGCTATTTGTATGGAAACTTTCAGCATCTATAGTGCAGAGTGTCTTCTAAAGTTGGTGTAAAGATCAAATTCGTGTGTTCTTCAGTTTGGAAGCAAACGTTTTTTTGAGAAGAGTTAAAAACTTAAAAACGGTCATTTTGAGGCCGACACTATAATGTTGGTAGCAATTTTTATGAAGCTTCCTGCAAATATAGAAGAGAGTGTCTTCTAAAGATAATTTGAAGTTGCTATTTCCTTTAACTTGGAAGATGTGGATTTTTAAATGAGAGAGTGGACTTGAGCAGAAACATGCCTTTTGAGACCGACATTTACTAAGGTGGCAAACATCAGGATTTTGGGCAATTTTTTTATAAATTCGGACTATTTGTAGAGTCAAGTGTCTTCTAGCGATTAAGAAAATATCAAATTGCTACTTTATTTAGTTTGAAAGTTGTGATTTTTTTTAGGACAGAGGGCACTTTTGCAGTTAAATCCATTTTGAGATCGGCATTTTGAGTCTGGCAAAAATCAGAATTCTTCGCGATTTTATAAAACTTTCCGCATCTGTAGAACCAAGTGTCCTCTAAAGATGGAGACAATGTCAAGTTGCTGCTTTGACGACGGTCTTAAAACCCGAAACTCTAGGGAGATCGCCAAAAACTTGCGCTTGAACCACACCTGTAAATACGTGTGTATCATACTCTGTTAAATTATGCAGTTCTATAGAATCATCAATGGATATTGGTTCTCCTGGAGTCTTAACAAGAAAATTCAATTTCACTTACGGAAGTGAAAGTCGGATTCAAGTGAATTAAACTCATTTGAAGAAAACCTTTTTATCATACTTCACCGAACTTTAATAAATAATTTCACACCCATTTCACTCCTGTATTGTGGAGCTTCATTTTACAGCAACTTGCCTAATATTCAACTCGCTCACTTCCCTTCCAGCCTTATTTGGGATGTAAATCAAATTTTTCCTTTCACTGTTGGAGTTTCTTCATTATACATATTTATTCGTCTCTGAAAATTCATTAAAGTTCAGTGTTTATGAACTTATTCTTTGATGCATTTAATTTTGCTGCTTTTGGCGCTTTTTTCGACCCCTTAGCACTTCAATCTGCATCAGAGTGGACGCAAATACGAATTACATAGCAAATAAGTTGCAAAGCTGATTCTAATTGAAGCCGAAATAGAAAGGACACGAGAAACTGCTTTTCACCATGAAAACATACAAATAAGAACCTGAACTTCCCCTGAAAGGAAACTCTTTTCTCTGTATCAGAACGAGGTCTAAGTGATCTGTTGACAGGAAATTTAATGCTTCTCCACATGATGTATCTGAGTTTTCCCTATGTGGAATTGGGAAACAATGTGATAAATATCAAGGGAAAATGAAAACTCAATACAGTTTTTCTCGTTGAAACCCATAGATTGTAACGGAAGTACCGTAAAGCCATGTGGTTTCATCTGTAGGTTGCCCACGATTTAAGAAAATTGGAAAACATGGTACGAATAAAGATTTCTGGCTTTGCTTCCAGCAAGCACTTCCAGAACCGGTTTCGGACCTATTATGTTCTCTTTGGAGGTTCGTCGATTGGAATTTTGCCTAACGTTTCGTTCGCAGGCATAGCTACCATCTTCAGCGGGCTGCGCTCGCTTTGGTGAAAATAATTTTCTAGTGTCTTTTAAAGATGCCAATTTCTACGTGTTTTAGCTTAGAAAATGAGCATTTGCAAAAGGAGAGGACGCAGTTTTACAAAGTTGCCAATATTCTTTCTTGTCGGTGATTGATATGAAACTTTCAGTGTCTTTAGGCTGAAGCGTTTTCTAAGGTTGGTGAAAATTTTAAATTGCTGTTTGCCTTAATTTGGAAGATGCGAATTTTTCGAGGGCAGAGCGCAGCTGGCAAACTGGCTGGTTTTTGAAATTTGCAAAGCTGGCAAAAATCTGTATTTAGGGCTATTTGTATGGAAACTTTCAGCATCTATAGTGCAGCGTGTCTTCTAAAGTCGGTGTAAAGATCAAATTCGTGTGTTCTTCAGTTTGGAAGCAAACATTTTTTTTTGAGAAGAGTTAAAAACTTAAAAACGGTCATTTTGAGGCCGACACTATTAATGTTGGTAGCAATTTTTATGAAGCTTCCTGCAAATATAGAAGAGAGTGTCTTCTAAAGATAATTTGAAGTTGCTATTTCCTTTACCTTGGAAGTGTGGATTTTTAAATGAGAGAGTGGACTTGAGCAGAAACATGCCTTTTGAGACCGACATTTACTAAGGTGGAAAACATCAGAATTTTGGGCAATTTTTTATAAAATTCGGACTATTTGTAGAGTCAAGTGTCTTCTAGCGATTAAGAAAATATCAAATTGCTACTTTATTTAGTTTGAACGTTGTAATTTTTTTTAGGACAGAGGGCACTTTTGCAGTTAAATCCATTTTGGGATCGGCATTTTGAGTCTGGCAAAAATCAGAATTCTTCGCGATTTATATAAAACTTTCAGCATCTGTGGAACCAAGTGTCTTCTAAAGATAGAGACAATGTCAAGTTGCTGCTTTGACGACGGTCTTAAAACCCGAAACTCTGGGGAGATCGCCAAAAACTTGCGCTTGAACCACACCTGTAAATACGTGTGTATCATACTCTGTTAAATTATGCATTTCTATAGAATCATCAATGGATATTGGTTCTCCTGGAGTCTTAACAGGAAAATTCAATTTCACTTACGGAAGTGAAAGTCGAATTCAAGTGAATTAAACTCATTTGAAGAAAACCTTTTTTTCTTACTTCACCGAAATTTCATAAATAATTTCACACTCAGTTTCACTCCCTGTATTGTGGAGCTTCATTTTACAGCAACTCGCTTAATATCCAACTCGCTCACTTTCCTTCCAGGCTAATTTGGGATGTAAATCAAATTTTTCCTTTCACTGTTGGAGTTTCTTCATTATACATATTTATTCGTCTCTGAAAATTCATTAAAGTTCAGTGTTTATGAACTTTTGCTTTGATGCATTTAATATTTGTTGCTTTTGCCGCTTGTTTCGACCCCTTAGCACTTCAAGCTGCATCAGACTGGACGCAGATACGAATTACAAAGCAACTAAGGCTGATTCTAATTGAAGCTGAAATAGAAAGGACACGAGAAACTGCTTTTCACCATGAAAACATACAAATAAGAACCTGAACTTCCCCTGAAAGGAAACTACTTTCTCTGTATCAGAGCGAGGTCTAAGTGATCGGTTGACAGGAAATTTAATGCTTCTCCACATGATGTATCTGAGTTTTCCCTATGTGGAATTGGGAAACAATGTGATAAATATCAAGGGAAAATGAAAACTCTATACAGTTTTTCTCGTTGAAACCCATAGATTGTAACGGAAGTACCGTAAAGCCATGTGGTTTCATCTGTAGGTTGCCCACGTTTTAAAAAAATTGGAAAACATGGTACGAATAAAGATTTCTGGCTTTGCTTCCAGCAAGCACTTCCAGAACCGGTTTCGGACCTATTATGTTTTCTTTGGAGGTTCGTCGATTGGAATTTTGCCGAACGTTTCATTCACAGGCATAGCTACCATCTTCAGCGAGCTGTGCTCGCTTTGGTGAAAATAATTTTCCAGGGTCTTTTAAAGATGCCAATTTCTACGTGCTTTAACTTAGAAAATGAGCATTTGCAAAAGGAGAGGACGCAGTTTTACAAAGTTGCCAATATTCTTTCTTGTCAGTGATTGATATGAAACTTTCAGTGTCTTTAGGCTGAAGCGTTTTCTAAGGTTGGTGAAAATTTTAAATTGCTGTTTGCCTTAATTTGGAAGATGCGAATTTTTCGAAGGCAGAGCGCAGCTGGCAAACTGGCTGGTTTTTGAAATTTGCAAAGCTTGGCAAAAATCTGTAATTTAGGGCTATTTGTATGGAAACTTTCAGCATCTATAGTGCAGCGTGTCTTCTAAAGTCGGTGTAAAGATCAAATTCGTGTGTTCTTCAGTTTGGAAGCAAACATTTTTTTTGAGAAGAGTTAAAAACTTAAAAACGGTCATTTTGAGGCCGACACTATTAATGTTGGTAGCAATTTTATGAAGCTTCCTGCAAATATAGAAGAGAGTGTCTTCTAAAGATAATTTGAAGTTGCTATTTCCTTTAACTTGGAAGATGTGGATTTTTAAATGAGAGAGTGGACTTGAGCAGAAACATGCCTTTTGAGACCGACATTTACTAAGGTGGCAAACATCAGAATTTTGGGCAATTTTTTATAAAATTCGGACTATTTGTAGAGTCAAGTGTCTTCTAGCGATTAAGAAAATATCAAATTGCTACTTTATTTAGTTTGAAAGTTGTGATTTTTTTAGGACAGAGGGCACTTTTGCAGTTAAATCCATTTTGAGATCGGCATTTTGAGTCTGGCAAAAATCAGAATTCTTCGCGATTTTTATAAAACTTTCAGCATCTGTAGAACCAAGTGTCTTCTAAAGATAGAGACAATGTCAAGTTGCTGCTTTGACGACGGTCTTAAAACCCGAAACTCTGGGGAGATCGCCAAAAACTTGCGCTTGAACCACACCTGTAAATACGTGTGTATCATACTCTGTTAAATTATGCAGTTCAATAGAATCATCAATGGATATTGGTTCTCCTGGAGTCTTAACAGGAAAATTCAATTTCACTTACGGAAGTGAAGTCGAATTCATGTGAATTAAACTCATTTGAAGAAAACCTTTTTTTCATACTTCACCGAAATTTCATAAATAATTTCACACCCAATTTCACTCCCTGTATTGTGGAGCTTCATTTTACAGCAACTCGCTTAATATCCAACTCGCTCACTTTCCTTCCAGGCTAATTTGGGATGTAAATCAAATTTTTCCTTTCACTGTTGGAGTTTCTTCATTATACATATTTATTCGTCTCTGAAAATTCATTAAAGTTCAGTGTTTATGAACTTTTGCTTTGATGCATTTAATATTTGCTTGCTTTTGCCGCTTGTTTCGACCCCTTAGCACTTCAAGCTGCATCAGACTGGACGCAGATACGAATTACAAAGCAACTAAGGCTGATTCTAATTGAAGCTGAAATAGAAAGGACACGAGAAACTGCTTTTCACCATGAAAACATACAAATAAGAACCTGAACTTCCCCTGAAAGGAAACTACTTTCTCTGTATCAGAGCGAGGTCTAAGTGATCGGTTGACAGGAAATTTAATGCTTCTCCACATGATGTATCTGAGTTTTCCCTATGTGGAATTGGGAAACAATGTGATAAATATCAAGGGAAAATGAAAACTCTATACAGTTTTTCTCGTTGAAACCCATAGATTGTAACGGAAGTACCGTAAAGCCATGTGGTTTCATCTGTAGGTTGCCCACGTTTTAAAAAAATTGGAAAACATGGTACGAATAAAGATTTCTGGCTTTGCTTCCAGCAAGCACTTCCAGAACCGGTTTCGGACCTATTATGTTTTCTTTGGAGGTTCGTCGATTGGAATTTTGCCGAACGTTTCAGTTCGACAGGCATAGCTACCATCTTCAGCGAGCTGTGCTCGCTTTGGTGAAAATAATTTTCCAGTGTCTTTTAAAGATGCCAATTTCTACGTGCTTTAAGCTTAGAAAATGAGCATTTGCAAAAGGAGAGGACGCAGTTTTACAAAGTTGCCAATATTCTTTCTTGTCAGGTGATTGATATGAAACTTTCAGTGTCCTTTAGGCTGAAGCGTTTTCTAAGGTTGGTGAAAATTTTAAATTGCTGTTTGCCTTAATTTGGAAGATGCGAATTTTTCGAAGGGCAGAGCGCAGCTGGCAAACTGGCTGGTTTTTGAAATTTGCAAAGCTGGCAAAATCTGTATTTAGGGCTATTTGTATGGAAACTTTCAGCATCTATAGTGCAGCGTGTCTTCTAAAGTTGGTGTAAAGATCAAATTCGTGTGTTCTTCAGTTTGGAAGCAAACATTTTTTTTGAGAAGAGTTAAAAACTTAAAAACGGTCATTTTGAGGCCGACACTAATAATGTTGGTAGCAATTTTTATGAAGCTTCCTGCAAATATAGAAGAGAGTGTCTTCTAAAGATAATTTGAAGTTGCTATTTCCTTTAACTTGGAAGATGTGGATTTTTAAATGAGAGAGTGGACTTGAGCAGAAACATGCCTTTTGAGACCGACATTTACTAAGGTGGCAAACATCAGAATTTTGGGCAATTTTTTATAAAATTCGGACTATTTGTAGAGTCAAGTGTCTTCTAGCGATTATGAAAATATCAAATTGCTACTTTATTTAGTTTGAAAGTTGTGATTTTTTTTAGGACAGAGGGCACTTTTGCAGTTAAATCCATTTTGAGATCGGCATTTTGAGTCTGGCAAAAATCAGAATTCTTCGCGATTTTTTATAAAACTTTCAGCATCTGTAGAACCAAGTGTCTTCTAAAGATAGAGACAATGTCAAGTTGCTGCTTTGACGACGGTCTTAAAACCCGAAACTCTAGGGAGATCGCCAAAAACTTGCGCTTGAACCACACCTGTAAATACGTGTGTATCATACTCTGTTAAATTATGCAGTTCTATAGAATCATCAATGGATATTGGTTCTCCTGGAGTCTTAACAGGAAAATTCAATTTCACTTACGGAAGTGAAAGTCGGATTCAAGTGAATTAAACTCATTTGAAGAAAACCTTTTTTTCTTACTTCACCGAAATTTAATAAATAATTTCACACCCAATTTCACTCCCTGTATTGTGGAGCTTCATTTTACAGCAACTTGCTTAATATCAACTCGCTCACTTCCCTTCCAGGCTAATTTGGGATGTAAATCAAATTCTTCCTTTCACTGTTGGAGTTTCTTCATTATACTATATTTATTCGTCTCTGAAAATTCATTAAAGTTCAGTAGTTTATGAACTTTTGCTTTGATGCATTTAATTTTCACTGCTTTTGGCGCTTTTTTCGACCCCTTAGCACTTCAAGCTGCATCAGACTGGACGCAGATACGAATTACACAGCAAATAAGTTGCAAAGCTGATTCTAATTGAAGCCGAAATAGAAAGGACACGAGAAACTGCTTTTCACCATGAAAACATACAAATAAGAACCTGAACTTCCCCTGAAAGGAAACTCCTTTCTCTGTATCAGAACGAGGTCTAAGTGATCGGTTGACAGGAAATTTAATGCTTCTCCACATGATGTATCTGAGTTTTCCCTATGTGGAATTGGGAAACAATGTGATAAATATCAAGGGAAAATGAAAACTCTATACAGTTTTTCTCGTTGAAACCCATAGATTGTAACGGAAGTACCGTAAAGCCATGTGGTTTCATCTGTAGGTTGCCCACGTTTTAAAAAAATTGGAAAACATGGTACGAATAAAGATTTCTGGCTTTGCTTCCAGCAAGCACTTCCAGAACCGGTTTCGGACCTATTATGTTTTCTTTGGAGGTTCGTCGATTGGAATTTTGCCGAACGTTTCGTTCGCAGGCATAGCTACCATCTTCAGCGGGCTGCGCTCGCTTTGGTGAAAATAATTTTCTAGTGTCTTTTAAAGATGCCAATTTCTACGTGCTTTAGCTTAGAAAATGAGCATTTGCAAAAGGAGAGGACGCAGTTTTACAAAGTTGCCAATATTCTTTCTTGTCGGTGATTAATATGAAACTTTCAGTGTCTTTAGGCTGAAGCGTTTTCTAAGGTTGGTGAAAATTTTAAATTGCTGTTTGCCTTAATTTGGAAGATGCGAATTTTTTGAGGGCAGAGCGCAGCTGGCAAACTGGCTGGTTTTTGAAATTTGCAAAGCTGGCAAAAATCTGTATTTAGGGCTATTTGTATGGAAACTTTCAGCATCTATAGTGCA
The DNA here is from genome assembly GCA_024550625.1 of Dendroctonus valens. Lineage (NCBI taxonomy): Eukaryota > Metazoa > Arthropoda > Insecta > Coleoptera > Curculionidae > Dendroctonus > Dendroctonus valens. The sequence continues at coordinate 321,599 of JAJTJO010000360.1, forward strand.
GCGTGTCTTCTAAAGTTGGTGTAAAGATCAAATTCGTGTGTTCTTCAGTTTGGAAGCAAACATTTTTTTTTGAGAAGAGTTAAAAACTTAAAAACGGTCATTTTGAGGCCGACACTAATAATGTTGGTAGCAATATTTATGAGCTTCCTCAAAAAGCTTCCTGCAAATATAGAAGAGAGTGTCTTCTAAAGATAATTTGAAGTTGCTATTTCCTTTAACTTGGAAGATGTGGATTTTTAAATGAGAGAGTGGACTTGAGCAGAAACATGCCTTTTGAGACCGACATTTACTAAGATGGTAAACATCAGAATTTTGGGCAATTTTTTATAAAATTCGGACTATTTGTAGAGTCAAGTGTCTTCTAGCGATTATGAAAATATCAAATTGCTACTTTATTTAGTTTGAAAGTTGTGATTTTTTTTAGGACAGAGGGCACTTTTGCAGTTAAATCCATTTTGAGATCGGCATTTTGAGTCTGGCAAAAATCAGAATTCTTCGCGATTTTTATAAAACTTTCAGCATCTGTAGAACCAAGTGTCTTCTAAAGATAGAGACAATGTCAAGTTGCTGCTTTGACGACGGTCTGAAAACCCGAAAAAAAGAGAGATCGCCAAAAACTTGCGCTTGAACCACACCTGTAAATACGTGTGTATCATACTCTGTTAAATTATGCAGCTCTATAGAATCATCAATGGATATTGGTTCTCCTGGAGTCTTAACAGGAAAATTCAATTTCACTTACGGAGGCGAAAGGAGTCGAATTCATGTGAATTAAACTCATTTGAAGAAAACCTTTTTTTCTTACTTCACCGAAATTTCATATATAATTTCACACTCAGTTTCACTCCCTGTATTGTGGAGCTTCATTTTACAGCAACTTGCTTAATATTCAACTCGCTCACTTTCCCTTCCAGGCTAATTTAGGATGTAAATCAAATTTTTCCTTTCACTGTTGGAGTTTCTTCATTATACATATTTATTCGTCTCTGAAAATTCATTAAAGTTCAGTGTTTATGAACTTTTGCTTTGATGCATTTAATTTTCGCTGCTTTTGACGCTTTTTTCGACCCCTTAGCAATTCAAGCTGCATCAGACTGGACGCAGATACGAATTGCACAGCAACTAAGTTGCAAAGCTGATTCTAATTGAAGCCGAAATAGAAAGGACACGAGAAACTGTTTTTCACCATGAAAACATACAAATAAGAACCTGAACTTCCCCTGAAAGGAAACTCCTTTCTCTGTATCAGAACGAGGTCTAAGTGATCTGGTGACAGGAAATGTAATGCTTCTCCACATGATGTATCTGAGTTTTCCCTATGTGGAATTGGGAAACAATGTGATAAATATCAAGGGAAAATGAAAACTCTATACAGTTTTTCTCGTTGAAACCCATAGATTGTAACGGAAGTACCGTAAAGCCATGTGGTTTCATCTGTAGGTTGCCCACGTTTTAAAAAAATTGGAAAACATGGTACGACTAAAGATTTCTGGCTTTGCTTCCAGCAAGCACTTCCAGAACCGGTTTCGGACCTATTATGTTTTCTTTGGAGGTTCGTCGATTGGAGTTTTGCCGAACGTTTCGTTCGCAGGCATAGCTACCCTCTTCAGCGGGCTGCGCTCGCTTTGGTGAAAATAATTTTCTAGTGTCTTTTAAAGATGCCAATTTCTACGTGCTTTAACTTAGAAAATGAGCATTTGCAAAAGGAGAGGACGCAGTTTTACAAAGTTGCCAATATTCTTTCTTGTCGGTGATTGATATGAAACTTTCAGTGTCTTTAGGCTGAAGCGTTTTCTAAGGTTGGTGAAAATTTTAAATTGCTGTTTGCCTTAATTTGGAAGATGCGAATTTTTCGAGGGCAGAGCGCAGCTGGCAAACTGGCTGGTTTTTGAAATTTGCAAAGCTGGCAAAAATCTGTATTTAGGGCTATTTGTATGGAAACTTTCAGCATCTATAGTGCAGCGTGTCTTCTAAAGTTGGTGTAAAGATCAAATTCGTGTGTTCTTCAGTTTGGAAGCAAACATTTTTTTTTGAGAAGAGTTAAAAACTTAAAAACGGTCATTTTGAGGCCGACACTTATAATGTTGGTAGCAATTTTTATGAAGCTTCCTGCAAATATAGAAGAGAGTGTCTTCTAAAGATAATTTGAAGTTGCTATTTCCTTTAACTTGGAAGATGTGGATTTTTAAATGAGAGAGTGGACTTGAGCAGAAACATGCCTTTTGAGACCGACATTTACTAAGGTGGCAAACATCAGAATTTTGGGCAATTTTTTATAAAATTCGGACTATTTGTAGAGTCAAGTGTCTTCTAGCGATTATGAAAATATCAAATTGCTACTTTATTTAGTTTGAAAGTTGTGATTTTTTTTAGGACAGAGGGCACTTTTGCAGTTAAATCCATTTTGAGATCGGCATTTTGAGTCTGGCAAAAATCAGAATTCTTCGCGATTTATATAAAACTTTCAGCATCTGTAGAACCAAGTGTCTTCTAAAGATAGAGACAATGTCAAGTTGCTGCTTTGACGACGGTCTTAAAACCCGAAACTCTGGGGAGATCGCCAAAAACTTGCGCTTGAACCACACCTGTAAATACGTGTGTATCATACTCTGTTAAATTATGCAGTTCTATAGAATCATCAATGGATATTGGTTCTCCTGGAGTCTTAACAGGAAAATTCAATTTCACTTACGGAAGTGAAAGTCGAATTCATGTGAATTAAACTCATTTGAAGAAAACCTTTTTATCATACTTCACCGAAATTTAATAAATAATTTCACACCGAATTTCACTCCCTGTATTGTGGACCTTCATTTTACAGCAACTTGCTTAATATTCAACTCGCTGACTTTCCTTGCAGGCTAATTTGGGATGTAAATCAAATTTTTCCTTTCACTGTTGGAGTTTCTTCATTATACATATTTATTCGTCTCTGAAAATTCATTAAAGTTCAGTGTTTATGAACTTTTGCTTTGATGCATTTAATTTTTGCTGCTTTTGCCGCTTTTTTCGACCCCTTAACACTTCAAGCTGCATCAGAGTGGACGCAAATACGAATTACACAGCAAATAAGTTGCAAAGCTGATTCTAATTGAAGCCGAAATAGAAAGGACACGAGAAACTGCTTTTCACCATGAAAACATACAAATAAGAACCTGAACTTCCCCTGAAAGGAAACTCCTTTCTCTGTATCAGAGCGAGGTCTAAGTGATCGGTTGACAGGAAATTTAATGCTTCTCCACATGATGTATCTGAGTTTTTCCTATGTGGAATTGGGAAACAATGTGATAAATATCAAGGGAAAATGAAAACTCTATACAGTTTTTCTCGTTGAAACCCATAGATTGTAACGGAAGTACCGTAAAGCCATGTGGTTTCATCTGTAGGTTGCCCACGTTTTAAAAAAATTGGAAAACATGGTACGACTAAAGATTTCTGGCTTTGCTTCCAGCAAGCACTTCCAGAACCGGTTTCGGACCTCTTATGTTTTCTTTGGAGGTTCGTCGATAGGAATTTCGCCGAACGTTTCGTTCGCAGGCATAGCTACCATCTTCAGCGGGCTGCGCTCGCTTTGGTGAAAATAATTTTCCAGTGTCTTTTAAAAATGCCAATTTCTACGTGCTTTAACTTAGAAAATGAGCATTTGCAAAAGGAGAGGACGCAGTTTTACAAAGTTGCCAATATTCTTTCTTGTCGGTGATTAATATGAAACTTTCAGTGTCTTTGGGCTGAAGCGTTTTCTAAGGTTGGTGAAAATTTTAAATTGCTGTTTGCCTTAATTTGGAAGATGCGAATTTTTCGAAGGCAGAGCGCAGCTGGCAAACTGGCTGGTTTTTGAAATTTGCAAAGCTGGCAAACATCTGTATTTAGGGCAATTTGTATGGAAACTTTCAGCATCTATAGTGCAGCGTGTCTTCTAAAGTTGGTGTAAAGATCAAATTCGTGTGTTCTTCAGTTTCGAAGCAAACATTTTTTTTGAGAAGAGTTAAAAACTTAAAAACGGTCATTTTGAGGCCGACACTTAATAATGTTGGTAGCAATTTTTATGAAGCTTCCTGCAAATATAGAAGAGAGTGTCTTCTAAAGATAATTTGAAGTTGCTATTTCCTTTAACTTGGAAGATGTGGATTTTTAAATGAGAGAGTGGACTTGAGCAGAAACATGCCTTTTGAGACCGACATTTACTAAGGTGGCAAACATCAGAATTTTGGGCAATTTTTTATAAAATTCGGACTATTTGTAGAGTCAAGTGTCTTCTAGCGATTATGAAAATATCAAATTGCTACTTTATTTAGTTTGAAAGTTGTAATTTTTTTTAGGACAGAGGGCACTTTTGCAGTTAAATCCATTTTGAGATCGGCATTTTGAGTCTGGCAAAAATCAGAATTCTTCGCGATTTTTATAAAACTTTCAGCATCTGTAGAACCAAGTGTCTTCTAAAGATAGAGACAATGTCAAGTTGCTGCTTTGACGACGGTCTGAAAACCCGAAACAAAGAGAGATCGCCAAAAACTTGCGCTTGAACCACACCTGTAAATACGTGTGTATCATACTCTGTTAAATTATGCAGTTCTATAGAATCATCAATGGATATTGGTTCTCCTGGAGTCTTAACAGGAAAATTCAATTTCACTTACGGAGGTGAAAGGAGTCGAATTCATGTGAATTAAACTTATTTGAAGAAAACCTTTTTTATCATACTTCACCGAAATTTCATAAATAATTTCACACTCAGTTTCACTCCCTGTATTGTGGAGCTTCATTTTACAGCAACTTGCTTAATATTCAACTCGCTCACTTTCCTTCCAGGCTAATTTGGGATGTAAATCAAATTTTTCCTTTCACTGTTGGAGTTTCTTCATTATACATATTTATTCGTCTCTGAAAATTCATTAAAGTTCAGTGTTTATGAACTTTTGCTTTGATGCATTTAATTTTTGCTGCTTTTGCCGCTTTTTTCGACCCCTTAACACTTCAAGCTGCATCAGAGTGGACGCAAATACGAATTACACAGCAAATAAGTTGCAAAGCTGATTCTAATTGAAGCCGAAATAGAAAGGACACGAGAAACTGCTTTTCACCATGAAAACATACAAATAAGAACCTGAACTTCCCCTGAAAGGAAACTCCTTTCTCTGTATCAGAACGAGGTCTAAGTGATCTGTTGACAGGAAATTTAATGCTTCTCCACATGATGTATCTGAGTTTTCCCTATGTGGAATTGGGAAACAATGTGATAAATATCAAGGGAAAATGAAAACTCTATACAGTTTTTCTCGTTGAAACCCATAGATTGTAACGGAAGTACCGTAAAGCCATGTGGTTTCATCTGTAGGTTGCCCACGTTTTAAAAAAATTGGAAAACATGGTACGAATAAAGATTTCTGGCTTTGCTTCCAGCAAGCACTTCCAGAACCGGTTTCGGACCTATTATGTTTTCTTTGGAGGTTCGTCGATTGGAATTTTGCCGAACGTTTCGTTCGCAGGCATAGCTACCATCTTCAGCGGGCTGCGCTCTCTTTGGTGAAAATAATTTTCTAGTGTCCTTTTAAAGATGCCAATTTCTACGCGCTTCAACTTAGAAAATGGGCATTTGCAAAAGGAGAGGGAGCAGTTTTGAAAAACCTCAATTTTCAGTCCGCTTTTACAAAACTGGGGAAAGTCGGGAAAAAATGGACTTTAGCATCTTGTTAATGGTAATTTAAAGCGACGGCATGGTGCAACCAGAAAATGTTTGGGAAAAACCTTTTTGTGGGCTCTTTTATACCTCCAATCAAGAGCAGTTAAGAAACTGATTTTTTACAGTTTTATCGCAGACTCTCATCACATTCCTTGCCAATTCTGGGTGGTTTCCTTGCGCAAATTTAAGTTCATACTTGACATTTATCTCAACCAAGGCCAATTAATTCGAAGAAAACACATTATTGCACATGACCTTTACCACTAGACATCAGATTACATTTAATTAGCAATTAAAAAACAGTTATTTTCCTCTCATGTCCGGGGATTTCCTGCTTGAGCAGGTCTTTAAAGCAACACTGTACGAGTACAGATTTTTACAGAAACCAGGACCGGTTTCGGGCTGACGATCTAAAAACCCAAAAATCATGCAATGAATGGATTAAAAAAGATTGCAACTAATGTTCCCCATTCCAGAACGTAGCGCGCATCGGTAATCTCGCGCGCGCACATATGAGTGTATGAGAGATGCACAATGTTCCTATGTGTGCTACGTTCCAACTTGATGCCTTCGCGGCTAAAAATATCGCACTTTTAAGCGAGAAATTTTTTTTGCCCATTACTTTGTCCCCCAGTTGAAAGTTGATTTTTGACTGTCCGACTAAATCTCAGTTGAAATTATGTAAAAATTGGCGACTTTTGGGTTCTTAGTCGGTTGGTGGAAGGATTGTTTCCATTCGAATAAAGAAACATGGCATACAAATCCAGACCTGGAAAAGTGAGATCAGTCAATATTCGACCCCCAATCGGGTCCAGGTTAAGCGTTATGGAGCCAAAGCAATTCGGCTTTATTTTGCTGCCAAGAAAAGTAAACTTTTTCCGTTACTAAAGCTTTGAATGCCCCAATATGAAATAGATGTAAATCTTGCCAGAAAATACGAGAAAAAGGAACAAAGGAAGCTTTTATCAAAAAGCATCAGGGCTAAAGGATGTAGATAGGAAATTACCAATAGAGTTTCACAGGAAAAAGGGGGCGATTAATAGAATTGAGAAAATGCTTGTGGTAGATGCAGGAGAAACGTTGGAATGAGACCAGGTTTTGGCATCCCCTACAGGCAGGCTAATCGAACAGAAAAGAGACGATGTTTTATGCAATATGATTAAGATGAGCTGGAATGTTCATTTCCTGCTTCTCCGATTGATTAAACGCCATTCCAGACACAATAAATTCGCAAATGGCTTTCGTGATTAGACCGACTTCTTGCAACGCGAAGACGAGAAAAAAACCACTGAAAACAATGTTATTTATTGCTGTGTTTACTTAAATGATCAAGGGTCATTGATAAATGCCGAGATAATCTTGACCAAACATGTTAAACATGCAAAGCAGTCAGTGCGATCGGGTTTCCGTATTAATGCGGGTTTCCAGTTCACTCAGATTTCTGGATATTTCCAAACTAGCTTCAACAGGTAGGTGAATCGTTTCGTTCCCTCATCCAGGTGATTGCATCGCTTAATCGAACCCGAATTCCGTACAATTGAATAATTCAAGTGGCCCCTTCTAACTGGATGGAAATCGCGCTTAATCAGACACTGACTGTATCAGGCTGCTGTCGCTGACAATGAAGCGGGAAGTCGCTAGGGGCCTCAATTCATCTGTTCATTAATCTGGCACGCAGTCAGCTGCACATAGCGACGGATTTGAAAGTGAAACTCATCATAGTTTCGGCAGGCCTGGCCTGGACGATGTTGCTTACTTTCCCTGTACGAGTCGCTGAGTTTTCCAGCACTACAGCCGGACTCAAATGACTCACAGCTATTTATTCGTGTTGCAATCATGTTTTTGTTAATGTGTGGGCGGATGGCCGCAAATCTGGCGGCAAAGTCTCCATTATTAGCCAGCGGCTGAGAGATAAGTCAATAAATCAATTTTAATTGGAGCGTATTTATGCCAAATACAGACGCTTCAAAATAAGATTCACGATAAGGCCAGCGAGCAATTCATTATTTTTCATGCTAATTAACGGCTCTGGAAAGCAAAATCCGGCTTTCGAAACCGACCAAACTGAAATTAACCAGGAAATTGCTCGTAAAGAATATGGACTTATGCGGAATCGTAAAAAAATGTTGCTGAAGATGGACGTAAGCAGCTCCAAACACATGAAACTTTATTAAAGAAATGGGCTTTTGCGGTCGTTCCCGGACATTTGTTGCTGATGTTTCGCAAGCAGGAGTGGCTGGCATCTTCAGAGGTGATTTACCTGGCTAATCGTTCCATCAGTTTCGCATGAAAAACAGCGCTTTTGTCAGCTTTGTAAATGTCGGTCTCGTAATGGATGTTTTTACTCAACTGCACGCTCAGCTTAAAAAATTCATATCTTCCAACCTAAACCAAGTAGCAATTTGACAATTTCCACTTCTTTGGAAAACACTTGGCCCGATAGATGCAAATAGTTTCATAAAAATCGCCTGTAATTAAGAGTTTTGCCAGCTTCATAAATACTGGTGTCAAAATGGGTGTTTTTATAAGAATGTGCGCTTTCCATTAAAAAAATTCGCTGCTTTCAAACTAAAGTAGGCACTACATTGAAATTTTCACCGTATTTAGATTATAAATGGCTCTACAGATGATGATTGATTCATAAAAATCGCCGGTAATCCCGATTTGTACCAGCTAAATCAATCCGATCTCAAAAAGGACGATTTTTACCCAACTGCGCCCTCACCTTAAAAAATTCGTATCTTCTACACTAAAGCAAGTAGAAATTTTAAATGTTCAACACTATTAGAAAACACTTGGCTCTATAGAAGCAGTTAGTTTTACAAAAATCGCAGGAAATTCAGATTTTTTCCAGCTAAATCAATCCGATCTCAAAATGGACGATTTTTACCCAACTGCGCCCTCACCTTAAAAAATTCGTATCTTCTACACTAAAGCAAGTAGCAATTTTGAATTTTCAACACTGTTAGAAAACACTTGGCTCTATAGAAGCAGTTAGTTTTACAAAAATCGCAGGAAATTCAGATTTTTTCCAGCTAAATCAATCCGATCTCAAAATGGACGATTTTTATCCAACTGCGCCCCTCACCTTAAAAAATTCATATCTTCTACACTAAAGCAGGTAGCAATTTTGAATTTTCAACACTGTTAGAAAACACTTCGCTCTATAGAAGCAGTTAGTTTTACAAAAATCGCAGGAAATTCAGATTTTTGCCAGCTAAATCAATCCGATCTCAAAATGGACGATTTTTATCCAACTGCGCCCTCACCTTAAAAAATTCGTATCTTCTACACTAAAGCAAGTAGCAATTTTGAATTTTCAACACTGTTAGAAAACACTTCGCTCTATAGAAGCAGTTAGTTTTACAAAAATCGCAGGGAAATTCAGATTTTCACTTGGCTCTATAGAAGCAGTTAGTTTTACAAAAATCGCAGGAATTCAGATTTTTTGCCAGCTAAATCAATCCGATCTCAAAATGGACGATTTTTATCCAACTGCGCCCTCACATTAAAAAATTCGTATCTTCTACACTAAAGCAAGTAGCAATTTTGAATTTTCAACACTGTTAGAAAACACTTGGCTCTATAGAAGCAGTTAGTTTTACAAAAATCGCAGGAAATTCAGATTTTTTCCAGCTAAATCAATCCGATCTCAAAATGGACGATTTTTATCCAACTGCGCCCTCACCTTAAAAAATTCGTATCCTCTACACTAAACCAAGTATCAATTTTGAATTTTCAACACTGTTAGAAAACACTTCGCTCTATAGAAGCAGTTAGTTTTACAAAAATCGCAATAAATTCAGACTTTTTCCAGCTAAATCAATCCGATCTCAAAAAGGACGATTTTTACCCAACTGCGCCCTCACCTTAAAAAATTCGTATCTTCTACACTAAAGCAAGTAGCAATTTTGAATTTTCAACACTGTTAGAAAACACTTGGCTCTATAGAAGCAGTTAGTTTTACAAAAATCGCAGGAAATTCAGATTTTTTCCAGCTAAATCAATCCGATCTCAAAATGGACGATTTTTACCCAACTGCGCCCTCACCTTAAAAAATTCGTATCTTCTACACTAAAGCAAGTAGCAATTTTGAATTTTCAACACTGTTAGAAAACACTTCGCTCTATAGAAGCAGATAGTTTTACAAAAATCTCAGGAAATTCAGATTTTTTCCAGCTAAATCAATCCGATCTCAAAATGGACGATTTTTACCCAACTGCGCCCTCACCTTAAAAAATTCGTATCTTCTACACTAAAGCAAGTAGCAATTTTGAATTTTCAACACTGTTAGAAAACACTTCGCTCTATAGAAGCAGTTAGTTTTACAAAAATCGCAGGAAATTCAGATTTTTTCCAGCTAAATCAATCCGATCTCAAAATGGACGATTTTTACCCAACTGCGCCCTCACCTTAAAAAATTCATATCTTCTACACTAAAGCAAGTAGCAATTTTGAATTTTCAACACTGTTAGAAAACACTTCGCTCTATAGAAGCAGTTAGTTTTACAAAAATCGCAGGAAATTCAGATTTTTTCCAGCTAAATCAATCCGATCTCAAAATGGACGATTTTTATCCAACTGCGCCCTCACCTTAAAAAATTCGTATCTTCTACACTAAAGCAAGTAGCAATTTTGAATTTTCAACACTGTTAGAAAACACTTCGCTCTATAGAAGCAGTTAGTTTTACAAAAATCGCAGGAAATTCAGATTTTTTCCAGCTAAATCAATCCGATCTCAAAATGGATGGATTTTTACCCAACTGCGCCCTCACCTTAAAAAATTCGTATCTTCCAAACTGCAGCAAGTAGCAACTTCAAATTTTCAATATATAAATAGCACAGTTGACTCTAAAGATCAAAAAAATAAAGATCGAAAAAATCGCGCCAATTCTGATTTTTTCAACCCTAGTAAAAATCGGTCTCAAAATTCATGTTTTTACTCGAGTCAATTTTTTTCGTTAAAAATTCGCTAACTTCCAAACTAAAGAAAAATTGCAACTCACAATGTCCACCATCTTTAGAGTACAGTTGCTTCTATATTTAGATAAAACTTCATTAAAACGACTTTTAAGAGAGATTTTTGCCCGCAGTTTAAATGCCGGTCTCAAAATGGATGTTTACACAAAACTGCGCTCGCTCCTAAAAAAATTCACATATTCCAAACCAAACCAGATAGAAACTTGATATTTTCCGCATGCTTAGAAAATACTTGAGTCTCTAATTACTGAAAGTTTCACAAAAATCGCTGCGCATTCTGATTTTTACCAGCTTAGTAAATAACTCCAAATCTCAAAATGTAAGTTTTTGCTCAACTGCAATCATCTTCACTTCAACATCTATAAAAACACTTTATATTTAGAGACTCTAAAACTCTAAAATATAATTTGGAGACTTTTATTTCCAATTAACCTCAGTAAGAATGAATATTTATTTAATTATTTTGCGACTCCCTGTACCGGAAAAATACGAAAAAGACTGTTTCCCAGAGAGTGGAATGAATAGTCAAATAGAAAACTCACTATTTGGCAAGGAAGTTTCGAAATGGAAGCCTGTAATCTTCGGGCATTTAAAACGGAATTGACCTCGCAAAACAATTGGGGGCAGAGAACAATGGAGGAAACAAAAGCACTTGCAGAAATCAGGTTAATTTTAACGAAAATGTTGTAAACTGGAGTTGTAATTTGAGTGTGAAAACACACTCCAATATTATGACTTCGGATGCTTTCTTGTGCAGGCAATTGGCTCTTTGATAAGCACTGGGTCTATCTGGGTGATGGTTGGGCTGGAAGACATGTCTTTAAACTAACGCAAAAAACCTTAGTTTCACCACCAAATTTTAACATCCGGGCTGCTGCCTACATACACACAATCGGAACCTATTTACCAATTCCGTTCTAACAATAACATAATTATTCGTTTGTTACAGATCGTGCGGTGCCAACGTGAAAAATGAGAGAAGCGAAAGATTCTCCCGACGCCGGGAATATTGTGGAAGATCATCGGAATCTGCTGGAATGGACGGATACCACAAACATTGCAGATGCGGAACATCATCTGCCGATCAATATGCAGTTCAACGATGGCCACAGACTGTCCATTTCAGTGTACAGTGTTCTTATGGTGTTTTCGGCCATTGCCAACATAACGGTTTTAGTGTTGTTAATGAAACGCCGACGACACCAACCCTCCAGGATCAACACTATGCTGATGCATCTGGCCATTGCTGATTTATTGGTAAGAAACACCCGGTCGGGTCTATGAGAATTCTTCAATTGGTGGTGGCCAAATCGATATGACTTTTTCCATTGTTCTCCTAGTTTTCATCGAAAGTCTATTGATGTGTTTACGGCGTTTGGCGAATTAATGGAAACGTGCGATGGAATGATTATCAGCCGTTTCCTTAACGGGGGATAATGAGTTATTTCGTGAGCGTCTTATTGAGGGATTTCTGCAGACGCAAAATGCCGGATTAAGTTGTGACGGAATTAGTTCGAAAAAATATGAGTTTGTGGGAGTGTTTGCAATTAATGGGACTCGGTGTCAAGCGGCTGCTGAGAATTGCACTCGATCCAAATCAAATCAAATTCGAGTTTCACATTTTCAACACCTTTTTGTTGCGTGTTTCTCGCTTAAAAACAGCCAAAATTTCCCGAATTTTTCTTTAGCATAACCCGATCAACTGGTTGATTGAGGAGTTGTACCGAGCCCTTGGGGCACGACACTGATAGTGACGCGAAAAAAACCTATTTGTGCTTGATTGGCCACTAATTGATCTCTAAATTTGCCGGCACAACTTTGAGATCAAAATCCGTCGATAGTTGCATTTGAGTGTTGAAACCCGATCAATTAGTTGATTGAGAAGTTGTGCCGAGCCCTTCGGGCACGACACTGATAGTGACGGGAAAAACACTATTTGTGCTTGTTTGGCGATTCATTGATCTTTAGATTTGCCGTGCTCGAAGAGCTCAGCACAACTTTGAGGTCAAAACCCGTTTAAAGTTGGATTTCAGTATTGAAACCCGATGAATTAGTTGATTGAGGAGTTGTGCCTAACACTTCGGGCACGTCACTGCTAGTGACGCGAAAACACTATTTGTGCTTGTTTGGCGACTTATTGTTCTTTAAATTTGCCGTGCTAGAAGAGCTCGGTACAACTTTGTAATCAAAATCCGTCTAAAGTTGGATTTGAGTGTTGAAACCCGATGAATTAGTTGATTAAGAAGTTGTGCCGAGCCCTTCGGGCACGACACTGTTAGTGACGCGAAAAAAACCCTATTTGTGCTTGATTGGCCACTAATTGATCTTTAAATTTGCCGGCACAACTTTCAGATCAAAATCCGTCTATAGTTGCATTTGAGTGTTGAAACCCGATGCATTAGTTGATTAAGAAGCTGTTAATGACTCGAAAAAACACTATTTGGACTTAATTGCCGATTTATTGATCTTTAAATCTGCCATGCTCGAAGAGCTCGGCACAACTTTGTAATCAAAATCCGTCTAAAGTTGGATTTGAGTGTTGAAACCCGATCAATTAGTTGATTGAGGAGTTGTGCCGAGCCCTTCGGGCACGACACTGCTACTAACGCGAAAAACACTATTTGTGCTTGATTGGCGATTTATTGATCTTTAAATTTGCGGTGCTCGAAGAGCTCGGCACAACTTTGAGATCAAAATCCGTCTATAGTTGCATTTGAGTGTTGAAACCCGATGAATTAGTTGATTGAGAAGTTGTGCCGAGCCCTTCGGGCACGACACTGTTAGTGACTCGAAAAAACACTATTTGGGCTTGATTGGCGATTTATTGATCTTTAAATTTGCCGTGCTCGAAGAGCTCGGCACAACTTTGAGTAATCAAAATCCGTCTAAAGTTGGATTTGAGTGTTGAAACCCGATGAATTAGTTGATTGAGAAGTTGTGCCGAGCCCTTCGGGCACGACACTGTTAGTGACGCGAAAAACACTATTTGTGCTTGATTGGCGACTTATTGTTCTGTAAATTTGCCGTGCTCGAAGAGCTCGGCACAACTTTGTAATCAAAATCCGTCTAAAGTTGGATTTGAGTGTTGCAACCCGATCAATTAGTTGATTGAGAAGTTGTGCCGAGCCCTTCGGGCACGACACTGTTAATGACTCGAAAAAACACTATTTGGGCTTGATTGGCGATTTATTGATCTTTAAATTTGCCGTGCTCGCAGAGCTCGGCACAACTTGTAGATCAAAATCCGTCAAAGTTGGCATTTGAGTGTTGAAACCCGATGACTTAGTTGATTGAGAAGTTGTGCGAGCCCTTCGGGCACGACCACTGTTAGTGACTCGAAAAAAACACTATTGTGCTTGTTTGGCGACTTATTGATCTTTAAATTTGCCGTGCTCGACGAGCTCGGCACAACTTTGTAATCAAAATCCGTCTAAAGTTGGATTTGAGTGTTTGCAAACCGATGCATTAGTTGATTGAGAAGTTGTGCCGAGCCCTTCGGGCACGACCCTGTTAGGACGCTGAAAAACACTATTTGTGCTTGTATTGGCGACTTTATTGATCTTCTAAATTTGCCGTGCTCGCAGAGCTCGGCACAATTGGTAATCAAAATCCGTCTAAAGTATGCATTTGAGTGTTGCAAGCCGATCAATTAGTTGATTGAGGAGTTGTGCCGAGCCCTTCGGGCACGACCGTGTTAGTGACGCGAAAAACACTATTTGTGCTTGTTTGGCGACTTATTGTTCTTTAAATTTGCCGTGCTCGAAGAGCTCGGCACAACTTTGTAATTAAAATCCGGGTAAAGTTGAATTTGAGTGTTGCAAGCCGATCAATTAGTTGATTGAGGAGTTGTGCCGAGCCCTTCGGGCACGACACTGTTAGTGACTCGAAAAAACACTATTTGGGCTTCATTGGCGATTTATTGACCTTTAAATTTGCCGTGCTCGCAGAGCTCGGCACAACTTTGTAAACAAAATCCGTCAAAAAGTTCCCTTTAAGTAGCACAACCCGATCAATTAGTTGATTGTGGAGTTGTGCCGAGCCCTTCGAGCTCGACACTGATAGTGACACAAAAAACACTATTTGTGCTTGTTCGGCGACTTATTGATCTTTAAATTTGCCGTGCTCGCAGAGCTCGGCACAAGTTTGTAATCAAAATCCGTCTAAAGTTGGATTTGAGTGTTGCAAACCGATCAATTAGTTGATTGAGAAGTTGTGCGGAGCCCTTCGGGCACGACACTGATAGTGACGCGCAAAAAACACTATTTGTGCTTGTTTGGCCACTTATTGTTCTTTAAATTTGCCGTACTCGCAGACCTCGGCACAACTTGGTAATCAAAATCCGTCTAAAGTTGGATTTGAGTGTTGAAAACCGATCAATTAGTTGATTGAGAAGTTGTGCCGAGCCCTTCGGCACGACACTGTTAGTGACCCGAAAAACACTATTTGTGCTTGATTAGCGATTTATTGATCTTTAAATTTGCGGTGCTCGAAGATCTCGGCACAACTTTGAGTTCAAAATCCGTCTAAAGTTGGATTTGAGTGTTGAAACCCGATGAATTAGTTGATTGAGAAGTTGTGCCGAGCCCTTCAGGCACGACACTGATGGTGACACAAAAAACACTATTTGTGCTTGTTCGGCGACTTATTGTCCTTTAAATTTGCCGTGCTCGAAGAGCTCGGCACAACTTTGTAATCAAAATCCGTCTAAAGTTGGATTTGAGTGTTGAAAACCGATCAATTAGTTGATTGAGAAGTTGTGCCGAGCCCTTCGGGCACGACACTGATAGTGACGCGGAAAACACTATTTGTGCTTGTTTGGCGAATTATTGTCCTTTAAATTTGCCGTGCTCGCAGAGCTCGGCACAACTTGGTAATCAAAATACCTCTAAAGTTGGATTTGAGTGTTGCAAGCCGATCAATTAGTTGATTGTGAAGTTGTGCCGAGCCCTTCAGGCACGACACTGATGGTGACGCGAAAAACACTATTTGTGCTTGTTTGGCGACTTATTGTCCTTTAAATTTGCCGTGCTCGCAGAGCTCGGCACAACTTGGTAATCAAAATTCGTCAAAAAGTTCCCTTTAAGTAGCACAACCCGATCAATTAGTTGATTGAGGAGTTGTGCCGAGCCCTCCGGGCACGACACTGTAGAGGCCTCATGACTCAATAATTGGCCAATAAGCTATTTCAAAGGACAGAACTTTAAAAAATTGAGTCCTCCCATTATTCTCGCGTTTGGCCTTTCAAAACACTCTTCCACATCTAAACGTTGGTGTCGCTTGGCTTACGATGGATTGTTTGCGAATTATCCTGGATATCATACCGGAAAATAAGTTTTCCATAAGACAGGATGGAAATTGGAATTTCCAGTCAAGCCCATAATTTGCCCGTCCTCTTTACCTCCCCAGTTCGCGTCATGTCTGAACTGCTCTCGTTCACTTACTAGCCTATTTTCGTGCTTAAAGTGGATCTCGTTTCATTTATCTCAGCTCATAAGGAATCCAGCAAGGATCCGCTTGTAAATAACACGACGAATTTGCTAGTGATAACCTACTGATCAATACGACTTTCAAGTCGCGTTTGCGTAACTTCACACATTTCTAATGCATGTTTGCGTGATTCGCTTGAAACTGGCATTCGGAACAAGTCGCACAGTCTCAAGTCTGGACATCGCGCAGCCCAAACTCACTTCTACTCTACTCACTAGTAGGTATAAATCGTCCACGCACTGGAATATCCGGAAATACAATTCCCCGCTGTCATGCGTATTTTAATCCTGCTTAATGCATAATTCGATTGAAACTGGCATTCGGAAAAAGTCGCACAGTCTCAAGTCTGGATATCGCGCAGCCCAAACTCACTTCTACTCTACTCACTAGTAGGTATAAATCGTCCACGCACTGGAATATCCGGAAATACAATTCCCCGCTGTCATGCGTATTTTAATCCTGCTTAATGCATAATTCCTGTCTGTTTAAAGCAAACATATAAATAGAATTTTAAATTGAGCCTCTCATCCCTCAACGAATACATGAATGTTGATTAACTGCGTTTTTTTTTGGGGGGAGTTTTGGAAACGGGCCATCAAAACAATCAGCCAACGTTTCGGTATTAAACTGAACCATCGTCAAGGCCAATTGCGATAGATTCAGCAACAAGAACAAACGAATTTGGAATTTGTCTTGCCAATTTTCTACAGTTTATTTGTCGGCACTTTTTTTCCGGTTGTCGTTCGAGTGCTTCTATGTGCGAAAGTTTCCCCGTTAAACCTTAACGGGGTGCAAAAAACTAAGGAGATGGTCAAAAAACGCCGATGGGTAATCCAGACACTAAATAAACTAAATGGAATTAAACTGGTTTTTCTAAGACTTTCGTATTGATTGGAAGTTGAACCTTTGCTTTCCGTTGCATTATATATAAAGGGTGATTCAAAAGGGGCCACATTCCTTTTAAGGGGTTATAGGGGCTCCCCCGAGGAAGGGCTACATTCCTACCATGTGTGTAAGATAGACAGGACACCAGGACACAAGGACACTGTGTTGGAAGGAAGCTGCTCAAAACGAGAGCCCACACTGCTGGCACAAACATGTTTGGAGTTAAACGGGCAGACTTAACAACTTAATTGTATTTTATTTGATTAATATTGATCATTGAGACATAACCTCCCACAGGAGGTTTTTGCAAACAGATGTGGGGGATTTAGGTATACCTATCACTCATCTGCCCCAAAAAGGTTGGCAGCCCTGACGGCAAAGTGACGCCTTTCTGCCAACCTCAAAATATTTCAGCGTACTTTCACTTTTTCTGTTTTGTTACCATGGATACTACAGTTGTTAATAATTAATAATCAAGAGGCAGGTATTTACGTAATGTTAATGAGGCAGATTACCTTGAGAAACATTGTTGCCGTCCTTCTGATCTAGTTTTTTGCAAATATCTCGGCTTTGAATGACAATTAATTTTTTTAACTATTTTTTCTGTACTCCTAAAACACTTTATTTTGGAACTGGATAAATTATAATTATTAAAACTCAAGCGATTTGGATTCTGTTTGAAGCGGTATTTTCGTGAAAATTAAGCATCTAAGACAATTTTTCTACAGTCAACTAATTGATCAGGTTCCGATACTTAAAGGAATCTTTAGTGCATTTCTGAAATTTCTTGCGCTTTATAAAATAGCGATTTTCGTGCGTTTTCAGGTAACATTCCTGATGATGCCAATGGAAATCGCATGGGCAGTGACTGTTGAATGGATAGCTGGCGACGCCATGTGTAGGATAATGAGCTTTTTCCGAACTTTCGGCCTTTATCTATCCAGCCTGGTGCTCTGTTGCATCAGCATCGATAGGTAAAAATTCTAGCTGATTAGAACGATGTTTAAAATGCTTAAAGCACACGCAAATCTTGAAATATTTCAGGTATTATGCGGTGCTTAAGCCCTTGCAATTCGCCGACATAGACAGAAGGGAGAAATATATGATTATCTGTGCTTGGATGGGGGCTGTGATATTCAGCGCGCCGCAGGTAACTGAAGTTATTTTTGTACCCAATTTTTCACCAACTTTCACCCGATGTCCAATGCCAATTTAAAAGTCCTGCCCCCTCAAGGAGGTAAAGTTGCGAACCGAAGTTGTTGGAAAAACGGGCACGTAAGTCAAACGGGCGGCATCAGACTGTTGATGGCACAGTTTGCCACCCTAAGACCTTTTTTAAGTGTGCCAGACTGGCTGGCAGGTTTACTCGTTTTGCGTCACATTCCAGCCAGGGAGTGATAATTACGCAAATTCCTCTACATTTTGCAGATGATGATCTTCCATGTGGAGCACCACCCGAACATAACAGCGTACAGACAATGTGTAACATACCACAGCTTCCGCACGCCTCTCCATGAATTAATTTATAACGTTTCTGGCATGGTGATAATGTACGCCTTTCCCTTGGCCGTCATTATCTTCTCTTATGCGTCGATTTTGTGGGAGATTTTCCGCAAAACCCGGAATAAGGGATGTGGTAAGTGTGCAGTTGCGTCTTTACAGTTTCCGTCTCGGAGGAAGCACCGATACTTAAAAAATTAACTGTTTATGTGACGAGACTTTCCGGGCGGCATGTTCTACATCAAAAAACATTTGAAAAATATTTTCTGGGTGAAACTCGGTAGGGTGCATGTTTCACAAACGTTTTGAACCGCCGGACAACCGGTTTAGAAAAACTTGCTCAGAAACATCATGTGATAACTTTGAGGCATGCTTGGAAACTTTTCCCGAAACTACACAGTTTTTCAGGGAAAAAGTCTGGCATTGGAAACTTTTGGGAAACTCTTCAGTTGGCGAGTAACTTGACATTTTCTATACATGTGCATAATCAAATCGACCTACTTTTTCAATGAGCTTGTGGAAACTGGCCTGTTCCAATTTTTCATACCTTTTGGCAGCTGACAATCGAGGATATTTTCTCAAAGTCCCGCAGGGTAAAGTAACCCATTACCATAAAAGTCATCAATTTGTTTAAAAGTTTCCTAATCCAACTCTTACTCAGTTAAAAATTCGAGCTGGAAGTCAAATTTGAATCTGAATCGATTGCGGAGCATTGACATAGACCTCATCTTCCACGTGGCCCCAAAGAAAAAAGTCTGAAGGTGTTAAATCACAGGATCTCGGTGGCCAATTGTGATCACCTCTTCGACAAATGACACGGTCAGGATGAGGTTGCGATTGTTTCGTTGCTTATGTGGCACGTGGTGTCGTCTTGCTGAACATAAACGTCGTCCACATCAATATCTTCCAATTTCGGCCATGAAAGTCATAGCTCGGCAGCGCAATCCTTTCACAGTGCAGTTGCACCAACCTCCTCACTTTCGAAAAAATAAGGCCCCATTACACCGCCAGTCCAGAAACTGCATCAAACAGTGACACGTTGAGGATGGGGGGGCCTTTCAACAATCATTCTTGGATTTCCCGAGCCTCAAATGCGACAATTCTGCTTATTGAAGTTGTCTCCGAGGTGAAAATGGGGCTCATCTTGATTTTCCGATGAAAATCCGGATCATTTTGATGCACTTGAAGGACCCAATCAGCGAAGATGCGACGTTAATGGTGATCAACTGGCTCTTGTGTTACCTGAACTTTACAAGCCTTAAGACTTGAGTCTCCGTTTGTGGAATATCCAATTCCAACGAGGAATCGACAAAACTGGGGTTTCTTCAACACTACGGGCTACAAAAGCAATATTCTCAGTTCTTCGTGAGGGACGCACAGGGTTTCGATTCGGCACATCACTAACTTGTTCCAACACCTCAAATGTGTCCACCAGTTTCACTATTGCCCGTCGAGAAGGTGCTTCACGACGCCCCAAAAGTGCTTTAGTCTTGCGACTGTGAATGCAAAATTTTCACCATTTTTGTAGTGAATTTTAACAATTCCAGTGCGTTGTTGAAGCATGTGTCGTACCATTTTTGATAATGGCGTAGTTCTTACTTGTCAAATGTCAAAAGATGACAGCTTCAAAATTGATAGCTGACCAAATAGCAGGAGGCTGTGGTGGGATGAAGCCCATGTAGCGTTTCGTTCCTGGACCTACCTATTGGACTCCTGGATGCTGCCACCTGTGAATCGGTGGATGAAGTTCACCACAATACTCCCCTCCCAGTGACAACCTGGACAGAGTTGTATGATGAGAGCGAGGGATGGGCGTGTTCTGGAGACGTAGGACGACTTGTTGATTTAAGGCTGAGCAAGGCGAGAGAGATGAGGGATATGCCAATGCTGCCCACAAGTGTACCAGTGAGCGGAAGGCGATCCATGTAGTGGCCTTGTGCTCGTGCGCGTTGCTAGAAGGGGTCCTCCCGGGCATACCTAGTGGACTCGTCAGTAAGACTTAGGTAGACCCTGCCTTCACCACAAGGCTATTCAAAATGAAACCTCTTATTGGAAAACTCTCTTACAAAGCTCACCTCTGTTTGATGTAGTTTTTGCGAAAAAAACTGGTGAAAACTCCTCTAATTCTTCACTCAACTCTCAAGCATTTGAAAGTTCACGCTAGAAGGTTCAAATGGCGACTTTCTCCGACCTTAACCAGTGGAGTTTCCTCGATATTTTTGGATCAAACTCTCGAATAATGAACTGATGGAAACTCACTCATTTTTTTAAAGAGTTTTCTTATTGAACTGAAAGTTTTTTAGTGTCGTTTTTTTCAAATTGCGGCTTTGGCCGATCTTAAAAAGTGAAGTTTGGTCGATATTTATGAATAAAACTCTCGCTTTTGCCTGATGCAGATTTTGCGAAATAAATGGCTGAAAAAATCGCAGAGAAAAAGACAGTTTTCCTACCCAACTACCAAGGACTTGGACTTTCGTCTTTGCATGTACAGCGGCGATCCCCATTACCTCAAATCTCCTCAAATCTTAATCTCATGCTTTTTTCAATTGTTCATTTGGTCATGCACATGTATCGGAATTTGAAAATTACTCAAAAAGTATCAGGACGCACTTTTTAACATAAAACCTATGCAGTTTCTGCAAACGTTTTTCAGCATGCCTCAATATGCATGGATGTTTTTGCAATATGCCCTTAAAGTTGGTTTTTTGGCCTCGCAAATTCAGGGGCTCCCGGGCCCTCCCTGTAAAGACGCCACTGTTACCCTGCATGCAACAATCAATCAATGGGGCCCATTCAATTGAATCGTGCGAAGGAAGCTGGAAAATTTCATTTTTGCATTATTTTCCGTGCTCTGCATCGAAAATTAGTAGGTAATAAATTTCCATTTCGCTCCTTCGCGCCCACTTGCGTCGATTAAATCAGACGCCTCTACTGGAGCCTGGATAATGAGAAGTTAAATAATAAAGGAGTTTCTTTCAGCTGATAGTGTAACCAGATCGAGCCTAGGAGTTCTAAGCAAGGCGAAAACGAGAACACTGAAAATGACCATCATCATCGTGTTTGTGTTTTTCGTCTGTTGGACTCCTTATCACGTTATGTGCGTTTGGTAAGTACGGCAACAAATCACGACACGTTTTTCTCATACGAATTGCAACAGAAAAAAAACCGACCCACAAACACACGCCGATGATAAACAGTGATAAATATGTCGGCTGGAACACTAACGACGTCCATCCAGAAAAACATTCGTCAAAACCGTTAACGAAGCCATTCGCATGTCACGCGTGAAAAGAAAACAAAATAATGAAGAAATGTTGTAAAGAACGTATTTTCAGGTATTGGTACGACAGGGATTCGGCCATACATGTGGACCCACGTATCCAAAAGGGCCTCTTTCTGTTCGCATGCACCAATTCGTGTGCAAACCCTGTGGTTTATGGCATATTCAACATTAGAGCCAAGAGAAAAGCGGTGAAGGTGAGACCTAGATTGAGCAGTAACTCGACCATTCCCCGCTCTTCTTACATTCCTCCACACATTACCGCTGAAACTAGACTATCACCTTTGGAAATCTCCCTTAGGAGTCTTGAGTAGGTTGCTGTTAGAATAGAGCATGTTAAGCTAGGATATTTTAACTCGAAATCTCAGTTCACGGCTACAGGTTTATACAGGGATTAGGCAGGGCAGGACAAAATTCGGTAATTATCAAGAAAATCAAGCCCTCGCGTGTGCAGTTAACCCTACGCTTACCTTATAGGAAATCTCTGTTCGAACAAGTTTTCTTAGTGGTGTTTTTCGCAAAAATGCGGTTTCACGACGAATTCAAGAAATTCACCACTCGTCCATACAATGTCAAACCGTTATCACAGTGGCACTGTTTTTGCGCGTTTGTTCAATCCACGTTTTGATTATACTTGAATATTTCCCAGGCACGTTTTGGGCTCGCGGGAAGCCGTTTAATCAGGCCAAAAACTTTAATCCAAAAAAAACTACCGTACTTTTGATTAACACGAAAAAAGTTTAGAAGCGGCCAACCGACGATGACAAACGTCATCGGCCCCAATGACATATCATATTGCGCTTGAACTACTCTGATACTTGGCATCATGGCATAAAAGACCTAATTCTACTAAGACAGAATTACTAACATTTTTCAATATTTTGTTTTGCTTAAATTTTTCAGGTTTTTTTTGTTAATGTGATTTAGTTTGGTTAACTGATTTTTGCTTTTTTTTGTCAACCGAAATTTGCTACTTTGGTGCACCTTTGGACAAGTAGTGAATTTCAATAGGCGAAAAGTGGTCGAAGTTGGATTTTCGCAAAAAAACACCACTAAGAAAAATTTTTCGAACGGAGATTTCCTATAAGGTAAGCGCATTGTTAACCGCACACGCCAGCGCCTGATGTTCTAGAAAATTTCCATCAGTTATTGCAAACGATTACTTTCATTTCGCCCCCGTATAAATAAATTGTATTAGCCCAGATTTTTTCCGGATTGAATTGCTGGCATACGCATGCAGACTACTACACGTTGCTAAAGTATTTTGTATAAATAAATATATACCGCTTATTGTGTGTTGGTTAAGATGTATTTTGTATATTTGTATCTAGTTTGTAATTCGCTTTTAGACAAGCCCTTGTTGCATCGTTATACTGTATGTGAGTAGCTTTAGTTTAGTGTTACGTTTGTTCATTTATTGTTATTAGTTTGTGCATGGAAAATCCCAATTTTTTTTTTTTTGGAAATCATTATCAAAATTTTACTCGATTTTACTTTCGACTGTGATATTTTATAACGCATTATTCTACTTGTGTCTGTTTTTGTGCTGGAAAGTAGCAACTTTCAGACGATAGGCTCGCTATGGTATATGTAGAAAGATGAATATATTTTTTGTGTTACGTAATCCACAAGTGTTTTTCTTTAAAAACGGGGTAATTCCGAAAAATGACCTTATTCCTATGGACGCGTTTTCGAAGAGTGGATTGGAATCATCACCAGCAACCGAAGTGCAAACCACATAAGTAAAATCTCTTGCTTCCTCTGAAGGAGCTCTGCAGAAGTGCAGCGCTTATGTACCAGCTGCCACTGCGCCTTTAAGCTCTAAAAACTCCAGGAAATACAGGCAAAATTTTTTTTTAACGTTTCGTCTTCTTTAATAACCCCTCCAGAGGAATGACGCCAATTTTGAATCACCCCGTGTATACAGGGTGTCCCATACGCACACGATCAAAATGGTACTGTAAGATTATCTGGCTCAAAAGAAGACGATTGCGGCTTATGACGGTCAAAGTTCTTCAAAAAAAATTGTTTTTTGTAATATCGAAGAATGGTACATTGAAGGTTAACAATATTATCAGAAAACCACAGACTAAATAAACATTGCGAGAGAACAAGAAGTCCAAAACTACAAAAAAAAACATAGAAAACAAAGAAAAAAAGGAGAGTCTAAGAGTGTTAAGGCGGAATCCCAGGGAAGGCAGGAAAAAATTGAGTTTTTTGAGTTCAATGGATAGTTTTCGCAGCAGCGAGCAGATAGAGGCAATTGAATATCGAAAATTGCTAAAAACCGCTCAAAACTGGCCTATTTTTGCAGTCATTTCGGTTTACAGCGCTCTAGCAGGTTGGTCCTTTGCGCTAGTTGCATTTTGCACTTCCTGCCGATGAAAATAGCGTAAAATTTTCACGCATTTAGGGCGATTTGAGTTCCTGAAAAATAATAGGAAGGCAGCAGCTGGCTACTTTATGATTTTTTCGAGCAAAATTTGAATTTTTACCTGTGCGTTTTCTGACTTCAATTGGTAGTTTTCGACCCAAGAAGCTTCTTAATGGTCATATACAGGGTGTTTGAGACCATATTAGAGCAGATAGGGGCAATTGAATATCGAAAATTGCTAAAAACCGCTCAAAACTGGCCTATTTTTGCAGTCATTTCGGTTTACAGCGCTCTAGCAGGTTGGTCTTTGCGCTAGTTGCATTTTGCACTTCCTGCCGATGAAAATAGCGTAAAATTTCACGCATTTAGGGCGATTTGAGTTCCGAAAAATAATAGGAAGGCAGCAGCTGGCTACTTTATGATTTTTTCGAGCAAAATTTGAATTTTTACCTGTGCGTTTTCTGACTTCAATTGGTAGTTTTCGACCCAAGAAGCTTCTTAATGGTCATATACAGGGTGTTTGAGACCATATTAGAGCAGATAGGGGCAATTGAAAATCGAAAATTGCTAAAAACCGCTCAAAACTGGCCTATTTTTGCAGTCATTTCGGTTTACAGCGCTCTAGCAGGTTGATCTTTGCGCTAGTTGCCTTTCTCACTTCCTGCCGATGAAAATAACGTATAATTTAAGACACTTAGGCTAGACATAGGCAACACTGAGTTAAATAGCAGTTTCACAGCGCATCTGTACACATCGGCACACAAACCGTAATTGACAAGCTAGATTTCGAAACCAACTTTGTGTCGCCACCTATGTTCGAAGCGCGAAACTTCACACGTTTGGAATTATGGCAATTTATCCAATAATTGTTTTCTGATGATTGCATTCGCATACATTTTTTTGTTTAAAGATGATCGCATTCGCCAAGTTTTATCAGGCCGAAAACCGCAAGTTATCAGTATGTATTCTGCAACACCGCATGGTGGCGCCATCTAAAACCAAACCATAAAACGTAGAACAGCATCTCAGTTTCCCCGTTACATTTCTAAGCGGAATGCGCCGTGAAAGCGCCATTGAACCAGCTTCAACTCAGTGTTACCCATGCCTACTTAGGGCGATTTGAGTTTTTTCCAGCCTTATAATTTATCAGCCTTAATTCTCCCGGTATTACAAAACACATACATTTTTTCCAAGAACTTCTGCCTTCTTTTGGGCCAAAGAACCATGTGCTTCTAGGACATCCTGTACCTAGACCATTACCTATTCCAGTGTTCCTGTAAAGGCTCCACTCGATCCAGATGCTCCAGATCGCATACGGACATTGTTTGCCTCTACTCTTGGAGACGATCCAGACAGCAACTCTCTAGTCGGCGGAACACTTTTGTGACCAATTCAGAAGTACATACAGAAACTGTGCAGATAAATAGTAAAGAACAGTGAAAAAGGGGTATTTTTCTTAGCTGACTGGCTGCGGCTGCAAATTGTATTATTGTGTGATATTTAATAAATGGAAAATGCGCTAATTAGAAAATATTCCAACTTGTCTTGCAATGTCCTTGCTCAACGATTGTCCGCATTTTTCCCCGCCGAAGGCAACCGATAAACGAAGCCAATCTCAGAACGGTTTTCATCGAAAAT
Organism: Dendroctonus valens; assembly: GCA_024550625.1. Taxonomy (NCBI): domain Eukaryota; kingdom Metazoa; phylum Arthropoda; class Insecta; order Coleoptera; family Curculionidae; genus Dendroctonus; species Dendroctonus valens. The sequence goes on from JAJTJO010000360.1 coordinate 347,423, forward strand.
AAACGATAATAAAAATTGCATGTCAGAGTTCAAAACATGTGAATAAACGAGAAACGGCTTCGCATGTTTACGCAGCCTTTATGCATTTATGTTCATCTGGTTTGGCTGCGTCGAAGACGCCAGTGACCGCCCAACATGTACAAAGTGGTGATTGTGGCTGTGCTGCTACAAGGCTCCTATTCCCAAAGTGTGCGCACCTTTAAAGGGTAAGTACGAAAAAATATTGTTTTATATACAAAAAAAATTAATTGACTGGACTCTTTCTGGATTCTTCCTTATTTTGTTCAATTGACTAAGAAATCATTCGAGCTTTTGGCCTCTGCGGTCGTTGTCCCACGTTCTGGATTGCGCTTAAAGCTGAAAGTTTCCACGTAGTTTCTCCTGGACGATTCGGATAACCATGGCACCATCCTACCGACTGCGCCAAGTTTAAATCAATCGGCTACACAACCTATGGTGTGTGTTACGGCTGTCGTTCGTGCAGTTGGCGATTTAACCAATGAGAGAAAGAGTTCCATGTCACGTGAGTGACTGACAGTGACATTTGTCAAAACGGGGCAAATATGAAGCTAAATCAATGGCAAATATGAAGCTAAAATGAACGTAAAAGCGTCTAGACAATCTCGACATTTTGATATTAAAACGATAAAAAAATTGAATTAATGTGTGGAATATTAGGTAAACACAACACACAACATAACCAACATTAAAATCATACCTGTCAATCTGACCAATCAAATTCCAACGTCGGGAACTGCGAACTGCAACCGCATGGCAACTGTACGAACGACGAACGGCACTAACTGCAGACTTTATAAATCCAGCTTTATATATGTGAAAAGATAATGTAAAATGCTACATTTCCCCAGAAAATATACAGGGTGTTCCATTTAACAAACGATCTTTGGTCCCCCCTAAAGGTGGAAGACCTCGTTGTACAACCCCAAAGTATTAAGCCACGCTCTGCCACTGCAATTAATTGATGTAACTTAACTGTGGTTTCCTCCAAAGCAATGAGACAAATATCGGAAAAAAGTCCACAGGATTCCTGCTATCGATGCCCAGAAGCCTGGTGTCGGGCAGAAACGAGTCCGTGTGTCTTTCGCTCCACGAGGCCAAATTGCCGGCAAAAATCCGAATCGATCTAAAATGGAAGGGAAGTCACTACCCCACACTGAAAACCATTCAATCGGGTAACGAAAATGGGCTGTAGCCTTTTCCCTGTTTCATTGGCTCCGCCCTTTCAGACTCCACATGCTTCAAGCTGAGCGTGCCATTGAAAAAGATGACTGAACCCCAATTTGTGAGCGTTCGCGTTCAAGTGCAAATCAACAGGCAGGTTTACACGGCTCACAATCAGGATCCCATTTTGGTCCGCCCGGTATTGCATGGTCGCGTCTTTGTGGAGACCGATAGGGGAATCTACAAGCCGGGGGATGCAGTCAAGTTTCTGATTCTTCGATTGGATAGGAACATGCGGCCGGTTTCTCGAAAAGTACGCCTGGAAAGAATGTTGTTTCAAAAACGTGTTGGATATGGTTTTTTTGGCAGATATCCGATGTGAGAATCAAGAACCCCATGGGCTTAACTGTCGCAACTTGGAGCAACCTGACAACCGACCACGGTCTAGTGAGCTTGGAGTATCAGATGCTTCCAGAATCCATGATTGTAGGTTGTGCCTTGATTTCTCCCAGGGGAGATCGCAATTTCAAAAAATTGCCTTCGGTTCCAGGGGAAATGGAAGTTGAAGGTGGAAGCCCAGACGCGCCACTTCGAGGTGGCCAAGTACACCATCCCGCGCTTCAAGATCGAGCTCCTGCACCCCAAAACCCTCTATTTCCAGGCCGAAGCCTTAACAATCAGCGTTTGCGCCAAGTATTCCTACAACAAACCCGTAGCCGGTTTGGCCTTTGTTAAAATATCCAGTTCCATGGATGGTTTTGAGGATGTCCACAGGCTGAGTGAGGTGAGTGAATGGGCGGCATCCATTATGTTTAGCCAGAACCATTCCCGAACTTTCCAGATGGTTCTTGGATGCGCGGACTTCACACTCAACCAAACCGAGCTGGGCTTGGAGATACTGAAACTTCAAGACTCCCCGTGGCAGCCTTACCTCCATCTCACTGCCACCGTGACGGAATTTGGAACGAACAAAATGGATGTGACCACTGGGAGGATCGAGCTCAGCCTCAAGGTGGCCGCCTCCAACCTCAACTCGCCTCAAATTCCCAGTCGTTGTCTTCCAGGGCTTCCAGCTGAGGTTTTCCAGCAGCCAGACCTTCATACCAGGAGTGCCCTATGAGGGCCAGCTGCACCTCACCAAACTCCTGGTCAAACTGGAAACGGAAGTGGTGGAAATTTGCTGCCACCTGGCCACCAAGAAAAGCTGGAACTTGTTCAACGATAAACAGTGCCAAAATTACACCGTTTCGAACAACGGCGCTGTCGCCTTCAGGCTGTGGCCGTTAAAGGATCACGTCCTTCATGTGCACTTACACGTAATAGAGCTAAATTTTGAGCTTCCGAAGTGAATTGGGGGTTTTCCAGGCGAGATCAGTCAACCGGTCTTCGATCTCCACTAATTTCAAGCTGATTCGGATGTTTTCGCCCAGCGCCAGCCACGTCCAACTGAAGAAGGATGCGGATGGCTCAAAACCCTGCAACAACACCTATAGCTATGTGGTGTCTTTTGGCACTCTGGGCCTTGATAGGGGCGAAAGCCTTCAATTCTTCTACAAGGTGAGTGGTGGAACCCATCCAGCTTCAAGCTTGGCAACTGAGAAACTTTGCAGGTAAAGACTGGCCTGGAAATCCTCCAAATGGGCAAACATGTGCACATTGTGGACAAATCCAGCGTGGATTCAACAGACGCAAGCCTATACCTAGGCCAGATGCATAAATACGTCAAACTAGGCCTCAGCCTGGAAAGTTTCACGTTGAACTTCACCATAAGCCAATCGTTTGTATCCAGATACACTTTGCTGGTCTACTATGTGACCAACGGTGGAGAAACCGTGGCTGCCACCGAATCCCAGGACGTTCCTCCTTGCGCTTTCCAGGTAGGGCCATTCCAAAAAAACTAGTGGATGGAATCCGAAGGAATCTTGTTAAGGCCAGTGTTTGAACATGGTTTATTCAGATAAGCTCGCACTGGGAGCAAGAACAAGTGCTGCCTGGATCAACGGCCACTTTGACCATCAATGCATCCGCGCCCGCTTTATGCGCTGTGTCAGCTACAGATAAATCAACGAAACTTATGGCAGCCAACAGCAACCGCCAGGTCAATTTAGAGCGCCTTCTGCGGATCTTTGCACCGGATCAAGAGGACGGGGAGTCGGATCGAAACAGTTGTCTGTTGAATGGGAAAAAACCGATCAGTAAGTGCGCCGGTTGTTGAAGCCACTTGCTCGGATTAGGGCATTTCCAGATTTGAACACCTGGATGTATGCGGAGAGTCTGCAGGAGCTAGGGAGGAAAAAGCGGCAACAGTCAAACAGAGCCCATTTGGTTGCAGAGGATTATGATGCCTCCGATGTGTTTTCGGTGAGTGAGCGCTAACTAAACAAGTGAACCCACTTTGAGGGTTAATTTCCAGACGTTTGGAACGACCACGATCACCAACTTCCAAACAGTGACCAAATCGTGCTACACTGGTGAGTCCGTTGGGTTAACGGGTACGAAATTTGCTCATAGTTTCGCCAATTTCAGACCAAACCTTCCGCTACTTTCGGCCGGGTGAGTGAATAGTGCCAATCCCATCAAAATCCTTAAAACTTCTAGGCTTCCAGCCTCTGTCATCGGCAACAATTACGAGACTGCCCATGAAGAAGGCTCGCAAGCCACCATCCGCTCATTCTTCCCGGAAAACTGGCTTTGGGAGCTGGTTCCAATAGGGACGTAAGTATTACGTCCAGTAGCAGGTGGGCGTGTCTTAAATCTGCTGTAGGACGGCCCAATTGGAACGCCCAGTTCCCCACTCCATCACCAGCTGGCTGACCAATGTGTGGTGCGTATCGGAGGAGCTGGGCGCCGGATTTGCTGCGCAAATCGAGCTGACCAGCTTCCAGGCGTTTTTCGTTGAAGTTCTCACGCCCCATTCCATCAAAAAAGGGGAAAACTTCAATTTGCTGGTGCACGTTTCCAACTATGTCAACTACTCGTTTCCGGTAAGTCCCCCATTGCACGCTGCAAGTTGGCTTCTGAATGGAATTCCAGATTAAAATTTCCATCCGACTATCGGGCAATCTGGTGCTTACGCACCAGATGGCAGCCACTTATTGCCTGAAGGAAAACAGCACTCAAACTCACAACTACCCGATTGCGGCCGTGGGCATTGGGGCTGCAAACCTGACGGTTCTAGTGGAAAGTGAGAGCCAGTATCCGCTCGCTTGTGGGCCGGAAACTATCGTGTCGAAAAGGTAGCCTCCTCACTCAGCTTGCCTAGTTAGGGCCTTAACTTCCTGGTCTGCCTTCCTGCTTTAGGGACGTTGTTTTCAAAAGTTTCCCAGTAGAACCTGAAGGATACTACATGGCAAACACCCAGTCGGCCTTTCTGTGCGCCTCCAAACCGCATTTCCAGAGCAATGTTACTTGGAGAGTCAGCGTTCCCACTGGGATAGTGGCTGGGACTCAGAAGGTGGCGCTGTCGCTGAGCGCCGATTTACTCACCCAATCCATCCAGGTAATTTCCGATCGAAAGTATCTGTACCAACACTTTCACTCATTAAAATTCACTACTTTTCCCTAACAAAAGACCCCACGGATCAAACGTGTTTAGGATAAGATCAGGTACCTCTAGACTTTTCCTCCATTGTGCACGATTGTGACAGTCTGCACCCGTGAGGTTTCTCTCGTTCATACCTTTCCTTATGCCTTCGCCCCACGATATCCTACGCCTCCCTCTTCTCCTTCTTTCGGTAGGCATCCATTCCATTGTAATTCTTGGTCCTCTCAGTCAATAATAGATACTCGTCACGAAAGTTTGGAGTGCGAACCGCGCAAACGAGGGCCTGATATTCTTGAAAATTACCAGAGGATTTTATCTAGAACCTACATCAGCTGCTGACCATCCCTACAGGGTGTGGGGAACAGATAATGGCATCGATGGCTCCAAACCTGTACGTGCTGCGCTACCTCAACGCTACCGGCAGCCTCACTTCGGGCCTCAAACAGAAGATTTTGCGCAACCTCAAATTGGGTAAGCCGTCCGTTTGCGGGGCAACATCACGCCACATCCGTTGTCCTGCAGGTTACCAGAGAATCCTCAACTACGCCCATGCAGATGGTTCGTTCTCGGCATTCGGCTACTTCGATCCTTCGGGCTCGATGTTTCTCACCACCTTCGTGGTTCGGGTGCTGCAAGAGGCGAAGAGTCTCATCTATGTGGACGATGAAGTTCTGGATCGCGCCGTGCGCTGGATTTTTCAGCACCAGCTGGAGAATGGCTGTTTCGACACCATGCACCATGTGTTTCAGGATATGGTGAGTTGATATTTTCCGGGTTTTCAGCCCCGATTATCCAATGGGGATTATAGGGGGGCACCAACCTGGAGAACAGCACTGCCGGCCTCACAGCCTACGTAATTCTCAGTCTTTTTGATGCCAAAGTCGATGTGCCAGACACTGTGCAAGTGAATGCGAAATATTGCATCCGAAGCCAGAATAATCCTGACCAGTACTCCATGGTCATCAGCAGCTATGCGCTCTTCAAGGTGCAATGGATCAGTGAGGCCTCACGGTTTCTGGAAAAGGCCATCGACGTGGCTCGGAAGGAGAGTGGCTTCATGTGGTGGAGCACCCGAGGTCTTTTGCCACTTTTCATTCAAATTCCGGCATTTTCACTTTAAATCTTTTTCAAGAATCTGACGAATCCTCTGCTTCGGATATTGAGGTAACCAGCTACGCTTTGTTGGCGTGTTTGGAGCAGAAGAGTGCTACGCACATGGCCTACGCCCATTCCATAGTGCAGTGGCTCATATCCAAGATGGGGCCCCTGGGGGGCTTCAAATCCACCCAAGTAATTCTAGGGAGCTTTTCTTAAATTGTCCCAAAATCACACGCTTCTGCTTCAGGACACTATCGTGGCCCTGGACGGCCTGACCAAATACGCGCAGCAAACCCGCACTGATTCACTGGATCTGGACATTCAAGTCAATGCACTGGATGAAACCCAGAGCTTTAAAATTACTGATCAAGATCGCCTAAAATCCAGGCAACTGCCCCTGAAAACCCTCGAAGGACAAGTGGGGCTCAGCTTAACCGGAACTGGATGCGCCCTGGCACAGGTTCAAAAACCTCGCCTTTGTGTTGACCCTGAACCATCATCTAACCGAAGAACTTTCAGCTAACCACCTCCTACTTCAGCACCAGCGTATCAGAGAGCGAAGCCTTCGCACTGGCCGTGGAAGTGGGCGCAGTTTCCACCATCGACCAATGCTCAATCAAGAGCATTTCTCCATGCTTATCCTACCAAGGTCCGGGCCAGCGCTCCAACATGGCAGTCATGGAGCTCGCTCTACCATCCGGCTTCAAAGCCGACAGGCCTTCTTTATACGAACTAGTCGACGGCGGCAAAGAAGCTAGTAAGTTCCCAGCAGCGAAACAAGCTAACTAACCCCAATGGGGGGCCCTGAAGATATCAAAATGTTCGAGGAAAAGGACGACCAGATCAACATCTACTTTACCAGCCTGGGCAGAAGCTCGGTGTGCTTCACGTTCAAGATCAACGAAAACCTGCCAGTGGAGAACCGCAAGGGAAGTCTGGTGAAGCTCTATGACTACTATCGGCCCGAGCAGAACGTCCTGCGATTCTACAATCTGGTGAACAACTGCAGCAGGGGCAGCTTGGAACAGGACAGGGAGACTGGGAGGAGAAGTAAACGAAGCAGCAATTCGGACGTAGAGTTGGAGGCGCCCAACTGTAGGTAGAAGCTGCTGAATAAAATAAAAATTTAATCCATTGGTTGCAGGCATCAACGAGAGCCCATCAGCAGAGCAAATACATTAGGCAGACCTTGGATGTGGTGGTGGTGGGTAAAACAATGAAGGAACGGTTTAGCTGCCTGTTGAATCTTCATATACTCGATGTTTATTCTGCGTGTGTTGCAATAAAAAGTTGTTCCTTTTGGCCAGAAGGTTCTCAATTTTTCCAGAAAAATCCGTTCAGAGCCACACAATCAACAAACAAAAGGCAAATAGCGGCATCAGGACCGGCTTGAGCGACGCCGCCCTGCTGAAGTGGTGATGGTGAGTTAGCGTTCGGTTCTCCATCAATTCCTCTGGAACGGGGATGCTGCGACATTCGACCAATAAGCCGCATCCGGTGCATCCAGTTGGTTGATACGTGTAGCACACTTGACCCTCGGGACAGTAGCGATTCGTGCAGGGATCCTCCACGGGCGTGGCCCGGCAGTGCAAATAAGCTGCAAAACCGCCTCTGTAGCGTCCAAGTCATCAATCCAACTTACCTTACTGTCTTTGCATACTCCCTTGGAGCAGCAGCTGCCGCAGCAGGAGTCATCATCAAAACACTACGTAAAAAAACCTTCAGGTCAACTACAGCTCCGAAGAGGCGTACTTACAGGCTGGCCGTAGGTTCTGCAGTCCTCCTGAGCCCCGCTAGGGAACCCGAGGCTTAAGAGGAGAAGCAGGTAAATTGTGCACTTACAGAACATTGTCGGATGAGGCACTGCACTAAGAACATGAAGCCGCTAAAAGCCTTTTTAATGAAAAATGTGGCTTTGCTAATTGGACGCATTAGATCAACACTTAACACCTGCGATCAATTAGTACAAACATCTATTTTAGTAGTTTGAGTCGTTTTTAAATAGCCTGCTGCACCCAACTTCGCATACTTTCGTTGCATTGAACACGGGCAAAGTACCCCAGCAGCTTATGGCAGAGTTCCCCGGCCTGCAGATTTTGGAGCGGCCGAACCAACGTGGCCCATCCATCCGCCTGGTCTGGACAGAAATGGATAGCTCTCTGAGCGAAAAGCGCCGCTCTTTTCCAATCGCCGGCTCTTTGGAAGGACAGCGCTGCCACGCACAGCACCTACAAGTTTCCTACTGGTTTTTGTCCAACATTTCTCCCCCTAAGTACCTTGGAAGCATCCATGTTGCTCTGGCCGAGTTTTAGTGCGATATTGGCGCAATTCGCACCTGCTTGCAGTCGACCTTTGTCCATTTCCAGCCTGAGAATCATCTGCGATAAGCTCAACCAAGTGGAGGCGATGTTGGGGTATTTGTGCACCAACCGGCTCAATCCGGCCACCGCCTCTTTCCGATCGTTCTACAGCAGAGCCAAACAGCGCCTCATCAGTAGGAAACTAAGAGCGCGCAAGCACTCACCTTCAGTAGATAGAAGTGCGACAGGAGCGTGGCATAGTGGTAAATGAACTCCGGCTGGTTGTGGTTGAGTCCAAAGGAGCTGGTTTCCAAAGTAACCAGCTCCTTGAGGACCAGCTGGCTCAACTTCCAGTCCTTCTGGAGCAGGGAGAGGGCGAACGTGGCATATAAACTCCAGGGCGAAGGCGGGTTTAAGCCGATACTAGATAACATCCGATGGATGAACTGAGAGATAACCTAGTCCTCGGGTAGGGGTGGAAAAAATATATGTGAAAATTACCTTTGAAATAGGAGAGTTTTGGCTGTATCGGCGCCTTGAAACTTATAGGCCATGGAGGCTAAAGCGACCAACAGTTCCGATTGCGATGTTTGTTCTTCGGTGAGCCAATGGAGGGCTTGCTCGTAGGCCGCGTAGGATTCCTCATATTGCCCGTCTTAGGAGAAGTAGGCGAAAGAAAGCAATATTATTGATACAATAAAACGGACAATGCCAATGAAACCAAGTTCGATTTCACCTAGGAAGACGCGCAAACTAGATGGGTAAATAATGATTCGTTGATCCTGTTTACCGGCCCCAAGAGTGATAATTAGCCTTAATGAAGCTAAATGTCTATTTTTGTGTAGTCATTGGAGGGTTTTTTGTTTTTTTTTTTGATAAAACTTACTTCTGAATAGAGCCAAAGCCAATCCGCCCCCGCTGCTGAACGTGGCTGCTTGGACATTGGAGAACATTTCAATCGCCTCCCCATATTCCCCAGTCCGATACAACAGTCTTCCATAGTTGGTTCTGGCTAGGTCTTTATGGGCCTGCTCGGCCAGGACTAGGGCGTGCTTGAAAGCCTTCTTGGCCGTGCTCAACAGCCCCATTCTTTCGGCCAGAATACCCAGCATGTTCCATGCGCAGCTGCTGTTGGGGTTCTTTTCTGAAACATATTTGCTTAGGCTGGTATGCACTTTCGCCTAGGAAATTTCACTTTCCAAGTGGCACACCACTTTTGTTTTCAAAGTTCCAATTCCCTCCTCAGTGAGCTAAATTAAGGCGGTCGCGCTAACTCCAACGACAAACAGCCATATATAAAAAGGCCTGCTCACATTGGACTCGCGTATTCTGTAAGTGGCTTCTTTCGATTTAGAATGTTGCATGTGAAAAGTGTTTTGTTGGTGTTCCTGGTGGTGGCTTGCGCCACCTGCTACGCACAAGGGGGGATGGATAGATATCCTGGATACAACGGAGGGTACAAGAAGAAGCACCATCACCATCACCATGGAATGCGTGAGTTGAGCCCATAAGAACGTGGAATTTGAGGTTTAAAAGTCTACGTTTTCTAGACTACTTGCACTTTCTCACGTACTTGTCCTTCCTGGCTGTTAAGCTGAAAATCATCTTTTTCATTGGCACGATTTTCACCGTCAGTCTGGTGGCGGCCGAAAGTGATCGGCATCATCAAGCTCACCGAATACATGAAGCGTAAGTAGCAAAGAATCCGAAGACTTGGCTCAATAAACTTGGGAAAATCCTCCAGATAAATATCCGGAGCAACATCACGAGGAGAAGATTGTCTATGTGAATCCTCATGAGCACGACCATCACGACTTTGGAGGATACTCCGGCGGACCTTCGGATATCTACAGCTCCAAGTCATACTCCTCGTATCCGCCTGGTAAAGCTCAACATTCCAATCTCCTAAACCAGTTGCAGGAATTCGAGATGTTGCAGATTTTTCCGCTGATCAGCCCCCTGAAGGCGCCTACGATCATGAGCGCTTCGCCGGTCCAGCTCCCTATGAAAAGCCTTCGGCCAGAAAGGTCCATGGCACTGAAGGTGGCGTATTAGAGCCCTTTAGGGCGATAGCCGCTCAACTAAGACAGTGAGTAAACCCACGTTTAAAAAGCCGTTGAACTAACCCGAAGATTGGCAGGCTCAACATCACGGACTTGGCCCTGAAGGAGATGGGCATCAAGGATGAGAATTGCAAGAAAAGGTTCGTCTGCCAAGCGGACTTTAATGCCCAACGGAGCTCGATGCTTCGCACCGCACTGGATATTGTCAGGTATGTGCGGATGTGGACCAAGAATTTTAATTAAAAACCACCCGATTTTAGGGACGTTTCATACGAAAGACTCCGGCCGAACGACACGATCACCTCACTAGACCAATGCCAGTCGCTATACCCCGAATGCACCAAAAACCCGGGCTAATCCGGCGCGTGGAACCTAGGTTTAGTTAATTTATTGTAGAATCAATAGAGAACCGCACCGAGCTTGTCTTTAAATGCATCAACTCACCAGTAAACCACAGGACATTATCGAAGGCCACCGGGATGGCGTGCATGTTGTGAATGGTATACTCCAAGGACTTATCGTTGGATTTGCGGTTTATCAACGAGTCGCACACCCAATGCCCATACCCAAGGCTGCCCTCCTGATGCTGCTGCAACTGAGTGCTGTGCCTGAACAGCCCCATCGTGTCGCTGTGCCCCATCGTTTCTGCAATAATCGCCTAACGCCCCTATAAGCCACCCTGAACACCACACTAACTTTACTTGGCCAATCCAGCAGTTGACGTAGTTGGGATCCGATCGCTGCCCCTCTCCAAAAGCCTTATTGGCCAGCTCCAGATCCTCCATCAGCAGGTACAGAATTCCCAAGTTCGTCCACGCGACAGCACTGTTACTCTCCGCGATCACGGCCTTAATAAAGCTGTGTTGGGCCAGCGCGTAATTGGGGGGCTCTGAAACGCAACGTATCAACCACTAAACTCCTCTAAGACCTTGCTGGGACCTCTAAGAACGGCCGCCACGCCTAGAAGGTTCCAATGCTGCCAATACTCAGGATTCAGGGAGGTGCAATGCTGCGCAATGCTGATGGCATTGTTGAAAAGCTCGGTCTTCTTCATCGGGTCATTGTGGTGGCACGCGTAGTGCAGGTAGCAGGTGCCCAAGTCGTGCCACAGGAACGGATTGTCTTCGGCTGAAGTCACGGCTTTACAGTAAAACCTGCAGGAGTTTGCTGCATGAGGGTGGCTAAACGCGGTTTTTCGCCACTCACTTTGTCGCCCATTCAAACAGCTCGGTTTGCTCCAGAATCGAAGATTTCTGGGTGCTGCCCGCAGGTAATAAGTGGGGCAACTTGAGGCAGGAGTATTTTTCTGGCAGTTGGGCCACAAACAGCACACAGTCCGCTAACAGCTTCCACAGGCAAGTCAGTTCGCTTCTTTGCTTTATGGCCCTAAACAGCCAAAATCGCGGATTTTTTCCAGGCGAATCAAGAGTTTGCTTCGTTGAGGAAATACTGGGTGTTGAAGTTTGGATGTGCATCTCTGAACGTTTTAGTACGGGCGCCGCTGGCAAAACAAAGACGTTAGTCTTACTGCAAAATGTGCTCCCTCCCTGGCGGCTACCGCCTGCAAAATCTCGTTTTTTACAGCCAAACTGACACACCCAGTACTTCCCTAACGAGGCGTTTCTTGAATAGAGCATACAAAGCAAACTCATATGGTTTTTCGATTCTCTGTCGTTCCCTGAAGGTTTCGCTCTGGAACCTGGACCACCCTGGAACCAGCAGAAATACTCACAAAGTCGCCTTGTTAACAGCATCTTGCACAAGATCCCTAGCGGTGCCAATTCTTTGGTTTTTCAGGCATTCTCTGGCCTGGCAAAGGCAGGTTTCGCTAAGGCCTTTAAGGGCGGGCACGTACTGGTTGTTACGCGTGAGGATGGCCTCAAAGTCGGCCTGAGCTTCCACATAATCGCCCAAAATCTGCACAAGGACGAAACAGAAAACTTGCAACAATGCAACAATTAAAAAAAAACCTTTTTAATGTAGGCCACTTGTAAGGCCGAGTAGAGGGAGAACTCCGATAGGTCCAAGGCTTTTTGGTAGCACTTTAAGGCCGCGGTGAAGGCGCCTTTTGCGAAATAGGCGTCGCCCAAAGACTCCCAGCAATTTCTAAAGGTTTGGGAATGTCAAGCTGGCAGAGCCAACCAATTACGGGCTGATTCTTACGTGTTTTCTGGGTCAATTCGGATGACGATTCTGAGATACTCCAAAGCATTGACCGGATTTCCTTGCTCCAAGTAAGTCAAGCCCAGTTGCAGCCAGGCCCAGACATTTGCGCCATCCACTAAGCCCTCGGTTAAATTCAGCAGCAAGGACAAGTTGGCTTCCTAAAACAGCGATTTGTGACCGCGAGCCTCAGGGGATTGATTTGAGTGCTACCCAATTCTTCAGCTTTCGGTAAATTTTGCTCAATTCACTGCCCGCTTCCGGAGAGGCGGGGTTAAGTTGGAACGCCTTTTCATAGCAGCGCCTCGCCTTGTCCAGTTGGCCCACTTTATTGTAGTACTGGCCCAGATGGACGAAGCACGCGAAATTGCTGGGATCGCATTTGGCTGCCTGCAAATCAATGTAGGTACTATTGCGCCCTTGGATGCGATCTAAGACGGCACCTTTAGGAACGGGTCTAGGGACTTGGAAAACTCCCCCATTTCCCAGTACAGTAGCCCCACTTCGATCCACCAGTCAGTGGAGTTGCAAGTGAATCCTTCAACCAGCTGCTGCGCTTCTGGAAATTTGCCCTGTTTCCGATACAGGAGGATCTTGAAAGCGCTGGCCGCTTCGGGTTTAAGCGACTCCAGAGCGGAAATGTGCGTTTCTGCCTGCGGAAACTTCCGCAGATTGACACAAGCTCTTATCAGAGGCGCCAGGACACTGGTTCTGATCCACATCCTAACACAGAGAAAGTTGCGCTCTAACCCAGAGCTGTTCCAAAGGCAACCACATACCTCCTCAGCAATATCCAGGCACTTTTCCCAATCATGCACGTTGACTGATAACGACAGAATTTCCAGATGTTGAATCCTGACCTTCTGAAGCAAAACCGGGTTGGTTAAGGAACGCACCAGCTTTTGGCTTCTGGCCAAAGATGCCAAAGCCTCGATGCTCAAACGCAGCCGGATCAGAACGTCCGTGAGTAACACCCAGGCATAAACCAACCCCGGCCTTTGCTTGGTTGCTGAAATTGCGGCATTAGTTTGAAAGTTTCTAGTAAAACCACTGGAAACTGACCAAGCAGCAGTTTTTCCCGAGCTTCTGAGACATTGCGGTCCCGGAAGAGGCAGAACATGCTTGCGTGAATAAAGCCATAGCGTTGGCAGGTTCGAGAGAGATCAGTTTGGCTGTGAAGCCGCCGATTTTTGGCAAAATTGAGTCCAACTCTGGGTTTCCCTCGATGGACATTTCATTGAACACTTTGCAGATCCAACTGAGGGCGACCACACTGGAGGGAAAGAGGTCGTGCATTTTCTGCGAATGCTCTAGAACCTGAAGAATTTGCCGATTCTTATTCAGCAGAGTGATGTAGCTGGAGTAAAACCCCTCGGACACTGCGGCCGGCCGGCAGCAGCAGTTCCAGGCAGGCCTCGTACTGTAAGAGATTAATAGCATTTACTTCCACATCCTTCCTTCCTAGCGGCTTTAATACCAGATCCAGAGGTTTATTTTCAACCACCGACTCCAAGTGATGTGCAGCGAGTTTAGTAATCTCTACTCGAGACTCTGGGGAGCATTTGTGGGCTGTACTCAACAACGCCTTGCAAGTTTCCACAGCATCCCCCTGGTCGTTGAGCCCTGACAGTCTTTTGGCATACTCAAGAAGCTTGGCCTCATTGCTGGAACACATCAATTAACCACCCAGCTGCTTCTACAGCCCTAAAGCCTACGTTTCAACTGCCAAATATGCATGGTACAACTTGAGCAACTCGGTTTTGGAGCTGTCGCTGTTGAGTTTCTCGTGGTAGCTGATCAGGCCTTGCCAAGCCAACGGATTGCCTGCATCCAGATCGATTGCCTTGTGAAAGGCCTTCAGCGCCTGATCCGTGGGGCCAACTTCTTGGAGCGCTAGCCCAAGAAATACCAGCCCCATGTAGCTGTTCTTGTCTTGCTTGACGATCGACTGAAAGAGGAAGACACAGGATAGCTCCAATTGTTGTTTCGGGGGGATTAAAACGTGTCGACCAAGCCCCGAAGGGACGTACCTTGGAAAGTCGGAAGGCGGCAGCAAAATCTTTGTTTTTCAGTGCTGTTCTCGCCTGCTTCAATAAGGCCTTGTCGATCATAGTGCAAATTTTCAGTTTCCTACACTTGTTTACACGAATTTAGTGAGGTTAGGTCAGACGTACACTAGAGGATAAACAGCAGCAGATGTGGTGGATCTTAGGTTAGGTCCTCTCGGCATGCGCAGAAAGAGGGTGAGGCTACATTTTAATGTGAGCTTTTGAACATGGGCCACCTTTTTTTTAAATTCATGCCATTTTTTCGGGTTTGTTTTATGCATGGGTAACACTGAGTTGAAGCTGCTTCAATGGCGCTTTCACAGCGCATTCGCCTTAGATCTGTAACTAAATAGGGGTAAACTGAGATGCTGTTTACGTTTTACGGTTTGGTTTTAGATGGCGCTACGATGCGTTTTAAGTTAACTTAAAAATTAAGTTATGTACTAGTTTTATATTTATTTTTTATTTAAAAAATGTGAAAAAAAAAATAGGTAAATCACTTTAGTGTTATTTTAATTGCTGACTAGTATGGTAGTTTTAGTTATTTTTTTTTTAATTTCCAAATCAAGAGACTAAAAAGCTGCTAAATTCGAAAAAAATAGGAAAGTGGCGTCTCGTTGTCTTTTTACAGCAAAATTAACCCATTACTGCTGCAAAACCCAACAATATCATCATAGGAATTACGAAGTTTTCACAAGCAAGCACTCCCGGGACCGGTTTCGGACCTATTAGCTCTCGTCCGCTGGGTTTAGTTTGCAAATAAAGGAAGGAAGGAAAGCGGATTGCATATGGTAACTAAAGAAAAACACTGAAAAATAATGGGTACTATTACATGTTATATAAAAAAAGATTTTCTAAACAATTCTAACATGCACTTTACCTTACTCGCTAAAATCAGCTTTAATCTGCTGAAAAAATCCATGGCAAGTCACTATCTCGACAGGTACCAAATTAAATTAAAAAATAGTCTTTTTACATAAAGTACATATTTCTTTTTTTTTTATTTCTGCCTTTTGCTTGCTTTTGTTGATGAAGCAATAACCGCGATAAAAACAAGCAAAAATCGTTTTTTTTTTAAGAAAATATCAAATAGAAAAAACACGTTTTCTCCAAACAATCATAATGTAACCTTGTGTGCCAGCACTTTTCCCTCCCTTCACCTGTAGAAATTTTCTTAAAATGTAATGCCGTAAAAAGTTTGTCTAGAACCTGTAGACTGTTTATTTGATTTCCTTATTATCATGCGTGGTCACCGACTCGCACACGGTCAAACTTGTAAAATCCACTCACACAATTGCACGACTTAAATTTTTAGTTTAAAACTGTGCAAAAAAGAATAAAGCAGTTGGGTCGCCCACATACTTTATTCTTTTTGCACATTTATTTAGAGATTTTTTTTCAACTCCAGCGCGCAACTAATGGCGACTGGATAAAACAAGAACTAAAAACTATTAAACATCTCAGTCCTGACCCGATCAGTTAATTCCCTAAATGTCGGTCTTGTATGTGGGTCCATTTCCCAGCACGGTCGCATCACATTCACGTAGACCGACTGGTTGCAACGCGCAGGGCACGGGTACCTACACAACAGAGACAACGTCATAAATATTCAGACTGTGCAGTTGGCGATTGACCAATGAGAGAAAGAGCTTTATATCACGTGACTGTCAAAAAGAGGACGTAAACACAACACACAACATAACCTATATCAAAATTATATGGGCAAACAATCTGTCAATCTGACCGGCAAAGAGAACTAGAAGCGCGATTCAGTAGGAGGAACGAAAGTGATAAAATACCTTTACATTTAGGTGCAAGATTTGGCTAAAAGTTCATGTTTTCCTCCACCTTTTTTTGCTCATTTCTCAGGAGCCAATTGAGCTTGTGCGCTCATTTTTACACTACTGGATAGAGCACTAAATGAGGCTTATAGGAGGTGAAGCCTTGGTTGGAAAATCTTGAGTTTTCAGAGGAAAAAACCAAATATTCAAGAAAACTGAACAAACTCAAAAACTAGCATGTAAATTTTGATTACGGGCCCAGTTAATTAATAATAGCCATTTCAGGCCCGGAGTTGTAAATTACCTTTCGCCGTTGGTTATAGCTGCGATCATGGAGGTTTGCAATTCGACGTTATTCTGATCGTTAACGCCTCCCTAAAAATGGCGGTTCCTTCCCAAACAGGTATATTTCGTAGACGGTTATACCGTACGACCACACATCCGATTTGGTCGAAAATTTGCCCTCGGTCAAGCTTTCAGGCGCATACCTGTTAACGGTGCAAAACCACAGTCAGCATTAAGACCTGCAGTCAGCAGCCAGCTGCGCAAACCCATACCATTTAATCGGTAAACTCCTGTTTAAGGTGCGCAGTATATAATAGTCGTTGCCGTCCACCACTTGGGCGAGCCCAAAGTCGGATATCTTCACAGGTGCTGTCGTCCACCACCAGGATATTGCGCGCAGCCAAATCCCGATGCACGATGTGCTTCATCCCTAAGTAGTCCATGCCCTAAAACCCATAATAAACCGATTCCAGTTCATGTCCATCCTCATCACCATCCACAACAGACCATTGCGATGTCGCAAGCGAATTTCAACAGCTGCCTAGGGGTTAATTCGTCCTTGTTGAAGTTGAGATAACTTTGCAGAGATCCATGAGGCACAAACTCCATCACCAGTTGAAGGTCGGGCACCCGAATCACGTTGAATATTTCCACAATGTTCGGATGTCGCAGGCTCTGAAATACATCAGAACCAAACACGTGAAGTAGTGAAAAAGGGGGTACTTTGAGGCCCTCGCTTGAGCACTGAGCTTGGCCAGATGCCAAGTCATTTTAAAATTTGCCTCTTCCAAACGAAACCGAATAACAATTTGAAAATTTCACCATCTGCAGAAGACACTTGACTCCGACTGTGCAGGAAGTTTCATAGAAATCGCTCCATTTTTTCCATCATTCCCATTTAAAAATTCGCGTCTTCCAAAGCAAAGCGAGTAAACGTGAAATTTTTCCCATCCTTAGAAGACACTTGAACGAATTAAAACTTAAATAAAATTTGGACGTACATGCATAATGCTAATTTCCCTCTCGAAATCAACGGCAAATTTCTTCTTGGCAAAGGGCTTCAGCTTCTTAACAGCGACATCGACATGATCCGCTTTCGAATTCTCCGTGTCCTCTATGTAGCCTAGCAAAACACAACAGCGTAACTCAAGAACTATTTTTAATTGCCGATCGTTACTCACCCCTATACACTTCTCCGTAAAAGCCCTGTCCAAGCCGAGTGCCCAAGCAGAGATTATAGCGACTGTCCATCGGGTATATCGTCTGCACCTCCTTCAGTACGTAGGGACTCTCCTCTACACTCAACTTGGCAAACGACGCAAGATACCGTTGCATCTCTTCTTCGGCATTGGGGCTGGTTTCCGTGACGCAAACATCTGCGTTTACAGTTGTTACGTCCGACTCCTCGATGCAACCAGCTTCGGTAGAAACCAAAGAAATCGTTTCTACCTCCGGAGAGTCCAGCAGCCGCTGTTGGGAGGACTCCGAATCGTTGTCGCCAGCGCTGGGGAGGAAGTCGAGGTTGATAGTTCCAATAGGCGTCACATATGCACCTCCATCTGGAGCAAAAAAAATATTATTATTATTATTACAGTTAATATATACAGGGTGTCTTCTTAAGTTTGCACCATATGGGAAACTTTTTTATTACTCATTTTACGGAAAAAAGTTATTCGACATTAAAAAGTTCTGCTTGGTCCAAAACCTAAAGTGCAACCATCAAATATTAACTTTTTTCAGTCGCATAAGAAATATAGTGAAAGCTCCGATAAGCGGACAGTCACGGTTCCACAAAAAGTGTCCAACAAAGCAAATTCATACGATTTTATGAGTGAAGCATTAAGGCTCGTTCACACAGTGACGTCTAATGACTTGACAGTAGCCAATGTCACCTTTTTGATATGTGACACTAACGTCGCGACACTGTGACCTTCAACTGTTCAGACAATGACACTGTTGTGGACGACATTAGATGTCGCGACATTAATGTCACCTGTGTGAACCAGCTTTTAGGTATTTGCATGACGCATTAGTCCAGCTAATCTTCTGGATTCTCCTGCAGCCTTCCAGCCCGTTCGCGAGCTGATAGTCCTATGACTAATAAAACAAATCCTCCTTGATGAAGGTGACTCTTTAGAGAACTGACAGCCTGTGCATTTCTCAGATTTGAATGTTCTCGGCCTCGCAAAACATCCTTTATTTTTGACAATTATCGAAAAGAACTGAAAACGATATGAAGCTCTAAAACTTACCGGCTTCCGTACTCGTGTCGGTTGAGTCTCTCCTTGCGGGCAGGGGCACCAGCTCGTTGTACGCCCTCTCATGCCTATCATTGAACAGTTGATATACCAACTGATTCATATCACGACTAATTTCTTGGGTTATTTTGCGTAGCTGGGGATCGGGGATCCAGGCCTGTATCATGAGGTTGTATACCTCCTCCGGGCAATCGACCGGTCTCCTCAGTCGGTTTCCGTTTTCGTACCACTGCAACAATAGTTTGTTGTTGTTTGTCACCCACCGCTACAGGGTGCTGCGATGTTGTAACTCACCTTCATCATTTCGGGCACTGCTGCGTGCGTTGAAATCGGCTCGCCCCACGTGAATATTTCATAGAATGTGGTGCCTAACGCCCAAATGTCCGCTTCAACCGATTGCTGGTCCTTGCTTATGTAGCATTCCGGTGGAATCCAATGAATACTGAAAATTACATTAGTAGTGAATTGGAGTGGGGTTTGTGGGTGCAGCGAAACTCACTCTTCATCCACGTATGGTGTATGCACACCACCATCAGTCAACTTGACAATAAAACCGTCTTCGTCGTGCTGGTAGACCATCAGCTTTCGACAGCGGACCCTGCCGTGTATCATGTTGTTTTCGTGCTGAAATCGTTGAAATCAGTCTCGCAAACGGTCCACAGGCCCATTTACAACTAACCAGATGCCAAAGCGCCGACGCCAAACCCGAGCATGCCTCGATCAGATTAAACGGTTTCATTTGCGACTTGTTCGCTTTCAGGTACTCATCCAAGCGACCGTGCTTGCAATATTCCATCAGGGGCGCGGTACTGCCCCTCGAGAAACAAACGCCAAAATAGCGCACCAGATTGGGACACCTCAGAAACGACCATTCTCCAACCACCCTCATGTATTCCTGCAACAGTTTATCGAGCCTTGATTCCGATCTAAAACCATCTTTTTCATTCAGACTTTATTGGGACATGGACATGGGAAAACCTTCGTATAAACGGGTAAATGGGGCAGATGCCAAACTCCCTCTATCAAATGTAATTAAGCCCCGCCCACATCTCCCGGATCTCCTTCTGCCCATTCGCCAAGAATAGACACAACAGCGGACATATGTCTGGTGCACTTCTCGACACTAATATTCAAAGTCTTTACATCTAAGTACCTTTAGAAACTCCTGCTGCTTATCCTCATTGAGAAACTTTAGTGCAATATGAGCCTTCCATCCTTTACGCGCCTTCCATATACCTCGAAACACGTGAGTGATTTGGCGCGAACCATCCATGCGCGGCACTAAAAACCGAAAAAAAAAATTATAAAACAATCAAACCAAAAAAAAAAAACGAGCGACATTTCAAAAACTCGTGAAGTCACTGAAACCGTCTGTTGGTGCGGTTGACGCGCGCCTCTAAGTGGCAGAACTTTAAGTACAAAATCAAACAGCCGACAACCGCGCAAAACACTGCAACAGTTAAACAAATGACAGCCGCCAGGACTGCCTGCTCGGTGCGGAACAATCCGAAAATTGGCGCAGTCAGACGGTCTTCCATTAGGTGGGTGAAGAAATTCGGCGCTTTTTTCACGTTCAGTTTCACGTGATTGGTTACCCAGTGCAGGTTGAGGTCTTTTTGCTTGACCACGCATTGCCACGCCCCTGAATTCGATTCGTTCAGCGGATTCAACTGGTGGGCGTTGACTGCGGCAAGTGTGGTCACGCCATGATCGAGATATGTCACATTGTTGACCGTTAAGGTCAAACTAAGGTCCGCATAAACATAACCTAAAATCACCGAGTGACATTGCAAGATGTATGTCAGTGTGGCTCGGGTGTCCAAGTCATAGTTGGCGGCTCGCACCGCTAAGCTGATGACTTTCAGGACGACGCGATGGTTGTTGGGACGGTAAATCATTGAGACGTAGACGCCGGCGTCTTGAGGCTTGGCCGCCTTGATGTTGACATCGTCGCCTTGAAAAATCACCCGGTCGTCCACGTTGATGAAGACGCCGTTGAGGGTCCACTCGAAATAGGCCTCAGGCGACTGTTTCCGAATGGTTTTTAGCATTTTCCGGTCGTTCATCAACACCACTGATTCGCCTTCGGAAACAACGAAACTGTAGGCGCGCTTCCGCAGGTTTTCCCGGATTTCCTCCAGCGTGTCCAGAGCAACGTCGCCGCAAGGGAAATCATTGCATACTCCAGTCGCGGTGGGACTTCTGGAAACATTCATGGTTCAGTGACAGTTTGGTGGAGTGCCATTGTCGTCCACCCTTGGCACAGCTTTCCGAATATATTCGGATGGGGATTCGAACAGGTGCGCGTGCGAAATCCCTCGCCGCCCCCGCAGGACACACTGCATGTCCACGACGACCATTTGGACCAGCCGCCGTCCACTGGCGGCCCGTCCAGATCCAGAGGATCGCAGTTGGCGCTCCAAGTGGCCCAGCCGGCTGCTGCCGCCACCGAAAACCAGTAGATCAGAATGGGTCGATTGGACTCATAACGCAACACCAATTGATCACGAACTTTAATGTCCAGAACATGTTCGGTCCAGCTGAGGTAGAAATGCGTCCAGTTGCTGGTTGTGAGCAGGTGCGGCACTTGTTTTTCCTCCAGGAGGGTGAGTTTGCCTTGGGAACCGCGAGGCGGCGCCTCCACTCTGTTCAGACTTAGCACGCCTGAAAAATGGCGCACGATTGTGGCGCCCCCAACTGAAACGCCTCACACTTACCAAGCACGGAATCGATCTGGATTTGGTAGGAGTTCAGGTTATTGGTGACCCACATCAGGGACACCCAAATCTGGCCAATTCCACGCATTTTAAGCGACAAGTTGGTGTGAGGCTTATTTTCCGCTTCGGAATACAGGCCAATGGGAAGGAATTTTAAAAAGTTGTTGTCGGTGGTGTTTTCCGTGTGGCATTCATCCTTCTAGACGAATCAATGATCCCATCCGATTGGTTTCAATAATAAGACATAAATTGGACTGTTTTAATACAGAACGCCGGCTTCTTGACTAGATAGAGCAAAATCGTCTTATTATTTGGCGAAATAAAAAAATTCTAGACAATTTTTATATCTTAATTGGTCGTGAAGATTTTTCCAAAGGGTCGATTTTGCTCTATCTATTCAGCAAACAGGTATTCCTGGTTTGGGCCACCCTGTACGCTACCATACACTAAACCTTTAAAATGCGCTGAACCAAAAGTGTTACCTGAAAGAAGAAACCAATGGGCATGTCATTGAAGAGCGAATGATAGGCCGAAAACACCGGGTCAAAGGCCTGAGCCATGTCAGGGTGTTTCCACTCGAATAGTGGGGTGGGAACGCCCTTAAAACCCAGCATTATTTCTCCTAAAAACCCCGTAGTTAGAATCAGGGCAGGATCCTACAAAAGCCGCACCTCGCCGGATTTGCAGCCAAAAATCCGTCCAAACTCCTGCCGAGATCAAATGAGGATACGTTTTACTCTCTACCAGGGCCCCATTCAAATACAATTCCACTTTCTCATTCAGTGCCGCCCCTAAAATCTCATCACTCAAACACCAGAAGTTTTCGTTTGCTCTAAAACTGACCGACAACCAGCACCAGCTCCTCGTTGCCCTCTAGCGGGTAAATGGCAAAAACCGCTCCGGACAGCAAGTCCGGGTTCCACTCCTTTAATCCGAATCGTAATCCCCCACTAAGCCCCTCCTCCTTCCATTGGGGCAAGATGAAAAGTCGTCGGCCATTCTGATTGGTCGACACGATGATAATCAATTCTTCTGGTCGATCGCAGTCTGTGATTGGGCACACGTCCTGCACGACATCCGGGTCTTTAGTGTAGCACCAGCTGCCTACAAGGTGGCAGTTTAAGTGCCCAACTTTCCCTGATGGAGGCTCACAGACCCGAAACGTCTCTGTTGGGGTTCCTGCAGAAGTTACTTGCCGAAGTCGCATCTATATCGGCAAAGTAGGAATCGTTAAACGTGTACATGTACTGATGATGCACTGATTGACTCGAAACGTCCCAGTTGTCGCATGTTCGTCCTGACCTGTGGGTGTTTTCAAATATTTGTTGGAATTGATGTTGCGTTTAGAAACACATGCACATCATCTGGCTGGTGATTTGACGATTTTCTATTGGTATTTTAAACAACTACTTCCAGCAAGTGTGGCAACAATGTCTGATGACGTGCACGCATCTCCAAATGGCAGCTACCTAGTGGTGGACAGATGACCAATGAAATCGTTCCCAGTGCCGGCCATTTTACACAACTGCGACTTGCACTTTCTCAAATGGCAAAACTGCTTCTCAACTGTTGTTTTGTTCAAATTGCGTGATAGGGCGTAGCAAAAAGTGCCTTCGCCTCTAGATTCGGGATCCCGGCAGTAATTTTTCGAGGTTACAATCAGTGACCGGTTATTGAACATTGCTGCCACGTCATCAGGAAGCATTTTCCTGCCCGACCAGGGCAAGCAAGGCAGGCCCAAGCTGGTGACATCCTGCAGAACAAACCGTCAAATTGCCCGTGTCCCACTAGACTTCAATATACTTGCTTGGGTTCCAGAATAATCTGGCTCGTTAGTATTGATGGCACAGTCCGGCAGCACCGCTGCGGGCGGTTGCGCAAAACGGGGCGGCTGACAGTACAAGCTCCAATGCGCAACACTGTTCTCCGAGCCGACACTGAACCAGCGCAGCTGCCGAAACACCTCATTGGTCGTTTCGAGCAGCGAATGCATACCTATGGGCTTTTTCATGTAGATCTAAGCAAAGCTTTGCAGAACAATCCAAACAAGAATGCACTCACTTGCAGACTATTGGCGAAAAAGGAAATGGAAAACTCGTGCCACGCCCAGTAATCGACCACGTCGTCCAGCTGCAGCTCTTTAAGGACCAGTTCGGACCCTCCTTGGTATTCCCGAACGGTCATTCGGGTGTTACCGTGCGGTCCGTTAAAGACTATTTTGAAGTAGGGGAAATCCACGGTAGGCGAGGGCGTGGCTAGGATTGCGGCGTTGCCAAACGCGCGCACGTGCACATATAAATCGTACACTAAAAGATAACTGAGTGACGACTTTTTTAAATCGAGCAGTTCTCACTGAACACTTCGTCCCAAAAACACCAGGAAACTTTCCACTCACCGATGTCCTTTTGCCTCAAGGGCCAAAACTGCTGAAACTCGGCGCCTACAGTGGTGTGCACGTCGCACTCATCATCATCCAGACAGAATGGAAAGTTCCAAATCACATCAGTACCTTGTACCGAATAAAAATCAAAACGGTCCTTCTGTACCTCCATAAGTGTGTTCTTGGTCCGCATTTCGGCCAAGAAAATCGGCTTGACGCGACCCTCCACTCCGAACGTTATGAACCCACGGTCCCAATTCAGGGTGAATGTGGTAAAGTTGGTGGCAGTTAACAGGCCGGGGGTGGGCTCGTATTCCGGCCTGTCCTTGTTGCCGAATCTGTTAGTTTGGGCACATCGAAATAAAGCCCACTTCCACAAGACTATGGATTCTACCTCAATGCTGATTGGTTGTTTGAGATGAAAATCTCGATTCCAATGCCAAGATCGTCGATTTCTTGGCCGGTAAGGGGCAGGGCCAGCACGCTTAGAACCAATCGGGCGCTGGCTTCATTCACACGGTCGGAGTTCCAGAGCTTCAAGCCGAACTTGATGTCAGTTAAAACACTGCCTGGAAGCTAGGGTTTAGGACACTAACTAATCAACTAGACTAGTGTTTTCGCACCGTTGAAGTCGATGTAGTGCGTGTAGGTGTCGTGGTTCTTGGCAAAGCCCGAGCATTCTGGATCGTAGCAGAAGGGAATATCGCAATACTCTCGCTCCACAAAGCCTTGTTCTTCGTTTTTGACGAAACACCAAGGACCCCCTTGGGAGTGGGGCAAATAATTACTTTGACAGTATGGATTGGAAACTTTTCGTACCCAAATCCCCATCAGGGTTCCGGCAGTAGGTCTTCGCTTTGGACAGGCTCAGGTCGGGAAACTTTCCAGCCCCGAACCTGCTGTATTTCGTATAGTTTCCTCTTAGCAGCACCTTCTTGCGCTCCTTGTCCCACTTGAGACACGCCCTATCTAGGAGCGGTTCTATGAAACATTCGTTACTTGCATAGGCGTATCCCACCTGAGACTCCCTTGGAGTGGGGGCCGCCATATTCCATGCCCGGCCCGGTTATTCTGCATTCGGAGAACGAGCACAGCGGCACTGCGCACGTTTCATCAATCAACTCATTGCTCATTGAGTAGCACCAAGGCCCCGCCTCTTTCCTATCTGGAAACACGCCCCTAAGTGGCCACACCATCCAATCACACCTTTAGGTCTTCCACTCACCAGGATTCCTGCAGTAGTTTTTCGACGCGCGCTTAGAGCCAAACGGAAATTTGTCTTCCGTTAGAGCATCGGCCACTTTATGTGGCTCATTACTGGTCCAGGTTTGGCACCGCACATTCGACTCGGTCTTGCCAATGGAACCGTGATATTCCACGCCCAAATGGCTCACTTTGCAGACGGAAAAGTCCGTCCGATTCCCCGGGGGAAGTTCGCAAAAAACACGTGTAAATTCGATGAATAGAACGACAACGAACGAAATCATGTCGAAGTGACTTTGGCCGGATAAAAAATTGTGAAATGTCGCTCAAATATACACAGGGTGTCCTAATAAGACAGTGTAGGTGTACAACTAGAGTCTAGTGGGTAACTCCAGTTTCTAGACTTACCTCCATAGATCTGCAAGTCTTTGAGGGGCACACAGACGGGCGACGTGTTGTCTTTCATCAGGTCGGAGCTGTCGCCAACAGCGTCGTTCACTTCATTCTTGAGTTTGCACAGTAGCGCCTGGGACACGTCTGGAAAATATGGATTTGTCCAATTAATCTGCCCAAAAATACCGACCACACAAACATATACATAAATTCTAATAAATGTGCTTACCAAAATCTGAGGGTGGGACACACTCTCTAAAGTAGATTTCACCGTTTGGATCCTTGTAGGCTTTGATGATGCTTTGCATATTATTGAATATCCTCGGATTGCCTTCCAAGACAAAGCCGTTCGCTACCACGGACACTTTCAAACTGATCGGTTTCGGACTGAAAAACAACCGGTTTTCGAATGTGCTTACCAAACGATCAGCGACCGACTTACCTCCGCTTAACGCAAACATCAATGTAGTAAGTGTTGTAGGTCGACTCGCTTTGACGGATAATGTAAGAGCCCACTTCGTTCGAAGCCTTGATCTCCAGCTTATGATAGGAAAACTGTCCCCTTAAAGCAAATCATTAATTGAAGCTTCAAAGGGGCGACGCCACCATTATTGTTTTGCGAGGTTTTTCACGACGTTTGCTTTTGTTCATAAAAAAGACATTTTTTTCCGGAAACCCTTAACCCCCGGAACTTTTTTTTGTGTAAATTGCCTTGGCGCTTCCAGTGGCGGATCAGGTAGGGAGTGAAACCCATACGAACTCTTAAAATCTTCACCACTGGCACGCCCTAACACACGAACAGCACTTCGAGTGTGTGCGACACTTATTTAGGACCACCCTGTATTCTCTTCTGCATATACAAGACTTACCCTACTGGACCATGGCACTTCATCCAGTACAGTTTTTTTAGACCTTCGGTTCTGAGCTTCTGGCACAAATTGAAGGTCCACTTGCACAACAACCTGTAGTAGCCGTCCAGTAAACTAACAAAGGAGAGCATCAGAAGGGTGGACTTGAATCTGATGTAGATGGGGATGCCGTTCAAGCGACTCAGTTCTACTGAGCAACCGTCCCGAAAGGCTATAAAACCCAACTCCTCGATTGTGCACAGATCTGTCCATTTGGGACTCTGGAATCAAAGATCGTTCACCATATTCAGGATGAGGAGGAAAAACCCAGAATGCCACACACCTCTTTCTTCTTCAGGGTGCCTGTGTAATATCTGATGCCTGAATGGGAGCCATGGGGCGGAGTTACTTGGATGTTGACCAATAGGCTTTGGTTTCCATCGGGTCCCGTCCGATCCAGCATAGCTTCGTGAGTTTCCTGCAGGTAGCAGGGAGCGAGGTTTTCCACTTCTAATAAGTATTGCTCCTTGATGAAGCTGGACAAAAGAACATGCTCCATTAAAGCCGAAAACAGCCAGAATCGGGGGGGAGAAATTTGAGATTTTATACACAGAAAACCCTGCTGGGTTTGCAGTATGGGTTCTCGTCCTCAGTATGGGTTGGTTTCTCTTCTTTATAACCCCTTGGGTCAGGAAATTGAAATATCCCATGCGTTTTTCGTACATATTAAGGTCGAGTTTATTTAAAATTATATTTATACAGGGTGTTTAAAATTAAAGTGACACATTAAACTTGCATTTTGTAAATACAATGTCTAGTACACATTGGACTGTGTTGGTTGTCGATGTTGTGTCGAGCCCTTCGGGCACGACACTGGTTTGGGTGCAAACAATGCTCTAAATTAGTCAAATGCTCGTTTTTCTCCTTCAATTAGTGAAAAGTGGTCGAAATCCGCATTTCCGCAATAAACACCACTAAGAAAGGTTATTGTCACAGGGATTTCCTATAAGGTGGGCATATTGTGAACCGCGCAAAGCAAAGCCTGATGTGCCATCAAATTAACACAAATTTTCCTAGAACTTTGCGACATTGCTTGCTTTGGAAAGGAGGTTGTTGATAAACGGAAGTTGGCCATGGGCATGGATGGGACAATTTACTAGCCACAGAAAAAATACGGCTGCAATTCTTTTAGATTCAAGTTTGTAGGTTGCATTTAGAACTTTCAGTTAAAGCTCGTTCACACGGTGACATTAATGTCGCGACGTCTAATGCCGCGACAGCAGCCAGTGTCACGCTGTCGTATATCAAACCATTTTGATATTTGACACTAACGTCGCGTGTCACAGTGACGTCAACTCAACTGACATTAGATGTCAAGTCATTAATGTCACCCTGTTTAATGTATATATTAAAATGAAGGTGATTTGTCAGTGTGTGAGCCTTTTAAGGTTTAATTAGCAGCTTACAGAAAGCCGGTAAGAAGAATCTCTAATCTAAAAATCCAAAAAAAAGTTATTTTTTGGAGAAGCATCTAAAGAAACTTGTCATGTTATTTTCACACCCTGTCATGAGTCCACACGAAGGCACGCCCACATTTTCCTGCACACCCTGTATAAATTAGGATAAAAGGGGCAAATGCAGTAGAAAATTACCAACAATTTTTTTCGAAAGGGTGGTTTTACACCTTTATACAGGGTGTTATACAGTTTGCCAACTTTTCCAAAACCGAGAGCTTGTGTTGAAGCTAAAACTGTTTTGTGAATTTAAGGTAAAAATTATTGTTTTCGAAGGAGATCAACGTTTCGATTTGAAGTCATCTTCAGTTAATTGTCCAGAAACTTTCAAAGTTGCGTTTGGATTGTTGCTGTTGAAACCTAGAAAGCTTTTTTGAGTACATTTTGTAGGACGAAGTCCCTTGATTTTCAAAAATTTCATGGGTTTCCCCGGATATTGAAGCTGATCGAGGTTTGACATTGATTTACTCAGGAAGTAGCAAGTTGGAGAGTCACTTTCAAGTAATATGTGAGGAGCAAAGTCCGCTCTATAGTGGAAAACGTTTCGATTTTGAGTCATTTTCTGGGAATTTCTAGCTGAGTTGTATTTTGACCTTGTTTATGAAAGCCCTAGTTGGACAGTAACATTTATATGGATTTTGTTGGGCATAAGTTTCGGATCTGAGACATCATCAGGTTATTTTCAGGATTTTTTAAATTTGCAATCGAATTTGATGGTTGTTTATGCAGATTGAAGTTTGGAAATTATTTTCGCATACAGAAGATACATTTCTAGATACATTTCATAGGGCTGGGTGTGTTCTATAAGCGGAAAACGTTTCGATTTTGACTCAACCTCAGAGAATTTTCAGGAATTCGTTTATACGTATTTTGCACTTGATCTTCTAGTACGCTTCTAGATAGACATGGGTAACACTGAGTTGATCGACACTTTCACAGCGCATCTGTACACAGCGACACACAAACCGTGTGATTTGACACGCTAGATTTCTGAACGAAGTTTTTGCGCCATCTATGTTCGAAGCGCGAAACTTGAAACGTTTGGAATGAGAGCATTTTATCCAATAATTGGTTTCTGATGATTGCATTCACTAAGTTTCATCAGGCCGAAAACTGCAAGTTTTCAGCCTGATAAACATATCATGTCAATGTATTCTGCAACACTGCATGGTGATGCCATCTAGCACCAAACCGTGAAACCTATTCCGTTACAGTTCTAAGGGGATTGAGCTGTGAAAGCGCCATTGAAGCAGCTTCAACTCAGTGTTACCCATGCCTATAATCAATAGTATTGAGCTGACCTGACAATATTGGGTCGCTCCTTCAAGTTACGTTCCAGTTTCCTTAGATTTTTACGGATGGGCCCAGCCAGAAAAAAGCGGTGATTCTTCAGTAGTTCCTTGGTCATAAACTTTTTATAGTCCCGCTCTACAGCCTGCGTGGTAAGCCCGTGCTCCAGCATATGCCTGAACATGTCTGTAATGCATAACCCCGCCAATTCTGGGGTGCATTCGTCGTAGGTCACGCCGGGCACTTGGCGCTTGAGTATATCATCTCTGACTTGGAAATAGTAGTACTCATAAGCATTGAGGTCCAACTTCTTCAGCTGCGTTATCGAGGCCGGTTTGTATCTGATACGTAGATCCACACTGGGCCCCACTCGCCCGTTCTTGAACGAGTCATCGAACAAGGTGTAAGTGTTGGCCAGGTAGATGGAAGTTTGGTTGATTCGCAACGCGAACAATTGTCGAGCCAGTGGCCCAATATTCAAACTCTTGCACAAATCCAGACAAATAGTTTCGACGGTGGTACGGGCGGTGTAATTGATTTCCGTACATCTCCGACTATCCAGTGGTAGATTGACCATCAAGCTGTGCTCTTCCATTTT
Organism: Dendroctonus valens; assembly: GCA_024550625.1. NCBI lineage: Eukaryota > Metazoa > Arthropoda > Insecta > Coleoptera > Curculionidae > Dendroctonus > Dendroctonus valens. The sequence continues at coordinate 377,088 of JAJTJO010000360.1, forward strand.
GAACGCTCTTCGCTTGCAATAATTCAAGAACAATCACGAACATAACACGCTGCTGGGCTGATGGTTTTATGGGCAAACTGGCTGTTATTTAGTCGACATTAAACGATAAACACTGACCCGCACAGGAACATTCTATTGTTGGACACAGTCTACACGCACCACAATCTCTGCCATAATGAAAATAAGAATTAGTAGAACGTAGACAGAACGGACATAGCGACGCGCAATGCTACCAACCAAATTTTGCAAAATTCCCCACAGCAATACTTATCAGATAGTTATTCGAATTCCATCAAACTTACCATTCTTTTGCACGTTTTAGTGTAGCATTCCTAAATATCATCGAACAAGACTTAAAATGAAATGATCCGAAATTAATTAAATCGACATAGGACTTGTTATCCTTGTTCTTCCGATGACAGGCAGAGACAAGTTGTCTCTGGTGATAATTGGGCAAAGAAAACGACACCAAGATTCTTCGCTATTCCTGCAGCTGCACCGCACTTCACCCACGATCTACCAACTCACTCTCAAGCACTTTGGTCCTTGGAACAACACAAAATTACCCCCAAAAATTGAGTCCTGCGAGCCATCATTTTGACGTTGCAAGATGCCAACAATGTCCGTAACAAATTGTCTATCTTCCTTTATTCGTGCATATTAAACAGAGATAGCTGCGCTGTCTTAAACGTCAAATTAAGCAACTTTTGCCGTCACACTGACGTTTTCAAAAGAAAACGGCAAAGAAATGAGCATAAAACAACTTAAAACGGGTGTAATTTCGAAAATCCGAAGCTCCTCGGGTATTAGCAGTGTCGCTCAATGTGTTTTCGAATTGGTAAGTTAGTAATATTGAAAAACGAATTATTTCCATTTTCCTTCCCTGTTTCTGTCTGTGAACTTACCTAGACGTGTTTAAGAGCGTCCCCAAAAGCGTAATATTCTGTCTGTTCTGCAAGCGGGTATTAAAACGACGGTTAATTCGTAAAAGCGGCCAACGTTTCGACCTTTCGCTCATGTCTCCATCAGGGCTGGGAACACACATCAATTAAAATAGCAAACCCTTACGTAATCAGACTGTGTAACTCGACAAAATTATAAGAGAGAATCAAATTAGATTAAATAAACACCGTTAATTCAAAGTCAGCAACATCAGAACAGACAACTATAAACTAGACAATGAAACACCAGACTGTTCCAGGTGTGCAACAGTCTGGACGCGAAATCCACCGCCATAGCGGTTCGGATAAATCTCCTAACGTTCCGGATTCAGGTGGCTGATAACGGGCATGGCATATCCAGAGAGGATCTGGAACTGGTTGGTACCAGATATGCCACCAACAAATGCCAAACCGTCAAAGACCTGGAAAAACACCTGAAAACCTACGGGTTCCAGGGCGAAGCCCTGGCAAACATCGCTGAAATGTCGCGCAGTCTAATCATCACATCTCGTTGGAGAAACTGCGCTGAAACCGTCACTAAAGTGCTTTCCAGAGATGGGTCCAGTAAAGTGACGCCTGGAAAGTCCAGGCCCAGTGTCGGCACCACTGTGACCGTCCTGGAATGGTTCAGTGCGGCGCCAGTACGACAGCAGCGCATAGTGCAGGAGCTCGAGCTGGAACAGGTGAAGCAGCAGCTGGAAAGGCTCATAGTAATCAACCCGGGCACGTCGTTTAGTTTGCGAAACGACGCCACTGGGCTGCTGCTTCTCAATAGTCCGAAGCACTCCGATATAGTGAGCGCCTTCCACCATCTCTACCCCCAAGTGGGGGACAGCTTCAGCCTCCTGAAAGTCTCCAAAGGCAAACTCTCCATTGAGCTGCTAATCAAAAAGGAGCTGGAAGCGGGCAGGCAATGGCAGCTTGTCTACGTGAACAAACGCCCCGTGCAAAGTGCCAAGATCTCCAAATACGTCCACAAGGGGTTGCTTCACTCCAGCAGATCCCCCGCTTTTATTATGAACATTAAATGCCCCCAGGTATGTGTGGATATCCTGCAAGGGCCCCACAGAAGCGAAGTGGAGTTCACCTGCTGGGACACGGTGCTGGCTTGCCTGGATAAACTCCTGCAAACCTTCCTGGGCGTGGAAGCTCCCGAAGTTCCAGCTGCTCCAAAGCAAAAGCATTTCAGCAGTGGGGTGTCTCAGCTAGTAGGGGCAGTTCAAGCCACCGCTTACAAGAGGAGGCGGAATGAGCTAACTCAAACCACTGGCGACTATGCCATTGAAGACTCGGCCGCTCCAGCGCCGCCTGCCAAAGCACTACGGCCTCTTCCCAAGGTGAAACCCCTGGAAATCAAATCGGTGCCCAAAAGAACCTTTGACCAACGGTCCGTCTACTCCAAACTGAACACAGACGAAAACCGGGGCAAAAACCTGATTCTGGACATGTTCCTCAAGTCCACGCAGGTGTTCCAGAATCACTCCCAAAGCTCCCCTGAGGAATCCAATTATGTTCTGGAAAATCACACAGAAGACCCCACTAAGGGCGTGAACACCACCATGTCCATCAGCTGTCCAAGAGCTGGGGGCGGAAAAAGTTTTACCAATTCCCCGCTGCTTTGCCCCAAAACGATGATCAAGCGGCGGTCTCTGGAAGACCAACCGGGCGCCCCTTTGAGGACGCTGTGCAACAAATCGGTCCAGACTAGTCAAAAGCCCGGCCAGTTGCAGCTGAGGAGCTTCCAGAGTGAGCTGATGGCTCGTCTGGATCAATGCAGTCTGGACCTGGACGATGACTACACCATCATGGCAAACACTGAAGCACAAAACAGCCGCTATCTGCTGGTGAGGAGGGATAAGGAAGCTGCGCTGGATGAGCCGCTGGTGATGAATCCTGTGAGGTTTTGCCGCTGCCAGCAAGGGGACGCCAACATGTTCAACTTCCAAGCGGTTGAACCAGGTGGGCGTTTGCGCTCCAAAGGGTGGCCCCATCTAATCCACCTTATTCTAGACTGGTGGCCAGCAGCATTTGAAAGCAAAGAAAAGATGTATGCAAATCCGCCCCTGCCCAAGAAAAATGAGGTGGCAAGTCTGCTATTTCGGGGCCTCAAGAAGCAGCCTTCCCTCAAATCCCCCTGGAGGCGCCTCTGCACGCAAAGCCCTTACTTTGCAAGCGCCAGAAAGGGTTCCATGCTAGAAATCAGTTCTGCATATTTTCAGCAAACTCCTGTGAAAGAGGCACAATTTCCGCGTTCTGGAACTGGGGCTGCCACCACAATTTCAGCGGAAGTGGCGCAGCTGTTGAACCCGAAAAATTCAATTCGATTCAAAAAGCCTGCAGCTGGCACGCCTTATCCAGCCATGAACCTCATGGAATCTAGTGGAAATCCTAATGAAAACCACTCCCAAAACTGGTTTAACTTTAGCAGCTCGCCGGATATTTTCAGTGGTGAGTTCCAGCCGCCCCCTGAAACAGAAGAATTGAAAAAAATGTGCGATTGGGAAGAGTTCGGGCTGACGCGCACTAGAACCAAAACACCGAGCCCGGAGCATGGATCAGAAGAGCTCAGAATGATCGGTGCAGAGCCAATGAACTCTCACCCGTTGAGGGCTAATGACAGCAGCTTGCAAGATCAAAGCAAATTCATCGTGGACTCGCAGAACCAATGGCAGAGATGCGCCACCAAACAGGGCAGCAGATTCTTCGTTAACCGCAGAACTGGTGAGGCTGGATGTAAACGAATCGTTCCACGGTAAGAGTTGGTTGCAGGCATGGTGTCGTCCAAGCCCCCGGTTTGTACGCAAACGAATTTCGCTTTTGAGGAGCGACTGGACTTTGTGCCCAAAGGAATGTCGCCGGTTCTGAACCAGCACAAAGAAGTCGATCGCGTTCTGAGCCAGAATGCCAAAAACAAGCTCCACTCTCTGATCCTGGAAGGATACGAGAATGAGCTGATGAGCGTCAAGTGGCGCAACTGTCGTCACAATGGTAATTGGATTTGGAGGTTCCGATAAAACGTTTAAGCATGTGGAACTTACTCTCTACTCCAGATCAGCGAGCATTCTTTGAGGAAATCTACAGGGAGAAGTGCAAACAGTACGAAGAATGCATCCCACGGGTTGCCAGCATGAAGGCCCAAAGAAACAAAGTGAGTTTCAGCAGGGACATGTTCGGAAGTCTCGAAGTCATTGGGCAGCTGGACCAGAAGTTTCTGGTTGTGCTTGAAAGGTCGGAAAACTTGCTGGTATTATTTGATCAGCATGCTGTAGACGAGCGCATTCGAGTGGAGAGGTTCCTGAAAGGTTATAAGCCCATCTCCAGGACGAACCAACCCAGTATTTTTGACCATTGCAGAATACAGAGGTCTGAAGGTGATTTACCAGGAGAAACTGACCATTTTCCTGCCTCACAACGATCTGGCTCTGTTGCAACGACACTCGGACTACTTAGACTCCATGGGGCTGGGGGTGGAGTTCTTCACCAACGGTCTCCACATCACCCACATCCCCTTGTGCATCCAGGAGAAATGTGCCGCGCAAGCAAGTCCCGAAAGTACGAGCCTAAAAGACCACAATATCAAATTAAATTACAGTTGGAAGGCCAAGGTCTCAACAGTCTTCTAAACGCCCTCCTCAAGGAGGCTGTAGACTTTCTGAGGACCACCAGAGGATCCACTGGCATGTCAATGCCGAGGATTATTCAGGACGTCGTCAACATGAAGGCCTGCAGAGGTAACAGAAGACGCACTTGGCTCCCAAGTGAACTGTTTGATTGGGGGAATTCTAGGTGCAATTAAGTTCGGTGACGCGCTGTCGCGAAGACAATGTGGCGAATTATTGCAGGATTTGGGAAAAGTGCCAACTGCCCTTTCAGTGCGCCCATGGAAGGCCCACTTTGACCCCCATTGCCTCATTGCACAAGCTTCAAACCACTCAACTGGTGAGTTAAGCGGCGACTGGTGAGAAAGTGAACTTCAACTCACTGGAAATTATTTCAGCCTCAAAGGCCGTGCCTAAGAAACCTGTTGAGGGTCCAACTCTTTTAGAGGGAGGATATATACTGAGTGGTATTTTTTTTTGAATTTTGAAATTAATAGCCTTGTGGAAACACCGCTTTCTGTAGGTTACGTTATCTGTAAATACTCAAATAAAAGGTTTTGTTAGCAAAAAAAGGGGCTGGAATAGGCCTGGGTAACACTGTGTCGTGTGCCGCTGGGTGCCCACGTTCGAGGCGAGGTGTTGGGGCACACAGACGCACAGAGCGGCATCATCGCAAAAGTGTCACACGACACAGTGTTACCCAGGCCTAGGCTGGAACCAGTGGAAGGTGCCAAACCAGCTTCCAGGTCAGTGCACAACAGTAGGTTTGTTTGCCATAAATTTGTAATATATTTAACTAAACTCGACACATATACATATTGCCAAACGTTGTATATAGATAGTTCACCATAACATTATATACATAACACAGATATATAGTTCTAATACAACAGCTGAAGTGGTGACAGACTGAAACAGGGCCCTCTGCGTATCGATAAAATGTCTTTATTATTTACAAACAATAATAATCGCTCTTAAATGGACCTTTAGTTAGACACTTTGTGTTTCTTTAATTATAGGTAACATTAGTGCAAAATCCCTTGTTCCGCCACAGACTACTGGTTCGTCGGGCGAAATAAGGGAACAGTGCTGCCAATAAATTATTTATTTATTTATTTATTCATCTAAAGGCGCAATAGGGAAGTTAGTTATGTGACATTGAGAAGTGGAAATATGGAGAACAAGAGTCACGAACATCAAAACCCGAAAACGGCTTTTGCACTAAACGCACATCCAATTCGGTCGGGCAGGGACAAATTATTATTAATTAGACATCTACAACAGAAATAAATAATATATAACAACTATTTACACTGACGATTAACTAGGTGACTCAAATAGAGCCAGAAAATGCACGTTATCTTACTTGGTGGATAAGAGGGGCCAAACGAAATCTCTTGAAACACCCTGTAAATGCACTGTTGCCAGAACTTTCATGCACTTACAGGGGATTTACAGAGAACCAGTTGCCCCCCCGTTCTCTGATACAATCATAAACAATACTTTGGCTTAACAGGAAACACAGTCCGGTATAAAAATAATAACAACATCACCAGAAACGCCCAGTAAAGCGATCTTTAGTTACTGGCGAGCTCCTGCAGATCGGCCAATTGAGGCCTTGTAGAAGTTTACCGCCAGGTTCCCTTGTACTGAGTGGGAATCTGGCCGCAAGTCTTCAGTTCCCCACACCAACGCACACGCACGCAACCGGTTTAATCAATTTAGAACCTCAACTACATTTATTAATAGCGATTTGAAGTAAGCAAAGGCTCTAACGTTGGCCTTGTAAACGCCTCTAATACAGTTTTGTTATGGGCTTTGATTATATATACATAAGGCTGTTATATAAGTTTGGGAGTAGTATCAATGTGGATACAGTGGTTTTATCTTGTGGACTTTTGCACAAAAATAGTCGCTTTTTGATTGAAAGTCACGCTCAAGGCTTGGTTTGGGAAAGTTGACTGTCTTTTTAATTCCTGAGGCACGGCTTTGTCTAGTTAAATGCTTTTTTGCAAAAAAATTCAGCATTGATTCAAACAATTTTGTGGGCGTTTGTTCAATGAGTTTCGCTTGCTTGCGTAGCTCTTAGGGTGTTGAGAGTGGACTCGTTTTAATACTGATCATTTCCTTATCTCGTACAGGGCGGGAAAGTGCCCCTCAACCAAAAAAAACGAAGTTAAGCGCCCTAAACAAACACTTTAGCCCACCCTGTACAAGGCAGTTATATCCAACAAATGGGCTCCAACCCAAACCTACTCAACAAAGTCTTTGCAGAAATTCGATCGGTCATTTGCAAAATTATTGTCGCACTTGCAAGCGATGCGCGAGTAAGTCGAACTGAAAAACCACACGAGCTTGCATTCGAGTAAACTGAACGGAACGGGCGACTCACCGTTTAGACATTGAATCGCGTTTCGGAACCGTCGGCCAGCATCAGGGTGACGGTACGATTGTTGATCCAAATAAGCCGAGCGAGTCGCATCGGGTTCAGTCGGGCCACGTCTGCAATGGGGGCGGTGCTGTACGACTTGACGTTCTTCGTTTGTGATTGGCCCAGCCCGAACATGCCTTCAAATAAATGGGCGTGGTGTTGAAAAATTCGTTCGCGTTCGCGCAGATTATTTTTTATTTCAATTCAAAATAAAATTCCCTTGTTATCTATCAGTCAATTATTTGTTTATTATTTCATTCTAAAAACGTTTCGGTGTCTTTTTCCACCATCATCAGTTTGTATGTGTAGTTGTTGCTACCTTCAGTATGGCATTGCCAAAACTGAAGGTAGCAACAACTACACATACAAACTGATGATGGTGGAAAAAGACACCGAAACGTTTTTAGAATGAAATAATAAACAAATAATTGACTGATAAATAACAAGGAATTTTATTTTGAATTAAATTAAAATACAGTCAGGAAAGTGTACACATTATTTTTTATCTCCATCGCAAGGGCAACAGCCCGTTCAATCAACTAATTTTACCGAAAAAATCCTTTAACACAACACCACTATGAACAACACTTACCAGTGCTGGTTTGCCAGAAACTGAGCCGGTTTTCTGAACAAGCGTAGCTGACTAGGAATTTGCCGTCTGGACTGAAAGCGCAAGCCGTCACTGCCTCGGAATGAGCTGCAATGGTGGTGTTCTTCCCTTGGCGCAGCTCGTAGATGGTCAGCGACCCCGTGTGAGAACCAACTGCAACAATCACCAGTTGTCCAGCCCCCCGGACCGCAACACTTAAAAATCCTTCCTCACCTGCGATCCGCCTGGTAGCCGGACAATGCGACACCTGGTTGAACTTGCATACAGCCGGGAATACGTCCTGCAGCCCCTTGTTCTTCAGCTGGCTGGGATCCAAACAGTGCAGGATGATGTCCATCAGCTGCACGAGCAAATCCCTCATACACTACACATCAAATTCCCCAAACTTCCAGCTGCACTCACCTGCACCAGATGGTCGCTCATCTCAGTTTGCATCTTCTCGATCAGCAGCTCGACACCTCGCAGGATTTCGGGCTTGGCCTTGTGCAGCACATTGTTGCTCATGTTGATGTTGAGTGTTTGCGCGTTCTGTTGCATGGCGTTGTAGCGCGCCACCTCTTTGGCCATCGTGGTAATGAAGGCCTTGGGGCTGATTGGATGCGAAAAATCAGCCACTGGCAGAACGGAGCCGTTTAGAGAACTTACCGTGCAGTTGCAATGAGCGTTAGAGCGTGTCGGGCTGTGCGGCAGGAGTCTGCCTGAGGGGTTAACGGCAGCCCATAGGTCATGCTGGGCACCAATTTGTCAGCTTCAGAGCACAACTCCAACAGGCCTAAAAACAGCAATTTCTTGGAATATGCTAATTGGACAAATAATTTCAGCAAATGCAGATAAAATCATGAAACCACGGATTTTTTTACGAGAGAGTGGAGTCTCACCAAGTAAAACCTTGCTGGTGTCCAGGAAAGGTTCCCACACGGTGAAACCGCGTCCAATGAGATCGATGGCCGCCCTTCGCAATGGTATATGGGCGGGTATTCGAGGCGAAGGCGGCGCCAGCAGCAGATGGGAAAGAGCCATTGCAGTCAAACGCGCCAAGTTATTGTTGCCTGAACCTACAAAAGAGTTAAGCCCACCAGGTGTCTCCCTATAAGCTATGATAAGGGCAGACATACCGAAACCCTCCACCACGGAACTCTTCCTGCGATCGTCGCTCGTCCTCTTCTTGGAATTATCGGTATGAATAATGTCCTGGCCGAATTCGGCCCCAATCACGCCCAACAGTATAACAGCGGTCGACTGTTTGCGCTTCAGTTCAGTGAGGCTGGACGGTTTGCGCACCTGCTCCTCCTCCTCCTCCTCGAACTCTTCGTCCTGCACCAATACAACCAACTCAACAACTGATGTTTGCTCACCAAACGGTGAACTCACCCCGGGATCCGGCGTGCTCGGAACATTGTTGTGGGAATTAACGTGATTTTGCACGTTGGGCGCCGAATTTGCCTGTTGATTGATCGTTTCGGTTTGCGTGTACAAAGGCAAGTATTGAGCCCAAGCGTCCACCAGTTGCTTGCGTCCTTTAGGACCCATTCTGGAAACCAACAACAAAATCATGCAGTGGCAGAATTTCCACACCTTTTCTATTAGATTGCAATTTTCCCCTTACAGCCTGAGCCAAAGTGTGTCTTCAGATTCATGCAATTCTTCAAATGGACGATAAGATTACAACATTAAACTTCTACTGGCGCAAGTGATTTCAGAAGGTTGCAGACATTTGCAGGCAAGTTATTAATTTACGTCCAATATTTACCGGGACAATTCGGCTAGCAGAAGAGTCTGAGCAGCTTCCCGAACCTCTACACAGTGATGTTGCCACCTCTTGGCCATCATCTCGACCTGGGGGCGCTTGAAATGCTTCGCGCCATGTTCAATGACCTGAAAAGTGGAAGAATCGCCCTAATCACCCGGAATCAATCAGGAAACTGACAGTACCTTATCGGGCAGGAGAACACAGTGCAAGGTGGCCAACAGCGACCAGCCCTGCTTGATTTGCGCCTGCTGTTGCGTGTACATCTCCTCTTGTTCCTCGTCCGTTTTGCTCCAATTCACCCGGGACTGCCTTCAAGCAACAATCCGCTGATTGGTTGAATGTGTGCCTCGCGCACCAATGGCTTACCTGTGCAACTTCCTGTTCCTCTCCTGCTCGGGCACAAAAGTAGCACTGCTCATGCTCATCAGAGTGTGACTTAGAGCGATGACTGCCAACAGATGGTTGCTGGTCAGAGTGGTGCTCAGCTCCCAGTGCGTCCTGCATTGAACACAGTTGCCCAATTGACAAAAACCTCCACTTTTCCACTCACCGGCTGGTGAAAATCCTGGTAAGCTTCTCCCGTCTGACCAGTTCGGGCGGTAAGCTGATCTCCAGGTCCTGGTGGTCGGCGCTGGGCTCCTCAGTCCAGCGGAATGGTGTTGTGCCACGTGGGCAAAAACAGCGACATGTGATTGGCCTTGGATAGAACACCGAAGGACAGCGGCACCTAGTCGATTGGTGCGGTAAAATCGGATGGATCGATAAATCAGTAAATTACCATCGGTCTGAGCAGGCCCAGCTTCACTTGGCACACCCTGTCTAGATCGTCGTCCAGACCCCAGGAGTGCAGGAGGGACAGCAAGCAGTTGGGCGATTTCCATGCCGTATGAAGTGTCCAGGGCCAGAATTCCCGGCCTGCTCTTCTCCTTGCTTGAATCGGCGCTATCTGCAACATGTTTGGTTTGCGTTAATTAACACCTTCAAACAAGATCTAGTAAAGATGCGAACTTAACAAGAATCTAAACCAGTTTATCGGTAGCATGCCGACGTTGACTCTAGATCAATCATCCCATGTAAACTCGGGTCTTTAATTAAGATTGAAAAAACCATCCGGTTGGTTGCTAGTACCGGGTAATCAAGAACTGGTGATTGACCCCGAATCGTGAATGAGCAGCAGAATGGTTGGATGGCGGTATAAAACGCACTGAAACCGTTTCAAAGCGCCCAAGTCGGTCGGTCGACCATCGAAGATGCAGCGTAATTTACTGGTAAGAATTTTCGAGCGTTTGAACTTTGGCGGTAACGAACAGCGTTCCAGGTGATTTTTCTGTTTGTAATTTCCCGAACCATCCGGTGCAAACCGTTAACAACCAGCCTGGATATGGCAGTGTATGCACCTGGATTTGTGCATGGAACCAATCAGGAATTGGTGGTTTTTCCGGCTGAATTTCACCAACCGCAAAAGTAAGCACTTTTTTATACTGGGTGTTGTGTTGTATAATTCGGATTCTGATAAATTTGTGTCGTTTTTATTTTGTCTTTCGTTGTCTTCAGATTTTCCATTTTTTGATTTTCTTGATTTAATATTAACATCTGATAATTTTCTGTCGCAGAACCGAAGCCCTGATTAATAACACAATGGTGGCAGGCGGCATGCTCTATCGATTCTTCAGGGCAATTTACCGAGCAGGAACGTACGTTTACAGCTACATGCCAGCAATGGGTTAACGACTACGACTACTTACCTTTGTTAATATCCGATCCTTTCAGCACCAGTTCAGCTTTTGCTTGAATTTTGGTTTGCACGCTCTCGGCGCCTTCTTTCATTTTCGCCAGAATACCTGAAGGTATACAGGACACAGATATAGTATACACCCTGTACACGATGGCCCACATTGTGACCCCCATACTTGTGACTTGTTAATTTAAATGGGACACTCTGTATGTAAGTTTAAATCAGTTTCCAGAAAACACAACATCAAACCTCCAAAATGGAATGTTTCCCAGATAATTGATAATAATAATGAGTCTCCGGCAATAAGGCAAGCCACCGGAGCCACCCTGTACAGTACCATCCCACCCCCAAAAAACAGATAAATGTGCAAATCAAAATCCAAGCAAAATGAGGACAAACAAATGAATAAAAAAAACGAATCAATCCCAAGTTTTTACCGTGTTTGTCCTTTTCTTTTATTATTCGCTCCATGTTCTCGGCCTTATCCTTCACTTTCCCGAAAAAGTCTTGCATGAAACACATCAATTAGTCAGTGAGGACCGATTAAAGCACCCCCCACAGTCAAAGAGAACCGATTTGGAAACGGTCACTTACCAGCAATTTTCTTGTGGGCATCCGGGCTGGCGCTTTGTAGTTAGAGCGGCCACCTTCAGGTATTCCGCCTGCGAGATCAGACCGGCCGCCTCCAAACTGCCAGGCGACATCATCGCGTACTCCTCACTCAGCAGCTCAATGATGAGCGCCTCGATGTCGAAGAACAAAATGTGGCTCTCAGGGTCTGGAAATCGAGTGTTTAGTTGTAGCGATAGGAACAACAATCGACTGGTTTTTCTACTTTGCAGCCGTCTGGCGAACTTTTCACTATTTTTTTTAACATTTTGTGTTCACCTTTGGGATTTGTGCGGAATCCTTGGACGCCGAGCGACGTCTGTCCATGGACGCGTCTGGCATGCGGATCGCCCGCTTCAGTGTGAGCGTTAAGCTGCTGCAGCTGGTGAAGGCCCCTCTGGGTGGCGTGCCGGATGGCCGAGAGGTTGCGATGCCGCAGGCCGCGGAAAAAATGCACGGCCGGATTGGCCAGCCCCATTTCCGACGACGAGTTCGTCTCCTCATTCTCCTCGCAGGCGTACAGAACTTCCTCGGCAGCAATTCCTGCGCATTTCAATCCAAACATGTTCATTTGCGAATAAATTTAATCAGTTTGCCTCAAAGTTAGCGACCCGTTTAAGCTGCAAAGCTCTGGTTATCTTTGCGGGACAAAGTGGTGGAATGCGCACTCTCAATGTGTGAAAAATGGGCCTTTTCTTGCACCCAAATGTGTGACTTTCAAAGCTCGCTTTGGTGTGAAAACTGCTAGTTTTAGTAGACAATTTCCTTAATTCCGAGTAGCTTTTACTGACCTTGCAGCACGCGATCCAGGTGGCCAGTTTCCATTTGCCAGACGTAGACAGTCCCATCCGAACAGCCGATGATCATAAAGTCATCTTTGGGGCGCCACTTGATCGTGGTGACTGGAAACAAGTGCCGGGACGCGAGACAGACGCACTTGCGCTCAGCCAGACTCAGCAGCGTGACCGAGTGATCGGACGCCACTGCACAGATGCACTTTTGAATGCGAGCCTGCAATGCAAGCGCGTTAAAAACTAGGGGCGTCGCCCTACGAGCGTCCATCGCTCCCTTCGTTCACAGGCTTACACTGCAATTGTCTGGCGGCACCAGAAGCTGGGTGATTTCGCCTGCGTGTACGCAAAACCGATGAATTAGCGAGCCGGTGACCAAATCCCAGAGGCAAACGGCAAAGTCCACACCTCCAGACACCAGAAACTGTCTCTCGTATCTGGGATTCGGAGAAAACGTGAGTACAATCGTGGGGGGTGGGGGTTTTAGTTTTAATTTTTTTCTCTTCCATACCTGGGATGCTCCCGATGGGGATGCAGCAGACAGTTGACGCGACCATGGTGCCCCGACAGGATCTGGTGGGGGGGCCAATCTGTAAATTTCCAGTCTTAGTCCGTTTCAATGCAGATTGACCAACGCGTGTGCCTTACTGTGGTACTGCTGGTGGTTCCCATGCAGCAGCTGCAGCATGACAGTCTGCGTTGCCGGCACTATAATAATGGTGCCGTCTTCCCTACCCACCACCAGGCGGCTCTGCAAGGGCAGGTAAATGCTGGCGGTCAGCTTGACGGCTGCAAACATCCACAATTACACCTAAATCCAGGCCCAACGCGCTAAAACCTACATTGGCGCTCTTGACGCTCCACCTGGTCCAGAGCGCCCACTGGATCGGGGCGCACCGAACTCCACGCCTTCGTCAGGCTCGTTGTAAGGGTGGCGGCCGCAGTGACTGGCTGCGAAGGCGCCTGGGCTCTGAAAAAGACCAGCAATGAGCCAGGCGATTGGTAATAAAACACTTTCATCTGTCGACTGTAATTATTGGAATGGCACGCACCTGATGGCTTCGAGTTGAGCGGTGGAAATATCCGGGATGGCCCACAGCAGTACTGATCCTTCGGAGTCGCCCCTGAGCAAGTAGCGCTTGGCCTGCCCGTTGCGGTAAGTCGTCACCAGCCTCATGGCCGGAGGACATGAAAGAGGCTAGAAGAGGATTGAGCGCACTTGTTCAAGAGCGCGTGCTCGCTTACCTTTCCATCCGGCTGGCTTAGTAAGCAGTACAAGAAGGGCGTGTCGTTCTCCACGCTTTTAGTGTGGAAGTCCTTGTGGTCCGCTGTGCTGCTGCAAATTGGGCCCCAGGTTAGTGTGCGATTGGAGCATAATAAAGAGGGCTAAAGCTGTCCAGTTTTAAGGCCATACATTATGCAGTTGAAACGCGTTTTGGTGGATTTGGTAAGGAAGACTGTGAACCCTTCAGTCGCGTGCTGATAGGGACGGGAAAAAACACTATTTTTTGGTTGATTGGCGATTTGTTGTTCTCTAGCTGTCCGGCGCTCGATGAGTTTCACCCTGTATTTCTTAGCTTTAGCCCTCTTGTAAAGTGAGAATAAACGCAATAGAAAAATGCCTGGAAGTGATCGTATATAGGATATAGTAAGTAACTAAAGTTAGGAAGCAAAAGCAAAACCAAACTAGAAAAAAGAAGCATGCATTCTTTAAACCTAAGTGTGTGCAGTGTGCAGTCAAGCTTGAAAAGGCAAAATCGCTAGGGGACATCGACAATGAAGCAAGAAAAAGGAAATTAAACACACTGAAGTAAATGTCGTGATAATCTAACCTATTGTCAACACTCTTTCCACGAAGCTTTCTTCACGTCCAGATGAGAAAACGAAAACAAAAAAGAGAAAAACAATCGGTTAATTAATGATTTTTTGCTCGGCTAATGGGTGCTTTGAAACTAAAACAAAACAACTGAGACACTTTTAGGCGCTGAGACATGAGTCGCTTGATATTTTTGTGTGTAATTCTGTAAAAAAAATCGATAAAATTAGTCCTCTATTGGGTGTTTGGGGTCCCTCAGTCCTGCATTAACATGTGCCCACAACCGTGTTTTTTTGTTAGCTGAGTGGGGAAGTTTTTGATTGGCTGCTGGTTTAGTGCGTGTATGGAGCAACTTACTTGGCAGGCAACTTATACATGTAACCTTTGCCTGCGTCCGACCACATAATGATGCGATCGACGGCCAGAAAGTCCCCGGACATCCAACGTTCGCCTCTGGGCGTCAAGTAGGAGCACAGAACACTGAAGTCGCCTGGAATAAAAGCGGCTTTCAAAGCCCCTGAATGCAAAATCAGGCGCTTTCAAGCTCACCAGCATCGTAAATCTGCCAATACTTGGTGCAGACAACCAGCACGGTTCGTTGATTGTAGGCGCAACATTGCAGGCAGACGGCATTCAGAGTCCGGATCTGTTTGCTCTCGTTTTCGTAGATTGGCTCAGAGTGTTTGTTCTCGTGGCCCAACAACGTCCACACTTTGACCATTCCGGTGGTGGTGAGCGCAAGAACCACGTCGTCCTTGCGCTTAGTGGGACGCAAAACCTACAAACCCACATGCGATGCTTCACGAAACATGGCCAAACAATCAACCAAACGCACATGCAATGCACTGATCCAGTCGGGGTTTTGCTTCGATGACAACGTGAACAGAATTTCCAAGCTGAATGGATCCATGACCAAAATCTCTGGATAGTAGCCGTTGCAGAACAAGCGCACGTCCTCACAGTTGCACATATGGTAGGCCTGAAACAGTTTACTGAGAATTAGTACCTAGACAAGATGAGGCAAGAGAGGACCATGATTTAAATCAGTTAATGAGGGGTGAAATAGCAACAAATACAGGAAATATTCATTCAAGGATCAACCGGAGAGCCTTTTCAACACCGGCTGTTGAACAGCTGAAATACCTGTATGTTGGTGTGGACTTGAGGCAGCTTTACAGCCTCGCGGCACTTTCCATCGGTGATGTCCCAGGTGCACATTTCGCCAGCCTCCGAGCTGGACACAATGTAGTTGTTGTCCTGGACAATGGACGCTTTGGAGATGCACAGAATGGGCGCAGTGTGCCCGACTAGCAGGCAACGGGGCGTCATTTCCAGAGTATCGGGATCCACTTGCCTAGACACAAGTGCTAATCAGTGCTGCAGCTAGAAAGGCCCAAAAACATACCACAAGCAGATCTGGCCATCGTAGCATCCGGTCGCCAGAGTCTTTTGATCTTTGGACAGGTAGATGCAGGATATGCAGTGTGTGGGGGCAAATTTACCCCACAGAACCACCGGCACCACCAAACTTGTTCCCGGCATTTTGAGCCCTGGAAAACAACCCCACGATTAGAATCCCTTTAAAAACATTTGTTGTTGTTTGGGTCAATAGAAATCAATCAAATCACATGACGACTGCAGCATCACTACTGGTTACATCCTTAGCTAATACCAACCGAGACTGAGCAAATTAATCAAGATAAGTGGATTAAACTGGTATAATTGCCCCAAAATCACCGAAAAGTTGACGCTTTTATTGCACCTGGAGGCCACTCGATTCCTCCGGCTGTTCCCACAGTGGGTTCAAGGCCGTGCTAATCACCAAAACAAACACCTGCATACCTGAATATCCAGTGAATGGGGCGCGGAAATCACTTAAAATTACACCAGTTTTTCCAATTTACATTTATTCACCATCTTCACCAACAGTGACATATCAGCTGTTTCCTTGACACAGTTGTTGACAAGTTACTTGTCCGAGCGGCAGCGTTGCCACGTTGCCACTGTCCCCTGACTTTACAATCTTAAACGGGCTGTTCAGTGTCTCAATTAGTGCTCAAAGAACTGCAATTGAAATTAAACCCACTGGAATTATGCCAAAATTATGCTATAATTTTGGCAATTGGCAACAGCATATCGAATTATATTTGCGAATTGTTACAGCGATTTTGGTGCAGGGAATTGTTTCGGGAATTACACCCAGTGGTGACAACACCGAGCTCCACGGATAGACGTCAGTGTCACCAGTGCAAGTGCATCCTAACCACACTTGCCAAACATTCCTCTGACTACGACAAACGCCAGACTTTAGGCAAGGGTAAGTTTCCATAAATAAATCCATCGCATATCGTGTTCGGACCGTGACCACAAAAGCCTGCATCATGAAGTGTTACTATGAAGTGCTGGAGCTGAGCCAGAATGCCGATGACGGTGAAATAAAAGCGGCGTATCGAAGACTGGCGTTAAAATTGCACCCCGACAAGAACCTGGACAACCCGGATGTGGCCAAGGAACAGTTCCAGACGGTGCAGCAGGCCTATGAGGTGTTGAGTGATCGACAGGAGCGCGCGTGGTATGACGCGCATCGGGACCAAATCCTCCGAGGGGCCGACTCGGAGTTCCAGGACCAGAGCCTGGATGTGTTTCCCTACTTCACCAGCACATGCTTTAAGGGCTTTGGCGATGATGCCCAGGGCTTCTATACGGTTTACCGCACTGTTTTTGAAGCAATTGCCAAAGAGGACTTGGAGTTCATGGACGATAAGGAGGAGTTCTGTGAAATTCCTGGCTTTGGTTGTGCCGACAGTGACTACGAATCTGTTAAGTTCTTCTACGATTATTGGATGAGCTATTCCACCAAAAAGAGCTACACCTGGCTGGACCCGTACGACGTCCGGGATGGTAAGTGTTTAGCTCAGGCTGCCAATTCGTTGAGTCACATTCTTCGTGTTCTTCCAGTCAAAGGGAACAGGAAAGTTGAGAAAATCGCTGACAAAGAGAACAAGAAAGTCAGGACGAAGGCGCGAAAGGAACGCAATGAGGAGGTGAGGAACTTGGTGGCCTTTGTGCGGAAAAGGGACAAGCGAGTGCAGGCATACCAGCAACAAATGGAATCCAAGGTGCTGGAAAACAGGAAAAAGCATCAGGAACTAGGCAATCGAAAGAAGCTGGAAAGGGCCGAGTTGCATGCCAACGAGAAGCAAGCTGAATGGTTGAAATTCGACAATGTACAGGACGAACTGGAGGAAATAGAAGCCCAGCTGGCCCAAGAGTTCGGGGAGAGCCTACTTCTGGACGGATCAGAAGAAGATGACGACGAGTACAACAGCTTATACTGCAGAGTTTGTATGAAACAGTTGAAAAACCCCACGGCCTTTCAGAACCATGAAATGAGCAAAAAACACCGGGAAACTAACCGAAGACTGCAAGAAATTTTGATGGAAGAGCAGCGAGAGCGGCAACAACACGCGCTTGGGTTATCAAAGCCCGAATTAAACTGCAGCGACTCAGATGGTGGACAAACGCCCGCAGAAGGAAAACCGGGCGAAAATCCAGTCCCAGATGTGGATGAGCAGCAATCCTTTGATAGTAACAGCAAAAAATCGTATAAACCACCTGCTGAAGAATGTGAAGAGATCCCGAAGCAAAAGAAACCGACGAAGAAACGCAGGAAAAAAGAAAAAGCTCAGGAACCAAGTGGAGACCACAATGACATCGACCTAACGCACTGCTGTGCTACATGCAAGTGCAGTTTCTCTTCTAAAAACAAGCTCTTTGACCATTTGAAAGCCACCAACCACGGCGTTTATCTGCCAGCCAAAGACAAACGAACTCGAGGAAAAAAACTAGAGTGAGTGAAACTAAAGTGTAGCAGCCATTTTAGTGCGATTGGTTTAATCAGCGGGTGATTAGGGCCTGGCCAGGGCCCCCGAATTGTTTATGTCATACGAGCGAGTAAATTGATTGAAAAAATCCAGAATTTTTGATAAAACCCGAAAGCGCTTTGCAGTTTCAGATAATAAAAAGTCGTTAGTCTTTTGAAATACTACGACGGTGCAGGTGTATTTTGTTAAATTGTGCAAAATTTGGTGGTTTTTTCGCAACACTTTCTTCTTCGCCTCAAAGGGCGCTGCTAAACCTTCGCTTCAACCTTTTCGGACTCGGAATTCGTCAACTTTCGGCATAAAACTGGGAAACTACCTGATCCGAGATCTGGAAATTTTCTGTTTTCATTCCGCTTTAACTAACAAAACAAACTTGCGCTTAGTGGGCTTTAATTTCCAGTAAACCACCGCTTGGCAGGCATGAATCAACTGGCCAAACGCGCCCTCAACTATCCATCAGCCGAACGCAATAAAACCTTCATCCTTAAAGTGCTGAAGGAGCACATTGTCGGCAGCGATGCTGCCAGCATGTTGGAGGTTTCTTCTGGAACGGGGCAGCATGCTGGATATTTTGCAGCCAATCTTCCCAATGTTACCATTCAACCCACTGAAGTGGACGAGAGTCTGTTCGAAAGCATCGCAGCATACGCTGAACAGGTAAGATCCGTTGCAATTTTCTTCCTCAACATGTCCAGAAGCATTGATCTTGTCCGCTATACGGTAAAGTTCGCTAGGTGTTTTGCTCTATCTTGCCAATTTTCCCCGGAGTGATAACCTGCAGCAGAGAGTTCCTGGACTCATTCTTCATGAATTCTCCACTCCAATGCTTCAATCTTCTTCGTCGTGTCCAGGACTCTGCGGCATAGAGACGCCATGCTTCGTTTCTGTTCCTCTGGATCAAGTTTAAAAACTTTGCTCATTATTAGAGCCTTTCTGGTTTTTACAGTCCGGGCGGATTGAAAGCGTTGCATTTCTAAGCAAATAGTGTCCTCTCCGATTAGGTTCCTGGCGGCAACATGAAAACTCCAGTGAAACTGGACGTACTGAAAGGTCCCTGGAACCTGGCCACAACCTACCAGTACCTGCTCAACGTGAACATGTTCCACGTGGCGCCATTCAGTTGTGCAGTGGCGCTCTTCACGTACGGCAGCCAGGTCACAATTGCGATTTTTCACTTTATTTTAGTTAAGAACCCACGGTTCCAGGTTTTAGCACCGGGCGGTCTGATCTTCACCTATGGGCCTTACGCGGACCACGGCCGCATCGAGCCCCAATCCAATGTCGATTTCGATCGATCCCTTAGACGGCAAAACCCCGAGTTTGGACTACGCGATATTCAGGACTTGAAATCAGTGGCGTCCCAAGTGGGACTCCATCTGAAACACGAGCATCACATGCCGGCCAACAACCGGGTCCTGGTGTGGGAAAAAGTGGCCAACTGAAGCAAGCCGCTGGGAATTCAGCATGTTGATGCCAGTGTTTATTATAAAAGCCAACGAAAATCACAATATACGGACTTTCACGCCATTATCCAAGCCCCAATATACAGGGTGATTGAAAATCAGCGTCAGACCTGTCAGCGTGACAGAGTATTTCCTGCTCAGAACTGACACTGTATAACAATGTCACAATTGACAGTCAGAAGGAGCTTAGAAGAACCCCACAACAGGTTTCCCTCAGCCCTAAAGTTCTCCCTTCAAGAATCGGGTGACATCTGGATGGAATGACGCCCATTTTGAACCACCCTATATATTAACAGTAAATATTTACCTTAAAAAAACTTATGCAAGACAGATCAGCGTCTGGCCCTCGTATATTTTGTCTTGGACCTTGTCGCTGCTGGTGGATTTTTCCGCCGGAACCGACAGACAGGCACTGATAAGCGTCAAAGCTATTGTTCCAACAGCCACATACAGCCCGGTACCGATCGCGCAGTCGCCTAAAATCAAAGTGTCAACCAGTGCGAAACAAAGTGGCAAATAACGCTGTTATTCACCCAAATAGAATGGCGCTGATTCTTTGCCGCATAATTTGTGCACCCGCTCAACACCCCACGCCATTGAATGAAGCATCACGCCCAAAATCCAGCAAATACCTGAAACACCACAGAAACATAACCTACAATTGGCCAAGTGGATTATTAATATCAGTACTACAAACATGTATAATCGAGGTCGGTGGTCAAAAGCCCCAATTGTGAGCTCAACAAATCTCTCTTTACCTGCAATGCACTGTGCAGCCCCTGACAAAGTGACAATGCTCTTTTTGAACACGCTCTGCACACAGCAGCTCAACAGACCAGTGCAGACTGTCATCCCCATTACAAACAGTCCTGAAATTCGAAAAAACCTCACAACTTCGGGAAAACTGGACCTAAACACTTAAATACCCATAATGAGAAAAACCGTGGCGACTTTCCAGGCAGTCGGATACACTTCAGAGTCGGCGCCCAGCCCCTTGGCGGACATCAGCGTGCAGATGCGGTGGTTGCGCCCAATTGGCCTGCCGCATTTTGCATACACGCCCAAACTGGGCGTGAACGTCACTGTCTCGTTGTCAACCGAGGCGATCTGAGGGGCGGCGGCGATCCAGACTGGGCTCAGAAGGGCACTGAGCATCATCAGGGCGCAGAGCAGACTGAGCAGCATCCATATTAGACTTCTGCGCATCAATGGACAATTGAATGTGATTTAGTGGGGGCAATGGGGGACTCACCTGGCAGTGACGATTAAAAATCCCATTTTGAGCCCATGGAAGCCCGCGGTGCGTGAGGGCTGCAAAGAAATCCACTAATCATTAGGCCTGGTCCGTCCCTGTACACTTGGTTTCAGTTAGTGCAAACAGCGTTGTCAATGACAACCAGCAACAGCTAACAATTGAACATCTCACCTGCCAGTTGTTTATACCCGCAAACCTGTTGCTCGCTGTCGAGTTCCTCCGCAATCGATCAATTCGCGACCATTTGGTAAGTAGCGGACGCAAATTGCATGAAATAATGGTTGTTTACGCAAAGGATGTGGGAGTGCCTGAAATTGCATCCAGTGGGCCGTGGCCCCGCATTTTAATCACTAAGCTGTTACGTTCCCATGTCAACAAACTCTTGAGGGGTGCCTGACGGCACAGGGACGGATCTGCCCCAGCCGTCAGAATAGTCTTTATCCACTAGAGGTCAATTTTGGACTCACTGGACTCACGGATGTGTCTAGTTGAGTTTAATTGTGCTTATTAATCAATCGAGTTCGAACTGAAAGACACACTTAGTGGTGTTTTTTTGGGCAAATGCGGTTTTCAAAGCACTTTGTAATACAGAATATTTTTAGGACTGAAAAGAATGACAGCTAAGGTGCTTCACAAGGTGTTGGTCTACGGGACGTTGAAGAGGGGCGAGCCGAACCATCATTGGTTCGCCAAATCGCCAGAGGGGCACCACCAGTTCCTCTACAACGGCCACACTAAGGACAAATTCCCTCTTATCATTGCCACCGATTATAATGTGCCTTTTTTGCTCTTTGCTCCTGGTACAGTGACGCGAACCAAGTCAGGTTCCATATGCCAGAGCGACAATTCTCGCTTTTGTAGGTAAAGGCCATCAGGTCAAGGGGGAAGTTTACGAAGTGGACGACACGGTGCTGAAGAATCTGGATATTCTGGAAGACCATCCGCGTTTCTACCGACGCGAAGAGTTTGAGGTGGAGCGGGATGGTGGGCCTGAAGCAAAGAGCGATCGCGTTTGGATCTACACAATAAGACAGTTCAAAAAGGAGCTGCTCAACAAACCGTGTCTGGAGAGCTACAGCGATAAGGGCAGCCATGGACTCAGATATGTGGAAAGGTACTTGCGGGACCGCAGCTTTGACATCAGAACGGCGGTGCTTGATGAGTAACTGAGTCCTTTTTTTGTTTGTTTGCAGCGACGAATCCTCGATAGGTGATTTGTTATAAATTGCAACGCTAAATCAATAAATTTTCTTCTGGCTTGAGATTTTTAAAAAATCATTTTTTATTAATCCCAGTCAGTGGGGCCAGTGCGATCCTCCAATTAAGCTCACTTGCTTGCGCCATCTTTCAAGCAAGACAAACTACAGCTCTAAAAACAGCACACTATGGGTGGTATCACACAAAATGGGTGAAGGTGTCGATTAATTAATTTGTATGGTTGACGTGATTTTTTTAATGAAACTTGTATGATGCCTTCCAAGCCCCACCTGAAGACTAGAGCGCTTAGGATCGGTTAATGTTAAGTTAGCAAATATGGTAAAGAGCAGAAAGCATGTGAATCAATTGTTGAAAATAAAAAATTATAAACGGCACACGTTTTTTCTTTGTTCCGTTATTTCCTTTGTCGATTAGTGGGTCACTATTCTCGAAACTTTGCTGACAAAACCGCACAGTTTCAAGAAAGTAGCGAAAGATTCGAGGTATTTTGGGAGACTTGAATTTTTTGGAAAAATATTTCTCTTATTTATTTATTTTCGACCTAAGAAGCTGCCCGATAACGAATAGGAAGTTTTCGGGTTCATAACAAGGAAGATTGCGACCTAGAAAAAGCTAAAACCCGCTCGAACAAGTCAAAAAATGTTGATTATTTCGGATCTGAAGAGTCCGTCATGGGATTTAAACTGCTCGTTGCATTCCTCGCCTCGTTCCGGTGAAAATGATGCCGAGTTCGAGGTATTTTGGGAGACTTGAATTTTTTGGAAAAATATTTCCCTTATTAACCCCTTATGAAATTTTCGACCAAAAATCGAATTTTCACAACCGTGTTTTTTGCGTTCAATGGATTGTTTCCGACCTAAGAAGCTGCCCGATAACGAATATGAAGTTTTCGGGTTCATAACAAGGAAGATTGCGACCTAGAAAAAGCTAAAACCCGCTCGAACAAGTCAAAAAATGTTGATTATGTCGGATCTGAAGAGTCCGTCATGGGATTTAAACTGCTCGTTGCATTCCTCGCCTCGTTCCGGTGAAAATGATGCCGAGTTCGAGGTATTTTGGGAGACTTGAATTTTTTGGAAAAATATTTCCCTTATTAACCCCTTATGAAATTTTCGAGAAAAATCGAATTTTCACAACCGTGTTTTTTGCGTTCAATGGATTGTTTCCGACCTAAGAAGCTGCCCGATAACGAATATGAAGTTTTCGGGTCCATAATAAGGAAGATATGGCCCGTCAAAGATTGCGACCTAAAAACAGCTAAAAACCGCTCGAACAAGTCAAAAAATGTTGATTATGTCGGATCTGAAGAGTCCGTCATGGGATTTAAACTGCTCGTTGCATTCCTCGCCTCGTTCCGGTGAAAATGATGCCGAGTTCGAGGTATTTTGGGAGACTTGAATTTTTTGGAAAAATATTTCCCTTATTAACCCCTTATGAAATTTTCGACCAAAAATCGAATTTTCACAACCGTGTTTTTTGCGTTCAATGGATTGTTTCCGACCTAAGAAGCTGCCCGATAACGAATATGAAGTTTTCGGGTCCATAATAAGGTCAAAGATTGCGACCTAAAAACAGCTAAAAACCGCTCGAACAAGTCAAAAAATGTTGATTATGTCGGATCTGAAGAGTCCGTCATGGGATTTAAACTGCTCGTTGCATTCCTCGCCTCGTTCCGGTGAAAATGATGCCGAGTTCGAGGTATTTTGGGAGACTTGAATTTTTTGGAAAAATATTTCCCTTATTAACCCCTTATGAAATTTTCGACCAAAAATCGAATTTTCACAACCGTGTTTTTTGCGTTCAATGGATTGTTTCCGACCTAAGAAGCTGCCCGATAACGAATATGAAGTTTTCGGGTCCATAATAAGGAAGATATGGCCCGTCAAAGATTGCGACCTAAAAACAGCTAAAAACCGCTCGAACAAGTCAAAAAATGTTGATTATTTCGGATCTGAAGAGTCCGTCATGGGATTTAAACTGCTCGTTGCATTCCTCGCCTCGTTCCGGTGAAAATGATGCCGAGTTCGAGGTATTTTGGGAGACTTGAATTTTTTGGAAAAATATTTCCCTTATTAACCCCTTATGAAATTTTCGACCAAAAATCGAATTTTCACAACCGTGTTTTTTGCGTTCAATGGATTGTTTCCGACCTAAGAAGCTGCCCGATAACGAATATGAAGTTTTCGGGTCCATAATAAGGAAGATATGGCCCGTCAAAGATTGCGACCTAAAAACAGCTAAAAACCGCTCGAACAAGTCAAAAAATGTTGATTATGTCGGATCTGAAGAGTCCGTCATGGGATTTAAACTGCTCGTTGCATTCCTCGCCTCGTTCCGGTGAAAATGATGCCGAGTTCGAGGTATTTTGGGAGACTTGAATTTTTTGGAAAAATATTTCCCTTATTAACCCCTTATGAAATTTTCGACCAAAAATCGAATTTTCACAACCGTGTTTTTTGCGTTCAATGGATTGTTTCCGACCTAAGAAGCTGCCCGATAACGAATATGAAGTTTTCGGGTCCATAATAAGGAAGATATGGCCCGTCAAAGATTGCGACCTAAAAACAGCTAAAAACCGCTCGAACAAGTCAAAAAATGTTGATTATGTCGGATCTGAAGAGTCCGTCATGGGATTTAAACTGCTCGTTGCATTCCTCGCCTCGTTCCGGTGAAAATGATGCCGAGTTCGAGGTATTTTGGGAGACTTGAATTTTTTGGAAAAATATTTCCCTTATTAACCCCTTATGAAATTTTCGACCAAAAATCGAATTTTCACAACCGTGTTTTTTGCGTTCAATGGATTGTTTCCGACCTAAGAAGCTGCCCGATAACGAATATGAAGTTTTCGGGTCCATAATAAGGAAGATATGGCCCGTCAAAGATTGCGACCTAAAAACAGCTAAAAACCGCTCGAACAAGTCAAAAAATGTTGATTATTTCGGATCTGAAGAGTCCGTCATGGGATTTAAACTGCTCGTTGCATTCCTCGCCTCGTTCCGGTGAAAATGATGCCGAGTTCGAGGTATTTTGGGAGACTTGAATTTTTTGGAAAAATATTTCCCTTATTAACCCCTTATGAAATTTTCGACCAAAAATCGAATTTTCACAACCGTGTTTTTTGCGTTCAATGGATTGTTTCCGACCTAAGAAGCTGCCCGATAACGAATATGAAGTTTTCGGGTCCATAATAAGGAAGATATGGCCCGTCAAAGATTGCGACCTAAAACAGCTAAAAACCGCTCGAACAAGTCAAAAAATGTTGATTATGTCGGATCTGAAGAGTCCGTCATGGGATTTAAACTGCTCGTTGCATTCCTCGCCTCGTTCCGGTGAAAATGATGCCGAGTTCGAGGTATTTTGGGAGACTTGAATTTTTTGGAAAAATATTTCCCTTATTAACCCCTTATGAAATTTTCGACCAAAAATCGAATTTTCACAACCGTGTTTTTTGCGTTCACTGGATTGTTTCCGACCTAAGAAGCTGCCCGATAACGAATATGAAGTTTTCGGGTCCATAATAAGGAAGATATGGCCCGTCAAAGATTGCGACCTAAAAACAGCTAAAAACCGCTCGAACAAGTCAAAAAATGTTGATTATGTCGGATCTGAAGAGTCCGTCATGGGATTTAAACTGCTCGTTGCATTCCTCGCCTCGTTCCGGTGAAAATGATGCCGAGTTCGAGGTATTTTGGGAGACTTGAATTTTTTGGAAAAATATTTCCCTTATTAACCCCTTATGAAATTTTCGACCAAAAATCGAATTTTCACAACCGTGTTTTTTGCGTTCAATGGATTGTTTCCGACCTAAGAAGCTGCCCGATAACGAATATGAAGTTTTCGGGTCCATAATAAGGAAGATATGGCCCGTCAAAGATTGCGACCTAAAACAGCTAAAAACCGCTCGAACAAGTCAAAAAATGTTGATTATGTCGGATCTGAAGAGTCCGTCATGGGATTTAAACTGCTCGTTGCATTCCTCGCCTCGTTCCGGTGAAAATGATGCCGAGTTCGAGGTATTTTGGGAGACTTGAATTTTTTGGAAAAATATTTCCCTTATTAACCCCTTATGAAATTTTCGACCAAAAATCGAATTTTCACAACCGTGTTTTTTGCGTTCAATGGATTGTTTCCGACCTAAGAAGCTGCCCGATAACGAATATGAAGTTTTCGGGTCCATAATAAGGAAGATATGGCCCGTCAAAGATTGCGACCTAAAAACAGCTAAAAACCGCTCGAACAAGTCAAAAAATGTTGATTATGTCGGATCTGAAGAGTCCGTCATGGGATTTAAACTGCTCGTTGCATTCCTCGCCTCGTTCCGGTGAAAATGATGCCGAGTTCGAGGTATTTTGGGAGACTTGAATTTTTTGGAAAAATATTTCCCTTATTAACCCCTTATGAAATTTTCGACCAAAAATCGAATTTTCACAACCGTGTTTTTTGCGTTCAATGGATTGTTTCCGACCTAAGAAGCTGCCCGATAACGAATATGAAGTTTTCGGGTCCATAATAAGGAAGATATGGCCCGTCAAAGATTGCGACCTAAAAACAGCTAAAAACCGCTCGAACAAGTCAAAAAATGTTGATTATGTCGGATCTGAAGAGTCCGTCATGGGATTTAAACTGCTCGTTGCATTCCTCGCCTCGTTCCGGTGAAAATGATGCCGAGTTCGAGGTATTTTGGGAGACTTGAATTTTTTGGAAAAATATTTCCCTTATTAACCCCTTATGAAATTTTCGACCAAAAATCGAATTTTCACAACCGTGTTTTTTGCGTTCAATGGATTGTTTCCGACCTAAGAAGCTGCCCGATAACGAATATGAAGTTTTCGGGTCCATAATAAGGAAGATATGGCCCGTCAAAGATTGCGACCTAAAAACAGCTAAAAACCGCTCGAACAAGTCAAAAAATGTTGATTATGTCGGATCTGAAGAGTCCGTCATGGGATTTAAACTGCTCGTTGCATTCCTCGCCTCGTTCCGGTGAAAATGATGCCGAGTTCGAGGTATTTTGGGAGACTTGAATTTTTTGGAAAAATATTTCCCTTATTAACCCCTTATGAAATTTTCGACCAAAAATCGAATTTTCACAACCGTGTTTTTTGCGTTCAATGGATTGTTTCCGACCTAAGAAGCTGCCCGATAACGAATATGAAGTTTTCGGGTCCATAATAAGGAAGATATGGCCCGTCAAAGATTGCGACCTAAAAACAGCTAAAAACCGCTCGAACAAGTCAAAAAATGTTGATTATGTCGGATCTGAAGAGTCCGTCATGGGATTTAAACTGCTCGTTGCATTCCTCGCCTCGTTCCGGTGAAAATGATGCCGAGTTCGAGGTATTTTGGGAGACTTGAATTTTTTGGAAAAATATTTCCCTTATTAACCCCTTATGAAATTTTCGACCAAAAATCGAATTTTCACAACCGTGTTTTTTGCGTTCAATGGATTGTTTCCGACCTAAGAAGCTGCCCGATAACGAATATGAAGTTTTCGGGTCCATAATAAGGAAGATATGGCCCGTCAAAGATTGCGACCTAAAAACAGCTAAAAACCGCTCGAACAAGTCAAAAAATGTTGATTATGTCGGATCTGAAGAGTCCGTCATGGGATTTAAACTGCTCGTTGCATTCCTCGCCTCGTTCCGGTGAAAATGATGCCGAGTTCGAGGTATTTTGGGAGACTTGAATTTTTTGGAAAAATATTTCCCTTATTAACCCCTTATGAAATTTTCGACCAAAAATCGAATTTTCACAACCGTGTTTTTTGCGTTCACTGGATTGTTTCCGACCTAAGAAGCTGCCCGATAACGAATATGAAGTTTTCGGGTCCATAATAAGGAAGATATGGCCCGTCAAAGATTGCGACCTAGAAAAAGCTAAAACCCGCTCGAACAAGTCAAAAAATGTTGATTATGTCGGATCTGAAGAGTCCGTCATGGGATTTAAACTGCTCGTTGCATTCCTCGCCTCGTTCCGGTGAAAATGATGCCGAGTTCGAGGTATTTTGGGAGACTTGAATTTTTTGGAAAAATATTTCCCTTATTAACCCCTTATGAAATTTTCGACCAAAAATCGAATTTTCACAACCGTGTTTTTTGCGTTCACTGGATTGTTTCCGACCTAAGAAGCTGCCCGATAACGAATATGAAGTTTTCGGGTCCATAATAAGGAAGATATGGCCCGTCAAAGATTGCGACCTAAAACAGCTAAAAACCGCTCGAACAAGTCAAAAAATGTTGATTATGTCGGATCTGAAGAGTCCGTCATGGGATTTAAACTGCTCGTTGCATTCCTCGCCTCGTTCCGGTGAAAATGATGCCGAGTTCGAGGTATTTTGGGAGACTTGAATTTTTTGGAAAAATATTTCCCTTATTAACCCCTTATGAAATTTTCGACCAAAAATCGAATTTTCACAACCGTGTTTTTTGCGTTCAATGGATTGTTTCCGACCTAAGAAGCTGCCCGATAACGAATATGAAGTTTTCGGGTTCATAACAAGGAAGATTGCGACCTAGAAAAAGCTAAAAACCGCTCGAACAAGTCAAAAAATGTTGATTATTTCGGATCTGAAGAGTCCGTCATGGGATTTAAACTGCTCGTTGCATTCCTCGCCTCGTTCCGGTGAAAATGATGCCGAGTTCGAGGTATTTTGGGAGACTTGAATTTTTTGGAAAAATATTTCCCTTATTAACCCCTTATGAAATTTTCGACCAAAAATCGAATTTTCACAACCGTGTTTTTTGCGTTCAATGGATTGTTTCCGACCTAAGAAGCTGCCCGATAACGAATATGAAGTTTTCGGGTCCATAATAAGGAAGATATGGCCCGTCAAAGATTGCGACCTAAAAACAGCTAAAAACCGCTCGAACAAGTCAAAAAATGTTGATTATGTCGGATCTGAAGAGTCCGTCATGGGATTTAAACTGCTCGTTGCATTCCTCGCCTCGTTCCGGTGAAAATGATGCCGAGTTCGAGGTATTTTGGGAGACTTGAATTTTTTGGAAAAATATTTCCCTTATTAACCCCTTATGAAATTTTCGACCAAAAATCGAATTTTCACAACCGTGTTTTTTGCGTTCAATGGATTGTTTCCGACCTAAGAAGCTGCCCGATAACGAATATGAAGTTTTCGGGTTCATAACAAGGAAGATTGCGACCTAGAAAAAGCTAAAACCCGCTCGAACAAGTCAAAAAATGTTGATTATGTCGGATCTGAAGAGTCCGTCATGGGATTTAAACTGCTCGTTGCATTCCTCGCCTCGTTCCGGTGAAAATGATGCCGAGTTCGAGGTATTTTGGGAGACTTGAATTTTTTGGAAAAATATTTCCCTTATTAACCCCTTATGAAATTTTCGACCAAAAGTCGAATTTTCACAACCGTGTTTTTTGCGTTCACTGGATTGTTTCCGACCTAAGAAGCTGCCCGATAACGAATATGAAGTTTTCGGGTCCATAATAAGGAAGATATGGCCCGTCAAAGATTGCGACCTAAAAACAGCTAAAAACCGCTCGAACAAGTCAAAAAATGTTGATTATGTCGGATCTGAAGAGTCCGTCATGGGATTTAAACTGCTCGTTGCATTCCTCGCCTCGTTCCGGTGAAAATGATGCCGAGTTCGAGGTATTTTGGGAGACTTGAATTTTTTGGAAAAATATTTCCCTTATTAACCCCTTATGAAATTTTCGACCAAAAATCGAATTTTCACAACCGTGTTTTTTGCGTTCAATGGATTGTTTCCGACCTAAGAAGCTGCCCGATAACGAATATGAAGTTTTCGGGTTCATAACAAGGAAGATTGCGACCTAGAAAAAGCTAAAAACCGCTCGAACAAGTCAAAAAATGTTGATTATTTCGGATCTGAAGAGTCCGTCATGGGATTTAAACTGCTCGTTGCATTCCTCGCCTCGTTCCGGTGAAAATGATGCCGAGTTCGAGGTATTTTGGGAGACTTGAATTTTTTGGAAAAATATTTCCCTTATTAACCCCTTATGAAATTTTCGACCAAAAATCGAATTTTCACAACCGTGTTTTTTGCGTTCAATGGATTGTTTCCGACCTAAGAAGCTGCCCGATAACGAATATGAAGTTTTCGGGTTCATAACAAGGAAGATTGCGACCTAGAAAAAGCTAAAAACCGCTCGAACAAGTCAAAAAATGTTGATTATTTCGGATCTGAAGAGTCCGTCGTGGGATTTAAACTGCTCGTTGCATTCCTCGCCTCGTTCCGGTGAAAATGATGCCGAGTTCGAGGTATTTTGGGAGACTTGAATTTTTTGGAAAAATATTTCCCTTATTAACCCCTTATGAAATTTTCGACCAAAAATCGAATTGAATGGCAAAACGAAATTTTTCTTTGTATCAGGGCAGCAGCATGTTTAAGGAGGTAGCGAGCAGATATCAGGAGCAGGAGTTTATCGTTACGTTATTTTTTACGTGGATCTAGTAGCTCTCTATTAGTAAGATTTGAATGGCACAACGAACTTTCTATATGTATCAGGGCAGCAGCATGTTTAAGGAGGTAGCGAGCAGATATCAGGAGCAGGAGTTTATCGTTACGTTATTTTTTATGTGGAACCAGTAGCTCTTTATTAGCAAAATTTGAATGGCAAAACGAAATTTTTCTTTGTATCAGGGCAGCAGCATGTTAAGGAGGTAGCGAGCAGATATCAGGAGCAGGAGTTTATCGTTACGTTATTTTTTATGTGGATCCAGTAGCTCTCTATTAGTAAGATTTGAATGGCACAACGAACTTTCTATATGTATCAGGGCAGCAGCATGTTTAAGGAGGTAGCGAGCAGATATCAGGAGCAGGAGTTTATCGTTACGTTATTTTTTATGTGGATCCTAGTAGCTCTTTATTAGCAAAATTTGAATGGCAAAACGAAATTTTTCTTTGTATCAGGGCAGCAGCATGTTAAGGAGGTAGCGAGCAGATATCAGGAGCAGGAGTTTAGCGTTCCGTTATTTTTTGTGTGGATCTAGTAGCTCTCTATTAGTAAGATTTGAATGGCAAAACGAACTTTCTATATGTATCAGGGCAGCAGCATGTTTAAGGAGGTAGCGAGCAGATATCAGGAGCAGGAGTTTATCGTTACGTTATTTTTTACGTGGATCTAGTAGCTCTTCTATTAGCAAAATTGAATGGCAAAAACGAAATTTTTCTTTGTATCAGGGCAGCAGCATGTTTAAGGAGGTAGCGAGCAGATATCAGGAGCAGGAGTTTATCGTTACGTTATTTTTTACGTGGATCTAGTAGCTCTCTATTAGTAAGATTTGAATGGCACAACGAACTTTCTATATGTATCAGGGCAGCAGCATGTTTAAGGAGGTAGCGAGCATATATCAGGAGCAGGAGTTTAACGTTACGTTATTTTTTTATGTGGATCCTAGTAGCTCTTCTATTAGCAAAATTTGAATGGCAAAACGAAATTTTTCTTTGTATCAGGGCAGCAGCATGTTCAAGGAGGGTAGCGAGCAGATATCAGGAGCAGGAGTTTATCGTTACGTTATTTTTTACGTGGATCTAGTAGCTCTCTATTAGTAAGATTTGAATGGCACAACGAACTTTCTATATGTATCAGGGCAGCAGCATGTTTAAGGAGGTAGCGAGCAGATATCAGGAGCAGGAGTTTATCGTTACGTTATTTTTTACGTGGGTCTAGTAGCTTTCTATTAGCAAACTTGAATGGCAAAACGAAATTTTTATTTGTATCAGGGCAGCAGCATGTTCAAGGAGGTAGCGAGAATATCAGGAGCAATGGAGAGTTTTCGCACAGTTTCATTGGAAATTTCAGTCGTTCGACGATAATTCGATACACATTGTATCAGGGCAGCAGCATTCGCAGGTAGCGAGCAGATATCTGGATTGAAAGCTGCAGCAGAATGTTTTAGGGGATAGAGGTGTGTATGTAAAAAAATCAAACAATAAAAATGGAATTAAATCAATTTTATTAGGCAAATAAACACAAATAATTATTACTATTAATATTAACTAAAGCACTTTCTCTGCACTTTCGATGATCCTTCGCAGAGCGATTGATTCCTATTGGATCGTTGTGATGACGCATGCTTGTCGAGAACTCGGCAACTGAAAAAAAAATGAAAAAACTGTAAATATTATCAAAATCCATTCTCAAGGAAAACTACATACAGGGTGTTTCTTTAGAGAGGATTTCACGACGTATAATAAGAAAAAACCGAAAAATGATCTAATAAAAGTGAAACTCACCAAAAAAAAAATGTTGATTTCAAATCCATCTCAGCAATTGTCGGCGACACTGACGGGGAATCTGCAAAAGAATCCAAACTCTTCCAAATGTTACAATGGCTTGATCCACCTCTTATTGTCTTGGGACGTATCTGATGAACCTGTATAAACAGAGCTCGGACTATTTATAGCGTGGATCAAGTGTGCAGTGGATCCCCTCATTCGCAATATGCAAATATCATGTTTGCATAGTTTTATCGCCAACGCAAACAGCAGCCGTTCATTAAACTCTCGAAAAAATATTGTCTCCACTTAATCAAGTCCAACTTGAAAAAGTGTCACTTAAAGCACTTCAAACCAACATCCATCGTCGCTATCTTATTGTAAGGATCAGCAATTATCGGAATTGACTTTAAAGGGGAATTTTCGTATAAAGTGTGATGTTTACATTAAGAGGGGGCTCCGCCCAGTAAAACAAACACGCGCTTTTCCAGTAAAATTCAACAGCAAACCGAGGTCTCCAGTAAACCCACTGGACATATGGGTTTACCCCCTTAAAAACTGCATACTTCACGCACACTGGAAGAATCCCCTTCATCGATTCGAGTGGTTTACCACACTCTGCATGCGCTGGACTTTGCCAGTAAGACGGCGTCCAATGGGGATTCACCGTGAATTATTGAACCTTTAAGAGGACGCGAACATACTTAAAATGAACAGACGAGTCGAGTCGAGCAGAGGTGATCATTGTCCGTATCAGCGAGAATCAACCAGAACAGTCGCACTCGAAGATGGACAACAGGGCCAATCAGAAGAATCCGAACAACTGGAAAACCGGAGGCCACACGCAAAGACCGTCAGACTGGAGCAGTAAGCAAAATCGTGAATTTTTTCCGGTTGTTTACCAGGTTTTTCTCAGATGCGCCCCCAGAGAGACGGGAACCGAGCAAGGCTGAACTGGACAACCGGTCGCAACAGAAGAATCCCAATAACGAGAAATATCATAACAGCAGGCGGAACTGAAGACACAAGAATTAATTAATAGAGGGTGAGTAGTTGAGGAGTTTTCAAGTTGAAAATGTTGTTTCTTCTACGCGGGAACCAGTCCAAACGTGTCAACTAGTGGAAATTGGGGCTCTTAAACACGCACTGCTTTTATAGAAAAAAAGGCGAAAATTATGAGTTTTTTAATAAGACTCAACTGGCATTGCCTTATAAAAGCAGAGCACTTTTAAGAGCCTCTACATTCTACAAAAATAATGTTTTTTTTTAATATCGGGAGAAGGATACGATCGATTTTTTGAAAAAACTTGCTGAGCATTTTTGAAAATTTTCCATTGTCTAGATGTCAAATAGAAGCTGTAGTTAAAAAAAATTCGTCAAATTCTGATTATTGAGAAATTATACTAACTGTGAAAAATATCTCGAGTTAATTATACACCGGCTATAGTTAAAATCACAGTTGTGCGAAAGGAGAGGCGCGATATATGAGTCACTGATGTCAAAGAGAGATGTAAAATGAGGCAAACGTTTCGAATTAAAAGCGAGAGATTAGGATGTCTGTAGATGTATCAAAGGGGAGATGCAGTCGAGCACTACGTCAACAGCCCCATTTCTGTATTTAATTCGAGTATTAAATATGCCAGATATTACTAATCTCTCGTTTAAAACCAAACTCGATTATTCCCATTACTCAATCACCAACGTCCAACTTGAACTGTTTTTAGATAATTTTTCGAGTGCTTCCTTTAATATTCCCTAAATTTCCTAGTTGGGGCCCTCATTTAATTTTTTTATTACTTTGCAGGCCACAACCAAGTGGGGAGCCCAACGACAATAGGAGATCTAGAAGAATTAACACCTCTACTTCTCGCGTTGTTTAACATTGTAAATAGAAAATAAAGCATGTACGTGTAATATCGACTCAATTATTTAAACAATAACACGTTATCCTTTGGGGTTTAAATAATAACAAAAAATGGGACTTCATTCAAACATCAGCTAGAAAAAAGTTCAGTACTGAATACTCACATTTCCAACAGCTCCAATTGTTCATCACACACCAGAAAAACCTCCAAAAAGGGGGTTTGTTTAACAAAAACCACTAATTGCAATAATTGAAATTAACGCTACTATTGAACCTGTCAAAGTCAAACAATTACTATGACACTGACAAAGTCTGAAGCTGTCAACAACGATGAGGTCATCAACGAGTACCCCTGCGGCTGCTAGCGCAGTTTTTCAGGAGACTGACAAAGCGAAACATAGAGACTGCAAATGATTGCCTTTTTAATTGAACGAAACAGTTTAAGTAGTTCAAGATCGTCAATAAAATATGCCTGCCGGGGTCTGCTTTAAAAAGTACAAAATTAAACAACTCCCAGTGGCCACAACCTTCATAGGTTTCGGACAATTTCAACAAAAAAAAACTTAACATTACAGTTTTTAAGTATGTTCAATGGAGCTGCACTGGACAATTACACTCAATTAAGGGGTGTCGCCTTTGGTTCTCGCGTTAGTCCCAAAGGCGACACATCCAGAGATTTAATGTAATCGTTTATTAAACAGCATTTTCTCCATATTTAAATTCAATACAATCCTAAATATTTACAATTATACATTCACGTATCACTGTTCTTTGCACAAAACCACAATTCGCTCATCAACCTGTAAAAATTTGTTGCTTGATTGAAAGTTTATAGGGAAACTACCAGTTTTCAACCAGTAGGAGTGATCGCAATTGAGGAACTCACTCTTTGGAGGGTTCAGAAGCCAATATGTATTTTCCCAAAAATGACTTAGAATAGAACCTCATTGTAAAAGCTTCATATAATATAAAACATTGTCGAATAATCACTTGTTTTGTCTACCGAAATCTTTTCCAATGAGTAGTGATTTCAGTCGTTTTTGGGAAACTGTCGATTTGCTCAGAATGGCTTCTGAACCCTCCACATATTGAAGCGATTGGCGGAACGGACGCCCTGTAAACCTTCGCAAAACTGCTTAATTTAATCGAATCCAAAACGTTACATCAGAGTTATCAAAAAGAAATGGTAAAATAAATTAGTTTAAGGCGAGTTCGTGTTGAGTCACAGAGCCCCATCATGCCAAGTACTTGTACTCGTCCTTCTGGCCCTCCGTTCGCTCCAGATATTCCTTCTCGATGAGTATGTCTATACATTTCTGGACAATTACATTGGTTTAAATCGGCCGTTTTGGATTTCGCCATTGAGTTAACTCACCTTAATAGTCTGCACGCGTGGTTTAAACCGCGATGACAATTGATTGAGTACTTCGGCTACTAGTTGCTGGTGTTGGTGGATCTGAAAACACCCCGAAACAATCAGCAAACCGCAAGTAATTTGCCACTAAGGACGCACCTTTCGCATTTTCATAATCCTGACAATCGCTGCCTGGATCAAAAGCTTCCGGTCCTCCTCTATGTGCTTGTGGGTGGTCTCCTGCTCCAGTTTCAGCTCGGTTTTCATCGGTATATTGATGTTCACTCGCAGTTTTTTACTGGAAGAAACACATTGTTAAACATGGGGGGCCCACTGGGCTGTTTGGTGTTTCGAGGCCTACTTTTTATATCCCTGATTTAGAGACACGTTCGAGTTTCCTGATATATCATTATCTTCCTCATCGCACACCAACAGTTTGGCTTTGAGTAGGATTTGGATCACCTGCAATTAATGATTCGTCATTCGTATTGTTTGATGCAGATGTAGAAGTTTTATTTTCTCTATAAAAAACAATAAATTGGGGAAAATCAATCACTTTGTTCAGTTTCGTTATTAATCAGCCTCAATTGTGCAGGTCTGGGCGTTAACTGTTTCCGTTACAGTGTTCGAATCTGTAGAGAAGTCTGCTCTATAAGTGGACAACGTTTCGAATTTCAGTCATCATCAGGGATTTTTCAGGAATTTTTCAAAGTTGCAAGTTTTTTGGGCGATATTTAAGCAAGTCATAGTTTGACATTGATTTGCTCAGGAACTTGCAAATTTAGCAAGCCACTTTTCTTTTGAATCTGTAGAGAGAAGTCTGATTTATAAGTGGAAAACGTTTCGAGTTTCAGTCATCATCAGGGATTTTCCAGGAATTTTTCAAAGTTGCAAGTGTTTTTTGGGCGGATATTTAAGCAAGTCAAAGTTTGACATTTATTTGCTCAGGAACTTGTAAAGTTAGCAAGTCACTTTTCTTTCGAATCTGTAGGGAGAAGTCTGCTCTATAAGTGGAAAACGTTTCGAGTTACAGTCGTCATCAGGGATTTTCCAGGAATTTTTCAAAGTTGCAAGTGTTTTTTGGGCGGTGATTTAACCAAGCCAAAGTTTGACATTTATTTGCTCAGGAACTTGCAAAGTTAGCAAGTCACTTTTCTTTCGAATCTGTAGGGAGAAGTCTGCTCTATAAGTGGAAAACGTTTCGAGTTTCAGTCACCATCAGGGATTTTTCAGGAATTTTTCAAAGTTGCAAGTGCTTTTTGGGCGGATATTTAAGCAAGTCAAAGTTTGACATTTATTTGCTCAGGAACTTGTAAAGTTAACAAGTCACTTTTCTTTCGATTCTGTAGGGAGAAGTCTGCTCTATAAGTGGAAAACGTTTCGAGTTTCAGTCATCATTAGGGATTTTCAGGAATTTTTCGAAGTTGCAAGTGTTTCTTGGGCGGTGATTTAAGCAAGCCAAAGTTTGACATTTATTTGCTCAGGAACTTGCAAAGTTAGCAAGTCACTT
This sequence comes from Dendroctonus valens, assembly GCA_024550625.1. Classification (NCBI taxonomy): domain Eukaryota; kingdom Metazoa; phylum Arthropoda; class Insecta; order Coleoptera; family Curculionidae; genus Dendroctonus; species Dendroctonus valens. The sequence continues at coordinate 414,129 of JAJTJO010000360.1, forward strand.
TTCTTTCGAATCTGTAGGAAGAAGTCTGCTCTATAAGTGGAAAACGTTTCGAGTTTCAGTCACCATCAGGGATTTTTCAGGAATTTTTCAAAGTTGCAAGTGCTTTTTGGGCGGATATTTAAGCAAGTCATAGTTTGACATTTATTTGCTCAGGAACTTGCAAAGTTAACAAGTCACTTTTCCATCGAATCTGTAGGGAAAAGTCTGCTCTATAAGTGGAAAACGTTTCGAGTTTCAGTCTTCATCAGGGATTTTTCAGGAATTTTTCAAAGTTGCAAGTGTTTTTTGGGCGGTGATTTAAGCAAGCCATAGTTTGACATTTATTTGCTCAGGAACTTGCAAAGTTAGCAAGTCACTTTTCTTTCGAATCTGTAGGAGAAGTCTGCTCTATAAGTGGAAAACGTTTCGAGTTTCAGTCAGCCATCAGGGATTTTTCAGGAATTTTTCAAAGTTGCAAGTGCTTTTTGGGCGGATATTTAAGCAAGTCAAAGTTTGACATTTATTTGCTCAGGAACTTGTAAAGTTAACAAGTCACTTTTCTTTCGAATCTGTAGGGAAGAAGTCTGCTCTATAAGTGGAAAACGTTTCGAGTTTCAGTCATCATCAGGGATTTTTCAGGAATTTTTCAAAGTTGCAAGTGCTTTTTGGGCGGATATTTAAGCAAGTCATAGTTTGACATTTATTTGCTCAGGAACTTGTAAAGTTAGCAAGTCACTTTTCTTTCGAATCTGTAGGGAGAAGTCTGCTCTATAAGTGGAAAACGTTTCGAGTTTCAGTCATCATCAGGGATTTTTCAGGAATTTTTCAAAGTTGCAAGTGCTTTTTGGGCGGATATTTAAGCAAGTCATAGTTTGACATTTATTTGCTCAGGAACTTGCAAAGTTAGCAAGTCACTTTTCTTTCGAATCTGTAGGGAGAAGTCTGCTCTATAAGTGGAAAACGTTTCGAGTTTCAGTCACTATCAGGGATTTTTCAGGAATTTTTCAAAGTTGGAAGTGTTTTTTGGGCGGATATTTAAGCAAGTCATAGTTTGACATTTATTTGCTCAAGAACCTGCAAAGTTAGCGAGTCACTTTTCCAAGAAACCAAACCAATAATTTTAATAGCTTGGGACAGAATATAGTACGAATGAGCCCGGCATGCTACAAGAGGACGGTCAAAAGTTCACTCACTTGTACAAGAAAATCTTGCTTAATCTGTGTATTTTCCTCTAATTGGGCCACAGTCCACGAATCGGCCACGTTGAACTGCAAAAGCACAGCCATTTGAAAAGTGCTCGCTTGTAACGTATACCTGAAAAGCCATCAATAAACACTAAACCCTGTTTCATGCAAACTGATCATAACATTACCTATTTTTGAAGCAGTTTGTGTTAAGTTCGCCCTTGGACATGTTGTAGAGCCAGTTCAATTTCCGACCAGAATGCTGACTGGCGTAGAAATTGGTAAATCTGCTAACGCTGCGCTCCAACTGCAACCGAAAAAAAACTTGAGTGGTTCCTTCATCTGCTCCAGTCACCAGGAGACACACCTCAGAGGGCAAACCAAAAGTGAAGCTCTGTTGGAACGGCCACGACCCGGACGATAACACTTGAATACTAAAATCTATACCTGCAAATTTGAAAAGTTCAATATCAGACCAAGCCACACAGGGACAACGAGAGGCTCACCTAGAGACTCATTCCACCCTGCCATATGATTCCTAAACTGCTCGTTAAGGTCCTTGGAAACGCCGATGTCTTGAAACATGCGTTGCAGCTTTGAGGTGTACTCGAAGCCGCAAGCCTGCTTTAGTTTTGAGATCATTGATGCCTCAGCGTCGTCGCTGGCAGACATATGCTGAACTAATCGCTTCGCTAACATCTACAGAACGCAATAGTGGGTGATTGATCAATGGTAACGGGGGCCATTAGCGAAATACACACCTTACTGTAGAACTTTTGAAACACATCTTTGTCCTCGATATACTTGAACACCACCATCTGAAAAGAAATCGATTAGGTTAGATGAGAGTTCGTTTAATTCCAGCTGTTGAGATGCTGGAAATGCTCAGTTACCACTTGATTGAGCGTGTCTTCCAGTTCCGCTTCCTCGGCGTTCTTGTTGCTCTTCTTCAGCAGCAAGTCGCAATATTTGGCAAGCAATTCGGGAGATCTGCTAGACGAGTTGGCCGACCTCGTAACGGCATTAGTGTTGATAAACTTGCCGCAAGCCTTGTCCAAAGCGGCCACAAAACCGCTATCGTTTCCAAACGCAATCAACACGAGCGCGTTGTATTTTCTATGCACGTCCAATATTGTATTAACGTAAATTTTAGGATCCTGCAAATCAAACGGTCAGATTTGCCGATGGAGTGTTTCGGAACGGGCAAACTTACATTGTGAGCAGCCTCGCCGCATTTTTCAATAGCCGTCAAGCCTTGGTAGGCGATATGTTGCTCCAAAAGGCCGCGCAGTTCACCTGAAAAAAGCCAACGAGCGGTTTAACGGTAGCGAAAGGAGAGTGGAGCGTCTCTACCTAGTCCATCGGGAATACGAGCAACCAGGCTATACATCCTGCCAAGATCGTCGTCCTTGTCCGTATCAAGCAGCTGCTTGAACTCAGAATGCAACAGCTCCAAATGTTTTTGAATCAATACTCGCTCGCACGTCTTTGCCAGGCGTTCAGAGGTAGTCTCGTGCAAATACATCTGGACCCTTCGTTGCTCTTCCACTAGGCGCTGTTCAGCCTGGGAATATCAACAATTAGCGCCACAGCTACCTCATGTTCTGAACAGTGCTCACCCGTTTCATGTACTCAGTCACGGGATTTTCGGCCAAAAAAACGCTGCTTTCCCTCGTATAAAACCGCTCAGTGTCTTCGAGAAACACATTTTCGAAACTATCTTTGTAGACGGTCAGGTTCGGCCCCTTCGTGCCTGGCTCTTCCTCATTCAGGCCCAACTCCACGTAACAATTGATGACGCCCGACACCAGGCGAGTATTTATCGTCTCTCCGTTGCGCTCTTTTTCAATCAGCTTGAGCACAGCATTTGTTACCTGAAACAATCACATGGTCACAACAACATCCATATAAGTAAAACTGGTGCGGGAAACAACGTTTCGCAAGCACGAGTGCCTTGCATCGTCAGAGGTGGGTGTAAGATGAGATGAGATGAACACAATCTTTACTGCCACGTTTGCGTCGTCGAATATTACAAACCCCGACGGATTATCTATCGGTTCGTGATGATAGTGTGTACAGAAAGCCCACACATACACACGGCTATTTAAACAGAAAACATCGACTTGGAGAGCTCGAAGAATTTGCACATCGTCCGTCAGTCTTTCAATTACTGGCGCCTAGAGAGCAGTCGTACACTCTACCACTTAAATCGCAAATCACAATCTTCTGCCCCCGAAGCCAGCTGGACTATTCCCTACAGTTGCTTACCCCTTTATTGAGCTGCCTGAAGAGATTGTCTCGCCAAGTCACTAAAGCCAACTGATAGATTTCGTAGACGAACTTTCGTCCCTCTTCACACTCTCTTTTCACCCAATGCCTGTTCAAATAAGCGCACACCCCATCCAGCACCTTGCTACAAAACTGGTAGTCCTCCCATTGCACTGTGTAAAACTTGAGGACATCCTCATCCATTCTGTGCATTGCGTCCTAAAATTGCATTGAAAAACATCCAAATCCACTAGCCAGAAGCCCAGGACGACTCACCTCTAACAATCTAATAAGATAGGACTTCAAAAAGTCCTTCAACCTCTTGTAGAGCTCCATGCCCACTAACTGAGCGCCGCCCCCAACTTGGTTTCGCCTGTTCTTGGTGGTGGAGTTCGATGCGCCCCTTCCATTGTTCTGCTGATGCACCGAAGTGCAGTAGTTGTACACGTGCGTATAAAGCTCCATATACCTGCAACAAGAGCGGCGCTGCACTGGCTGTTGGGCCAATGGGGTGCTGATGCCACCCACCTTTTCTTGGACATATTTTCCCGGTTGTAAACCTGTCTGATGCCGCAGTTCAAGTCGCCCCATATCTGATCCAGGTCAATCACTGTTTTCAGGCCGCCAGTGTTGTGCATCGAATTGATGGTGTTTTTATTTGACATCGCCTCTCTATCTATGTCCCAGCAAAATATGGTAAATCTAAGACAGACGTGAACTAATGAACATTCAGAAGCCCAATTAATGAGGTTGAATGGGGAAACTGAACAGAAAAGTTGATGGCAAGGGAGGAAATCGCACAAGGTCCAAATGTGCAAGTCACCAGGATTTTGCCAAAACTGTGTTCCAAGCCGGACTGGAATGAGCATAAGTCAGCCAAGTGCCCGAAATGCGATAAATCCAGCGCAATTTCCCGATTTTTAATTTACTGTTTTGATGGATATAATAATTCACCTTTTGTTTGCTACCAGCCATCAAACTTTCTTTTTTTTCAAATAGCTCGCAAGCGCCACTTACCAGTCTTCTTATAACATAACAAAATAATCGGCACTATGTACAATAAATAATGAATGCGAAAACTCCAAATTTACAAAATTATTAGGAAAATTTAAACGATTTTATTTGTTTCCCTATTTTCAGATTTCACGAAAAGTTGACAGCTCAGTCGTACTGACACATCCAGCTGAAGTTTGCTTCAAATTGGGGATTTTCAATTTCCCACTAACCCTGTTAGATTTATTAATTATATAACATCAGTTATCAGACAAAACTCTGGTCCCGATCAGTGTTGATAGTTAGAAATATTCGGAACTTTAGAATCGCTTAACTCAGCACTGAGAATCCAGATTAATTAGGAAACATTTGTGGTTAGAACCATAATAGGCTTCTTTCACTTCTTTGCTGAAAGTTATCAGGCAACCAGCATAACGACGTATACTGATTCCTGTCTGGCATTACAATGCACTGTTGCCGAATTTACCATTTAGTTTTTTGCAAAGTTTTTCGGTTTTTTAAAACAGTTTAAAAGTTTCCGAACTTACATTAGCAGGTGCGAAGCAAAAACTCCATTGTCAAAGTTCCGATTTCGTTTTTTCCAAATTTCTCAAATATATCTCGTTCCTTGTAAAAATATATTTTTTGCAATTTTTCTGTAAAGAAATGAAAATCTCATAAAACTTCCAATTTACAAACAAATTTTATGAACTTCACTGTAAACCTTGAGAAAGTTATTAAAAAAACTAAAAAAACTGTACAGAAGGCTGCTCAAAAAATCAGCAAAACAGAAACCCAAATAAAAAAAAATTATACAATCAGCTCGGCAACCCTGCCCCAACGTCACTGTCAATACGACACTTCAAGTCAAATAGCCGCCAATTTCCAATAGTAAACAAACCAACGCTCATGCAGACCTAATTTTCGAACTTCCACACTGATCTCTTGACTTAAAGTGGGGTCGAAATGGGAATTTTAAATCTAACTAAATTCCTAGCCGACGTGGCGCCGCAATGTATCAAAGAAACCGACATTAAATCATACTTCGGTAAGTGCGCAACCCAACACTTAAAGCACCCCTTTTGTACCCATGCTTTCTCATAGGTCGCAAGGTGGCCATCGATGCCTCCATGTCCCTCTACCAGTTTCTGATCGCCGTTAGATCAGAAGGAGCTCAACTGACCACAGCCGATGGAGAGCCCACCTCGCATTTGGTGGGCACATTGTACAGAACCATCCGATTGTTGGAGCATGGCATCAAGCCTGTGTATGTTTTCGATGGGAAGCCGCCCGAAATGAAAGGGGGCGAGCTGAACAAGCGCATGGAAAAACGGGCGGAGGCCCAAAAGGTGAACATTTACCTTTGCTGGGGAAAGTGCAATGTTTAACCAATTGGTAGGCCTTAGATAAAGCCATGGAGGCCGGAGACCAGGCTGAAGTGGACAAATTCAACCGGCGACTAGTGAAAGTTACTCGGCACCATGCTGACGAGGCCAAGGAGCTGCTGAGGCTGATGGGAGTGCCCTACATTGAAGCCCCGTGCGAAGCTGAGGCACAATGCGCTGCAATGGTAACTTGAATAAGCCATTTTTCGCTAAATGGCAGGTAAGAACATACTCTGTCCAGGTGAAAGCAGGAAAAATCTACGCCACAGCCACTGAAGACATGGACGCTTTGACTTTCGGTTCCGACATCGTGCTGCGCCACTTAACATTCAGTGAGGCCCGCAAGATGCCCATTCAGGAAATTCACCTGAAAATCGTTCTGCAAGAGCTGAATCTCACCCAGAGCGAGGTAAAATCAAGTACCACGCACAAATAAAGGTTTTTTCTCGAACCTTTCGAACAGTTCATAGACTTCTGCATCCTGATGGGCTGCGACTACACGGACTCCATCCGGGGGATCGGGCCGAAAAAGTCAATCGAACTGATCAAGAACCATCGCAGCATTGAAAAAATCCTGGAAAACATCGACAAATCCAAATATCCACCACCGGAGGACTGGAACTACGAGGGCGCCAGAGGGTTGTTTGTCAAACCCGAAGTGACCGACCCTGATACCATTGAGGTTGGTGGACATTTCTGATAAAAAACGTGTTGAATTATTCGCACAGTAGTTGTAGTAAGAACAAGAGTGGAATAACCGCTTTTTGAATTGCAGCTCAAATGGGGCGAGCCGGATGAAGAAGGCATGGTGAAGTTTCTATGCGGCCATCGGCAGTTCAGTGAAGAGCGCGTTCGAAATGGGATCAAGAAACTGCAAAAAGCCCGCGGTACCAGCACGCAGGCACGGCTGGATGGCTTCTTTACAGTGCTTGGCACCACTCCGGCCAAGAGGAAAGCTGACGACAAGAAGAAGAACACACCGAACAAAAGAGGGAAGTTGGGGGGCGCTGGCAAGGGACGGGGCCGGCCTAAATAGACTCGCTTTCACATATCTCAGATACTACTTTGTTTACTTTACTTTTTTGTTTTATCATTTATAAATATATGCAAATTTCCTAACAGTTTGTTTTTTGCTATAGCCTTAGGCCTTAAAAATCCCTCCTCACAATCCTTTATAGTTTGTTGCTTTGAGGAGGTTTCCCAGTTATCTGCGGGCATTCGCCATTACGTCAAGTTTATTGCAGAGTTTATTTTGCTCCCGGACATTATCACCGGGTTGCCTGATTTATCCCGGGCGCGTCGGGACGGCGTCGTTCAGGCGCTGGGAGGATCCCACAGCTGATCTGGTGCGGACGCCAGGTCAGAGCGACGCCGGCAGTTCTGGTGACGCCGCTAAACACGACGCCCCGTTTTCCACTCTGGACAGCGCCCGTTCGTAATAAAGGCGCGATCGGCGACAAAACTTTTCCCGTCTTGTTCCAGTGCCGATTTAATTTGTGGTTCTTATGTAAGTAGATATACTGAGTGTTTGGGGAACAAGAGTGCAAGCAGACAGCGGCCAGTGGCTTCTACAGGGTGAGCCGTTTTGAGGAAGCTTTTCTTGCGTCGCTAACTAGGGCGGTTCGCTCGGTATGAAACAAATGGGTGTTGATTGGTTGTTTTGTGCCCGCTCTACCACCTGCGTGCACACATTTTACCGCAAAACCTAGGATTATGGATCCAGCAGCGTCCTTTAGAAGCCCCTTAGAAGTTATTTTCATGGTATTCCTCTTCGAGAAAAAAACTGTGCTTAATGAGCCCAGTAATTGAAATGTATTTATGATTAAGAAAAGAGGGATTTCAATAGATTCCTGTTGTGCACGCCAGTTAATTGATAAATGCTGGTAGATGTAACGTAAACGAACATTTCGCTTCGATGCTGTTATTTATAGCCGCATGTTCAGACCCACCTAAACTTGAGACCTCTGAGATGCGATCGTTGGAATTTCACGGTTTAAAAACGATTTGGCAATGAAAACGTCCACGCAAACCTGACACTGAAAAATTCTGGCCGATTTTTCTCAATGAACGGCTCTGACGAGGCACTTTTCCGGCCTATGAACGTTCAACACCCTGTATCGCGTAGACCTGCCAGGCAGCCAATAACTCAATTCGCTAGATCCGTTTAAATAGGATTGTTTTTGTTGTTCAGTTACATCATAAGACATAATGAGAGGACAACGCGAAGCCCTGGCACGCTAGCTTAGAAAGCGACGGTTCAACTTTACGCAAAAGGTTACAGAATGTTCGGTTTTTGCCCGATAATTGCGTGAAAACTGAGCGCCCTTCGGCTTTAGCCCTCTACATAATTAATAAGCTAATAATTAGCAAGGGCACAAACATATTTGCCGCTCATAAAGTGGCACTTTCACGACCCAAAACTAATGAGGAGCCATTTTTATCTCCAATTTTTACGAGCAAAAGGCGCCAATCGATGGAGCCATAAACATCGAGGACCTAATTTTGCCATAGTGGCGCATAATACACCAACAATTAAAAGTATGCAACCTAATTTCGAATCACCCTGTACAGACAGCCAACTTTCCATCACGCGTTGTGACTGCAGCCTTGGCCTGAAGGGCCCCCTTTCCATGCGCCCCAAATTGCACCGAGTGTAAAGAAAATGTCCAGCGATCCGGACACGGCCAAACTGAAGAGCCACTCGTCGTCCGGCACGGTGAAGAAGAAGCCGCGCTCGAGATCAACACCTCGAACCAACGATGTGGACAAACCGCGGAAGAAACGGCACGCCAGCGCCACTCACTCGTTCGCGTCCATTCCAAATGCCATCAAACTGTCCATGCTCAACAGCGGCCTTTTGCCGACCAGTCGGTTCAATGGTACGTACTGCCTGCTTTGCTCGCACACCCTGTATATATAGTGGTTTGATCAGTGGCGTGACGTGATAATCACGTGAAAAAGCCGTCAATTTTGTCACGTCATATACATAGTCACAAATACAAATGTCAATGTCATTGTGTGCCTGAGACTGGGAAACGATGAATTGAATTTTTGGAACTTTCCGTTTAAACATCCAGACAGTCTGTAGAGTGAATTTGGTTTTTTTGAATATGGAAATCTTCATTTTTTCAGATGAAAACAATGGCACAGTAGTGGACAGCATCAGTGACCGGCCCATCGACATTACGCTGTTCATGAAACTATGCGAGCAGCGCAAAAAGTTCCCCGTCCTTTACAAGCTGGAATTTGAGGTAAAACCGACCAACTTTTCATTGCTTGTCAGAATCGCTTCTGGTCACTTGCAACTAATAAGTTTTGAAGAGCACAATTGCAAAACTAACCACAAACACAATAGAATCACCCTGTATATGCCTGGTCGTGCACAATTTGTTTCCATTTCACTTCCAGATAGCGGAGAAAACGGAGCCGCACTCATGCCGGCATGGGACAAAGAAAAGCAACCTGGAAAAGAACCAAAACCAAAAATGCATTCCTTGTAAGTGCGCGGGGTGCGCCACTGGTCTTACTCACTCAACAGTGTTTTGCTCAATTGTTTCAGATGATTATAACAGGGTAGTATTAGACACAATAGAGGGTGAACATGACAGCGACTATGTCAACGCCTCCTATGTGGATGTAAGTATAGAGTGGGCGGGGCCAATGTCACCAATGTCATGGAGGTGCGTGTGCATTTTCCAGAGCCTACTGAAACCGAACGCCTACATTGTGACGCAGGGTCCCACTGAGGAAACGGTCACCGATTTCTGGCGAATGGTGTGGCAGGAAAAGGCCAGCTGCATTGTCATGTTGACCAAAACCTTCGATTTCATCAAAGTGAGTCCAACCAAACCCAAAAAAAAAACTAAATTTTTTGGCTTTTTCCTAAGGTTATGTGCGTCCAGTATTGGCCGGCCTCCAACGAGCTGGTGGAGACCTATGGAGGCATCCACATCAAGGTGATCCAGGAAGAGGAACTGGCCAACTTTCGCATTCGCACGTTCCGACTGTACAAAATGGACAAGGAAGTAGGCTTGGGCCGATGCGACACTCAACTATAGTTAGCCACTTTTTTTCTTTTACCGCAGACAGTGGCGGAGGAGCGGTTTATTCTCCAGTTCCATTTCACTGAGTGGCACTGTCATTCGTGCCCCTTCGGAAATGCGCTTCTGGAGTTCCGACGGCGGGTGCGCGCTGTGGTTGGTCATCGCATCAAGTCCAAGGAGGCGGGGCCAATGGTGGTGCATTGCAAGTGGGTATATACGGGGTGACTTGAAATGCTTAACTCCTCTTGGAGAGACTCTTTTGCTTCTAACTTTCTACAGGTTAGGAGTTCACCGCAAAACCTTTTTAGTAAAAGACACATAGATGCTCTCTCTAAAAGTTTCTTCTTTAAAGCTGCTTATGTATATTCCACCGTTTTCCCCGGAATAAATTCTGTAAACACTTTGTTATTTAATAGCTCTGAATGTCCTTTAGTGATGGAGGCGGACGTTCCGGAGTGTATCTTTCGGTGGACGCCAACATGGAACTGGGCGAAGAAGAGGACAAATTCGACGTGTTTGGCTACTTGAAGAAGCTGAGACAGTCCAGAATGGCCATGGTGGAGAACGTGGTAGGTTTCCTACAAAAGTGACCTACATCCCAGCTTTTCAACCATCTCCCCCATTGGTTCCAGGATCAGTACAAGTTCATCTACGACACCCTGGAAGAGTATGTAACTTGCGGGAACTCTTGGTTTAGTGTGAGCGAGCTGTCGCAGCGCCTGAAGCAGAAGTCGCAGAAAAATGCCACCACTAAACTGAACGAATACCAACGCGAATACATGCTGATCTGCAAACAGACGCCCCGATTCACCATTGGCGATTGTGCTGGAGGGCATCGGGGCGACAACAGGAAGAAGAACCGGGACGTTTTGATTGTGCCCCGTAAGTGTTTTTCTTTGTGTGTTAGTAATTGCAGTCAGAAATTACACGCCCATCTGGCTTGGATAGTGGCAGATAAATCCTCAATGTCTTCGATGGGCTGGGAAAGATTGATGATTTACCCTCACCTGGATGATCTTTGGATTCGCGATTGATGGTCTTTTAATTCCGGGATCACGTCGTGTCCTGTCGCCTCATTAATCTGGGAAATCGATGGGCTGTCTGTGTTGGGTTTAGCGGGAAATCGCGCGCACTTCTCTAATTAACTTCCGCATGAGATGAGAGGAAAACCATCGCTTTTCTTGAAGATCAACTTGCTTGATCAACAACAAAACCGTTTGGTTGGGCGTCAAATTCTCTTCTCAACTTCCAGAGTTGGATACAGCGCCCGCTTATGTGGCCCTGTAGAGACACCCTGTATGTTGGCCCTTTTTGACCTCTATTCCAGTTTCTCGTTCTTGCTGACCGAATTCGCGAATCGCTTCGGCCTCTATTCCCGGTTTAAATAATGCGTTTCCCAAAGAAAGCGGATCGATACTGGATGCTCTCTGGAGGATCGAGTTTCAGCGCGAAAGCTTTTACGAGACCATGGAAAATTGCAGGCGAGCCTTAATGGCCCTCGTAATTAAGCCCTGGAGCGATAATCCGCCTTTTAGGACTTAATCGAGCCACTAATCTAGTGATAATTGGACTTTAGAAGCTGTTTTTTTTTTCGTCTTTTGCAGCCGACAACTTTAGACCGTACTTGACGTCGTTCCAGGGCAACAATTTTACCGACTACATCAACGCTGTCTTTGTGGATGTAAGTGTGATTCAACCATTCGATCTTCCAAAAGATCCTAAATTTGAGAGATAAAAACTAGCTAGAAACGAACGTTTTATTAATTCAGGGGTACACAAAGCCGCGCGAGTACATCGTAACCGAATGGCCATTGAAGTCCACTCTTGGAGAATTCTGGTCCTTGGTCTACGACTACGAGTGTTCTGCTGTCGTGGTTTTATGCGTACCTCCCCACAATTCGGTAAGATCTCGACTAACACAACCAGGCTGGTTTCAACCTCAACTGGTCACGCTTTACAGCAACAGTTTCCTTCCTTCTGGCCGGAGGGCCGCGCTCCCAAAAAATACGGCCCCGTGTTCACCATTGATCACATCTCGCACAATCACTACTCCAAGATCAAAACCTGGGTGTTCAGGATCAACAAGAAGGTGAGAACCGTCTGGAGGCACCATTGGAGTGTTGAGGAAATCGGTTGCTTCTTCCAGGTGATTTCGCTCACTGAACTGATGGCTGGAGTGAAGGCGCCCCCTAAGAACGTGCAGCTGTTCCAGCTGATGTGCTGGCCAATGGGGCACAAGGTGCCCACTTCCACAAACTCCCTGGTAGAGCTGATGAATATGGTGGAGAAATGGAGGCAGCGCACTGAGTATGGACCCGTTTGCATCGTCTCCCCGTAAGTGCTTGGAACACACAAATTTTGTCTACTTTTGAAGAAGTTCAATGGCCATTTGCCAAACTATTAGTAAAAGTAAGTAAGTAAACTTCTTTTGCAAACACAATTGTGTCGTCTGCATATGGCAGGCTGTTGAGTATGACACAATTGATAGGAATGCCCAATTTTGAACCGTGTCCTACAAATAGGTGACATTGGGGAAATGCAGTTAAAGAGCTGACTTATATATAAAAAGGAGTTACAAAAATAACTGAAAGACCAGAAAACAATTAAGATAAAGAGTAAAATAGCCAAGATCCAAGAGGAGGAAATGAGAGTTGACACGAGATAATCACGTGAAAAAGACGTCAAAGTACAACCAGTTCGGCCACGTCAAACTGTCACCGTGAAATGACGTACACGTACGCGGACGTGACAAAACATTGAAAACGTCACTTATTTAGACAAAGATTAATATAAATCTTCGTGAAAATTATGATGTATTTTCCAGAGATGGAAGGAGTAGATGCGGTATTTATTGTTCGGCAAATGCCTGCATAGAGCAGGTGATCCAGCATGGAGAAGTGGACATTTTCCAGGCGGTGCGAACAGTTCGCAGACACCGACCCCAATTGATCGAGAACATTGTGAGTCCTTTGCGCGCATTCACTAACTAGACATTCAACTTGAGCTTGATTTCCTAGACCGAGTACAAGTACTGTTACGACGTTGTTCTGCATTACGTCCTGCACTATCTCCAGAAGGACCTGGAGGAGATCAAGGGAACGAAGAAATAACGGTACTTCGCGTCCATTGTCTTGTAGCGCTTCTACGGGCTAGTTGAATGCCCGATTTCTTATGAGCCTGGGCCTTAATATTAAATATGGAACTGAATCCATCGCAACAATATGTCCAGTCCACTTCGAGGCCAAACCGATCTGTGAATTTCTAGCTGTTAACGAGAGAACAAATCACCTATTTTGTGCTAACAATAACCGAGACTACAAAACGTATATTTTTGTTAATCCGTTGCTCTTTTTATGTATATTTCTGTAAAAGTTATCGAATAAAATTGTTTCGAAAAATCAGTTGCTCTTTTTGCCGAAAATGACGACAAAAGTGTGACTGAAATTTTAAAATCTCTAAAAAATTCTGATGGTTTAGCTTCTGGACATGAACTAATCTCAGGCACACCCTGGATCGGTTTAGCACCACTTCTTTGTTTGGTTCATTTCACCTCTGGCTTCCTCCATTCAGGCGAATGCAATAATTTGGCTAGAAGTAGAGGAGTCGGTAAACCGGTACCCTACTTAACCCATCTCTTCTGCCTCCTCTATTTTTTGGTGTACGGGGGGCAGTCAAATAAAGTCATGTACGCGACCAGATCAAGCTATGCGGATCCCGTTAGCCTAGAATGTATACGGCCGAATACGCGACAATTGGACATCAGTTTCTTCATAGACCTTCCGGACAGAGCGCGATTCAGTTTTAGTGTTGTTTCAGCGGCAGTCGTGATTTTGTATTCATTATCGTTCAGTGCGCGATTTCAAACATGCCTGTGAAATGGATATCTTTAGCGGTAAGTTACCAGGACTAGACGGTAAGCCACGCTTATCATCTTGTCCGAATTGAAATTGGTGTAATAACGGATCATCTCTCTAAAGACTTAAAAGGCTTTCGATGTTTCCTTGCCAATCTGGGTCGACAAAATAGTCGCACTTCCTGCTTCCGTTTTCCTTCTGCGAGCTTCGAATCAGACGGTGTCAAGTCACAGATTAGGCCAATATGACTTTCCTGAATTCGTGGCCGTTAGGTAATCAAGCGGACACGGTCTAGTTAACGAAAATACACAAAAACGCCATCCTTGTATCAACTGGAACAAGCAGTGATTGCGCGGCGTTTAAATCCAATTTCCGTAAATATTGTATAACTTCTGGTTGCGAAAGTGGCTATGCTAATTTCAGTTCAAATTGTTCGCTTTTTTGCAGCTACTCAAAGTGGGGTTTTCTGTCGAAGCCCATGAGCTTCGCTGCCCATGCGGAGGAAGCAAAAGAACTGTTACAAAAATTAATTATCGATTTTATTCGCGCATTTACCGTTACCGATATGTGGGATATTAGCAAGCTTTAATATAAACAGTTCCAAATAACTTGAATTTACATATTTCTGTTGTCGCCTTCAGTCGTTTAGGGGAACAACATCAGCAAGTGCAGCCTTTTTTGAAGCGAAATATTGGACATTTTGGCACTCAGCACTTTGCGTTTTAATACACGTTCTTAAAAAACGTCTTTCTGCCTCAAATTTAACATTTACTATGCAAAATACACAATATATTTACTATATAAAATTAAATGTAAATACTTGTCTATCCCACCGACGCGGTTTAAAAAATTTCGCGCATTTGCCAAATCTAACTTTATTTTAAGGTTGGTTTGGTTTTTGGAAAAACATGTTCATTGGAAGTGCACCCTTAAATATCGGTCAATACCGTGAATTGCTTTAGGGCAAATTAGCCCAATAAACTCACCCTTAAATCTCGCTGAGCGTCAATCTCCCAGTGCAGACCCATGAGCGTCCAGTAACTCACACTCAACTTCAAACACTAAACTAAACACAGTTTCGATAGAATTTGACGCAAAACGTCTATTTAGCTAATTTAATGGAATATAAAAAGAACAAAATAACATTTAAAGTGTAAATTATAAAAAAATACATGACAATTGCAAGAGTAAACGTCAGGGGTCATTGAAACGTACTGTCACTGAACCGTCAACTTTGTAATGTTTGCCAACCTCATGGCGCTAAAAATTGTTACAAGTAATGGAAAATAATCAAATGCAGGCAATGTTGGGGAGTTATATGGCGTTTTATCATTGGCTACTGAAGCCACCCTGTGGCCAAAATGGGTTAAAAAGTAGCATTAACCCGAAAACTTAATATATTATTAAATTTTTTCACAGACCTGAGGTTGGCAAAAAACATGTCAATCGCCACGGCAACGACAAGAACAACAAACCTATGACAGTTTTCCCAAGGGAAAAAGGGTAAATTTTCCGTATCAATACTACAATATCAGTGTTAAGTGTCTTTTAAAATGCATTCGAAACACGCATTTCAGTTTTTTATACCTTTGTTATATGAAACCTATTTGTCCATCAGATTTTGGCAAGAAAATATTGCATTAGTGGGACATCAATACGCCTAAAATCAATGCCGCCAACACATAAAATAGAAATCCCCTAGTTTCAGTTTTGATCTGACAGTCGTTGCTAGGCAACAAGTCAACAAACGCGTGGTACAAACACAGGTTTCTGGAAATAGCGAAAAGTTTTCCCAGTGGTAAGTTTGGGAAACTCTTAGCTATGAAACTGGCGGGCCAAAATGCGCCCACAAGTGGCCGATTGGTTAACAGAATTAGCATAAAGCACTGGCATCGACCTCTAAGCCATGGCCAAGGTCGACGGATCTGGGTCAGCGATGGAAATCCGAGCGGATGAGTCGATTTTCAGGTGCGTGCGTGCACTTGTGGGTCAAAACAATAATTCGAAGGCCCGCTGAGCCCGCATTCCAATGCTTTTCACTACTTGGGGTCTGCTTTCAGCTGCTCTGCGCCTGGCTGAGAGGCGCCCAGGGGGCGGACGAGCCCCCGGAGGGGTACTACGCCTTTGTGGAGTCGCCCAATGCGGAGCCGCCCCGAGTGCGTCCGCCGCCCTATTCTTTCACGCCTGTGGACTGTCCGGAGGACGCAAGCAGGTCGCCTCAGGGTTCAGTCTTGAATTTGTGCGGCGACCTAAACAAGGGCACCATCCCCAGGAACCCCATGAGGCAGAATGTGCTGGGCTCGCCCTATCCTTTGTAAGCCAATTGGGAGGCTCTTTGATACAAACCGACTGTTTTTTGTGGGTTTTCTAGTGAGCTGATACGCAACATGACGTTGAAGTACCTTAGTCGCACCTTGCCGATACTGAAAGCGGACGAAACGTTGCCCAAAGTCGCCCAGTTGCAGGAGGACGCGGTTGCTCAAAATTCGTAAGTGAGTCTTCAGTGAATATTCGACAATATTGCGGCATTGTGTGCTCCCTTCAGCATCAGCCCTTATGACATAAACGACAGGAGCGACAGAGAGAAACGGGCGGCGGCTGCCGCTCCCAACCAAACGCTCCCGAGCACTACGCAGCCTCCGGAGCGCCAGTCTCGCAAGTTCTGCGACCAGGGCGGCATTTTTTGCACCCTCTACAACGTAATCAACGGCGAATCCACGCAGACGCCTTCGAGTTCGTCTGCGCAGCACCTGCCGGTTGAGCGCCGCGACGAAGGCGTCGCCCAGCGCTACGAAGGCCCTCCGACGCCTTGTCCAGCCAAAGTCGAGTACGCGACGCCTGTTTTCGCCAAAAACTACCAAGGCACGTGGCGCTATGTGGTCCAGATTCCCTATGAGGGCTACTTTACTCAAACCGTCGAAGTGACCAGGTGTTTGCAGTCCAGGTGCCATTATCTAGATGGGGGCTGTTTGGCTTCGCCCCGATGGTCCAGTCTGTTGGTTGCGGAGATTTATTATCCGGATACGGTGCTGAGTGGTAGTGAAGTCACCAATCCGCAACGGAACCCCGTTACTGGGGCGCAGCCTCCTCCAGTGCAGGACTTTCAGGTGAGTTAGATTACTTTCAGTTTCAATCTTTGCCTTTAAAAAAGCTATTTTCATAATATAATAATCACATCACATATATTTCCCGATTGTATAATAATAATAATTGAAATGAATTCCAGAATTATCAGCAATACCTCCAGAAGAGGGCGGGCGTTCAACCTGAAGGAAGCGCAACTGTGCGACCTCATCATTGTGACGGCATTGACGCCCTCGGCTGTTTTCAAGTGCGCCTTTACTACGACTGGTTCCTCATTCCTGGTTCCTGCAAGTGTTGGCGCCCGGACTATTTCAACAAGTACGTGCGCAGGAAATCGCCCAACACCAGCGACTTGTAAATAGACGCGGGGCGGGGCAAGACTGATTTTTGCAATTTTTTACGTAAATTGGGGCATTTTGACTTGGGGAAACCGGATGCGGATGCGGCCTGCGCCTGTATGGGTTCGGTTTCCTGCAAGTTGAACCCGATGGGAACCGTAAGGGTGCACCAAAACAGTCTAAACTGCTCAACAAAATAGACGTTAGACGGACAAATTTCGAATAATTTTGGAAATCGATAAATTCTAATTGCTGAGAGCAATTTGACTTCTGTTTGAAGCGTTATTTAGTGCAAACATTTTTCGGTTAGTGCGTGATTTTGCGAAAAATTTGTGGTTTGGATAAGGTTTTTACAGGGTGGCCAATAAAACCATGTAAAATTGGTGAAAGTTTCACCTGCACTCAGTTGGACAAAAAAAAAAGGTTTCATGCAACCCCGCATTTTAGCTTCAACATGAGCTCAAGATCGTGAAAATCGGCAAAAAGAGCAGAAAAAAAACGCTGCAAGACCAAAAAGTTCAATTTGAGACCACCAAAAATAACAAAAACTGTTTGGTTTATCTTTAAACTTTTGGTGTTGAGATGCAAAAAACCTCATTTTTGTCCAACTAGGATCAACTTTCGCCGAACTTTTGCATTTTTTCATTTGACGTGCTGTACAAAATTTATCTGAGGTGCTTAACTTTTACCAAAACATTGAGCAACAAAAAACAAAAGGGGCTCAATAACGCTTCAAACAGAAACCAAATCGATCTATGCAATTGGAATTTATCCAGTTACAAAGTTAGGGCAAATTTGACTGCGTAACTTTCATGCTGTTGGGCAGTTTAGTTTGGTAGATTTAAGAGGGCCGAAATTGCAATTTGTACGCTAGGGTTAGGAGGACAGATAAATGTTTTTATTTAAAGTCGAGTCTCTTTTGTTGGAAAGCTGACTTTTGTAAAAACATACAGTCTCTAGTCCTCAATTGTCCCTCTCCAGGCACAAAATCATTGCAGTTCATCCTCCAATCCCAATCCTGCCAGTTGGGTCCACATTGCTCACGAGCAGCACCAACGTACACAAAAAAGAACCGGGCGAGCAGAACTGATGATAAAAAATGATCAAATTCATGCATATTCTGCTTTGGGATATTTCTGATTGGTCCGACGATTTTGGTTACGTTACAGACGATTATATAATAACAAGTGGGTTTTTCGGGTTTTTAGGCCGTCGTTCGGTAGAATTTCTTCTTGGCGTTTCGCAAGCAAGTGCGGCTTGCATCTTCAGAAGTGGTTTGCTTGAACGCTTACACTGTTCTGATGATCAAGCGTTCAAGCAAACCACTTCTGAAGATGCAAGCCGCACGTGCTTGCGAAACGTCAAGAAGAAATTCTACCGAACGACGGCCTAAAAACCCGAAAAACCCACTTGTTTCAAGGAATGGCCTCGAAAGTCTTCCTCTTTTGATTATATAATATAACTCGCGACGTGTGACGGATTACGCATGTTTCGGAAGATTTCAACCTGAAATTTTGCACATATTTAGGGGCTTAAAGACGATTGATTGGTCGAAAGCTCCAGAATTTTTAGCAATTTTTTTCGTCCGATTCAAAATGATAATGACTAGAAATATCGCATTTATTGTAAGAACCTTCTTAAAAGGCCATTTAATGATCTAACTTTGGGTGCAAAAAAATTAGAGTTTCGATCAGGGCTTCGCCGCAGCTGAGGAGTCTGAATTTGCACAAGTTGTATCTCCGAAACCGTCCGAATATCGGAATTAGGAGTGATTACGTTTTCGATAGCTCTCTTCGGGATCTATATTTCCTTGATTTTGTTCGGAAAATCCTAGCCGTTAAAGAGATAGAACCAAGTCAAGCTCGAAGTTCAAAGCCTGTTTTGTAGTAACAACTGAAAAAACTGACTTCTCAGAAAGTGCCTTTAGGTTTCAACAGAAATTCCTAACTTCCAAAAAAAAAAACAGACAAAAAGGTGAATGGAATATAACCAATCTTATTCTCATCTTCATTACATTTCGCCATTCACACAACCACATTTGAGGTCTGGACATAGAGCTTATCTAAAGCCACAGATGAAAGAGGTCTAAAGAGGAAAGTTACACGGTTGCCTTTTCTTGTAAATATCTTAGTTATCAGTTAGTTTGTGCCCTGAAGTGGCGCAGCATGAGGCAAATATTTATTGGAGTTTTTCGATTCAACTTTATTTGATCAGATACAAAACGATTCAATGCCCTCGAAAAGAAATTGAATTTTGGCCAGCAAAATAGAGCCTGAATGACGCTCGTGTAGCATACATAACTACAATACAAAAATACTTATTTCCTACTAGTAGACAATTATTCAGAGGCGTAAACTGCAGCAGCGAAAGACCTAATAAAATACGGATATTTTGTCAAAAACACTAATCGAAAAGTGGCATTTCGCTCACTTTCACAACATGAAAGACAAACCATACTCGAAGATACAAAACGGAAACTAAAACGATTGCTAAAAAGGTGTAAAAAAAATAGAAATGTTGCTCGATTGCAGCATATTCAAAACCGTCCCAAGCACTAGAGCAACACTCACCAAATACTAGAATAGTTTGTAGAATAACCGTAAGGACTGAAACCTGGCTATCCGATTACGACAAGCAAAATTTCCGGACACAAAACTGGGCGATTTACGTCTCGCTTTTCCACAGTTTAATGGTTTTGTCGTTCTCCAAAGCTGCAGATGCGATGATGTTTTCCGTTGGATGGCATGTGGTGCACAAAACCACATCCGTATGTCCCTAAACATGAGGGAGAAAAATGAAAATTACTTTCTTTGCGTTTGCTGCTGCGTCTTACCGATAACTTTTGTACAATCTCCTTAGTTTGCAGGTTCCAGATGTACACCATATTGTCCTCTGACCCGCTCACTATCCACTTGCCGCCAGTTACAGAAAAGTTTGCGAAAATACAATACTTTTCGTTCCTGTGGCCCGTGTAGGTCTTCAGACACTTGGCTTTTGCGTAGTCCCACAGTTTTAGAGTGTTGTCCAACGTCGAGGCTAAAATGTACTTTCCGTTCGGCGAAAACTTGACGAACGAAACTGGAGGATTGTCGTTGTCAATTAGTGTTTTCAGGCATTGGCCGGACGCAGTGTCCCATATTCTGCAAAGGCCATCGTAGCTGCTGCTCACAACTAGGGATCCATCTCGATTGAAATGGACTGCACTCACTGGATCTGAATGGGCTGGCAAAGTTTTCAAACACTTGCCAGTGCGGACGTCCCAGATCCGCACAGACTCATCAAAGGACCCCGACACAATCAGATTCGATTGTGGATTGAAGTTGCAAGAGAACACGTAGTTGCTGTGGCCCTTCAACGTTTTCAGGCACTTGCCGGAGGCAAGTTCCCAGATTTTTAACGTTTTATCGTCACTAGCCGAGACTAGAAGACGACTATCACTTGACCAGGCCACATCACTTATACCTACATTCGAGGGTGGAAAAAGCGATGCAGATCAGGACAACCCAGTACTACATGCACGCAGACTTACCCAACTTGTGGCCACTGATAGTTTTTTCGAACTTGCCGTCGTACGACCCCCAAATTTTCACTAGCTTGTCTGCAGAACAACTGGCCAGCCACTCGCCATTCGGGCTGAACTTCACTGAAGAAACAGCTTTGGTGTGGCCGGCCAATGTGAATTTCAGGTTGTAGTTGGGCTTGATGTTGGCACTGGACTTGGAGCCTTCGCCGGAGTTCTGCACTGCATTTTGTGACATGTTGCCACCCGACGAGTTTAGCATCAAGTTTTATAAATCGCTAACAGGAAACGGCGTCCACAACGTGAGCTCAACAACTGATTTGTCAATGCAGGCTCAAAAAACACGGAATTACGTTTTGGAGCAGTATTGTCGAAAATAAACCCAAACATGCCACAAGCCTACGCGCAAAATTACTGAAGAGGTTTGTCTGAAATTCTTCTTCTTATTTGATTTAATGCGCGGTTGCGATGACAGACCGAGGCCGCAAACGAGGATTGTGACGTAACTACGAGGAGGCGGTCGATTCACATTCACCTAATGCTTATTCCTTCTGTCTTTTTCTTATTAAAACTTCTGTCAGAGAGAGACAAGATTGACAGACAGAATTGTCAAAGTGAAAGTTACCGGGACTGAAGTCACACTGAAAGCAGTACCAGAAACTGTCCTGTTTCTCGCTTAATCTATATCTGCGACGATTACGACCAGAGAGAGATCAGGGACAGAGACACTGTTGATTCAATGGGAATTTCAGCCGGAAAATTTCGATGGGCGGGGCTGCAAACAGGAATTAATGCACTTTGGGTTCTGCGCATATATTGACAGCCATAAGTCTCTCTGGGGCTCTGTATTGGCTGTTCTGAAAATGATCCCAGTAATTATCAGGAAATAATCAGCTAAGTAAATTGAAAGGTGTGAAATATAATTTTGGTATGTATGAAGAACGTGAGACCCACGCATGAGCCATTTTCGATCACTTTTCCTCCATTAAAACTCAATAAATTTTCATAAGGACGCCATGATGTCCCCGTTTTCGAGGACATCAAAATTTCGCGCAGTTGCCAAATTTGCATTTTGCGTCTGCTAGATTTTTCTCTTATTTTTTGTTAATTTTCGATAGAATTGGTTAGATTGGTTAAGTGCCTTTTTTAAAATAATGTTCAGCCGCCATTTCCACATAAAATTGGAATTTTACCTTCAGAATTTTGCTACTTTGGTGCACATTTTAGCCGTAAAATTTGGTGTTTCTGTTATTGATCTTAAATATTTTCTGCACTTTCGCTGTCACCGGCAACACCGCAAATTGCAGAGTTGTGGGCAGTGCGACCTATTATTGCTCTTTGGTATAATCTTTTAGAGAATTAAAAGGTATCCTAATAATGTGAAAATTGAGAAAAACTGAGAAAAAAATTGAAAATTGTTTGAATAAATTTGCAGTTTTTTCAAAAATTTCTGGAATTAACAGGATTTTCTCAACTTTTAAAACACCGTTCCATTCAGTATGAATTGGGGTTTACGTTATTCGAACACCTCGAATTTGTCACACCCTGTATATCCTACATAGAGCAAGGCAAAATCGACTTTTCATAATCAAAGTTTTGACTTTCGTGTTTAGTAACATCGAAAACCGATTTCAAAAGCAATATTTTTTACCGTTACTTAAAAATCTTGGGTGTTAATTCGTTGGAATGCATTTTTATTCGTCCCCTTCTTGTCCATGAATCTCGTAACCTCGTCCGCCATTGGCCAATTCTTTTTTCCAACCAACCGCAGCCGATCCCGCCCATAGATGTGTTCTAAATGGGTCCAAACCATAGATTAATTGAACATCCTTGATGCCCCGCCTCTCAGATGCAATTGGTCGGAACCGACCAACCTCCAAAGGAGTTTCCTTTGCCTGTTTACAGAAATAACTCATTAGTTTCCCAGATGGTTGCGATCTGTGCATCGCATATACCGAGCGAAACCAGAGATTAGTCTACTAATCTCTGGCGAAACCCCCATAATTGGCTTCAAATTGAAGTAATAAATTACTCGGAAATAAACCATGTCCCTTCACATGACTGATAATGGAAAAAGTTCGTCAATAAAGTCCACGAACTTCTTAATTGAGTCACTTCTTTCGTCGGACAGTGCGAAAAGTGCCAGAAGTGTGAACACCATTTCGGAATCGGTTGGTTTTGCTGGTTTTTCTGCGATCACTCCAGTTGAAAAAGAGGAAAGTGTTGAGTGCTCAGTGACGATCTGTGACCAAAACAACTTGTACGGTACGTATTTGAATCGAGTAACAGAAACAAAAATATGTAATTATACATGCAGCAACCGAAATTTTACTTAAAAAAAATCACACTTTATTTCTTGATCCTTATTCTTAGCTTCAAGTGTCTACTATCCTCTGCCGAATTTTCAAATTCCTATTTGCTCTAGATTAGTAGTGACGAATTTTTTTAAGTGAGTGCGTTTTTGGTTGGAAACCTTAATTTTGAAGACACGCGTTTAAACAGCAAAAAAAAAATCAGAATATATCGCGATTTGACTAAAAATATATCAATTCTTAGACCCAAGCGTCTGTTATACCCTGTGAAACTTTCAAGTTTGTACTTGCCCCAGATTAGTAGCTACGATTTTTTTAAGGAGAGCGCGTTTTTGACGTGTATCGTTCACATTTAGACCCCAGTTTAAACAGCAGAAACAAATCGGGATCTGCAGAGATTCTAGTGAAAATTTCCCAGCTTTTAGACCCAAGTGTCTATTATACCCTGTGAAACTTTCAAGTTTCCACTTTACCCAGATTACTAGCTAGGAATATTTAAAAAAATCGCGTTTTTGCTACAAAACGTTCTATTTTATAATCGCGTTTAAACAGCCGGAGATAATCAGGATATAGTGAGATTTCAAAGAAAATTCTTCAGTTCACAGACCGGAGTATCTACTATGTGATGCAAAAATTTAAGTTTCTATTTTAGCCAGATTAGCAGCTACGAATATTTTAAAGAGAGTTCGTTTTGCCACAAAACGTTCGTTTTTAGAATTGCGGTTAAACGGCAGGAGAAAATCAGGATATGGTGTGATTTCAATGAAAATTACTCAGTTCTCAGCTTAAAGTGTCTACTATACCCTGTGAAACTTTCAAGTTTCCACTTTATCCAGATTAGTAGCTAGAGATATTTTAAAAAATCGCGTTTTTGCTACAAAACGTTCTATTTTATAATCTCGTTTAAACAGCAGGAGATAATCAGGATATAGTGCGATTTCAATGAAAATTCTTCAGTTCTCAGACCGAAGTGTCTACTATTTGATGCAAGAATTTAAAGTTTCTACTTTAGCCAGATTAGCAGCTACGAATATTTTAAAGAGAGTCCGTTTTTGCCACAAAACGTTCGTTTTTAGAATTGCGGTTAAACGGCAGGAGAAAATCAGGATATAGTGCGATTTCAATGAAAATTCTTCAGTTCACAGACCGAAGTGTCTACTATGTGATGCAAAAATTTAAAGTTTCTACTTTAGCCAGA
Source organism: Dendroctonus valens (assembly GCA_024550625.1). Taxonomy (NCBI): domain Eukaryota; kingdom Metazoa; phylum Arthropoda; class Insecta; order Coleoptera; family Curculionidae; genus Dendroctonus; species Dendroctonus valens. The sequence goes on from JAJTJO010000360.1 coordinate 438,287, forward strand.
TTAGCAGCTACGAATATTTTAAAGAGAGTCCGTTTTTGCCACAAAACGTTCGTTTTTAGAATTGCGGTTAAACGGCAGGAGAAAATCAGGATATAGTGCGATTTCAATGAAAATTCTTCAGTTCTCAGACCGAAGTGTCTACTATGTGATGCAAGAATTTAAAGATTCTACTTTAGCCAGATTAGCAGCTACGAATATTTTAAAGAGAGCCCGTTTTTTGCCACAAAACGTTCGTTTTTAGAATTGCGGTTAAACGGCAGGAGAAAATCAGGATATAGTGCGATTTCAATGAAAATTCTTCAGTTCTCAGACCGAAGTGTCTACTATGTGATGCAAACATTTAAAGTTTCTACTTTAGCCAGATTAGCAGCTACGAATATTTTAAAGAGAGTCCGTTCTTGCCACAAAACGTTCGTGTTTAGAATTGCGGTTAAACGGCAGGAGAAAATCAGGATATAGTGCGATTTCAATGAAAATTCTTCAGTTCACAGACCGAAGTGTCTACTATGTGATGCAAAAATTTAAAGTTTCTTCTTTAGCCAGATTAGCAGCTACGAATATTTTAAAGAGAGTCCGTTTTTGCCACAAAACGTTCGTTTTTAGAATTGCGGTTAAACGGCAGGAGAAAATCAGGATATGGTGTGATTTCAATGAAAATTATTCAGTTCTCAGCTTAAAGTGTCTACTATACCCTGTGAAACTTTCAAGTTTCCACTTTACCCAGATTAGTAACTAGAAATATTTAAAAAAATCGCGTTTTTGCTACAAAACGTTCTATTTTATAATCTCGTTTAAACAGCCGGAGATAATCAGGATATAGTGCGATTTCAATGAAAATTCTTCAGTTCTCAGACCGAAGTGTCTACTATTTGATGCAAGAATTTAAAGTTTCTACTTTAGCCAGATTAGCAGCTACGAATATTTTAAAGAGAGTCCGTTTTTGCCACAAAACGTTCGTTTTTAGAATTGCGGTTAAACGGCAGGAGAAAATCAGGATATAGTGCGATTTCAATGAAAATTCTTCAGTTCACAGACCGAAGTGTCTACTATGTGATGCAAAAATTTAAAGTTTCTACTTTAGCCAGATTAGCAGCTACGAATATTTTAAAGAGAGTCCGTTTTTGCCACAAAACGTTCGTTTTTAGAATTGCGGTTAAACGGCAGGAGAAAATCAGGATATAGTGCGATTTCAATGAAAATTCTTCAGTTCACAGACCGAAGTGTCTACTATGTGATGCAAAAATTTAAAGTTTCTACTTTAGCCAGATTGGTAGCTAGAAATATTTTAAAAAATCGCGTGTTTGCTACAAAACGTTCTATTTATAATCTCGTTTAAACAGCCGGAGATAATCAGGATATAGTGCGATTTCAATGAAAATTCTTCAGTTCTCAGACCGAAGTGTCTACTATGTGATGCAAAAATTTAAGTTTCTTCTTTAACCAGATTAGCAGCTACGAATATTTTAAAGAGAGTCCGTTTTTGCCAGAAAACGTTCGTTTTTAGAATTGCGGTTAAACGGCAGGAGAAAAGCAGGATATAGTGCGATTGCAATGAAAATTCTTCAGTTCACAGACCGAAGTGTCTACTATGTGATGCAAAAATTTTAAGTTTCTTCTTTAACCAGATTAGCAGCTACGAATATTTTAAAGAGAGTTCGTTTTTGCCACAAAACGTTCGTTTTTAGAATTGCGGTTAAACGGCAGGAGAAAATCAGGATATAGTGTGATTTCAATGAAAATTATTCAGTTCACAGACCGAAGTGTCTACTATGTGATGCAAAAATTTAAAGTTTCTTCTTTAACCAGATTAGCAGCTACGAATATTTTAAAGAGAGTCCGTTTTTGCCACAAAACGTTCGTTTTTAGAATTGCGGTTAAACGGCAGGAGAAAATCAGGATATAGTGTGATTTCAATGAAAATTATTCAGTTCTCAGCTTAAAGTGTGTACTATGCCCTGTGAAACTTTCAAGTTTCCACTTTACCCAGATTAGTAGCTAGAAATATTTAAAAAAATCGCGTATTTGCTACAAAACGATCTATTTTATAATCGCGTTTAAACAGCCGGAGATAATCAGGATATAGTGCGATTTCAATGAAAATTCTTCAGTTCACAGACCGAAGTGTCTACTATTTGATGCAAGAATTTAAAGTTTCTACTTTAGCCAGATTAGCAGCTACGAATATTTTAAAGAGAGTCCGTTTTTGCCACAAAACGTTCGTTTTTAGAATTGCGGTTAAACGGCAGGAGAAAATCAGGATATAGTGCGATTGCAATGAAAATTCTTCAGTTCACAGACCGAAGTGTCTACTATGTGATGCAAAAATTTTAAGTTTCTTCTTTAACCAGATTAGCAGCTACGAATATTTTAAAGAGAGTTCGTTTTTGCCACAAAACGTTCGTTTTTAGAATTGCGGTTAAACGGCAGGAGAAAATCAGGATATGGTGTGATTTCAATGAAAATTCTTCAGTTCACAGACCGAGGTGTCTACTATGTGATGCAAAAATTTAAAGTTTCTTCTTTAACCAGATTAGCAGCTACGAATATTTTAAAGAGAGTCCGTTTTTGCCACAAAACGTTCGTTTTTAGAATTGCGGTTAAACGGCAGGAGAAAATCAGGATATAGTGCCATTTCAATGAAAATTCTTCAGTTCTCAGCTTAAAGTGTCTACTATACCCTGTGAAAATTTCAAGTTTCCACTTTACCCAGATTAGTAGCTAGGAATATTTAAAAAATCGCGTTTTTGCTACAAAATGTTCTATTTTATAATCGCGTTTAAACAGCCGGAGATAATCAGGATATAGTGCGATTTCAATGAAAATTCTTCAGTTCACAGACCGAAGTGTCTACTATTTGATGCAAGAATTTATAGTTTCTACTTTAGCCAGATTAGCAGCTACGAATATTTTAAAGAGAGTCCGTTCTTGCCACAAAACGTTCGTTTTTAGAATTGCGGTTAAACGGCAGGAGAAAATCAGGATATAGTGCGATTTCAATGAAAATTCTTCAGTTCACAGACCGAAGTGTCTACTATGTGATGCAAAAATTTAAAGTTTCTACTTTAGCCAGATTAGCAGCTACGAATATTTTAAAGAGAGTCCGTTTTTGCCACAAAACGTTCATTTTTAGAATTGCGGTTAAACGGCAGGAGAAAGTCAGGATATAGTGCGATTTTGTTAAATTTCATCAAAAAAAAAAAACAAAATCGGATCACACGATTGCACTAAACTATGCAATTTTTTAAATTGTTCATTAATTTGAAACCAATCAAGAACTCTTCTTGATCTCTCGATCAGAGATTAGTAGACTACTAATCGTCTCGATTAAACGTTTACCAAATGTACCTATAATTACTTGTATTCCAGTGCTGAAAAGCTATTAAGTTGACAAAACGGAAAAAAAAATGTGAAATCACTTTGAAAAACCCAACAGATCCGAAATGAAAAGCGGGCAACTGCGACTGCCGGTAATTAGAGAGCGTTTAGTGTCACTTTGTCTTCTAAAATACTTCCTGTCAATTAGGCGTTGATGTATGGCTGGAGAAACATGTATATGCGAGCCAAAAATAAAACTAATGAGATCGTACAAAATGCAGACACAAACGCGGTTTTCTAACATGTTTTTTTTTCTTTCGGCCGCAATCGTCCAGGCTCAAAATTTCAGCATCTTTTGATCACGATTGATAATTTAAGCATTGATTTGCCCATTTTTCGACATTTTTTTGCAATTAAAAATATAACTTTAACTTAATTGTTTTTACTGGCTGCAGTGGTTCACTACTGTGCTACCGTACCGATTTATCCGTCGGTGTCACTCTTTTTATGAACGAGCATACGCTCGTTCTTTTCCTCACACAAGAGAGTCTCTCTTTCCTTGTCTGAGATCGTTTGTTTTTGACACTTATTAAGCGCCCTCATGCGATTCTGAGCCCGCTTTGGTTTGAAGCATTGCACAATCGCCAAAAATTTTGACACTTCATGACAATTTTCGACAAATGTGTCAAAATAATTGAATTTTTGCAAACATTTGCATTATCTGCCGTTGCAGGTATAGGAACATGATATATCATTTTCTAGGGAATTTAATAGTCTTCCCGAATATGGACTGATATGCAAGCTTTAATGCTTTTACAGGCAGGAGTTTGCTATTCATTTATGAATTCACATACACATGCAGTTTTTTAGGGCAAGGTCTGTTCTAAAAGTGTCGAGAGTTTCGATTTTCAGTCATCATCAAGCAATTTTCAAGAATTTTTCAAAATTTCTTGCTGGTTTGTGCAAGCCGGAGTTTAGCATCGGTTTCCTCTGTAACTTTGCAAAGTAGGCGAAGTCAATCGTGGATGCATTTTGTAGGGCAAGGACCCTTCTATATGTCGACGCAGTTTCGATTTTCAATAATCTTCAGGGAATTTCTGATAATTTTTCAAAGGCGCGTTTGGTTCCCAGGGTTGTTTTTGCAGGCCGGAGTTAACTATTCATTTATTCAGAAATTAACAAAATCGGGCAGTCGTTTTACATGTATTTTGCAGGGCAAGGTCTGTCCTAAAAGTGTCAAGGGTTTCGATTTTCAGTCATCATCAGTCAAATTTCAATCAGATTTTTGTAATTTTATGGCGTTTGATTATTCAGGAACTAACGAAGTGAGAGAGTCATTTTGCATGTGTTTTGTAGCGCAAAATCTGTGTTAAGAGTTTCGATTTTCAGCCATCATCAGTCAAATTTCAATCAGATTTTTGTAATTTTATGGCGTTTGATTATTCAGGAACTAACGAAGTGAGAGGCTCATTTTGCATGTGTTTTGTAGCGCAAAATCTGTGTTAGGAGTTTCGATTTTCAGCCATCATCAGTCAATTTTCAATCAGGTTTTTGTAATTTTATGGCGTTTGATTATTCAGGAACTAACGAAGTGAGAGAGTCATTTTGTATGTGTTTTGTAGCGCAAAATCTGTGTTAGGAGTTTCGATTTTCAGCCATCATCAGTCAATTTTCAATCAGGTTTTTGTAATTTTATGGCGTTTGATTATTCAGGAACTAACGAAGTGAGAGAGTCATTTTGTATGTGTTTTGTAGCGCAAAATCTGTGTTAAGAGTTTCGATTTTCAGTCATCCTCAAGCAGTTTTTTCAAGAATTTTTCAAAATCGCCTGATATTTAGGCAGGTAGCAGTTTAACATATGCTTCCTCAGGAACTTGCAAAGTGAGAGAGTAACTTTTGCATAGTATTTATAGGGCAAAGTCTGCTCTATAACCGGAAAACGTTTCGATTTTGAATCATCTTCAGGAAATTTTTGGGAATTTTCAAGATTTTTTAAGATATGCTATAAAATTTGACGTTTGTTCATTCATGTCTAAGTATGACATTTATTTTCTCAATATCGAAGTATCGATAATAAATAATCGAAAATTCAATCGAAGTTGTATGGATTTTTCGACATCAGCGGCAACGTCACATCCCCTAAACGTCTATACACGCCATCAACAGTATAAGACCTATGAAAAAGTGCAATAATATATAGGGTGTCTCATTTAAAATTGCGAATTTGTCCATCAAAATAACCCTGTATATTAAAAAAATTTTAAACTCACCGCGCATTGATTTAGTATCGAATTTATTCCACTTGGCTGTTGGTAACTCATTAAAAAGTAACCGAATTACTAAAGCTTGAAGCTCAACCGCTAAATAAAAGAATTGAAGCTATAAACGGCCGGGGCTCAAAGAAAAGCCCATGTTGCATCCGAATTAATCACTCAAAGAAATTATGCTGGTCGCTTTCTGGATCATTAGACGTTTAAAATCTAATTTTGTCTGAGGCGCAAATTACTATCTTCTAAACGTGTCTGCACTTCCCACCCGACATTCGAAACATAAATTTGCCACGGTAAATTAAAAACAACTGTTTGGTGTAATATTCGAGACATCGTCGCCGTGATAAAGACTTTACAAGATGCCATATATCTTCGCTCATTCAACAATATCCGGTCACCAATTAGAGATGAAAAATTATTCGACGCCGTTAAAATTGTAAATGTATTTTGTGAAATAGCTACCCAATTAGAGCGCATCCCGCACGTTTGCCAAGTTTCACGAATTTCCCCAAATTCCCCACAAATTATTACCTATTAACGATGCGATTTTTCTCTGTTGTTTTCAGATATGTCATCAGATCCGTACAAGGCGGACGACGATCGAAAAAAGCGACCGAGAACAGCTTTTACAGCAGCCCAAATTAAATCGCTGGAAGCTGAGTTTGAGAAAAACAAGTACCTTTCCGTCGCCAAGCGATGCCAGCTATCCAAAACGCTCAAATTAACCGAAACTCAAGTAAGTTCTTTTCCGAGTTGGTTATTGCTTATTTCGTCCTGGAAATAAGTAGAAGGGAAGATTTCTTGCGAAGAAATTTGTTGAGAAGAAAGCTGTTAAGTTAAAAGTCACTGTTTACTAAGCCGCCAAAAATCACACTTTAAGGCGATTTATATCAAATTTTCACACAATTTAGAGCCAAGTTTCTTCACTCAAGTAGTGAAGTTTCAAGTTGCTACCTGCTCTGGGTTGAAAGTACGATTTTTTTTAACCACAAGGTGCACTTGAGCGAAATCGCGCTTTTGAGGGCAATTTGTACTGTGGCGGCAAAAATCAGGCTTTTGGGCAACTTAGATGACATATTTTTTAAAGGCATATTTTGGACGCAAGTGTCTTCTACAAACTGCAAAGGTTTCAAGTTGGCACTTGTTCAAGGTTTGAAATTAGGAATTTTTCAAGTACACGTTGCACTTCAGTAAAAACGCGCTTTTTTGGGCCAATATTTACTAAGGCGGCAAAAATCAGGTTTTCCGCAAGCTGAGATACAATTTTCGCATGTTTTAGACTAAAGCGCCTTCTATAAACTGGGGCGATTTCAAGTTGCTACTTGTTCTAGATTCGAAGCTAGGAATTTTTCAAGTACAAGGCGCATATCACTGAAAATTCGCTTTTTTAGGTCGAAAATTATCAGGCTTTTGCGCGATTTATATCAAATTTCCACACGTTTTAGAGCCAAGTGCCTTCTATACAGAAGAAGAGCTTCAAATTGCTACCTGCTTTCCATTGAAAGTTACAAATTTTTTAAGCATAAGGTGCGCGTGAGCGAAAACCCATTTTTTTAGGTTAATATATACTAAGGCGGCAAAATTTGGGCAATTTAGATGAAATTTTCGCATGTTTTAAACTCAAGTCCATTCTACAAACTGGGAAGGTTTGAAATTCGTACTTGTTCTAGATTGGAAGCTAGAAATTTTTCAAACACACGGTGCACATGACTGAAAACGAGCTTTTATAGGCCAATATTTCCAAACCCGAAAAAAATCAGGCATTTGGGCGATTTATATCAACTTTATACACGTCTTCGATTCAAGTGCCTTCTTTAAAGCAGAAGAGTTGCAAGTTGCTTCCTGCTCTGGAGTGAAAGTTTCACTGAGTCATGGGTAACACTGAGTTGAATCTGTTTCAAAGGCGCTTTCACAGCGCATTCCCCTTAGAACTGTAACTGAGATGCTGTTCTACCTTTGACGGTTTGGTGTTAGATGGCACCACCATGCCGTGATGCCGAATACATATGTTCTTCTTTATTGAAATTATATATTTATCAGGCTGATAACTGTTTGTGAAACTTGCAGTTTTCGGCCTGATAAATCTTGGTGAATACAATCATCAGAAAACAATTAATACATAAATTGCTATCACTCCAAGTTTAGCGCTTCGAACACAGGTGGCGACAAAAACTTAGTTTCGAAATTTAGCTTGTCAATTACGGTTTGTGTGCCGATGCGCTGTGAAAGTGTCGTTCAACTCAGTGTTACCCATGTCTGCTTTTAACTTTCCAAAATTATTAATTTTGCCAGTTTAGCAAATATCGGTCGCAAAATTTTCTGCTTTTGCCCAACTGCGCTCTCTCCTTTAAAAATTCGCCACTTGCAAATTAAAGCAAGTAGCAACTTGAAATTTTCAGCATCTTTAAGAGACACCGACAGTTTCAAACTCGTCCCAAATGCGGAGTTTTTCCGGTTCAGTAAATATCGCTCTCAATATGAAACTTTTAACGCAACTGCAGACTCGCGTTTAAAAAGTCCGCTTTTCCAAACGAAAGCAAGTAGCAACTTGAAATTTTCAGCATTGTTAAGAGACACTTGACTCTGGAGACACCGAAAGTTTGAAACTAGTTTCCCCAAATCTGGAGTTTTTCCGGTTCAGTAAATATCGCTCTCGACATGAAACTTTTCACGCAACTGCAAACTCGCGTTTAAAAAGTCCGCTTTTCCAAACGAAAGCAAGTAGCGACTTGAAATTTTCAGCATTGTTAAGAGACACTTGACTCTGAAGACACCGAGAGTTTCAAACTAGTTGCCGCAAATCCGGAGTTTTTCCGGTTCAGTAAATATCGCTCTCAAAATGAAACTTTTCACGCAACTGCAGACTCGCGTTTAAAAAGTCCGCTTTTCCAAACGAAAGCAAGTACCAACTTGAAATTTTCGGCATTGTTAAGAGACACTTGACTCTGCAGACACCGAAAGTTTGAAACTAGTTTCCCCAAATCTGGAGTTTTTCCGGTTCAGTAAATATCGCGCTCGACATGAAACTTTTCACGCAACTGCAAACTCCCGTTTAAAAAATCCTCTTTTCCAAACGAAAGCAAGTAGCGACTTGAAATTTTCAGCATTGTTAAGAGACATTTGACTCTTAAGACACCGAGAGTTTAAAACCAGCTGCCCCAAATCCGGAGTTTTTCCTGTTCAGTAAATATCGCTCTCGACATGAAACTTTTCACGTAACTGCAAACTCTCGTTTTAAAAGTCCTCTTTTTCAAACGAAAGCAAGTAGCAACTTGAAATTTTCAGCATCTTTACGAGAAACTTGACTCTGAAGACACCGAGAGTTTCAAACTAGTTGCCCCAAAACCCGGAGTTTTTCCTGCTCAGTAAATATCGCTCTCGACATGAAACTTTTCACGTAACTGCAAACTCTCGTTTTAAAAGTCCTCTTTTTCAAACGAAAGCAAGTAGCAACTTGAAATTTTCAGCATCTTTACGAGAAACTTGACTCTGAAGACACCGAGAGTTTCAAACTAGTTGCCCCAAATCCGGAGTTTTTCCTGCTCAGTAAATATCGCTCTCAACATGAAACTTTTCACGCAACTGCAGACTCTCGTTTAAAAAGTCCTCTTTTCCAAACGAAAGCAAGTAGCAACTTGAAATTTTCAGCATCTTTAAGAGAAACTTGACTCTGAAGACACCGAGAGTTTCAAACTAGTTGCCCCAAATCCGGAGTTTTTCCGGTTCAGTAAATATCGCTCTCAACATGAAACTTTTCACGCAACTGCAGGCTCTCGTTTAAAAAGTCCCCTTTTCCAAACGAAAGCAAGTAGCGACTTGAAATTTTCAACATTGTTAAGATACACTTGACTCTGAAGACACCGAGAGTTTCAAACTAGTTGCCCCAAATCCGGAGTTTTTCCGGTTCAGTAAATATCGCTCTCGACATGAAACTTTTCACGTAACTGCAAACTCTCGTTTTAAAAGTCCTCTTTTTCAAACGAAAGCAAGTAGCAACTTGAAATTTTCAACATTGTTAAGAGACACTTGACTCTGAAGGCACCGAGAGTTTCAAACTAGTTGCCCCAAATCCGGAGTTTTTCCGGTTCAGTAAATATCGCTCTCAACATGAAACTTTTCACGCAACTGCAAACTCCCGTTTAAAAAATCCCCTTTTCCAAACGAAAGCAAGTAGCGACTTGAAATTTTCAACATCTATTAAGAGACACTTGACTCTGAAGACACCGAGAGTTTAAAACCAGTTGCCCCAAATCCGGAGATTTTTCGGTTCAGTAAATATCGCCTCGCAACATGAAACTTTTCACGCAACCTGCAGACTCTCCGTTTAAAAAATCCCTTTTTCCAAACGAAAGCAAATAGCGACTTGAAATTTTCAACATTATTAAGAGACACTTGACTGTGGAGGCACCGAGAGTTTCAAACTAGTTGCCCCAAACCCGGAGTTTTTCCTGCTCAGTAAATATCGCTCTCAACATGAAACTTTTCACGCAACTGCAGGCTCTCGTTTAAAAAGTACCCTTTTCCAAACGAAAGCAAGTAGCAACTTGAAAATTTCAACCTCTTTAAAAGAAACTTGACTTGAAAGATACGGGGAGTTTCAAACAAATCACCTCAAATCCTGAATTTTGTCAGTTTAATAAACATCGGTCGAAAAATGGGTGTTTTAACTCAACTGCGCTCAACAAAAGAACCTGCGATGCGCCGGTACGAATGCCACTAGAAAACCAATTTTTTGCAGATTAAAATATGGTTTCAAAACAGAAGAACGAAATGGAAAAGGAAATATACCAACGATTTGGAGTTTTTCGCCCAGCAGTATTACAGTTCCCTGGGGATTCTTACACCTAGACCTATTTTTTTAGGTGATCGCTTATGGTAAGCACGAATTTATGACCATTTAACTATTCCTGAATTATTTATTTATTACATAATACGATGAAAAATAATAATTATTAATTTGCTTGCTGGCTTTCGATGCATCTTTGATTCAATGACCAGAAAACTTGATTTATTTGAGAGCTTATCAAAGGTGATTTTACAAACCGCAACCTTACAAATTTAGATTTTCACAAAAATAGATAGATTTACGGTGTATTTTGCAATTTAAATAGCGAAGTAGGTAAGGTACTGATGTGCAACGCGATAAATAATAATGCGAGTAAAACGAGAAATTATTTTGCTTTTAAAAAACATGCTTTTGCAATAAATTCTATTAAATTTTCGAAACACGATGAGTTTTTTTAAATAGATTTTTTGCGTGTTTAACTAGTAATAACAGTAATTCTGAAAAAATGTCGAAAATTTCCTGAGGATGAGTCAAAATCGGAACATTTTCCACTTCGAAAATCGAAACTTCGTCGACATATATATAGGGACCTGGTGCTACAAAATGCATCCAAAAGTGACTTTTTCGCTTCACAAGTTGCAGAGGAAATAAATGGTGCGAAAACTGGATGCAATTTTGAAAAATTTGCCTGATGACGGCTGAAAACCGAAACAGTTTCCACTTGTAAAACAGACTTTGACCTTCATAAATGCACGCAAAAAAAGCCTCTAGTTTTACTGATTGCTGCGGAAAAAATATGGAATTAACGGTTAAATTTGAGCAGCAATTACTTTTGCAGGTTTTTCAACTGCCCGGGCCAATCGGGAATGCCAAATTCTCCTCTAATTCAATCGATGCCCTCCCATATGAGGCCAACCGTCCAAAGAACTACAATTCCAGACTACGTTCACTGTCACAGCGCTGATTTGCGATCAGATTGTCCCCCAATTGTAGAACTCCAAAATTTTGAACGACATTTCGAAAATCCCTAAGTCGCGAGAAGAGTCCGGTACTGGGTTAAAATAAACAGCGAATTGGTGCGGATTAATTAAGCCATGCATGTAAAAGACGAAAATACTTCCAGACAAGTTGGACAGTCAAATGAAAAGTGTTTTTCCTTATTATGAAACTCTAAAATGGTTGTAGGACTAAAGACTTTGTAGGGACAAGATGTATTTTGTACAATTGTTTCTTTTAAAATTAGATAAGTTTTTGTTTGCAGAACCGCTCAATATCAATCGCTTATTCATCGAGAACCTGAACCCGAACAAAGGAAACGAATCGGAATTTGTGGCTCTAAAACGGTCAATTTTTCACACATTCACAAAAGTTCGATCGCATACGACTTTTTTGTCGATGCGAAGGAAGCAACAAAACAATATGAATCTTAGAGGCAACCATTTTTTTAAGTGATCGGAAATACAATTCTAGAAAAATACAAAAATATATAACTTGAAGGTGAAAATGGTGTTAAAATTCCCACGTTTCCATCCATTTAAGTCCGTGCATAGTCGAATTGGGCTCGTTGGATGATGGGCCGTTCATACCGTAAGCCAACGGAGCAAACAAGTAGAAACTATACAGAATTACGGACAGAAAAACACCTATGCAGGTGTGATATATAAAAGGAGTATACTGCTCGTGAAATAATTTGGGAAATTGGTCCAAAATGTAGTCCATGAGTATTCCTGAAACAAAACCTAGGATTTCAGCTTTATTCACTACTTAAAATCAGGGAATATCGAGCTGCAACTAGTAATTTGCTCACCCTGTATTTGTAAGCAAATCTGGAATTATCTCCTTTTAATATAATATTAAATATTACAATAGTGAGAGGGGGGCTACACAATATTTATTTACGTACCTGTTAGCATGGAGCTGAAAAGTAAAGCTGGAAAGTAATGGTGAAAATATAGGACCCGCCCCATGGCCCAAAAGGGCACGTAATGCAGCAGCCACCCTAGAAACAACCAGGCGCAGGCTTTTAGCTTCATTTTATTGGGTTCTGAAAGAAGCATATTTTTCAAATATTACTACAGTCCGACCTCAACAATAAGAACTAAAACCGAATTATCGAGATCGCATAGTATAAATTTTTTTTATTTTGTCCTACGCGGCCATTTTTCGGCAACCGGCCAAACCGCCATTGCTCCAATAAAAAAGGGCGGAGCTACAAGTCCAGCAAATAGAACGAGAAGCCGGAGTGAACCTATATTGGCACATTGGCAACGCCGAGCCTTCTATTCATCCAGACAAAGTATTCTAACTCTTTTGTATATCCCTGCTTAGTTCCGCATGGATCGTCAGATTATTTGGTAATTGTTCAGAACAAGGGCTTCTTTTAAGACTGCAGCTTTGCCGATTAAAAATATGCTCACCTTATAGAAAATCTCATAACAAACAACATTTTTCCTATAGATTTATCGAGAAAATGCCGTTTTCCACCACTTTTCACCCTCTGAAATACACCAATTTCCAAAACAAAACCGGTCGCCATGATGGTTCGCTCTTTGCGACGGCGTACCAGGCGAAATTTTTCGCGCAGTTGCCAGTACTATCACTACCACTACCTTAAACACGGGGTCGTCACCCACGCGTTCTGTTTTCCCGAGACAATCAAACTGAAATAATCGATTTTTAAAGTTTCAATTTTCGTTTGGGTTAACTCTTCTTCTCTCTCCTCATTGTGTTAACAAATTTCACGCTGAACTAATTTATGTTGCTAGAGAAATCGAACGTGGGAAAAATGGTTAAGCTCAACCGAAATATACCCATAAATTTTAGAAAACACGTTCCTATGATAATGTAATTGTTTCTTCCATGTTTTGGGATATTGCTTCCCTTCACTGACACTGCGCTACTATTTCCTCTAATGACGTACTTCTGGAAAGTTGTTAATTTTGAATTTGTTCCATTTTTGGTTTGATTGAGATTTTGTATTTTAGTGGCGGTTTGGCAACGCGGCTGAGCAACCTCGAAAAAGCCCTTGTTCTGAACAATTACCAAAATCTAGCCAAGATAGTCCTAAATTGTCCGTTAATCAGTAAGTAAACAATTAGCAAGTCAAAGGGTCTTTCACACGAAAAGCCATCAGACTTTTGGTTGTTTAAAAACGTACAAAAGCTGGTTTTTTCGATCATAATTGCGCACCATGCTCACGTCCAGATGACTCTTAAATTCCGCATTTCCGTCATTTTGTGTACCGATAATTATTTTTATATGGTGGACGAAAAAATCAGCCCCAAGTGATTGTCATCAAATTGGACATTTTTTGCCTAATTGAACCCACATTGTCGCTCTTACAGCTTAGCCCTAGCAACTGAACCACCCTGTATAGCAATTTAAAAGGCGCCTCCTGGAATTTTAACAATTTGAACAGCAACATTAATTATTTCTGTCTTGCTCGGTACACAAGCAATAGAAAAGGAACGATAAGTATTGCGTCACTGTCACAATGTTTGAATCGCTCTTTATCCACTCTTTACCGGTCACATCAATGAAACAATACAGCTAGAAACTTACCTGAAAATGACTTGAAGTAGCCCCTTTCCTGCTTTACGGCGTTCACAAAAAATATTATCAGAAACAATGCGATAAACACTAAATTGCTCCACCAAATTACAGGATTGCCCAGCAGATAAATCCTGTACTGTGCGCCCGAGAAGAACTGACCCTGAAATCATACAAAAATTACTAGAGCCCTTAATTTGCAATTAAAAAAAAATTATTATTATATTTGGAGATTTTTCAGCTATATTTAATTTATTTAATAAAATTTCTCCTGGGTTTCAGTCAATTTTATTGTTTATTATTTACAATGTCACAAATACGTTTCGGTGTCTTTCTCCACCATCATCAGTTTGTATGTATGGCTGTTTCTACCGTCACATTTGACTGGTCACTCTACACTAGAGTGACCCACATTGTAAATAATAAACAATATTGTTTATTATTTACAATGTCACATATACGTTTCGGTGTCTTTCTCCACCATCATCAGTTTGTGTGTATAGTTGTTTCTACCTTCACATTTGACTGGTCACTCTACACTAGAGTGACCAGTCAAATGTGAAGGTAGAAACAACTATACACACAAACTGATGATGGTGGAGAAAGACACCGAAACGTATTTGTGACATTGTAAATAATAAACAATAAAATATATACAGAAGTACAGTCAGGAAAATATACACAGCTATATTTAATGCAGATTACATCAAGTAAAACCCATTTTAAGGACAGACACTTACCCTATAATTAATTGGCCATTGCCATGGCCTGGAAGTGATTTCTCCTTCTTTCGGTTTCAGTCCGGCATTTCCTTGAAACATCACTGCATGCGACTCCAGAAAACGTTCCCAAAAACTCGGCGCGTAGACTTCAAAGTTCACATTCGGCACTTGAAAGAAAACCGAAGTGAAAACGTTTTTATTCACTGCTTCCTTTGTCATTTGGCTTTCCAGATTCCACTATTACTTACATTTATCGTAAATATTCTCCTCGACATTCCAGCAAGCATACGCATCCCTCAGATTCGCACTGCACGAAACTTCCTGCTGCTCATAAGCCCATTTGGGTAGTTGCTTTGCGGTGGTCGTTAACACACACGACTGCAGATAATGCACCAGCTTCAACTTGGCGGTAACAGCAGTGACTTCCGTACCATCTTTGGCCCCTTTTTTCCGAAATTATCCAATCAGTTGGACGGTTTGATTGTGCATTCAAAATCAATTACCTTTGATTAATATGCGCCACACGTCGTTCGCATCTCCAGTTCCGTTTTCACCATAGCCAGTCACTTGAAAATGTTTCTTCGTTATGGGCGCCTGTTCTTTGTGTGAATGCAGATTTCGTCTTGTCGCAACATGTTCCAGTCTAACTAAATCGCCGCTGCGAACGATTTCCCCATCAGAAAAGTCGTCAGCATTGTATTTCTTGATCATCCATTTGTTATTGTCGTCTTTGTGTGTGTAAGTGGTGATCTATCGAAAATTTTCTTCATATACATTATGTTTCAATCAAAAAAACATTAAAATCCACTTTGCTTGATAACGACCCTTGTAATGGTTCAATCACCAGAAAGATATGTGAAACGACCCGCAAAGCGCTCTCTTTTGCAACCTTTGAATGAACAGTCAGGCAAAAATTAACTTTCGGGTGTGCAGTTTGCGGCTCGAAAAAAACACTACTTTTAGGTATGGAACCTTAGGTTTAAACCCAGCAAATTGCAATGAAATAACCGAAATTTACTACTTTTTCGGTACCGAAAACGCGCGTTTCGATAACTACGCTTCTTCGGTTTATAAAAAAGGTCCTCACCTGTTGTTGTCGGGCGCCCATCCCATCTGGATACAAATGAAAATGTGAATGCAAATAGCCTCCGCCTGCTCGCTGATTTTTCAACGTGATTACGGCCCCAAAAGCGACCTGATGTGGCATGCTTGCGTTGTACAAACTATTACCGATCAGTTGCGACTGAAATGCCGAGCTATAAAAACCGTCACCATTTCCGCTGGAAAAAAAAACGTTTTCTTCAGTTGTAAGTCGTTGGATGAACTGGATACCATACCTTCGGTTGAGGACGTTTAAATGTATATAGAAGAAACAGATATACCAGCAAATGGGTAGGGCTATTAGGCATATTGCTCTAGCGAAAAGGTGCTTAACAGCATCAACCTGAAACAGAAAGTTGATTGTTTAAAAAGCGGCATTTTTTATTAAAACACTTTTTGTTTTTTGCTTTACTCGAAAGCAAAAAACAGAATAATAAACATTAGATATCCGGTTAAATAATTCGAATTATTATTTCGAATATTAAATCCGGTATATCAGTAACCCCTCGATTATACACTCCCAGTAGAAATACATTAAATTTTTTATTTTTTTTATAATAATTTGTGTATATTTTCCTGACTGTATTTCAACTTAACTCAAAAGAAATTCCTGGGTTCCTGTGTGGAAACAGCCATACATACAAACTGATGATGGTGGAGAAAGACACCGAAACGTATTTGTAACATTTTAAATAATAAACAATAAAATTGACTGGAACCCAGGAATTTCTTTTGAACTTATAATAATCCCAGCTTCACCATTTTTTTATAAGCGCCCATTCAGTCTAAAACATGTGGCAACGCCGCAAATGCATTTCAATTACATCATATCAACCAAAAGCCTGTCAGTCATCCTAACCTAAAACTAATTAAAATCTGCCATCCAAATTTTTGAAAAATTTAAATTCGCAGGAATGGGTTTGAAACCTAGTAGTTGCTGTAGCTATGGATTATAAACTGTACAAAACGTCCAGCAATGTTTACAATTAGATCGGCAAAGCGGATCAGTCAGTTGTATCCATGGACCACGGGCAAGGTTAGACGTCCCTTTAAACATGAATTCATCCCGAACTATTGTTTGAAATGGACCGCGACTTCGTCGGCTGGCCTCAAATTGCATCCTGAATCCAAGGAGAAGGTGGCAAGTAGGCTGGTGAACAGTGCACCTGCACACATTCAACCCTATTTGAAACTCATGAGATTGGACCGACCGGTTGGATCATGGCTCTTGTATTGGCCAGTCAGTTGGGGAATAGCGTCTGCAGCCAGCCCCGGATGCATTCCCGACATGTATCTGCTTGCCCTGTGTGGATTGGGGGCTGTGGTGATGAGAGGAGCTGGATGTACTATTAATGATATGTGGGATAGAGATATCGATGCCAAAGTGAAGCGAACGAAGGATAGACCCTTAGTTAATGGCGATGTGTCGTTGCAAAAGGCCGTAGTTTTTTTAGCGGCTCAGTTAAGTGTCGGCTTAGGTATTTTACTACAACTGAATTGGTACAGTATAGAATTAGGCGCAAGTTCCTTGGCTCTAGTCATCGTGTATCCCTTGATGAAACGATTTACTTATTGGCCCCAATTTGTGTTAGGGCTGGCTTTTAATTGGGGAGCTCTACTTGGCTACAGTGCTGTGAAAGGTTTCATTGACCCAACCATTTGTTTGCCATTGTATTTTTCTGGTGTTTGTTGGACTATAATTTACGACACAATATACGCTCATCAGGATAGGCTTGATGACTTGAGTATAGGCATTAAGTCCACTGCCATCAAATTCAATGAGGATACAAAGCTATGGTTGGGTGGATTCTCTGTTCTTATGATTTCTAGTTTAATAGTGTCAGGTGTTATGAATGCACAAATGTGGCCGTATTATGTTGCAACAGGTGCAATTTCTGCCCATCTTGCCCAACAAATTGCCACCCTAAATATAAATAACGCTAAAGATTGTTCAAATAAATTTATATCCAATTCATGGATAGGATTTATATTGTTTAGTGGCATTGCCTTAGGAAAGTACCTGAAGGATAACAATAAAAATGTGAAAATTGAGGCCAAAGCCGCACCAATACATTTGATGCATGAGTAACTTGTTCATATGTTGAAAATGCTATACAAAGAATACCAAAATAAAATTATTAACCGAAGTGTTTTATTTCTTCAGAAGGTGTTGATTTGAGGTTGAAGATTCACAGGGCTACGCACTACGAACGAAATGGAGCTTTCCTTTATCAGCAAGCTTCATTTTAATCCGCTTGATCTTTTAAACATTGCATGATAAGGGGTTCTATCACATTTTCTAGAAGGTGAAGAATAATATTCTTCTTTGAAGAGAATTTGTTGTCGCTTAACAAGTGCTTTTCCTGACTGATCCAATGTACTTGTGTTCTGTTTGAGTGCAGCTACATGGAATTCTGTGGACCCCAGATGCTGCTAGTCGAACTCTTGTCTTTTGCTTACCAAATTAAACTCAGTTTAATTGCTCTTCACAGTTTCGATATTGATCTTTTCAACATATTTCCAATCTTTTTCAAAGCCCCGATTCTCTTCTCTTCTAACTTGAAAACTTGTGCTTTCGTATAAGCTAGACAACGACCGAACCCGCACTAATAATATCCAGAAAACCCGATCTTTTTTCCAAAACGCGAGTTCCACCTTGAGACAACCTGTATAGTGGAAACCAACTTAAAACTACGTTCATTTATATCAGCAAACGGTCGTGTAGAAATGAGTTTCCTTGCGCGATAAAACATTTTACATAAAAATTTCAATAATACTATGAAAAGACTCTGTGTACTTACCACTGGTTTGGTCATATCACCCAAAATATTCCATAAGTCCGCAATAGTGATTAATCCGACCAAGAGCACTACAAAAAGGCCTACAAACTTCACTGAGCAGCAGCAGGCCAACATTGTGCCTGTGAATATGAGCCACATCCACCAACGAGGCGAAAATTCATTTGCAGTGTTATAAGACACTTTTATCGCTCCCAGTATGGAGCCCATCATAAAACACAGCAGAATCGGGTCCAACAGAATGTACTGGGTGAGTGTAATAAGACCCACATCTGAAAAACACTAGAATGAAACTGAAATGGAAAATTGGCTGCAATATTTACCAAACAAAATAAGCAACGATGAAAATAAGGCAGCTGTTGGGCTGCTGGTCATTTGATTAACTGTGAGAAATGCCATGGGTACAACCGATGCTCCCAAGCTGGCACAGAACATTCTCATTCCAATGTAGCTGGCATTTTCATATTTATCTCCAGGTTTATCAAAGGGAAATGTACCGTTGTAGCCCGTTAACAGCCCTGAGAGGCCAATAAGCATCTAAAATATGCACAATCTCCAATAAAAATTATACACAAGCAAGTGCATACGCCCTAGACTAGACCAATGTAAATGTGTGCTCACCTTTCCTAAAGGTGGATGAACATCGAAGAAAAACGTCCGGTTTATGTACCAGCTGGCCATTTTTCCAAAGTGTGTTTCATCCCAGCTAAAACATGAATGCGTTTATACATATGGGGCCCCAAAACAATCGTTGCAAACCTCTTACCATACGTGATCTGGTTCCTCTAGTTTATAGAATCGGGTGGCCAAAGTCAAAATACATACAATTGAAAATAGAGCCGCAGTTGTTCCATAGCTGGAAAGGAAGAATTACATCACATTGTGTGTGAGCCCTTTATGAATGTGTGAAAGTTTCAACCTTTTGTGAATGTAGCCCACTTTCTCTGCCATAATTCATGCTAATGGCAAAGTCGCAACAGGAAATTCGTAACGTGGAATAAAGCCAGCTCCAATTCGACTAACCGGCACAAACGCTACGTATTCGTTTCTGAGTTGCAGAAAAGAAATTTTTCATATCTGAGTACTTAAACCATAAGTACTTACTTTCAAATTAAACAACAAATAGCTGAGCTGTCACTGCAACTCAAAACAAGAGCAGCTCAGTTAGTTGATGAGCGATTCTATTCTCGTCCTATTTGCTCACACCAGAGAGTCGCTCTTTCCTTGTCTAAGGACGTGTGTCACTTGTGAAACTCCCCCAAAATTTAACCTGCAAAAAACAACAACATTGTCAATATTTTGATGTTAAAATGCGATTTAAACTAATGAACAATGCGCCCGAATAATCCCATAATCGCCTCCGCCACAAACTTCAATGCGGAATACATGGATTTTGAACGGGATCGCTACCCATTTTGCATAGTCTGGACCCCAATTCCCCTTTTAACATGGCTCTGTCCAATAATAGGGCATATGGGGATAGCCATGTCTTCAGGGATAATCCGGGACTTTGCAGGACCGTATGTGGTATCAGAAGACCACATGGCCTTCGGCCGACCGACTAAATATTGGAAAATGAACGCGAACGCTGCAAGAGGAGGAGCTGCAGGTAGGGCCACCAGCTTTACATCTAAATTGCAAATTTAGGGAACAACGTTTCTCACATGGAAAACTAAGACAGTTTTTTTAAAGGCTGGGATTCGGCAGTATCGGAAGCCTCGGACATATACAAGACCAGAATGCATAACTTATGTTGCGACAATTGCCATTCTCATGTGGCCACCGCCTTAAACTTGATGCACTATCAAAACTCCTATAGCTGGAACATGGTCAATCTGGCACTGCTCATGGCGTGGCATGCGAAATACGTGTCCCTCTTTGCATACTTTAAGACTTGGGTACCGTTTTTCCTCTTAGTTATTTGTGTAGTTTTGTTAACGGTTTATACATAGGAAATTGTCATTATTACAGTATGTGGGAGTGTTTATTTTTCCTGATAAAACCTTTCTAGTCCGAGAGCTCCGTTAGGAAGATTTGCAGCGAAAAGGCATCAGGCTGCTCCATATGCAGTTTCACCATTTTGCCCTGAACGATGCTGCAACTCGCTTGGCAGTTGTTCAGCTGCATCCCAAACAAGAAGGTGATAAACTTTTTTATATCAATAGTGGAAGAAACAGCGTCACCCATGTCGTCTTCGCTTGAAAAATCAGAATTGGCACTTCTTCCTGCATGATTTACTTCTATCTAGATCTAGATCAGTTCGTAATCATCCCATAGCTACTCACCAAGAAAACTATTAACATTGAGATCAGGAAAATGGACGGATAAATTAACAATGCTGTTCTTCATTTGCAGAGTGAGTTTTCCGGATTTATTTGCGCGCAACGTCAAGCAGTGTCCCAAATTTTTCATTTTCTCTGCGATGCTTTTAAGGGATCTCAAGTTGGGCATTTGAATTGATACCTAAAGAAACACCAGTTCACTTCCCACTAGCCCAAACACAATTTTCCTGTTGTTGGTAACTCACATGGAAATCGTTAAGCGTTGGTTCCTTGTAATCGTCCCAGTTTTTCTTCGAAATTACTTCCACTGGAATGTCTTGAATGCATTGTCTGCTTGTTAGTTCTCCGGACATCTGCAATTTGAACAGCAGTTGATTAATTGGGAAAAATCGCCTTGTCGCTTCGGACTCACAAACTCCATTTCCAAAGTCAGACACGGTGATTCTTTATTAGTCAATTTAATCTTGAAGTACTTTGCCTCCTGTTTGAGTAGGGAACAACTTTTGGCTAGCAATGCTACATCCAAAACCATTAATTTGGCAAAATCGCAATCCTATAACGAGGGGTGGACTTACCAGTGGATAACTCCAGATAAATTTCATTGTGCACGTCACTGACGCCAACAATATTATACTCCCTAAAATAGAAGCTAACTGGCAGCTCGCACCAAGCTTGAGGGCAACGCGGTCTGGACTCTTCTTCGGCTATTATGAAGTACATTTTAGTCTTTGTCAGTCCTTAAAACGCAGGTTTTTGCAAATCTTGAAAGACTAACTGAAATGTCTAGGAGGAAAAAAGCAGTGCATGATTCGAATTAAAGCAACTTAAAGTGCTTTGGGAACTAGGCGCCTGAAATAAGCGTTACTGCAGTTGATTTAACTTACTCAAAAAATCTCGCATTGCAGCATTTTCGATCATCAAGGCCCTAAACTTCATGGTGATTAAGTTGTATTTTCCTCAAACTTGAACAGGGATTGTATTCGTTTATCTGAAAGCGCCCAATTTTAATAAAATCATACAGCGGAAAGTCAGGACAAAAAGCTGCTCGCTACTAAGCAAGGCAAACTGTGAATATTAGGTTTAAAACTCGTATAAATAAGCTTTTTTGCTTTACTGCAAACATTCCCAACTCCTCCCAGGATGGAAAAGTAGTGAATTTCAATGAGTGAAAAGTTTTCGCAAAAAATACCGCAAAGAAAAGTTGTTGGTAAAGGAATGACCTAACTGGTGGCCCAATTGTTAACGTCGAACAAGAAGGCCTGAAAAACCAGATTAAAGCTCGAGAAGTGTCTTTCACATCAGGTTTTATCAGAGATTCCTAACCTCTAAAGAGATAGAAGCAAAGCTGCAAAACGCACGAACGTTTGCAGGTTTATTGCTGTTTTGCGTTGCAAAATAGTGCAAGTGTATTTTGTATAAAGCAATTGTGATTTCAACGCCTTATAATAGGGAGGGAAAAAAGTTCGAAATTTGACAAGTGGAAATATAGGTTATATTACTATAAACAGAAATATGTCCGTTTCGGGAGCTCTTTGAAGAGGATTTTGCGATAAAAATGAACTTACCAACTAAACGCGTGCATGGATAAACAAACATTTGCCTTAGAGCGACTAATTTTCGCAGTTTTTACAATTATTTTCCTCACTGTTTGAATACTGAAAAAAATAACGTCTTACTGACAATCTACAACACAACTGTCAAACTTCAAAGTGTCAAGAAACACTGTTTCTGATGTCGGCTATTTATATTAAACGCTGGCAACGTTCCAAATCAAAAACTCAAGTAGGTAAACATTTAAAATTAAAATTATTCACTAACTTCCAACTCCATAGTTAATTGTACAAATTAATCAAAAAAATTATACATTTTTTTAAAGCTAAATTATAACAACCAAAATTCACCCTTCTAGGTGCTGCTCAACCGACTTGGGGGCATGAGACGCCTCCATTAGTTCATGCAACTGAAGTATTTGCTCGTCGCGTAAATTATCAATCAATTCGGCTGGTAGTTGAGCTCCAAACTTAGTCGGGCTGCTGCCCCTTTTTGCGCCAAGTTGTTCAGCCAACCTTATTACATAATGCTACATTCGAACATGTAAATCTCTAGAGAACTGAATTAAAAATGGTACTTACTGTCCATTCGTTCATGAAAATCGCAGCCTCAGGAGGGGGACAGGACTTATGGCGCTTAAACTCCTCTCGAGCGTATTGTGTACCGAGAATTTGCAAGTCTTCTGGGAGCCCCCTATGGAGCCTTAAAATCAGCTTATACAACGTTCGGGGATTTTTATTCGCCGGCAGGGACATTCTTTTGAGTAACTAGAACAGGGTGAGGTTGATATCCAGGGGCCCAATCCTGAAAATATTCGAATATATTTGATAATGTTGTTCTGTGTGTATTGTAGGTTATGTCTGTCTATAATCTTCCCCCGATGCGGTTCGATGTGACGCGTTTGACGTTCTGTGGTGCTTCGCCTTAACCTCACTTTTCTCCAGTTTGTATGGGCACATTTCTAGTTTTCTTGAAAATGGAAAATAAGCGAATTTTCATCAGTGATCTACCAGAAAGTATAGCCCAGGATCAGTTGGAGAGCAGATTTTCCAAATATGGACAAGTGAACTCAATTGATATAAAACAGCGGAAGGAATTGGGGCCCAATCAGTGCCCCCGTTTCGCTTACGTAAATCTTCTAACCGACCACAGGAGTTTAAATCAGTGTGAGAACGCGCTTAATTAACGTTTGGGCGATTCATTAATCAAAGTTGTAGGTTTTAAGGACTTTTCGTCAAATGCCTGTGCTGGCCACTATCTGCAACTGCAAATTGCAAAAGAAAACTTCTTGGAAAGACTGAAACGCGAAAGGCAGGAAGCTAATGAGGCCGCAAACAAAGTGGAGCTGAAGACACCATCAAAAGGTGAAGAGCATGTGGACAATGGCAATTCCATTTACAGTCAGCCTGCCTTCAAGCAGAACGTGCACAAAACAAATG
The DNA here is from genome assembly GCA_024550625.1 of Dendroctonus valens. NCBI lineage: Eukaryota > Metazoa > Arthropoda > Insecta > Coleoptera > Curculionidae > Dendroctonus > Dendroctonus valens. The sequence continues at coordinate 462,100 of JAJTJO010000360.1, forward strand.
GCAAAACGCTCAACGAACCAGAAATCGTACCGAAAAAGAAGCGCATAAAAACAGAAAGTAAAGAAAAACTAGATGATTTCGAAGAAGAATCGGATATCATTATAAAGAACAATAAGGGCAAGCTGTTGCAATCCAGCTTAAAAATAGCTTCAACTACTCAAAATTCGATTGCTAAGCCAGCAACCGACGAGACTAAAAAGAATGACTCTGATGCCAACATCAAACGGCTGCAATCTTTGAAGAACATGAAAGAAAGATACGCGGCTAAAAGGCATTTGATACAGTCAGGTTTGTCAAGTGGTGTAAGTCCCAACTCGGTGTTCTCATAGTATTTTCTATAGTTCTGATGGTTGGTGTTGTTTTAGGGGGAAAAACCCAACAAAAAAATTGTCTTTGACGATGAAGCAGACAACAATCGCACAAATAGAACCACGAATGGTGTTAAAAGGCCTGCACTCTTTGACGATGATGATGTTGAAGAAACTGACGATTTCCAAGCGCATTTCGATGTGAAGGAACAATTTGAAGGGCGAAGTGGGCAAAAGGTAACCTGCGAAGGAACCGCTTTTGACTAGTTACCACTGAAATCTGTGAAGCTTTTAGAACTGCAGTCCCGATTCAAGAACGACAAGCGGTTTAATTTGGATAAGCGGTTCATTGAAGATGATAATGAGGAAATAGACCAAGAGCCAGATGAGAAAGATGATGAGGATGCTGATATAGAAGCGGAGAAGAACCATCAGTTGAAAATATTGGAGGATGTTTTAGGGAAGAAAATCATCAAAAAATCCAACCGGGAAGAAAAGTGAGAAAAATCCTCAAATCTGTTTCAGTTTAGTTATTTTTGCTGTTTAGTTTCACCAGAAAAACTATGCTGAAGTATGACCCGACGAGACCCGAACATTCAAGTTTGATCCTTAAACCGGAGGCTCAAGTAGCAAAAAGTAACGAAAAACTTAAGAAAAAAGGGGAGGACGAATGCAAGGAAGCAGAACCTGAGGTGTCCAAGGACATATTTTACAAAGTACCAGATTCGCTGAAGGATGCTTTTGCAGGGAACAACGCGCAGTTCAGCTTGTTGAGCGCCTTTGGTAAACCCCAAAAAATTGAAGGTACAGTTGGAATGAAAATTAACTCCTCAGTTACTGGGAGTAAATTGTTTTGTAGAAGAAAATGCTGAAGAAGTTCCAGCCAAGGCCATAAAAACAACCTTGCCGAATTACCCGACCCACAATCCTTTTAAGCACGATTCTTCTGACGAAGAAAACGAAGCAGAAGACATTCCTCACAAGGACACAGCCGAACCAGGGCCGAAAAGTGATTCGCAGCAAAATACTCTACTAAGGAGCAGCCAATCGGTGTTTTGGACAGAACCGTTCTTTTTTAAGGTTGATGATTTCAGATTACAAGGTAAGAATATTCGCCTTTCTCCAACCGAAAAAACGGCAGGAAATAACACATTTTGTGGTTCAGAGGGTTTCGATTTCGTTGAAAAAATGAAAGCAAGCGAAAAGGAATTTGTGACTGTCCGCCGGCAGGTGAAAGAAATCGTCAAGTCGAAGGTGCGAAACAATGAACGGAAAATGAAGATGTTTAAGAAGAAACTGGGTGGCACAAAGAAGCGGAAGCACATCAGAATGAAAAAAGCCCTGAAAAGATAAAGGGGTTCCAAGCAATAAAGCTTTGTTTTAAACATGAAATTATTGTGTTTCTTTTTGCAAGACTTGCAATAATATACCACTTTTATTGTAGATTATTCCTTTCCTCGCACTTTTTTTCTGCCAGAATTACAATGTTTTGTTTAGAAAAATATGCTTGATAACAATTTGCAAATATTACAAAACAATGGCAAATTTAATTAGAAAAATCAAAACAATTTTAAGATTTTTTTTTTAAATTTCCATATCTATTTTTTTTTAATTAAAATATCCAGCCAAAGCGTGCGTTGCGCCCTCTAGCGGGAAAAATTTTTAGGCCCATATTGCAGATTCCAATCTCTAGGATCTGTGATAATGACATACGACTTGTCAAAGCTGACATTGATAGGTGAAAAGTCAACAGAAGCCCTGGCAAGATAACAATATTTATAAAATATCCTGAAAAATAGTTGTTCCCCTTTATATCCACGTTAACATCATGGATTGAGGCGTTTATTTGAGGAATTACTCATAATACTTCCTTTAAGCTTATTGGGCAACTGTTCGCTTGTTGGATATTAATAACTTGCGGACATTCTTTATTTCCTTGAATGTTATACGAATAGTTTTGGAATTTAGCTATTATGGTGATGGAGAATTATTATTCCCATGAAAAGTACGGAGATCTGTGGTTAAAAATCAACCACCTACATCTGAGCTATTTGGATATGGAAGAGAGCAGAGAGAAAATAGTGCATCGCTCTAAACTTGAAGGTAACACTATCCTAGTGTAATTTGTAAGTGTTTTGTGGGCTTTAGGCCTCAAATAGTTCTTCATTATTACTATCTGCTCGTTCACACTTTCCCTGCATCAAATAAAATAATAAAATTTCCCATTTTTACAGATTGTATTGCAGAGTTTCTATTCGTCGCCCATCACAGAGACAAATTCCTTAATAGTAAAACTGAAGATGTCCTGTACAGATCAGCAGCGTTTAAGAAGGATTTCAGTGCTTACAAGGCAACGACTGGCTGGAATTCTCTGCAAATCTACGCCTCAAATTTGTTGACCCAACCATGGCGCCAAGAGTATCGACAAATAAAGGTAATCTAGCGATTTTCTCCCCAACAATGCACTCATTTCGTATATGCTTGTTGCAGACTTATTGTGGATTTTATAAGCATCAAATCGAGGCTAATTTAATGGGAGCTGAGACTTTATTCGAAGCAATGGGCTACAAGAACATTGGAAATGGTATTTTGGTCTTGGATGGCCCGGTGTGTCCAGATAGAGTCTCCAATATGTCCAGAGACTGTTTGGTCGCCTACGTGGAATGCCAGGTAAAATACCTGGTTGAAATCCCTAAAAACTTGCGAAAACTGTTTGATTTGTTTCAGATTTTGAAGCATATTTGGGAGGAAGTGTCCGCAGCTTTCCATGTGTCCTGGCTGGATATTCTTGAAAATCGTGTTGAGTGTCCAGGAAATATCGAGCAATGTGTGAACAATATTACGTATAAATATAACGCGAAGCGGTTTCAACCGCCAATGCGAAGTGCGCGAACTGAGCAGGTTGATAGCCGACCGTCCAACTCCACTAGTCATGGATCTCTTCCAAATAATCTTGGACACGTTCCAAAAAGTCCTAGTTACGTTGCAGCTTTAGTCGGACATAATCATGTGTCTCTTCCTCAGCCGCTGGTCACTGCTCCAGGTAGTTTAAGAGCTTTTTCCGATTTAAATTGCTAGTCAACTTGAAATTTTCAGTGCCATTTTGTTTGCCACATACCAATGGCTGCGCCAACACCTACACTTACGGTTACGGCACTTACGCGCCCCAGATGCCGATTGTAAACCAACCACTTGCTTCCGTTAATGGCTTCTACTTCCCCAACGGCCCCTCAGCAATCCAACCGGCTTACCAGGTCCCAACAGCTCAGCTGATTGAGTTTGAGAAGCGCAATGGACACGACTTGGTTGATGAAGGATCCGCCTCTAGAAGCAGAAGGCCTAGACTGGATTCTAATGGAACTCTGGAAAGCGACCGGGAGTCGAAGATTGCTGCCGGATCCGGCCAAGAAGACAAGCAAGCGCCAATGGAAGAGGACTGGGATTATGTGTTTCGGAACTTGGAACAGCAAGGGTAAGTTTGTTGGTTTTTTTCGAATGCAGCGATGGTTTGATGGGTTGTTCAACAGCTACAGTAAAGACTTGGGGGAGCGCGGCGACGTTCTAGGCCTGAGCTCGGGCAAGCAACGAAAATACGCCAAAGAACCAGCTGCGAGGCAAAGAGTGAGAACCACTAATTTGGACGAGGCGCTCAATAGTCTGACGGTGTCTGATCGGCCGCTGAAAATGACGGAAGCTTTGGAGCACATGGAGAAAAGAACTCTTGAAAGTAAGTGTGGTTTTTGTGGACAACTCCGTTAAGCTGCTGATTTGGCAATCTTCTTTGCAGGAAACCTGCCATCTGCAAAAGAAAGGCGGCATTCTCAGGGCAGTTCTTATGAAAATGTTATTGGCAATGAGGGACCAAAGCCGGTATTGACGCACACAAATGTTCAAGCGAGTTATTCTACTAGTGCTGCGGTAGCGCCCAAGATAAAGTTGCCCTCAAAGGAAAGCGCCGAAGTCACTCAATTGAATGCAGTTGCTGTTGAAGAGAAAAAACAAACGGAACCTGAAAAAGGTTTGTGAAACTTTCTATTAACAGAGTGTCTATCTATGTGGTCTCCTAAAGTCTATAGTTTTTTTTGAATATTAGTAACTCAGTTTATGGTTAATTTGTAGTTCCCTCATCGAAATGGCAATGCAAGTCTTGTACTTACCTGAACAATTTAGCTAAAGAGATCTGCGAGATGTGCAGTAAAAGTAGATATAGCGGGCAGGAGCCGCCAATGGAAATCGGCGGCCCCGAATGCTCCAAGTGTACGTTAGTGAACCCAAAAAATGCCAAAATATGCCAAGCTTGCAGCCACAGCTTGAAAAACTCACCCACATATATTTAGGTCGACTTTGACTATGATTTTAAGCGGCAACGTTTATGTAAAGAAATCTAATATATTTATTGTTACATCAAATGCTGATTTTTTGCAATTTACTGTCTGTTTTTTTTAAGCTAGACTTTGTACATATTGAAAAAAGGTGATATGTTTGAAAAATGTAGTATACTAATTCTTGTAAGGCGCATAAGCTTAGTTTTAGTAGAAATTACTGACGGAAACTGTTGAGGAAAAACTTCTACGGTCTTGGATTTTTCGCCCGCATCTATTAAAAGAAGATACAGAGGCACATACCAGGCAAACATTTTTTTTACGCTCAAAAAACTTTATTTTAGAGTGTAACTCGTTGACAATAAGTTTTCATGGTATATTAGCGCGGCGAAGAGCCCAAGACTCGTGGTTGTATTTACCAGTTTAATGATAAACTAGCTAATTTACTCACATACTAATTGCGCTGCCGGGAATGTTCGCCCTAAAGATTTTAAAATTTAGACTAATTTTATCAATTTTGTTGTTATTTAATTTTTATTTAAATCAACCGGTTTTTCTTATTATGTAACGTTTTATTGAAAAAATAATTAAATATTTGGTGCTTATTATCGTAAAGTGCTTTATTTGTTTCCTGTTATCCCCCACACAGAGTTTATAAACTATGTTCCTATGTAAGGTGTAAGGAATGAATGGAAGGTCATGCCCTATTTGGTGTCCTTATCTGGAATGCGGCAAAAGAACGAGCGTCCTTGTCTTGTATGTCATAAATAAACTAACCTCTATGTTTTGTTGACAAACAGCGTTTGTTCATCAACTTTAGAGAGTCTTCAGTATTGTTGGGTTTTCTTTAATTTGCGATGTCTAAAAGCAAAGGTAGGACTTAGCTTAAAAAATAAATAATATTTTCTTTATTAGCACCATTTTAGCGAAAGCCAAAAAGCATTAATTAATTAGAAAACAGCACAAACAACATGGACATATTGGAATGCTCTTATTCCCAACTGGGCGAACTGTGTCTTCCCCCCCCGGGCTTACAATTTAGCCCTATTTTATTCAGCTAAATATTATTAATAAAATACAGTAATTTTATTCGTTGTTAGAAAGACAGTGGTTTTAAAGATGCTACATTCTATACCAGAGTGGGCTTGAACTGAAAATGGCTGTTTGAAGCCCCAAATTGCTCGAAAGCTATGATGTGGCTGCAAAAAGTTCACATCTTTACATATGGAGCTCTAAAGCAACAGGGCAAAGAGAGAATTGGAAAGCAAAGAACGAAGCAAACGAAAAAATGGATGGGCGCTCGACACAGCAAAGTAGAAATACATTTGTCGATAAAGGCGAAGGAAAACTACGAATTCCAAACAAGAACCGACATGGGAAAGAAACTTTAAACAGCTATTTGGAGGCAAAAAAACCGGAAAAACCATCGCAAAATAACATTTTTTTTGTAGTTATTGATTCGCAGCCGCACTTTCGTCTTAAAGATCAAAACGAGCGGGGTTTTCAGCTTCCATTCAGGAAGAACTTTTCCTTTATCAAAAGAGATAGACTTTCGAGGCCATTCCTTGAAACAAGTGGGTTTTTCGGGTTTTTAGGCGTCGTTCGGTAGAATTTCTTCTTGACGTTTCGCAAGCACGTGCGGCTTGCATCTTCAGAAGTGGTTTGCTTGAACGCTTCATCAGAACAGTGTAAGCGTTCAAGCAAACCACTTCTGAAGATGCAAGCCGCACGTGCTTGCGAAACGTCAAGAAGAAATTCTACCGAACGACGGCCTAAAAACCCGAAAAACCCACTTGTTTCAACTTTTCCTTTGTTGTAAATTTGTACTTTTAGTTAACTGCAATTGATTTTATTAAAACCATAAGTCTCTCTAACGATCTACTGCAGTCAGCGCAGAAACAGTCTTTCCAGAAGACCATAATAGAACAGGATTAGAAGTGAATGCTGCCAGAGTACCTCGAGGGTTTTGAATTCCAAATTGAAAGCCCGCACTTTTCATTGCATCCTACACATTTTTTGCAGGAAATTACCGTTCCAAACGCAATAAACCTACGGTTGGGCAGCAGGCCAAAGAAGTGCTGGAATCGCTTGATGAAAACAACCGTGTTATTAAACTCTTCAGGGCTTTTGCGGTAGAATTGGATGATAAGCATGATCGCCATGAGCGCATTATAAAGCTCGGAAGAGACATTACTATTGAAGCAAAGCGCATCATTTTCTTGCTGCATAATATCAGCACAGATATGTAAGGCTCTTGATCTTCTGAAAAAAATCACAAATATACCCTGATCTTGATGGAAAAACGTTTCAGAGAGGAGAAAAGACACTCGGTGTTAGCAGAGGCCAAAACCAGACTCTCCACCTTAAGCTCGACGAATTTCAAGGCAATTGCTTTGGAGCTTCGCAAGCACGACGGCTATTTGTATCATAGGGCTTTCACTGCTGGAATGCAGGAGTTTATTGAGGCCTTGTGCTTCTACCAGTACATTAAACAGGACTCCATTGATAACTGGGTGGACATCAATCAGCATTTCCAGTTCGAGGACGAGGCTCGGGAAGAATTCCAATTGCTGTTCACGCAGTATGATTTTATTTTGGGAATTGCTGACTTTACGGGCGAGCTGATGCGGAAATGCATTAATACACTCGGAGCTGGAAATGTGAGCGACTGCTTTAAGCTCTGCAACTATGTGCGAGCAATCAACACCGGCTTCCTGGGTAGGATGTGAAGGTGCAGTCGATCTGGGACCCTTGTTGCACATTTTTTTCCAGGTCTGTCCTATTCAGGCAACCGGGAGGTATCAAGGAAGACGCACGTTTTGAGGCAAAGCCTGGCCAAAATGGAGCTAGTGTGCTACAACATCCAAATCAGAGGGAGCGAAATTCCTAAGCACATGCTGCTCAGTGTGATTGAGTCCCAAGAAGCTGAAAACAATGAGGATGAAGGGTTTTGCATGTAAACTAGGTTTTAGGGAGGTTATTTGTAGGAAAAAAATTGCTTAATGCATTCTCTAGTGGGTGCAAAGCTGAAGTAAATTAGCTCCAGTAAAAGACTTTCTGTAAAATAGTCGCGAAATGTTATTGGTCAAAGTAATCGCATTGCGTCATCGATCAGCACTGCGCTGGTACTTTTCAGTATTTTGCGCGCACTTCAAATCCATTCGAAAATTGTATAAAAGCGATAATAAATATTTAAACGGCAATTGTAATTTGGTTAACGTTTCGACATTAATTTGCCGTATAAATAAACCACTTGAGAGTGTTATTATCGAAGATTAGTTTCATTTCTACCATGTTTGCTCATTGGAAATTCGTTCTTTGCCTGGTTTTCGTGCAAGCATTCACTGGAGGATATTCCGCTGAGTTATTCGACTTCATAGAGTGTGGTAAGTTTGCTGTCTTTTTAATCGGTTCTGTTCTTCATTCTTCGCATCTTCAGACGCGTTTCGAAGTTCACACGAAGTAATAACTATTCTGAGTCGCTAAAAAGAAGATCTGATGAGTCAATGCGCACTAAGTTCTTGAACATTTCTGGTTATGGGTCTCAAAATTGTTATTCCTTTAATACGTCGCAAGAACGTACATTTGAGGTAAAAAAATCACAATTTTTATGCCATAATAAGGCAACTGTCTTGAGTCTTAGTGTAAGGTTTCGCGCGAAACGCCTCTGAAGATACACGCCACTCGTGCTTGCGAAACGTCAGGAAAAAATGCGCATTAACATAAGCAACATTAACATGTTCATTTTTGAATATTCTTAGTCACTAATAACTTGCATCATTTCAAACGCGTTGTATAATAAGGTAGGATTAACGAGGAATTAATTCCCGTTTAGGCACGCTGAGCTGGATGGTAGCATGTACACACATGCATTGCATTTTTCGCATATTTCAATGAGCAAGGAATAATCTCTTCAAAACCTGGAATGTTCTAATGATCGAGATAATGTTATGTTTTCCTATGCGATTACGCATCGGTGCTTTATCATCGCTGACAGAATTTACTTTGCTTAAGGATGATTACTTGGACGGTCTCAAGAAGGCCATTTGGACCACGGTTTTGTCCTAATTTTTATGGATTGTGCAATCCTTTCTTGTTTCGTTTGCGATGTATTTTTAATACAGAAAATACCACAGGTTCAGTTGAAGATTTTCTAATTTCTTTGAGCTCATTCGAAGGAGATTAAGTTGATGGTAACTGGAAGTTAGCACGAGCGACTCTTTGTAAAACGAAGAATGACGAATTTTTCAGTTTTATCTGCGATTTTTCCTGGTAAAATCACGATATTTACAGAGAAAAAAAATAGCAGAATCTGCATAAAACTCTCATATTTCAATCATCATTCATATCTTCATTCTTTTCGAATCAAATTCCCAGTTGAAACAAGTGGGTTTTTCGGGTTTTTAGGCCGTCGTTCGGTGGAATTTCTTCTTGACGTTTCGCAAGCACGTGCGGCTTGCATCTTCAGAAGTGGTTTGCTTGAACCCTTACACTGTTCTGATGAAGCGTTCAAGCAAACCACTTCTGAAGATGCAAGCTGCACGTGCTTGCGAAACGTCAAGAAGAAATTCCACCGAACGACGGCCTAAAAACCCGAAAAACCCACTTGTTTCAAGGAATGGCCTCGAAAGTCTATCTCTTTTGATAAATTCCCAGTTGTTTTAAATTATTTTTTCTTAATTGTTTGGTTGCGTCCAAATTTGTAATATTTTTTTAAATGAATGCTTCAAATTTCTAGATACAATTCAGCATTACTGCAATTATTTTATGCATTTTTCATTTTGCCACCTCCTTTCACCCTGCAGCACAGGTTCACTTGTCTATACCTAAGAGCAGAGCGGATAAACACCAAACAAAAATAAGAGAGCAAAGGGTAAGATGGAGAAACTAGCGAATGAAAGAAGAGCAGTTGAAGTAAAAACCAGCTTGGAAACATTAGTGACTAAAAAGCTATTTCTAAAATATCAGTAGCCAAAATAAGAAAAGGAGGAGCAGGAATGAATAATTAAAAATGAAAATCTAAATAAAACCAAAAAAGAATTGAAAAAAAGAGCGCGAAATGCATCAAAAATAACATTTTAGCTACTTGGACTTTTAGTTAAGCATTACAGCCTTAATTTTTTTAAAATTATTATTTCTTTAAAACCGCAAAATTTTCTTACTTCTTCGCTAAATACACTTTTGGTCTAGTACCGCGATCATTTCTGTCCTATTGTGCCTTCGTATTTTACTCTCTTTACGGAGAATCTTGAGGGGGGTAGTCATGACCTGGTCTGGTAGAACTTCATCTCCTCTCAGGTGTCTTCGTCTACCTGTTACATATTATGTAGAGTAGTTTCGTCCTCTAATTCGCACCCGATCAAGGTCGGTTGATCGCTTACTCCCATCCTGAAGAGGTGTTCTTTTGCAGGGGGCGTGTCCTGTTAAAAAGGCTATATTTTTTGCTTGCCGAGATCTAGCAGTTCGTTTTTACGCACTGGTTGTGGAGGTCCCACCAACTGCCTTGCGGTAAGGAGTCGCGGTGTCTCCTCCCAGTACCTTCTTTGTTCTTCCCAGATCCATTGCCCAACTAGCGCCCTAACTTGGGCACGAGATATACCACAAGCAGGTTCTTGGTTGGTCAGTGGATGCTCGGCCCCTGCCTTAGCAAGTTCCGCAGCAATCTCGTTTCCTTTGCCTGTTGGTCCCAGTTGCCCAAGTGAGTTTTACTCTGTTTGAGTTCCCAGCCAGGGTCGTAAGTTCTTTTACACAATCTAGCACACATTATGACCTGATTGTGTACGATTCAAGTGCCTTTATTGTGGCTTCTTCTCCGGTTACGATGGTAATATATAGGCTCTTTCCCTCATTTTCCGGGCGCAATTTGTTATCGCTAGTATACTTGCTTGAAAAGCGGTTGTGACTGTACCCAAGTTTAAGGTAATCCTTTCCCCGGTTCTTCCTCCTTCGACTATACCAGCGCCTGTGCCCTATGCTGCACTGTTTCTGTGCCTTCCGAATACCATACGGAGTCCCCTGTGATAGCTGATGGAGTCGCTCCACCATCTCGCCCCTCATCCAGACCACAAGTTCTGAAAGGTGCAGAAATGAGTTTGAATTCGATCAGCTTTCAATCCCAGGGGTTCGATTGTCTTGAGCTTTCTGAAGATCGCGCTGTGTCTCAATTCCATCGCCTTCCTGAGGGCACCGTCACCCACCCGGTAAGCGCTTCTTAGGGTCTCAGCTTCGATGGATAAATGCAAAGGCTCCAGCCCCAGGAGTGTCTCCACAACAGCCGTCGGGGCTGTTGACATTGCTCCAGTTGTTCCCAGACCGCCAGCCTCTGGACTTTGTTCGGACACTGTCGAAATGTACTGATTCTGCTTCCATATTCCGGTGGCATATGGGATTGTAGGTTTCACAATGGAGACATACGTCCAGTACGCCATTTTACGGTGAAATTCCCCATGTTTTTCCAAAAGTGCATTTGCAGGTCCATAAAGCCCTGATCGCCTTGTTTGTTTTCTGTTCCACATGTTCTTTGAACAGCAGCTTCTTATCCAGGGTTACCCCAAGATATTTAACAGTGACCAATATAACCCATATATAGACATTAGTCTAAGGGCTCTAAAATCTTCTAAACTTTCCCTGCACAACAATGGAGATGTCATCCGCATACCCCAGCGCATAGAAACCCCCCTTCCCTCAAGAGAGAAGAGGAGCCAGTCCACCATCAGGCTCCACACCAGAGGCGACAAAACTCCTCCCCACGTTCTGCAGCTCAGCATGTTTTGGATCCATTCACATATTGAAGGCTCCACTCCACGATCTTTCGCCGCTCTGACTATTGACTAAAAAGAGGTATTGTCAAAGGCCCCTGTCTACCCAGAAAAGCCGCTAGAGCAGTTTCTTTGCGCCCTAGGAAGGTTTCTGCCCTCCGCACCAGTTCATGGATAGCAGATTCGCAGGATTTTCCTGTTTGGTAGGCATATTGGTTGTGGTGTAGATGATTTCTGGTAAGCACCTCTTCCCTGATATGCGTGTCGATCAGCTTCTCTAGTGTTTTAAGTAAGAACGATGTTAGGCTGATCGGGCGAAAGGATTTGGGCTGGGCGTACGTCGTACGGCCTGGTTTTGGACCAAATACTACTTTCGCCATTCTCCATTCCATTGGTATGTATGCCCTGGGCGCCAGTAAATCGGTTCCCTGCTGCAGCAGAACTGGCATTAAGCCATCTGTCCATGGAGTCTAGCGTAGCTCGGAGTATCTTCGATATCCTTGCATTCTTTCCTCCATCAAGTCCTTTGTGGTTTTTTTATGGCGTTGCCATACGTGGTCAGGGATGTTTGGTATTCACTCCAGCAGGCCTCGTTTCTTCTAGCCAGGTTAAATAGCTTTCTCACCGTTTCCTCTCACCGTTTCCCTCCATTTGGATGTCCTCGTTTGACTCTTCGACTTCAGAGGGCATGCGGATTCGTAGGCTGATTTTATTGCTGATGTGGCGTTAGTCACCATCATATCTACCTCCAGCACCTTGGGTGCTTCGGTTGGGCAGTCCCCCAAATGCAACCTAAGGTCCTCTTAGTAGGAGCCCCAGTCAGTTGTTTTCGGATTTCCTTACTCCAAGAGGGTTATCTCTTCCGACTCGATATGGAATCGTATGTATCTATGATCGGACAAGTCTTTTATCAATGTCAATGACCTCCCTTCGTGTCGTTGTTACATGGGTTGGTTCATTCCTCTGATTACAGACTTGAAACGATGAAGTTGTAAGGTATTCTAGAAGAGACCCGTCTGTTGGTGTCTCTGCTGCCCCACAAAATACACTTACTATTAACATTGCAGAAAGGCTGTGATAAAATTTGAGATTTTCATTGTTTTTGTAAGAAATATTTTAGGGAAAGAATGCCACTGACAATGCAGCTTATGCTGGAGGACTAGATTATTCGTGTTTTAATCTTACATGGGTATTTAAAACTCTTTAATTTGAAAGATAATATCAGTCTACGTAACGTTGCAAGGACAAAAAACAACTGTGGCAAGTAATGGGTGATTTTTTCAGTCTCAAAAGAACAATCGGTTCTAAATTCGTCGTTTAATGTCGAGTGATTCTTACCATTTTTGCAGTTGCCGTACAAAAGAATGGAGGTTTAATTGAGACATTCTTTTTTTAGAGATAAATATATAACGGCGATTATAATAGATATGATTATTTCAAGATATAAATAAACTTGCAGGTGGTGCGTGCTCAGATTTTCAAAGTGGTCCAAAAATAGCGTATCGGCGCCAATCGGTCAGCTTTTTAGTAAGCAGACTACTTGAAGCTTACCAAAATGCCCGCCATAAAATATTCGATCTAAACGTGGTTGGGAATAATTAATAGTATTTGACGATATAATCTTGGTACTTAACTGATTTGACTTTAATCTATTGCAGATTAGAAGCGATCATCAATCCGTAATGTTATAATTTTTCTTTAAGTTTCAAGGTAAAAAACTATGTGAGTTTTTACTCGATTTTTCGATGATCAAATAGCTTCCTCCTTGACTCTCTTCAGTTCCTCCCTTTCGGCTATTGTACTGAGGGCGAGTTGATGGGCCTGTAGTTTTGAGGAAAAGTCCTGTTTTTCTTAGGCTTTGGGAGCTTGATGACTTCCGAGTGCTTCCAATAGCATTAACCAAGTTAGTTACACCTACCAGTCCCTTCCTCGGCAGCTTCTTCAGCATTTTGTTGGTGATTCCATCTCTCCCAGGGGGGCTTTCTTAGCTTTCGTTCTTCTGATGGTGGCTGCCTGGCTTTTCACTCCGAAGCATCCTGACTGCCCCTATGACTGTTGCTTCCTGGTATAAGTCATCGTTTGGTTGGTGGTTTACCATGGCCTCACTCTCGATTGCTTCCCCAAACGCTTTGCCGCCATCTGTAAATACCAGACCTTGAGTTCCGTGGAGAGCTGGAATCTTGGTACCTTCTCTTCTTAGGGCCCTTTGCATACCCCATATGCTTTGGTCCTTCAAACTCAGCTCTTTCAAACGGCTTTCCCATTTCCAGTTCTCATGTTTCCTTAGGGCGTCCTTCAACGCCCGTGATAAGTTTGTCTTCGAAGCCCTTTTCCATATGTTCTGTTAGGGCAAGGACTTGGCCAGTACATGATTTCTCAGGTCGAAAGCCTGCTTGTTGCGGCATGAGTTTAGGATCTATGGCTTTTCCCACACGATTTAAAACCCGACGTTCATAAACCTTGGAAAGATGGCATAGAAGGGAAATTGGTTAGCTGCTGGCAAATTCCGGGCCCTTTGGGAAAGCCAACCTTGGGAAATTCACTTTGGACTTTCCAACAAATCTCAGACACCCCCAGGACCAGTTTGGAGCTTGTCAGCTCTCATCAGCTGGGTGTAGCCTGAAAACAACACTCCCGAAACCTGCAACTTAAGCATAGTGGTTATCATACTCTAATAAATTATGAAAACCAAAATAATTTATTTATGAATTAAGCCAATAATATTTTATTCAGGTGCACTGAGATCGCCAAATGAAAAAAAATATATCAGTTTATTTCGCATTATTTCTACATATGTTTCCTTAGGAGGAGATCCTGTTCAAAGTGTCTCGATAGACGATTGCTCGGCAGTGCCATGCACTTTCCAGTTCGGAAGAACTTACCACGTCCAAATCAAGCCGGAATACATAAGTAAGTATATTTTTTTCGATTCGCAGAATATGTGCTTGACTTTAAGCGCGCTATTAAGTGACTGGTAAATATCAGCCTGATTTGTATGTAGAAGTTTCACAAAAGATATCTTAAGGACGTTCGCTCAGTTCAAGTGTAGACAATTAAAATATTTACGTCTAGAAGTGGGTATGAATTGTGGCTGTCAACAACGGAGGATTATCACCACATAAATTGCGACCCGGTGGCGTCCATCAGGTATTTATTGAAGTTGCGTTTCTAAGTGTTCAGCAGAGGCAAGATAATCCGAAATCTCTGTACCCACTTGAATGCGATGATAATTTAAACTACGTATATACAAGCTTCAATACCCGTATAGTTTAGGGTTTAAGCATTTCCATTATTTTGGTATGAGTTATCGGTTACGTAACGTAAGGACCAATCAATCTTCTATTGAGTTTCTCAACGCCTATCGAAAGATTATCGGTTTTAAACGGTATTGCATGTCTGTATTATTGGAGGTTTAAGTTTGTTTACGCCAAACTGATCCAGAGTAACCAGCTGATCAGTTTGGTACAGTTGTATGCTTAAAAAATGCGCCATTTACAAGCGAACATGGATAGAAAGGTGAACTTTGTAAAGCATAGAGAAGGAACTTGAATCCAAAGAGTTTTTCTGCGTCTGACGAATGTAGAAGTGAATTTCCTTGTATTTGCAGACCCATTTGGAAAAATACAGTTATTAGCGGGATAGAAGATACTTAAATTCTGAAAAAATCCGACTTTCTCCTGTTTTTTCACGGCTTGGAATGAATCGGGGTATAGTGATCAATTCCATAAAATTGCGACGTTACTTTGAAAAATGTATATCTTTCACACTAAGCGAGGTAGAAAGTTGAAGTTTCTGCACTATATGGAGACTGTTTCAGTCTAAAAACTCCGAAAATTTCAGAAAAATCGGTCAATGTCCAAATTTTTCCGCTTGTGATGAAGGCAGAAGTGCATTTCCCTGCAACTGCAGACCCGCTTTCAAAAATTCTAGTATTTTCTAAAGCGATGCAGTTCTTAGCGCGATATTTTCACAGTTTACTGCACGGACTTAATTTTAGAAAGTCTTCAAATGTTGAAAAAACCAGACTTTGCCCGTGATTTTCTACCAGCTTGTAATGTACAAGTGATCATTTCCATAAAATTGCAACTTTACTTTCAAAAATTTATATCTTTCAAGCTAAACGAGCTAGAAAGTTGAGGTTTCTGCTCTATATGGAGACTATTTCACTTCTAAAAACCCGGAAAATTTCAATAAAATCGTTCAATATCCTAATTTTCCCGCTGTGATGAAGGCAGAAGTGCATTTTCCTGCAACTGCAGACCCGTTTTCAAGAATTCGTGTATTTTCTAAAGCGATGCGGTTATTAGCGCGATATTTTTACAGTTTACAGCACGGACGTAATTTTAGAAAGTCTTCAAATCTTGCAAAAACCAGACTTTGCCCTGATTTTCTACGGCTCGTAATGTACAAGTGATCATTTCCATAAAATTGCAACTTTACTTTCAAAAATTTATATCTTTCAAGCTAAACGAGCTAGAAAGTTGAGGTTTCTGCACTATATGGAGACTATTTCATTCTAAAAACCCGGAAAATTTCAATAAAATCGTTCAATATCCTAATTTTCCCGCTGTGGTCAAGGCAGAAGTGCATTTCCCTGCAACTGCAGATCCGCTTTCAAAAATTCGTGTATTTTCTAAAGCGATGCAGTTATTAGCGCGATATTTTCACAGTTTACAGCACGGACTTAATTTTAGAAAGTCTTCAAATCGTGGCAAAAACCAGACTTTGCCCTGATTTTCTACGGCTTGTAATGTACAAGTGATCATTTCCATAAAATTGCAACTTTACTTTCAAAAATTTATATCTTTCAAGCTAAATGAGCTAGAAAGTTGAGGTTTCTGCACTATATGGAGACTATTTCATTCTAAAAACCCGGAAAATTTCAATAAAATCGTTCAATATCCTAATTTTCCCGCTGTGATGAAGGCAGAAGTGCATTTTCCTGCAACTGCAGACCCGCTTTCAAAAATTCGTGTATTTTCTAAAGCGATGCAGTTATTAGCGCGATATTTTCACAGTTTACAGCACGGACGTAATTTTAGAAAGTCTTCAAATCGTGCAAAAACCAGACTTTGCCCTGATTTTCTACCGCTTGTAATGTACAAGTGATCATTTCCATAAAATTGCAACTTTACTTTCAAAAATTTACATCTTTCAAGCTAAACGAGCTAGAAAGTTGGGGTTTCTGCACTATATGGAGACTATTTCAATCTAAAAACCCTGAAAATTTCAGTAAAATCGTTCAATATCCTAATTTTCCCGCTGTGATCAAGGCAGAAGTGTATTTTCCTGCAACTGCAGACCCGTTTTCAAAAATTCGTGTATTTTCTAAAGCGATGCGGTTATTAGCGCGATATTTTTACAGTTTACAGCACGGACGTAATTTTAGAAAGTCTTCAAATCTTGCAAAAACCAGACTTTGCC
The DNA here is from genome assembly GCA_024550625.1 of Dendroctonus valens. NCBI lineage: Eukaryota > Metazoa > Arthropoda > Insecta > Coleoptera > Curculionidae > Dendroctonus > Dendroctonus valens. Next base: position 478,912 of record JAJTJO010000360.1, read on the forward strand.
CTGATTTTCTACGGCTTGTAATGTACAAGTGATCATTTCCATAAAATTGCAACTTTACTTTCAAAAATTTATATCTTTCAAGCTAAACGAGCTAGAAAGTTGAGGTTTCTGCACTATATGGAGACTATTTCATTCTAAAAACCCGGAAAATTTCAATAAAATCGTTCAATATCCTAATTTTCCCGCTGTGATCAAGGCAGAAGTGTATTTTCCTGCAACTGCAGACCCGTTTTCAAAAATTCGTGTATTTTCTAAAGCGATGCAGTTATTAGCGCGATATTTTTACAGTTTACAGAACGGAATTAATTTTAGAAAGTCTTCAAATCTGGCAAAAACCAGACTTTGCGCTGATTTTCTACGGCTTGTAATGTACAAGTGATCATTTCCATAAAATTGCAACTTTACTTTCAAAATTTATATCTTTCAACCTGAACGAGCTAGAAAGTTGGGGTTTCTGCACTGTATGGAGAGGATTTCATTCTAAAAACCCTGAAAATTTCAGTAAAATCGTTCTATATTCTAATTTTCCCGCTGTGATGAAGGCAGAAGTGCATTTTCCTGCAACTGCAGACCCGCTTTCAAAAATTCGTGTATTTTCTAAAGCGATGCAGTTATTAGCGCGATATTTTCACAGTTTACAGCACGAACCTAATTTTAGAAAGTCTTCAAATCTTGCAGAAACCAGACTTTGCCCTGATTTTCTACGGCTTGTAATGTACAAGTGATCATTTCCATAAAATCGCAACTTTACTTTCAAAAATTTATATCTTTCAAGCTGAACGAGCTAGAAAGTTGAAGTTTCTGCACTATATGGAGACTATTTCATTCTAAAAACCTTGAAAATTTCAGTAAAATCGTTCAATATCCTAATTTTCCCGCTGTGATCAAGGCAGAAGTGCATTTTCCTGCAACTGCAGACCCGTTTTCAAGAATTCGTGTATTTTCTAAAGCGATGCAGTTATTAGCGCGATATTTTCACAGTTTACTGCATGGACTTAATTTTAGAAAGTCTTCAAATCTTGCAGAAACCAGACTTTGCCCTGATTTTCTACGGCTTGTAATGTACAAGTGATCATTTCCATAAAATTGCAACTTTACTTTCAAAAATTTATACCTTCCAATCAAAACGAGCTAGAAAGTTGAAGTTTCTGCACCATTTGGAGACTATTTCAGTCGAAAAACCCTGAAAATTTCAGCAAAATCGTTCAATGTGCAGAATTTCCAGCTTCTGATGAACGTACAAGTAAAATTTTCCAGTCATTTGCAGACTGCTCGTTTTCGAGCCCATTTGATTCCACATATTTGAAACTTTCCCTATAAAACATTTCCTTCAGTTTCATGGTGAATTCAGGGTCGGTTTCCCAACTCTGTAACTTCACTAGAGTAAGCCGGTGCAGGAGGACGCAAATGATGCAAAAAAACCATGAAAATTGCCACCTAAATCCACTGCTTCTTTATCGGTTACCTGCATATCAATTTGCAACTGGTTTGCACATTTAGATACCACGACTCGATAGGTTATCTTATAATAGTACAACTTGAAGTTACACTTGAGAGCGTCACGTGCTTACTACTATGTTACTCTTTGCCTGACTTTGTACTCTGTGCGGGTTTATTGACTCCCAGATAGCAATCAATCACAATCCTGATTGCAGCCAAAAGAAAACGGCGAAGAAACTTATGACAAAAATTGGTTAAAGTTGAAGCTGAGACGTCCTCAGGATACATGTCTGCTGCGCATTAATTATTTTCCATTATCTGCTTTCGCTCAGTGAAGTGATTATTTTTTTAGCCTTTATTTCCATCACCTGATGCATTTATCTACCTGCTTTCTCCATGCTCTTATAACCGATAATCGTTTAATAATCGACCTTATTAGTCTGACTGGTTTAAACTCGTTGTCTGTTAGGATCCTCGAGCAATAATTCGGCGGGCGGTACCATAATGAGCTGGTTAATCTTAGCTACTTTAATAATGTCTCACGGATTAACGGTTCCTGATGGAAAATTGGCTTTTAAAACATGCTTTTTTAACGTGATATTTATTTTTAAACATCGCTAATCTCATTATCTGGATAAGTTGAAGGCCTGTGTCCTTTAAACCATACCCAAAACCTTCTGGAAGTGAGGCAGTTTTTTGTTTCCAGATCCGGAAGTCGATAACGCTCCAATCTCTTTGGGCATTCTTCAATATGGGGCCTACTTTGCGCAAAATGTGACCGTGAATAACCCATGCGTCTTCGGTTGCCCGATCACCACCAGACTGGAGTATCCAGAGTTCGACCTGCATTTCAATGTGTCCTCCCGCTTGGTTCAGGTAAGACCGTGTCCATTAATTGCCATTTATTCGTACTGAATGTTCCTGGTTCTTTGCAGCTTCCGTCAATAATGCGAATCGAATCCAGCTACTTAAACGGCGGAACCTCCACCGTGGGCTTTTGCGTTGAAATGGACGCCACCATCACACACTGATCAACCAGATCCAAAGTGACGATGTGGTTCCTAAATATGTGAAGTTTATACTTCGTTTGTGATGTTGAATAAAACACGTCAACCACATTTAATATTTAAATATGAATCTGTGTTTGTGCTTGTCTAGTGTTCGGATGTTGTTAACTTATATGAGGAACCTTTAATATAGACGATGTTTTTTTGTACTTGGTATCGTTTCCAACCTTTCATTCGTCTTGGATTGGCATATTGCATTCTTGAAGCCCATCCGGAAGCTGTTTGCTCTTTTGCGGCCAGATTTGTCACTCTTGAGGAGAAACCAACCATTCTTTGCACGTTTTAAGGACACATCTTTTAACCGAACCTCTGAGGGAATATCTCAAAAGTAAGAGACTCAGAAGGGCACTTATTAAAAGCTTCTGAATCGACCAGACAAATTCGGTTGCAGAAGGTCGATACTTTTTAACTGCAAAAATATTCAAAAGCACCAAATATGCACTGTGAAACAGCATAAAATGGAATTTTACTAATGGAAACACCACAAAAATACGTGATAAAGATAAGGCCCTCGCATAAAACCCCAAAAAGTCGATGAGAAATGAGAAAAGTATATATTTTTTTGTAAGTTTCTCGTCCAAAAAAAAATGCTTTTAAAGTGAGAAACCTTTCTGACCACAAAATTAAAATATATTTTCTCATACACTGTTATCTGCTGCGTGTTTTTACTGGTGTTTTTTCCTTGGATGATGGGGCAAATTCTAAAAATAGGACACTTGAAGGAATGTGAATTGCAAAGTGCACGTACGTAGATCGTTTTATAGTAGAATTATAATTCTGGATTAAATTTGATCATTAAATCTGCACGCAGTTTTTTTTAATTATCATAAGTTTAAGCATTTTATAAAGCTCTTTTTTGTCATTTTGTATGACTTGTGTATCAAAGGCAAACATCGAAATGGTTTAATCGCACATCTCAAATCTTGGTACTTAAAATAATTTGAATTCTTCGACGTTTTCTAGACCTTTACATCATTCATATTTATATAATACACAGAATATTGCAACATTTCCGAACATTCACCAGAAAAGCGATTTTTGAGGTCGCCACTTAAAAAAAGTTGGTACAATTTTGGGCTTTTCTAAATTAAACTAAGTAACTTATGAAAATATTTGAAAAAATAATAGATAAATATAAATATAAAAGAAAAATTAAAAATACAAAATAATTCCCTATTGAATATTAAATTACATCGCATATGTGATTTGCGTCAATGCAATTCCTATTACGAACAGACTCTCCAGACTGCCAATCACTCAATAAAATCACTGTTCAGATTAGTAATGGTTAAGTAAAGATAACTGGATAAATAGACTGGTTTTTAATATTTCTTCAGTATTATTATTTTCAAAATGATTGTGAAGGACATGTGGTGGCTGGCGTTTGCGGTAAGCGCATTAATCCATGCGGTGTTTGCTGATATTGACTTCTTTTCGTGTGGTAAGTACGCAGTAAGAAAGTTATCAGTGGGGATTTTGGTACTTGAAAGTGTCTATCAAAAGACAACGAAAAACTGGGACTAAGTGGCATTTTTCAACGATGGTATCGGGTAGTCGAGATTGTCTTTTTCCAAGCTGGAGATTTCATGTGAAAGTTTCAAGTCTAAAGATCTTTTGCGAAATATTTTCCAGGATGGTTTTTTGTTGAATTGTTCACAACCTACCGAAAAATGATTCTTCACAGAGCCTAAAACGTGAATTCGAGTCAAAAAGTTTCTGAAAATGCCTCAATTTTACATAGAGCATTTTTTTAAATTATATTTTATATTATTTTATTATATTTATATTACATAGAGCAACAATTTTCGTTTAGAAGCTGTAGGCTTCCTAAGTTGAAGCTGCGTGAATGAATCAAAGATGGTTAAGGCCACTGAATGATTTTTTTTCAGGGTTTGGAAAGCAAACAGTACTTTCCTTATTTATATCCATACACAAAGCGGTTCTTCAACTCAAAAAAACTGTTTTTTTTAGCTCGAATGGAAGCTCTTGAGTTAGATTAATGCAACAATTAGTTTCCTTTTTTCCGGGCTTTTAGAAAGTCGCAGAAATAATTTTATCCCGACGTTTCGCTAGCACGAGTGGCTTGCATCTTCAAAGGTGGCTGGCTCGCCGCAGCAAACGCTTTTTCGTCTCGAGTAGTTTGATCGCAATAAATGGCGGGTATATTTAGTCGTAAAAGGCATTGTAAGTCTCGTTTTGAATAATTGTTAAAAATTAGCACAAAACTCGATTGAAACCAAAGAAAACTTAAAGTGAAGTTTGCGCGATTTTCCGTCGCAAAAATCGCTTTTTCATATAAACTTCATTTGACGTAATAAATTATAGAAAAACGAAGGTAAATTTTGGTTACTGGCCGTCACGGCGGTTATTGCAAGTCTCTATTTGAATAATTCCCTAAAATCAGCGCAACACTTGAAAGAAACCAAACTTTGAGGAAACATAAAGTGAAGTTTGTGCGATTTTCCGTCGCAAAAATCGCTTTTTCATATTAACTCGACTTGACGTAATAAATTATAGAAAAAAGAAGGTAAATTTTGGTTACTGGCCGTCGCGGCGGTTATTGCAAGTCTCAATTTGAATAATTCCCTAAAATCAGCGCAACACTTGAAAGAAACCAAACTTTGAGGAAACATAAAGTGAAGTTTGCGCGATTTTCCGTCGCAAAAATCGCTTTTTCATATAAACTTGATTTGACGTAATAAATTATAGAAAAACGAAGGTAAATTTTGGTTACTGGCCGTCACGGCGGTTATTGCAAGTCTCAACTTGAATAATTCCCTAAAATCAGCGCAACACTTGAAAGAAACCAAACTTTGAGGAAACATAAAGTGAAGTTTGCGCGATTTTCCGTCGCAAAAATCGCTTTTTCATATAAACTTGATTTGACGTAATAAATTAAAGAAAAACGATGGAAAATTTTGGTTACTGGCCGTCACGGCGGTCATTGCAAGTCTCACTTTGAATAATTCCCTAAAATCAGTGAAACACTTGAAAGAAACCAAACTTTGAGGAAACATAAAGTGAAGTTTGCGCGATTTTCCCTCGCAAAATTCGCTTCTTTATATTAACTCGATTTGACGCAATAAATTAAAGAAAAACGATGGAAAATTTTGGTTACTGGCCGTCGCGGCGGTTATTGCAAGTCTCAATTTGAATAATTCCCTAAAATCAGTGCAACACTTGAAAGAAACCAAACTTTGAACAAACATAAAGTGAAGTTTGCGCGATTTTCCGTCGCAAAAATCGCTTCTTTATATTAACTCGATTTGACGCAATAAATTAAAGAAAAACGATGGAAAATTTTGGTTACTGGCCGTCGCGGCGGTTATTGCAAGTCTCAATTTGAATATTTCCCTAAAATCAGCGCAACACTTGAAAGAAACGAAACTTTGAGCAAACATAAAGTGAAGTTTGCGCGATTTTCCGTCGCAAAAATCGCTTCTTTATATTAACTCGATTTGACGCAATAAATTAAAGAAAAACGATGGAAAATTTTGGTTACTGGCCGTCGCGGCGGTTATTGCAAGATCTCAATTTGAATAATTCCCTAAAATCAGTGCAACACTTGAAAGAAACCAAACTTTGAGGAAACATAAAGTGAAGTTTGCGCGATTTTCCGTCGCAAAAATCGCTTTTTCATATTAACTCGATTTGACGTAATAAATTAAAGAAAAACGATGGACATTTTTGGTTACTGGCCGTCACGGCGGTTATTGCAAGTCTCAATTTGAATTATTCCCTAAAATCAGCGCAACACTTGAAAGAAACCAAACTTTGAGGAAACATAAAGTGAAGTTTGCGCGATTTTCCGTCGCAAAAATCGCTTCTTTATATTAACTCGATTTGACGCAATAAATTAAAGAAAAACGATGGAAAATTTTGGTTACTGGCCGTCGCGGCGGCTATTGCAAGTCTCACTTTGAATCATTCCTAAAAATCAGCGCAACACTTGAAAGAAACGAAACTTTGAGGAAACATAAAGTGAAGTTTGCGCGATTTTCCGTCGCAAAAATCGCTTCTTTATATTAACTCGATTTGACGCAATAAATTAAAGAAAAACGATGGAAAATTTTGGTTACTGGCCGTCGCGGCGGTTATTGCAAGTCTCACTTTGAATCATTCCTAAAAATCAGTGCAACACTTGAAAGAAACGAAACTTTGAGCAAACGTAAAGTGAAGTTTGCGCGATTTTCCGTCGCAAAAATCGCTTCTTTATATTAACTCGATTTGACGTAATAAATTAAAGAAAAACGATGGAAAATTTTGTTTACTGACCGTCGCGGCGGTTATTGCAAGTTTCAATTTGAATCATTCCCAAAACTTGAAAGAAACGAAACTTTGAGCAAATACAAAGTGAAGTTTGCGCGATTTTCCGTCGCACAAATCGCTTCTTTATATTAACTCGATTTGACGTAATAAATTACAGAAAAACGATGGAAAATTTTGGTTACTGGCCGTCGCGGCGGTTATTGCAAGTCTCAATTTGAATAATTCCCTAAAATCAGCGCAACACTTGAAAGAAACCAAACTTTGAGGAAACATAAAGTGAAGTTTGCGCGATTTTCCGTCCGCAAAAGTCGCTTCTTTCATATTAACTTCGATTTGACGTAATAAATTATAGAAAAACGATGGAAAATTTTGGTTACTGGCCGTCGCGGCGGTTATTGCAAGTCTCAATTTGAATAATTCCCTAAAATCAGCGCAACACTTGAAAGAAACCAAACTTTGAGCAAACATAAAGTGAAGTTTGCGCGATTTTCCGTCGCAAAATCGCTTCTTTATATAACTCGATTTGACGCAATAAATTAAAGAAAAACGATGGAAAATTTTGGTTACTGGCCGTCGCGGCGGTTATTGCAAGTCTCAATTTGAATAATTCCCTAAAATCAGTGCAACACTTGAAAGAAACCAAACTTTGAGCAAACATAAAGTGAAGTTTGCGCGATTTTCCGTCGCAAAAATCGCTTTTTCAATATTAACTCGACTTGACGTAATAAATTATAGAAAAAGGAAGGTAAATTTTGGTTACTGGCCGTCGCGGCGGTTATTGCAAGTCTCAGTTTGAATAATTCCCTAAAATCAGTGTAACACTTGAAAGAAACCAAACTTTGAGGAAACATAAAGTGAAGTTTGCGCGATTTTCCGTCGCAAAAATCGCTTCTTTATATTAACTCGATTTGACGCAATAAATTAAAGAAAAACGATGGAAAATTTTGGTTACTGGCCGTCACGGCGGTTATTGCAAGTCCCACTTTGCATAATTCTCAAAAATTAGCGCACAACTCGTACAAAACCAAACTTTGGGGAAACACAAAGTGAAGTTTCCTTTGTTTCTGAACGCAAAAAGTGTTCCAAGATGTCAACTGATTTGGACGTAAGAAATTTTTGGAAAACATCGGAAAATTTCGTGGTCAAAGTCATTGCAAGCCTTATTTGGAAAAATTCTCAAAAAACAGCACAAAACTGGAATGACAGCAAATTTTGCGAAAACATGCAGTGAAACTTGCTCTACTTTTGCCGGCAAAAGCTGCTTTTCCATATCAACTCGTTTCGATGGAACACATTTTTGAAACACCGAGGGCAAATTTAGTCGCAACTGTCATTGCAAGTCCCACTTTTGCATAATTCTCAAAAATTAGCACAAAACTCGTATTAAACCAAATTTTGAGGAGATATAAAGTGAAGTTTGCTCTACTTACGAGCGGAAAAAGCGTTTTCTCATATTAACTCGTTTCGACGTAATAAGTTTTTGAATAAAGGCGGGCAAATTTATGCGCTAAAGTTATTGCAAGTCTCACTTTGACTTCTTCATGTGTAATTATAGCAATTAATACAAATTTTAACTAGCTTCATATAGATGGATAAACCTTTAAAGTTAATTTATTTTGCTATTTTAATTTTTTTAAATCAGTTGAAATGGTTCATTCCGCACTTTTGAAATTTTCAGAAAAACGCATCCATTTTTCAGCTATTTATTGATACCCAGAAAAGCTTAATTGTTTCAAATAAGAAACTCCGGTTTCTATCTCAAAAATGGTGCTTTCCATCGGCATGAAGATGGGCTTAATAAAATTGTCGAATTTTAGGCGGATCTCCAGTCAGATACGTTTATATCAGGAATTGTCATGAAACTCCCTGCCCAATCCGAATGGGCGACACTATTCAAGCTTACATTATTCCTGAGAATATTGGTAAGTTGGGCAACTTCACACCAATTGAAGCCTCTAAAGACACTAATTCATGCTACTTTCAGATACTCCAGTGCTTCAAACGAACGTTCAAGTGGGTCTGATTCAAGTTGGGGCGTATTTTGCCCAAACTGCTGTTTGCCTGAATCCATGCATTTCTTCTTGCACTTTAACTCCTGCAGTGGAAACTTCGGCTGAACAAAGCGAACCCAAGTTTGATTTAAACATCACCATTTCCAACTCTCTTATACAAGTAAGTTGATATCAATCCCGATTGGTTAAACACATCATTTATAAACGGTTTTTGCAGCTGCCTTCCACCCTGCGAATCAACACCAGATACATTGATTATCTTGGTCAAAGTTCCCGGTTTTGCATAGAGGTTTCAACTACAGTTATTCGCTGATTTGCCTCCAGATCCCGAGTTGCATGGACCTGTATGAGGGAATAACAAACAAATCACTATAACCTGCATAAAACATTATTATTTATTTATAAATTCCAATAAAACGGTTGAAATACAGGGGAATTGAGCGTTTTATTTTTCATTTTTTGCAAAGCTGATCGCTCAGTAAATGATGCCTCGTAATCAAACCGATTATGCTTCGTCAACGCGAATGATACAATCCATCTGAAAATAGATGAAGCTCTAATTGGATAAATGATTAATCAGACAATCTAAATCCAGAAATTGATTGTAGATGTTTGGGTTTGCGGCAATTAGCCGAGGATTGAAAATATTGACCTAGAGATTAGCTGCTCACACTGTATTAAGTCGGAAAATGCAGACTAAGATTTGAAAAAAGTTATCGCTTATTTAGGCCTATAAAATACGCTACTGCGAGTCTTGGGACGATAAGAACTGGACAAAAAAGTCAAATTTTATAAAACCCCTGGAAAACAAAAGTGCGCCTTTAATCAGGCCGAAGATTTTAGTGTACGAAGAAGCAAGAACGCAAAATGGTTTTAAGACACATGCATTCATTTTGGATATTTTTGGGCGAAGAAAACACCAATGGGATGGGACACCAAACCCTGATTAAACTCAACTTGTATATTATTTATTTATTGTGGTGCAAATATGTAATTTATAGACTTTGCAAGTTTATTCTTGCTCATTCATCTTGCTTCATTCATTGGCTTTTCATAAGTGAAGCATTTGAGACTTGAGCAGCAGAAGCACAAGTGTGGAAGATATGGAAATCAGCATTGATTTGAAACTTGTCCTACTTTTCTCGATTGAAACACTCTAAAAAATTATCTGGGCTTATCATGTCTGACCCAAATAAAAAACCATGAAGCTTGAGAAGATATTTAACTAGATTTATTCCAAACTTCTTGACCTTTTGCTGTTTCATCGGTATTTTTGATGCTTTGCCCCAAATCATCTGTCCGATCACAGGGTTAGTCCGACCACCATACCTGAAAATGTATTCATCAGAGAGAGCTCTTCTTTGTGCCTTGCGGCGACCTACCTATCGCTAGCCTTTAGGTCTTTCAATCCGATCCGTTAGGACACTACTAACCTGTGAAACCACTATCAGGGAACCCAATCTCCGTTCCTTGGACCTTCCTCCCAACCAATTAGGGCAGGGATGGGGAGCACCAGTAAGCTCAAAAGTTGTCCCATCCATCGATCGTCTACCATCTACCCATCAGTCCTATGACCTCTGTTCTCTCTCAACCCACGTCTCTCCGATTCCGTACATCCGAATCCGTCTCCCTGACATTTTTCCTTGACTTCGGTCCTAATCCTTCTCTCCCCTGACCTTTCTAACTGCCAGTATTCCCTCAATCTGCCGTCTACTTTCCATATTCTGACACCTCCGACTCCGTACCTCCGAATCCAACCCATCAGTCCTGTGACTTCTGTTCTCTCAGCCCTCGTCCCTCTGATTCCGTACTTCCGAATCTCCAACTCTTTTTACAAATTACTACCATACTTCCGTCTACTTCCATTCCATACTTCCGTCCTAAGACTTCAGTCTCCTTGAATTATCTTCCATGTTGCTTCTCCCTAGCCTTTATTTCCCAGACTTCTTTCCTACCCTTCTATCCCCTGTCCTTACCAAAGCTAACTATTCTATATATATATCTAATTCCTAACTCTCCACTTTATGTACCAGTACTGACATGAAACCGATAGATCCCTTCCTCTCGTCGTTATTGCAGATGCGGCACACAACCTGGACCTCAGGCCTCGACAGGCTGGTGTCAACATGTTAGCCCATCCCTTGCTCATCCAAAGACGCAGGCTTACAAGGTCTCGCCCGGGGTACGCCCAGTGGAGGCCGGCTGACAGCGTCCCCTTTCTGGGGGACAGTTCGACCATCAGATTCCGATACGAATACGGATTGGTGCAGCCCCAATTTGCTTTAGGTGGCACCTGCACTTGCAGACATGCCCACTGGCTCCTACAAAGAAAGGAACTACCATTAGGGCTAGATGGACGTCGCAACAGTTGTCCAGGGCCCTGAAAGCGGTTGAAGATGGAGTCAGGCAGCAAAAGTTCATGGGATCCCAAACAGGACACCGAAGTCATGTTTCTGCCAATACATATATATTGATACGTGACCTCTCAATACAGGTGTGGTATTCCATGCTGCTTGTCGTAGGATCTCGTTCAGAGGTTCTACAGTGTACATGTCTTCAGTGGTACATTCAGAGTTAGGTTTTTCCCACTTGGTATTGTTGTGATGATCACTGTTGAATGATTCGATGACTGCTCAAGACTCGACTCTGCTGACATCAGGAATCTTCCTGCGGTGAGTTGGCCAATATGTGGGCTCTCCAGTGGACAGATGGTGTAAGCTGTAACTCACGACCTTTGGGTGTGGTGAGGCGTGACCCCCCTTTGTGGATGCTTTGCGTTATGATCACCTCCCCCAAGGAAACGAAGGCAAGTTTGAGTTGGATTCGTTTGTTTTGAGTGAGTCACTGTGTTTCTAAAGCATCATTTGGTTGTCTCTGTACCTATGGCTTGGTGGTGGGTCTGACCCGGACAACTCGGGTGAGTCCGACCAGATGTGGGTTTCGTTTTTCGTTTAATAGAGTTCTAGTTAGGTTGTTTTTTCACAGTTTACTGTGCCAGTTTTAAAGTTTTCATGCCCGAATAGTGGTATCTTGGGGAAACCCCTGTGTCGAGAGGTAAAATGCAGGCTTCTGGAGCACTTTGCCACAAAGTGGTCGGACTCTCCCGGACTTACCCTAATACAGTTTCATGATGTTTTCGTAGATTTTTCAAGTTATTTTGAGTATTTTGGATGCAGTTATTGCTGTTTTGACAATTTTTCGCTGGTTTCTTATGGCTGTACTTTTGAAGATTTTATTCGGAATGCTGGGGGACTTTTAATTTTGCCAGCTCTTCCTCTTTATCGACCTGCAAAATATCAATACAGTTCATTGACATTCAAAGCAGCATTAATTCCGATTTAAATTCGTTGAAATGAAATACAATAAACTCGTTTTCTGTTGGTAAATAATCGAATGCAGATTTCGGGTTTGCTGAGAAATAAACATCATTGTACCCACTAATCGCTTGAAAATCATCGATTTTTTCGACACATTTACGTCGGTCGGATTAATTTATCGACTTAAATCATCGTGAAACTTGAGATTACAAACAGCAAATGCGTGAATGTTGGCGCTTTTCAATATCCCAGGTTTTTTTTACCGTCTAATCTATGTATTAAATAAAGCTAATAGAAACATTAACTAATTAAAATTTATTTAGTGAATATCCGGATTTTGCTGGATAATATATATATATAAGAGAACTTGGCGAATTTTTACAATAAATAGTTGGTAAGCAGTGGCAAAATGCTTAGGTTTAGCGCGGTTCTCTTGTCGTTGTTTGGCTGCTTACCTTTGGTAAGGAGCGATATTGATTTTATGGACTGTGGTAAGTTTTAATTCAGTTTACGTGTGGTTCAGACAAGATGTGTTTTTCCCCCATTTGGGCTTTTACCAGTGTGTCCTAACTTAACTTTTTCCGCTTCTTCATTCTTCTGATTTTAGGATCGGAAAGAGTGTACATTGACAAAATGGATATACCTGGATGTGAGCAGGTGCCATGCCGCATTGAAAGAGGCCTCAACTACCTGGTGTATGTTGTCCCGAGTTTTTTAGGTAGATTAATAAAGTGTGTTTTTTTTCTGTTGGTAATTTTTTTTGTCCTTTTTCCAGAAGGTCCAGTCGATAGTATTGAAGTGACGGCGTACGTACGAATGTGGGGTGCATTGTTTGCAGTCCCAATTTCCAGTGTGAATCCCTGTGGGTTCATTTGTCCTCTGCAGCAGTACATTGAGAAACCCACTTTGGTTTTCAACGTTTTATTTCCAGACACTTTACAGCGGGTAATTATTCATTGCTTTGAGGTTGTTTGCTGTTTAATTTCTACTTTTTTCGTATTTTTTAGCGTCGCGCTGACCTGGTGATTCGTGCGATTCATCGCCATCGAGGCAGAGAACAAAGCGTGATTTGCGTTTCAACCGACATACAATTGTTATAGTGAAACGTAAAATTTATGGAAACTCTATTGCAATAATGGAAAATATAGATAAGCTCCTGCACAGGATTCGATTGTTTATTGTTTCTCGAAATCAATCAAGTTCAAATTGCAGTAGATAGTGAAAGGAGCGGTTTTTTTTGAACTCTTATGTGTATTTTGTTGTCTGAAACACGGCTGTGATGGATCTATTTTAAGTAGCAATTAATTCTATCTGTTGATTTCTTTGTTCCCTGTTTCTGTCTGTATGAAACGGTGTTTTTTCATCATTCATTTTTATATACATTTTTCTTGTTTGCTTCTTCAATTAGTACAATTTTCAACTATTTCTGTATGCAACTCCAATGCACTTTAATTGTTTTTAGCATAATTAACCCGTTTTAATATCAATATAGTTTAAAAGTTTCGTTCTGATGAGTTTGTTTTCGAAATTAAACATTTTAATTCAACAATAATTCGCCTTTAACTTGGATATTTTCTCAAACCAGCTGAAAAATCCGCAGTGTAAATTAGATAATTTTTACAGAAAATTTGTGATCAGAATTAGAGGTAGGTTTCGTCCATTTATGGGTGATTTACTGTTGGTAAGTAGGAATTATACACACATTTTTTCGACTTATTTTTTTAGTTCGATTTTAAGCAGCTTTTCCCATCGTTATTGGAGCTTTATCTGCCGCTTTTTCTCGTTATCTGTTCGATGTTCTGTTTATTACCACTGATTTCATACTGGTTATCTTTGCTCTTGTTCTTTATTCCTATTATTTTCTAAGATTTGCTCGAAAACATCTCTGATAATACCAGCGAACAGTTTAATTATTATTTTGTCATTTTAATTTAATTCAGTTATTATTTTGTTGAATATTTCTGTTTAATTGTTTGTTATTTTCATCAGTTTGGGCTTTCTTCACTTTCTTAATTGCTTCCAACGTTTCCTAAAATCTACTTGATCTTCAGGCTTTATCTTCAAGGGATCTTCGAACATTTTTAGCCACGTTCCGCTACTGGTTGACTTCGGTTCCTTTTTTAAACTGCTCGTATTGACGTTGTTCGTTGTTCCCCTTTAGTCTCAGAAGAAAAAAATTGCAAACTTTTCTTTGCTTCTTTCATTTGCTTCCATCAATGCACTTCTAGTTTCATAGTTCATTTTGCTGTTGTTTCATTGTTCTTTCATCCTTTCCTACAACCCTGTCCTGCTGCTCTGGGTATTAGTTCTTCCACTTGAAACGGAAATCCATTGACCTCCAAAATAAGTAAATTTCCTGCATTAATCCTACTAATTAAGAAGTTCTGAGAAGCTCAAGAACTGAAACCTCCCTCAGGAGAGAGCTGCAGGTTGTCTTCCGCGCAAACAGACCGGATGGCAACATTCTCCCTGAGAAATTAGAGCCGCTCAGAGCCCACCTCATCAACGAGATGAGCCGGGCCATGGCGGGACCTTCCACTGGTCCCCCGGGGCCGCAGCTCCGCTTTCGGAACTCCGAGTGTGGCTGGTGACCGCGGAAACCGAGGAATCAGGGAACGTGGCTCGCTCAAGGCTGCAGCCCGCTAGTTAGGGGGAACTTGGCGCTCCACTGCTGGCGCCGGAGGCTCCAAGGCCGGCGGAAATCGGCTTTGTGCTCAGGTGCGAAGCCAGGCCCGAAGAGGAAAAGGTGTTGAAGGTGCTCGGACTGCAAAACTGAGCATTAGGTGTCCCCTGTTGGTGACACCTCACCACCAAAGGACTACCCATTGTGAAGGAGATATAGGCAAGAAGGCTCCAAAGGCAGCCTGACATACGGATGATAAAATTGGATGGGAAGGAACACCAATAGGGCGATTATCATCATTCTGCTTGCGTCCACCGTCCGATGTAGAGGAGACACAGTCCCTCCGTATATAGTGTCCAGCCTAACAGCAACGAACAATGAAGAAAGGCCCAGCTAAGAGAAAACACCCAGCAAAACAGCGAAGAACAGAGAAAGTCACAGAATCCCTGGATGAATCTTTCTCCTCCTTTGCGGGATCCGTTATTTGCGAAAGGGTTGAGGCAGACCTTCGAAGGCAAGGTGCCCTACATACCTCCCTTACACAAGTGATTAAAGATCAACAAGTTGAAATTGACACGTTATCAAAAAACTTACTCAAATCACAGCACTCAAATGGCAATGGGTAGGACACGTTGTAGGGCAGAATACAGACTGGTAGATTGGAGACCTAGAGGCACAAAGAGGAGCGTGGGAAGACCAAAGAAAAGATGGATGGAGAGAAGGTCCTGGGAGAGGCCTTCGTCCAGCAGTGGACCGACAGAGGCTCAAGAAGAAGAAGATGCCCAAAAGCGCCCACCAGACCCCAAACACCCACAACTACAAAACCACAACCACAACCGTCCAACCACAAATTTCCAAACCAACAAAAATCCCCATCACCATTACAGGACGTCCTTCTCCTGAAACAAAATCCCAATTTCGAATACCAAGAAAACCGCCGCAGGAATCTCCGTCTTTCCCTGCCATCCAGAACATCATAAACCGACCCTCTAGCTCCTCAAAACCCACCTACTCCAATATTTCATCCACACTCCCCCCAAGAACACTGGAAACTGTCTTTCATCGTCAAAGGCCTCGATGCCCGTAGGGACATTGAGGAAATAAACGAGGAAACCACCACTCTGGGCTTTGCCCCAGAACATGCACACCTTTTCCGTCTTGGGCACTCCAAAAAAGTGTCCAATATGGCTAAGGTACTCCTGTCCATGTCTCAAGCAAATTTTCTCCAAATAAACCACCTCCAAAACTTCCTACGCCCAAAAAAACCTTGAAAAAGTCCTGAAAGAACCAGCCAGTATCCCTACACAAATTCCCCAACTTCTAAACCCGCAGTTAGTGCAACTTCTGCTACTCCCCGAAGCCAAAATCATGACCAAAATCAATTAGATTGCGATTATGGTTTCAAAAAATCCAATCCTTAATAAGCTGTGGCAGGATAAAAATCCAACTTTCTTCCTCCACTTCCTCCCTGGGGGACTAAGGCTTAAACACTGCAAATGCAGAAGAGACAAAATCATATCCACTCATACCAATTGGGCTCCCCCGAAGCGGACCATGGGGATAGGATACCACCCAGCATTGATGGAAGAACAATGGAGGCAGTAGTACAGTTGGTCGAGACCCACCCCGGGTTGTAGAGCCATGGAGTCTGTTTGTCATCAACGATTCCAAGTAGCCAAAAAAGTCTTCTAATCTGATTCACTTCATTGCCTTCAGAGTTCTCTTCTCTGCAAGTTTCCGTTGCTGAAGAGACCACCAGTAAAATGAAGCATTTTCTATTGGAAAAAGAACTTGTAGAAGTTCCTTTTTAGGAAAATAGGGTACTTGCCTGTGAGAAAGAGGATTTTAGCGACTAGAAGTAGTCGAGAATTGGCTTCTAATTCTTGAATCTCCTTGGTTTGTGGATATATGGGGTTTTGCTGAGTGTAGAATCTTACCTACGCATATTTAACGCAGTATTTTATCGGTATCTAATCGGGTGGCTTTTCTGGATTAGAACTTTTTTCCTACAAAAAAACTCTGGTTTACATGAATTTCGTCTATTTTCTAACACTGTCTTAAATTAAGCTACGCAAAATATCACATGTCTGTAAATTCACCTATAAAGTATATTCTTAGTAGATTTCCGGTAGGAAGAACGCTAGTTCTTAGCATGAAACTGGCAATGTTTTCACAACCCGATTTTTGCTATACAAATGTTATATTTCGGTTCGGTTTTCTGCAAAATTTTGACTGTCCATTTGGAAGACTTTCTATTTAAAGTGGAACTTCGACCAGCGCTCTTGCTACCATCGAGAACATTCATTAAAACAGGCGACTTATTTCGTATCTTAACTGTACATACACATGTAGTTGACGGTTAACGTACAACTAGAAACTCTTTTTTAGTGAAGTTGAACACGAGAATGATTCGTCTCTAGCTAAAGTTGGTTGATACAAATTGACGAAAATAGTGTTTACATCGTATGTACATAGGAGTTATTTATAGTTATGTACACAGTCAACGTATAAAAATATTTACAGCCCTAAACACTAAAGGTTTAACAACATCAAGTCGGAGAGCGACTTGCAACCCCAAACAAAAAGATACTTATTCAATATAAATAGAGCAGACACTTCTATATCTGTGTGAATATGGAGTTAGTTAGGGATATGTGACTGTATATGATATTATGGACTCATGAAATAACTAGCCCATTGGGCCTTTGGATGGTGACTTCGGTTCCTTCCACTCTACCTCTGGATAGCGGCTGAACAGAAGCCATCCAGCTTGCGCACCTGGTAACTGAGTAACTTCCGGATTCGGCTCTTTGATTGGCCGTAGCAGGTGTGAATGGGATGACCCAAACTTAAGAGGCATAACTTTGAACTTTAATAATCCAGAAGCCAATCAATATTTGGTTTTTCCAAAGACATCATTTGCGAAATTCAACTTTACTTCACACTCGGAGGCTAATGGCACAAGTATCGACGAAAGTCGATGGTAAATTGTCATGTTTCAACTATTTCGACAGAGTGCTCTTATGGACGGCACATGCACAACAACTTTGACGATTAAACACAACTTTCAGGCAACCTGTTCGCCATCAGTCTTTCTTTGATGGCCAATCCGTTCAGTTCCAAATCGGAAGTTCGAGCCAAAGTTGACGAGCTTCCGTTCCCCAGGCACAAGTCTTTAGGCCGCGAGTCTCTTGGAAATGTGCCGACCATTGCGACCGGATTGCTGTATTGATGGTACTGAAATATTGCGTTTTTTCAATCAGACTTCCTAGTTTTTACTCTTCATTCAATTGCTTAAAAACTGGCGTATTGTTGGCTCCAGAAGGCCAAAACTTTCATGCTTTTGCCTAGGGCTATTTGTGTGTTATCGGCTTGAAAATGGACGAAAAATGTCCACAGTGAAGGACACGTCCACAGTGAAGCTTTAAAGTGAATTTAGACATTGCGTTACCTGATTAATTTGTTTAACTGAAACAGGACTAACGGGGCTCGTCCATTGGGACACCAGAACGTCAGTTGGATAACTAAGAGGTACGTTCACATCGTTATGTGCCGACACTTGGGATCCATTCAGAGACAGCAGGCGATTGTCCTCGGTTTCTGCTGCACCTGAAATGCATATTGAAATGCCAACTCAATATTTAGATCAGTTGAATTTGACTGCAGTTCCAAAGCAGGAAAGTTGCGAGATTGATGCAAATGCTCACCATACTTTGCAGGAATTATATCAGGGTCCTTCTCGTCCATGTCCCTAGGAGATGAGCTACGCAGTAGGGGTTTGGTGGATGACATCGTGTTGCAGTGGCCTGGAACTCCGGGCATTTTCTCTTCGATCATTCCTTGCGGGCGGTTCGGGGATCTTCGCACTCGTACCACGACGATCACAATGATGATTATTACTGTGATAGAGGCGCCGATCAAAATTCCCAAAACTGGGGAAATTGCCAGGTCTCCATCAGTTGCTGAAAGGAATCAAAGAGCCTGATGTTTGATGAATCGCAGCTTGAAATTTTCTCAGCTATTTATTTACAGGGTTATTCAGGTTGTCCGACGGAGAATGTGGCGGATAAACCATTCAAGTTTTCATGGAACCGCTCTAATTTTTGGCTCATATTTAGAGAACCGGTTGAGCTGTAAGGCTCCAGCCATCATTAGCGGATAGAGCATTGAAATACGCACTTTTTCGAATAAAACATTAATTTGGAAATGTTTCTAGTTTATACGCAAAATGCGAAAATTTAGAATTAACGCGGACCTTGAAAACCGCCCTTAGGCTTTGGCTCATATTTAGGGAACCGGTTGAGCTGTAAGGCTCTAGTTGTCATTCGCGGATAGGCGATTAAAATACGCACTTTTTCGTGTAAACCATCAATTTAGAAATGTGTCTAGTTTTCACGCTAAATGCGAACATTGAAAATTAACGCGGGTCTTGAAAATTGCCCTTAGGCTTTGGCTCTTATTTTGGGAACCGGTTGAGCCGTAAGGCTCCAGTTGTCATTCCCGGATAGGGGATTAAAATACGCATTTTTTCGTGTAAATCATGAATTTAGAAATATGTTTAGTTTTCACGCTAAATGCGAAAATTGAAAATTAACGCGAACCTTGAAAACCGCCCTTAGCCTTTGGCTCATACTTAGGGAACCGGTTCAGCTGTAAGGCTCCAGTTGTCATTCGCGGATAGGGGATTAAAATACGCACTTTTTCACGTGAACTATCAATTTAGAAATGTTTCTGGTTTTCACGTTAAATGCGAAAATTGAAAATTAATGCGAATCTTGAAAACCGCTCTTAGCCTTTGGCTCATATTTAGGGAACCGGTTGAGCTGTAAGGCTACAGTTGTCATTCGCGGATAGGGGATTAAAATACGCACTTTTTCACGTAAACCATCAATTTAGATATGTTTCTAGTTTTCACGCAAAATGCGAAAATTTAGAATTAACGCGGGCCTTGAAAACCGCCCTTAGGCTTTGGCTCATATTTAGGGAACCGGTTGAGCTGCAAGGCTCTAGTTGTCATTCGCGGATAGGGGATTAAAATACGCACTTTTTCGTGTGAACTATCAATTTAGAAATGTTTCTGGTTTTCACGTTAAATGCGAAAATTGAAAATTAATGCGAATCTTGAAAACCGCTCTTTGCCTTTGGCTCATATTTAGGGAACCGGCTGAGCTGTAAGGCTGCAGTTGTCATTCGCAGATAGGGGATTAAAATACGCATTTTTTCGGGTAAATCATCAATTTAGAAATGTGTTTAGTTTTCACGCTAAATGCGAAAATTGAAAATTAACGCAAACCTTGAAAACCGCCCTTAGCCTTTGACTCATACTTAGGGAACCGGTTGAGCTGTAAGGCTCCAGTTGTCATTCGCAGATAGGGGATTAAAATACGCACTTTTTCATGTAAACCATCAATTTAGAAATGTTTCTGGTTT
Organism: Dendroctonus valens; assembly: GCA_024550625.1. Classification (NCBI taxonomy): domain Eukaryota; kingdom Metazoa; phylum Arthropoda; class Insecta; order Coleoptera; family Curculionidae; genus Dendroctonus; species Dendroctonus valens. Next base: position 499,070 of record JAJTJO010000360.1, read on the forward strand.
TCACGTTAAATGCGAAAATTGAAAATTAACGAGGATCTTGAAAACCGCCCTTAGCCTTTGGCTCATACTTAGGGAACCGGTTGAGCTCTAAGGCTCCAGTTATCATTCGCGGATAGAGAATTAAAATACGCACTTTTTCGTGTACACCATCAATTTAGAAATGTTTCTAATTTTCACGCTAAATGCGAAAATTGAAAATTAACGCGAACTTTGAAAACTGCCCTTAGGCTTTGTCTCATATTTTGGGAACCGGTTGAGGTGTGAGGCTCCAGTTGTCATTCGCGGATAGCGGATTAAAATACGCACTTTTTCTTGTAAACCATCAATTTAGAAATGTTTCTCGTTTTCACGTTAAATGCGAAAATTGAAAATTAACAGGCATCTTTAAAATCGTCCTTAGCATTTGGATCATACTTAGAGAACCGGTTGAGCTGTAAGACTCCAGTTGTCATTAGCGGATAGCGGATTAAAATACGCACTTTTTCGTTTAAACCATTAATTTAGAAATGTTTCTAGTTTTCACGCTAAATGCGAAAATTGAAAATTAACGCGGACCTTGAAAACCGCCCTTAGGCTTTGGCTCATATTTAGGGAACCGGTTGAGCTGTAAGGCTGCAGTTGTCATTCGCAGATAGGGGATTAAAATACTCATTTTTTAATGTAAACCATCAATTTAGAAAAGTTTCCAGTTTTCACGCTAAATGCGAAAATTGGAAATTAACGCGAATCTTGAAAACCGCTCTTAGCCTTTGGCTCATATTTAGGGAACCGGTTGAGCTGCGAGGCTCCGGTTGTCATTTGCGGATAAGGGATTAAAATACGCACTTTTTTGTGTAAACCATCAATTTAGAAATGTGTCTAGTTTTCACGCTAAATGCGAAAATTGAAAATTAACGCGGATCTTGAAAACTGCCCTTAGGCTTTGCCTCATATTTAGGGAACCGGTTGAGCTGTAAGGCTCCGGTTCTGATTCGCGGATAGGGGATTAAAATACGCACTTTTTCACGTGAACTATAAATTTAGAAATGTTTCTGGTTTTCACGTTAAATGCGAAAATTGAAAATTAACGCGGATCTTGAAAACCGCCCTCAGCCTTTGGCTCATATTTAGGGAATCGGTGGACCTGTAAGGCTCCAGTTGTCATTCGCGGATAGGGGGTTAAAATACGCACTTTTTCACGTGAACTGTCAATTTAGAAATGTTTCTGGTTTTCACGTTAAATGCGAAAATTGAAAATTAACGAGGATCTTGAAAACTGCCCTTAGCCTTTGGCTCATACTTAGGGAACCGGTTGAGCTCTAAGGCTCCAGTTGTCATTCGTAGATAGGGGAATAAAACACGCACTTTTTCATGTAAACCATCCATTTAGAAATGTCTTTAGTTTTCACGCAAAATGTGAAAACAAATAAATGTGTATAAACGAATAAATAAAAAAACTTGCCTGTTCGTTTCTCCGCATCCCTAAAGGTAATCTCTTCAAGAACAACGCCGTTGCTTTTGCCCTTAGAGTTGACTGCAAACACCACCATCCTGAAGATAACGTCGGTCTCCAGATTATCCAGGAAAAAATACGGTTCAGCAAAAGCGGTGACATTGTAGCGCGAGACTATCGAATTTTCCGTATAGAGTTCCAGCAGGAAATGTTGCGGTAAGCCACCATCGAAACCTGGCAGACAGTAGACCTCCACCGAGTTGCTCGTTTGATTCGTGAGCGTGCAATTTTTCACTGGAAGTGGCTTTCCTTTAAAATGAAACAAATACTTAATAGGCACGTGGAGGTACAGATATTAAAACTCGCTCATGCATGTATCTGGTGGATCGATGGCAGATTGGAGCCTTTGCAAATGTTGATTTTTTTGGCTGGTTTGTTTCATAAGCCTAATGTTGTCGTAATTGAGTTTTTCTGGATTTTCTACCAAGCCGGAGGGAGTTCATCGAATTAAAACAACACCGAACACTCACCGGCAGCAACTAATTGAAAAATGCAGGGATTTATTTGATTTCCCACGTCGTTCGATGCCCAACAGGACAAGGAACCATAATCCAGCTCTGCAATTGGCGTATATTTCAGTATGCTAACGGTGCCGTTGCTGCTTGCGAACCGTTCCGATTCCATGTCGATAGTTTCTCCGGAATTATTGAATTTCCATTTGTAACTCTGGAAAAGTGGCGCAGTCTTACTTTAAAGGTCGGTGTGTGAGTGCTCCAAATGAGAATCCAGTTAGATCGACTGGAAAATCATGCAAACGAAATGTGGGCGATTGCCAGCAAAAAAACTAAGTGGCAGGAGAGCTTGTTAGAGATTGCACGATTCGTTTCAGTAGCAGCAACGTGTTGTTTTAGCGAACATTTTTCCCATTTTTTTCTGCACTTTTCATTCAAGCAAATCAAAGCCAAATGAATACCTTTGCGGGTGGATCAGACTCAATTTCGCAAATTACATCGATGGTCTCTCCACGTGAAGCTCCAACCACCATTATCTTGTCATGATTGCATGTAGGAGCATCTGAAACAGAGACTCTTATCTTATGGGCAAAGTTGCACATTTTCAAGCTGAACAAAATGGTGTTTTAAAAATTGAAAAGTTCCGACTACTTTCAGATACAAGTTGCTGAAAAGTCGACTCTCAAATTGATTTATAACGAAGTTTTAACCATTCGGTTTCTATTGTCAGTTCAGTCAATTTCCTTCTGGCTTGTTGCACCGCATTATCGCAGCGCAATATTAAATAAACATAGCCAGAGTCAGAAATGCAATTTAAAACTTTTGAAAGATTTAAGTGTCAGTTTAGTGGCTTTATGTTTCTTTCCGAAACTCATTTGCATATTAAATAAAGCCTTTCTCTTTCGCTTCGCGGCGCAAAGAAACCCCGGATAAATCATGTTCATAAACCGAATTAGAACTAGCGTAGTCCTACGAGAAATCGACTAGAAGCTAGAAAACTAGTTCGGGGTTTTTATCAATCGAACTTTTTTGGAAAACTGCATTTTTCTGTTGTATTTTGACTTCATTTAACATTGACTGATTATAGCTGATGGAAAAGCACTTACATTGAACTCTAAACTGTAGCTCATTGCTGACGGTTTCTCCTTCGGAATTGACCACCGAGCATCTATAAATGCCTGCACTTTGTCTGGTCACTTTTTGCAAAACCAGACTCTGATTGCTGTGAATGATACGGCTGGACATGTTGTGAAGCAATACGATCTCCTGAAAATGGATAAAATATTATCTGTCGAAAAGCAAATGTGGCTTTTGGTTTTTTTGGTGCAGCTGTAAAGTTATAGTAGTCATTGCAGGATGGAGTCTTAAAATGGGCAGTGTGTTGTAAAGTACACATCTTGAAAACCACCCTTAGTCTTTGGCTCATATTTCGAGAAGTGGTTGCGCTGTGGACTTCCAGTTGTTATTGCCGGATAGAGCATTAAAATGCTCACTTTTTCATCAAAAACATCAATTTAGAAATGCTTCTTGTTTTCAAGGAAAACGCGAAAGTTTACAATTAACGCAAATCTTGAAAACCGTCCTTATCCTTTGTGTGTTGTGTGCAAGTTGATCAATTAGTTGATTGAGGTGTTGTGCCGAGCCCTTCGGTCACGACACTGATAGTGACGCGAAAAAACACTATTTGTGCTTGATTGGCGACATATTGTTCTTTAAATTTGCCGTGCTCGAAGAGCTCGGCACAAGTTTGTAATCAAAACTCGCCTAAACTTGGATTTAAGTGTTGGAACCCGATCAATTAGTTGATTGAGGAGTTGTGCCGAGACCTTCGGGCACGACACTGATAGTTACGCGAAAAAACACTATTTGTGCTTGATTGGCGACTTATTGTTCCTTACATTTGCCATGCTCGAAGAGCTCGGCGAAACTGTGTAATCAAAATCCGTTTAAAGTTGTATTTGAGTGCTGCAAGCCAATCAATTAGTTGATTGAGGAGTTGTGCCGAGTCCTTCGGGCACGACACTGATAGTGGCGCGAAAAAACACTATTTGTGCTTGATTGGCGCTTTATTGATCTTTAGATTTGCCGTGCTCGAAGAGCTCGGTACAACTTTGTAATAATATCCGTCTAAAGTTGAATTTGAGTGTTGCAAGCCGATCAATTAGTTGATTGAGGAGTTGTGCCGAGCCCTTCGGGCACGACACTGATATTGACGCGAAAAAACACTATTTGTGCTTGATTGGCGACTTATTGTTCTTTAAATTTGCCGTGCTCGAAGAGCTCGGCACAAGTTTGTAATCAAAATCCGTCTAAAGTTGGATTTGAGTGTTGCAAGCCGATCAATTAGTTGATTGAGGAGTTGTGCCGAGTCCTTCGGGCACGACACTGATAGTTACGCGAAAAACACTATTTGTGCTTGATTGCCGACTTATTGTCCCTTACATTTGCCATGCTCGAAGAGCTCGGCACAACTTCGTAATCAAAATCCGTCTAAAGTTGGATTTGAGTGTTGCAAGTCGACAAATTAGTTGATTGAGGAGTTGTGCCGAGCCCTTCAGGCACGACACTGATAGTGAAGCGAAAAAACACTATTTGTGCTTCATTGGCGCTTTATTGTTCTTTAGATTTGTCGTGCTCGAAGAGCTCGATACAACTTTGTAATCAAAATCCGTCTAAAGTTGGATTTCAGTGTTGCAAGCCAATCAATTAGTTGATTGAGTAGTTGTGCCTAGCCCTTCGGGCACGACACTCATAGTGACGCGAAAAACACTATTTGTGCTTGATTGGCGCTTTATTGTTCTTTAGATTTGCCGTGCTCGAAGAGCTCGATACAACTTTGTAATCAAAATCCGTCTAAAGTTGGATTTAAGTGTTGGAACCCGATCAATTAGTTGATTGAGGAGTTGTGACTAGCCCTTCGGGCACGACACTGATAGTGACGCGAAAAAACACTATTTGTGCTTGATTGGCGCTTTATTGTTCTTAGGATTTGCCGTGCTCGAAGAGCTCGATACAACTTTGTAATCAAAATCCGTCTAAAGTTGGATTTGAATGTTGCAAGCCAATCAATTAGTTTATTGAGGAGTTGTGCCGAGGCCTTCGGGCACGACACTGATTGTGACTCGAAGAAACACTATTTGTGCTTGATTGACGACTTATTGTTCCTTACATTTGCCATGCTCGAAGAGCTCGGTACAACTTTGTAATCAAAATCCGTCTAAAGTTGGATTTGAGTGTTGCAAGCCGATCAATTAGTTGATTGAGGAGTTGTGCCGAGCCCTTCGGGCACGACACTGTTAGTGACTCGAAAAAACACTATTTATGCTTGATTGGCGACTTATTGATCTTTAAATTTGTCGTGCTCGAAGAGCTCGGTACAACTTTGTAATCAAAATCCGTCTAAAGTTGGATTTGAGTGTTGCAAGCCAATCAATTAGTTAATTGAGGAGATGTGCCGAGCCCTTCGGGCACGACACTGTTAGTGACTCGAAAAAACACTATTTGGGCTTGAATGGCGACTTATCGATCTTTAAATTCGTCGTGCTCGAACAGCTCGGCACAACTTTGTAATCAAAATCCTCCAAAAAGTTTCATTTAAGTGTTGCAACCCGGTCAATTAATTGATTGAGTGTGTGTTGAGTGTTGATTGAGTGAGTTGTGCCGAGCCCTTCGGGCACGACACTGTTAGTGACGGAAAAACACTATTTATGCCTTTGTGGCGACTTTAGAAACTAAATTTAGAAAATTTTCTAGTTTTCAATTTAAATGCGGAAAGTTTAAATGCGAAAACTGAAAATTAACGCGGATTTTGAAAAGCGCCCTTAGCGTTTGGCTGATATTTAGAGAACCGGTTGAGCTCTAAAGCTCCAGTTGTTATTGCCGTATAAAACATTAAAATGCGCACCTTTTCATGCAGAACATCAATTTAGAAATGTTTACAGCTTTCACGCAAAATGCGAAAATTAAAAATTACCGCGGATTTTTTGAAAATCATTAATTTGTTTAAAATACACACGGCAAGGGATTGCAACCAAAGTGTTCATTATTCATATCATTTTTGCCGATTTCTGTGTTGTGCAAAAACGCTGCAAATAGATAGACACTCTGTTTGATGCGGGTTTTTGTTCCGAAACCAATCAGGCACATGCATGGGGCTTTTTAATGTTTTCCAATTTATAATCCAGACTTAATCCTTTATTCGATCGCTGATTTAATTCACTCTATTGGTTGTTCGTCTACTGCTAATTAGGTGGGCTGCGAAGCCACCAGAAAACCCCTTTTTAATACATTATTTTTGCTTTTTTCACCAGCAATTTATAATTAATTTTGTTGCATTATTGATATGCACCCCGGCGCGTATTATTTACGGCCTGATGAAATGATGATTGGCTGGTTGTTGGTGCAAAAAATACTCGCCGCGATAAAATATGCAGACGGTTTCCCTCGAATGGATATTAGGGAATTAAACGCGAATTACAATGCAGAAATCCGTTTCGACGCTTTTTCGATTAGATTACTTGTTACCAGCGGCGTGATTAATGCGACAAAGCATTCGCCAACAATCAAAGCACAACATTCGCCCATGAACGCACGTATCGCTTCAATATATTTTCCAGGCATGCATTTGTCTTCAATTTCATTCGATTGACAATCGCAACAACGTAAATTGAAAAATTTCCGGGATAAATTACATACAGACTGGGCTTTGCAGTGAAAAATATACATAATTTTTCCAGTTAGTCTTAACGAGCTGCGTCCAAAGCCTGAGAATATTGTCAGAAACAAACTGGCCGTAATAATGCCTTTCAATTAAATTTCTTTTGTTATTCTCACTAAACAGCTGATTAAATGCCCGTCTGATAAAGTCTCTGGCACTCATCGACCACAATTAGCTTTGCCGAGATGAAATAAAACCGGGCTGGTTTTTCGCCGAAAAAATACTGGGGAAAAAGAAAATTGCCTCCATTCCGCATGCCGTTTTATACGCCATTGAGGAGGGAAGCTCATTATCATAATTACTTCACTCTCAAACAATGTGTCACTTTTCTTACTCCTCAGCCATGGTTCTTGCCAATAAAAGTCATTATTTTTAGGTGCAATCAACTGTAATTTTTGCCCATCGGTGTATCTTTTTTATGTCGAATTTCGCAAGTTTTGTATTAAGAATCACAACTTCGGTTCTGGTCCAGAGAGAGTAAAAAATGTAGCTGAAATCCAATCGTTGGTTTTCCATCGTTGTCTCTGTGTCTCTTCTCCAAGTTTTCCATGCACGTTAAAGCAATTTTATGCAGGTTGCACTGCTGCTGCCTTTTCCTTAGTAGGATTTAGCTCCAGTAGTTCTTCGGTGGTATTTTTCTTTCCTCGTTGCTATAACGTTCTACAGAGCTTTTATCGATGGATTCTCACCTCAAGCCTTACACTTTTAAGCTCCTAATTTACTCATTACTCATAAAAATGCGTACCAATCTTCTAACTATTCCCTACTTACATTATGCAACCAGGTCAGCCGCCTCATTGGTGGATTTGCTCGAACTTTGCACTCAAAGTACACATCATCTCCCTCCTTAATATCATCAGCATTTAGAGTACTGCCCAGGCTCAGGTGGACAATTGGAGGATCTAAAATGCAGACGTAACATCAGTTATTGGCGTTTTCAAGAGTGTTTAATGCTCAAGTTGTCCAGGGGTAATGATGCTTCGGATAGTGGTTTTCGGAAACCGTAGAGCAACAACGCTAATCAGCAAACCTTCTTGCGTATCTCGAGCTGAAAACTTGACTAGAAAAAATAAGAAAAACCGTGGCCTTTAATGAATTTTCCCGAGTTGGCAGACGAAACGCGTTCCTCCTGTTCCCAGGCATTGTTTACTGATTCAGCAAGCAAACTACACAAAAGGGAAGTGCAGCCTGTTAATGATTTGTGCCCCTTGCTGAGTCTGAGGCCAAGTTTTTGCCGAAAACTTCACAAAAGCCCATTGTCTCAACCTTGGGATGGCGAAGCGATTTTTTAAGCTTAAGTAATTATCAATTGAACTCCTCAATTAAGAAGTCAAGGATTCATTCATTTCAACCGGTCTTGGGCTAAGATTTTCAGAAAATTGTAGCACGGTTTTCTCGGGGGCATGGGTGAAAGTGACAAAGTGAAATTTATTTTCATCCCTATTTTGCATTGCTGGATACTTCTGGATTTTCCTTAAGTCTGGCAGTTTTCCATGCTTCACTTCTTTGCTTCACAGGAATGTAACTAATGGACTGAAAATTTCAATATTGAATATGAAAAATTTAAATAGAATTGAAGAGTCAACTATAACTTTAAATCAGAATGTCTTCGACTACACGTCGTGGGTGAAGCTGTGGAAACGATGGGACTGCCAGCAAACAACCGGAAGAAGAATAACTCGAATGAAAAAATGAAGAAACTAAATAGGACAGAAGTGCACTTGTATTTATCAGGTAAATATTTTCCGGAGAACAATTTTTCACAACGAATTCCTGTTTTTTGGCCCAAACATTTCATTAGTGGCTTGAAACAAAACTGTTTTTAATTAGTCGGAATAAATTGTTGCGCAGAAACAGTTTTTTTAATTATCGTTACTTGCGTTTTCCGCCCGCTCTTGATATAATGTGTTTTCTAATTTACGACCATTCTGTTTCTCTTCATTTTTCAGGGAATATTGCAAATTAAACTGCCTCCTAAATAATCGCAAACATTTAAACGCTTGAAGCTTTGTGTGTGCAATTACGCGATCTCATAACTTTTGCGTTTTTGCAAAACGCCCGGCCATTTAGTTGCAGATTTTTCTGATAACAATTAATTTATGGCGATAATTAGCCGCTTACGTTTGCGCCCGTTACATTAGACTGTGTTTGGTTCATATGGAACAGCTTGGCGTGTTGCTGTTCTATTCCCAAAACACAACTTTGTTTGCTCAAAGTTCTGATCTGATTAACCAACTACAGTTTACTTTCCCTAAATTTTATCATAGCGTGTAAAGTATAATTGAGCTTAAATTCCATATAAATTTCATGCCATGTAAGACAGAGTGTTTTTCTTATGATTAGAGCAAAAGTGGCCACGATAGAAATTTGTCTGGGGGCTGAAGATTTGCATTCCCATGAAGCTGAGGCCGTCAGGAGCAAAACTGCTTTTTTACAAGGATTTTTTTTAAAGGAAATTGAAGGCACTTGAACATCTGAGTATAAACGCGGACGGAATCTAGACATTTAACATTTCCGTACCAAAATTTCCAGATTAAAATTTGCCTTCATCCTACTGGGTTTAGGGAAATAGGACAAAATTGACAAAATTCTAAGACTGATTTGGTTTCGTTTGAGTAAATGGTTTCAATGGACATGAATTTTTGAAATTTGGAAGGTTTTTGTGCGATTTTTCACTTTTATAGCATGTTCTTTTAATGTTTGTTTCTGAGAAACCATTCAAGGAGTCAAAACGACGACACGACTAGCCGACAAACTTCTGTTTGCGCGTATGCTTCCATCAAAATAGATTTTTGAAGCTTGAGTGGTTTTTGGGTGATTTTTTTGCTTTTCCACCATGTTATTTGAAGACTTGTTTCTGAGAAACAGAGACATCCCTAGTAGACAAACAATAGATTGGTTTAGTTGTGGCGTAAATTTGGTTACATTTTAGACGACAGTTCCTTCGTAGGAAATTGTTGAATTTTGGATGATTTTTGCGAGATTTTTCGCCTTTGCATCGTGATGTTTTAAGGCTTGTTTCTGAGAAATTCTTTAAGGCATCAAAACGCGCATATCAGTAATAGACAATAGATAGATCGGTCCGTTTGTGTTGTACATTTGGTTCCGTTTGAGCAGATAGTTCTCTCATAATGAATTTTTGAAATGTGAATGGCTTTTGCGCGTTTTTGTCGCTTTGGTACCATACTCGTGTAAGACTTGTTTCTGAGAAACTGTTTGAGAATTAAAAATGAGGGTACCACGAGAAGACAACAGGCAGATCAGTTGTTTGTGATGTAATTTTCGATACGTTTGAGCAGATGGTTCTTTCATAATACATTTTTGAGGCTTGAGTGGTTTTTGGGCGTTTTTTTGCTTTTGCACCTTGATCTTTGAAGACTTGTTTCTGAGAAACCAGTTGCGAATGCGAAATGCGAACATCCCTAGTAGACAAAGAATATATTGGTTAATTTGTGGTGTAAATGTGGTTCCGTTTTAGGCGGCCCTTCCTTCATACTAATTTTTTTAATTTTGGATGAGTTTTGCGAGGTTTTTCGCTTTTGCTTCATGATATTTGAAGGCTTGTTTCTGGGAAACTGTTTGAGAAATAAAAATGAGGGCCCCACGAGTAGACAATAGTCCGATGAGTTGATTTGTGATGTAAATTTCGATAAGTTTGAGCAAAAGGCTCCTTCATAATACATTTTTGCAGCTTGGGTGTTTGTTGGGCGTTTTGTTGCATTTGCACCATGATTTTTGAGGACTTCTTTCTGAGAAATCATTTGCAAAAGCGAAACGGGGACGTGCTTAGTAGATAAATAATAGATTGCTTAATTTGTGGCGAAAATTTGGTTGCGTTTGAACCGACGGTTCCTTCATAAAAAAATTTTGAATTTTGCATAAATTCGCGAGTTTTTTCGCTTATGCATCATGATGTTTTAAGGCTTGTTTCTGAGAAACTATTTGAGTCATCAAAGCGGGCACACCAGTAATTGGCAATAGACAGTTCGGTCCATTTGTGGTGCATAATTGGTTCCTTTTGAGCCAATAGTTCTCTCATAATGAATTTTTGAAACTTGGAAGATTTTTGCGCGTTTTTTAGCAGTTGCATCATGATGTTTTGAGGCCTCTGCCTGAGAAACCATTCGACGAATCGAAAAGGGGACACCAGCAGTAGACAGGGGACAAAACAGTTAATTTCTCGATGGATTTGGTTCCGATTGAGCAAATGGTTCCTTCGTAATGAATTTTTGAAATTTGAATGGTTTTTGCGTGTTTTTTCGCTTTTTTACCATACTCTTTTAAGGCTTGTTTCTGAGAAACGGTTTGAGAAATAAAAATGAGGACCCCACGAGTATACAACAGTCAGATCAGTTGATTTGTGATGTAAATTTCGATAATTTTGAGCAAATGGCTCCTTTATAATACATTTTTGAAGCTTGGGTGTTTGTTGGTCGTTTTTTTTGCATTTGCACCATGATCTTTGAAGACTTGTTTCTGAGAAACCTTTTGCGAAAGCCAAACGGGGACATCCCTAGTAGAGAAATAATAGATTGGTGAATTTGTGGCGTAAATTTGGTTCCGTTTGAGCCGACGGTTCCTTCATAAAAAAGTTTTGAATTTTGGATGATTTTTGCGAGTTTTTTCGCTTATGCATCATGATGTTTTAAGGCTTGTTTCTGAGAAACTATTTGAGTCATCAAAGCGGGCACACCAGTAATTGGCAATAGACAGATCAGTCCATTTGTGCTGTATAATTGGTTCCTTTTGAGCCAATAGTTCTCTCATAATGGATTTTTGAAACTTGGAGGATTTTTGCGCGTCTTTTAGCACTTGCATCATGATGTGTTAAGGCCTCTGCCTGAGAAACAAGTCGACGAATCGAAAAGGGGACACCAGCAGTAGACAGGGGACAAATCGGTTAATTTCTCGTTGAATTTGGTTCCGATTTAGCAAATGGTTCCTTCGTAATGAATTTTTGAAAACTGAATGGTTTTTGCGTGTTTTTTCGCTTTTGTACCATACTCTTTTTAGGCTTGTTTCTGAGAAACGGATTGAGAAATAAAAATGAGGACCCCACGAGTAGACAACAGTCAGATCAGTTGATTTGTGATGTAAATTTCGATAAGTTTGAGCAAATGGCTCCATCATAATACATTTTTAAAATTTGGAAGATTTTTGCGGGTGTTTTGGCTTTTGCAATATGATATTTTAAGGCTTGTTTCTAAAAAAATCTGTTAACAAAGCGAAACTTGGACATTAGGAGCAGACAAAGCATAGAACCGTTTATTCATAGCTTGAATTTTATTCTGCTTGTGCGGATGGTTCCTGCATAACTAACTTTTGAAATTTGGACAGTTTTTGCACGTTTTTTTACTTTTGCACTTAACGTTAACTTTAATCAACATTTTCATTTTGCCTTGTGAACAAACATCCGATCTTAAATAAGGTTCAAATATATACTTACAAACGACATCAATTTTCCAAGATGTTTCCAGAAATAGTCCAGTAACATTGGGATTTTCTGCTCGGCATGTTATATACTTTCCATCGTCTTCTGTAGTTGGAACGAAGCTCAGTTCGCTGATGGTAACATTCCCCATATTCTCGCCCTTCAACATAAACACTAGTGGTGAATTCATTTTCAACTCTAACTTAACACGGGAACCGGGCAATATTTTCCAGTTTCAGCAAAACTTAAGGCGGCTTTATCGCGTTCTAAGATGCCTAAATCTGCAAAGTTGAGCTTAACGTAATTGATAGAAGGGTGTTTATATTTTCGGGACAGACCGCATATTCTTCCTTATAATTTTAAGTTGTTTATATCCGTTTAATGCTTTGCCGCAATAAATTGCGGCTGGCTGTCATAAACAAAGTCGGACTGCTGCCCATTTTCTTTTCTCGCCGATTTCTTACTTTAAATGTGGAATTTTTAAAACTTCGCCCATTAAGGCAACAAGAGGCATGGCTTTAAAGGGAGCAATTATCTAATCGACTAAAAGGCACACTTTTAATTATCCTAATTGAAAAATTCAATTAAAAAACTATATTTTGACGCACTGAATTTTTATGGATCATTTTTTTCAATTCGACTTTTAGTTTATTTTATTATAATCGCTGTTTCAAACTGTTCATCCGAGTCTTTGTTAACTACATTATTCGCCATCAAAAATACGTAAAATCAGCTTGAGCAAATCGCACAATTCACTGTAGCGAACTACGAACGGTTTCCCTTTATTTTGCTCGGGAAACATAATTGGACAATGTGCCAGACACTTTATTTTAACCGGAATGGAGTTTAGTCGTAATTTTCAAATTGCTTAACTTTGAAACGTACCTTTGTCCTGCGAAGTTGACGTTTCCCTTTATACCATGTAATTATGGCCGACGGACGGGATCCTGCAGACTCGCAGGTAACCTCGTACCTTTTATCGGCCACCAGAGGACTGTCCGTTTTCAATATGTTGATCGTGACCGGCTTCACTGAAACATTCATCGGCTTAATTAGTTTCATTTTGTGCACACCCTCAACTCATGGACTCAAAACTTGTACTCTACCATTTGCAAGTCACTTTTCCCTGAAACTCCCGAATGGATCATCGAGACCAACACTTACAAATAAGCTCAAGAACAACGGCCGCATCCTTCGGCTGGGTGAGCAGCGTGTTCTGAGCTTGGCAAGTAAAAATCGCATCCAAATCCTTCCTGGACACTGATGGCCAGGTCAATTTGTTCTCGATCACATCGCCTGCATCGTGTTCGTATTCGTCATCCACAACGACACCATTGACCAGCCATCTGACCGAGGGCTTGGGATGACCTCCCACTGTCCGGCAGGTCAATATTAGGTCTTCACCGACTTCGTGCGGTCCAACTGAGCCATTCAAATGACGACCCCATTTGTCAAGAATAATGGGCGACTCTGGAGGCACTGAAATAAACGGAAAATTTCAAAGTGCTGAAATTGATAGACTGAACTGGAAATGATTGGTGCATGTTTCTTTGCTCTATGGGATTTGTGTCCTTTTTAAATTGATACGTTGGCGAAAAATCGACTCAGACAGACACTAATTTGTGCTAATTTATCTCAAGTTTCAGTCCTTTATTTATTTATTTATTCCAGAGTTATATATAAACATTTGCAATGCGATACAGAGTAGGTACGTCAGTTCTTGTCGGCCTTCCTCCGGACATCATCCCTCCATCTTGCTGGTGGAAGCTCCACACTTCGTCTAGGTTTCTCTGGGCCACCACTGCATTATGATCTTCCTCCATTTGATGTCAACGACTTTAGTTATTTCTCTGATGATCTCGTTCTTCATTCGGTCCCTCAAACTGATCCCCAGCATCGCACGTTCCAGTGCCCGTTGACACACTCTGAGTTGGTTCGCCCTGTTTTGTGCCAGAGTTATAGTTTCGAGGCCAAAGGTCATGACAGGTTTGTCCGGTTTTCTGAGGGTGTGGTCAAGTGCTCCAACAGCCACCCACGTCAGGCCCATTCGCCTGGTCTGGTTGTGCCTGCCAAGCTTGGTGTTGTGGTCAAGGTACATATACTCTTCAACAACCTCAAGCGTGTGGTTGTCGAATGTGACCTGGAGGTTACCTTGACTCATTGTCTTAGTTTTTGGAGGTTCACCCTCAGGCCCACGCACTCCGCAGCTTCCTTCAGGTCTCTGAGCATGAGTCCAAGCTCGTCGGCATCACCGCCCACCAGGACAATATCGTCAGCGAAACGTAGGTGAGTCAGAAACCTCGCATGGATATTGATGGGAGAGACACTCCCTTGTCAGGTTTTTAAACACGTCCTCTTGCGCCAGGGTGACCAATTTTCCTCCCGGTGACTAAGTCTTCGCCGGCTTTAACGTGGATAGTGGCATGTTCATATAATATCTCTCGTGGTATCTTGAGTCAATCCTGGCAGGGTGCATCGCATGTAGAGCTGCCCAGATCCCCACAGAATCGAAAGCTTTCTGGTAATCGACGAACGCCAGGTGCAGTGGGACGTTGTCTTGAGCGTGGGAGCTGCCTGGATGTGGTCTATCGGCTGTACCCCTTCGTGAATCCAGCTTGCTCTACAGGTTGGTAGAAGGCTTGTATAACACGGAGAGGAGGCTAATCGACCGGTAATTCTCGATGTTTGTAGAGACGCCCTTCTTGAAAAGGACCTCAGGTGACCTCAGCATTTCTCCATGCCTCCGGAATCCTTCCTTCTTCGAGGCACTTGTTAAAGAGAGTGAGAAGAGCCTTGTCCAGAGATTCTCCTCCAGCCTTCAGCATCTCACTCGTCACTTGGTCTTCTCCGGGAGATTTACGATTTCTCATCTGATCTAATGCTGCTCTCAGCTCCGACCTATCAATTTCGGGATCTCCTCGGAACCGACGTTCTGGACCACTCGAGCTCTGTGTTCGTGAATATAGTCAGGTTCCGGTACCGACTGGCTGTAGTCCAATTAGTCCAATTAGTATTAGCTCCATATTCTTAATAAAACTAAACTGGTTTTCACTTGTTGTGTATACTTTTTTCATAAAATTTTGCTATGTTTGATGTTGGCGAAATTGGTCTACAGACCATTTCCATAGACCAAGACAACATGCGAAGATCGTGGGCATATCAATAGGGTAGGCGACCTTCCAGAAACGACCAAAGCTTTGGCAGGACAATTTAAAGGATCAGAATGCTCTAAGGTGGACGCTCAGTCTGATCCGTTTCCAACGGCAAGTAAAACCTTTGGGGATTCCAATCAATAATCAGGCATTGGAGTGGATCCCAATGAATCTTCGTGTGCTGATCGAATGAATCCAATTAACGTGATCGCATTTGTGTGTCGGCAATTCGCATTTGTCCCTTCGACAACTGGACAAACTTGCCGGTCGCATTTTCTATCCGTGCCACAATGAAAATTGAAAATATAACGCGAAAATTAATCAACCATTCCGCAGACTCAACTGCTTTAGCGACTGACAGATGTGTTTCATTAGTCCAGGCTTTGAGGGCCCGAATTGCCAGCTGGGATTCGCACGTGGTCGCCTGGAACGTCTCATCCAGATTTAGTGTGACCCTTGGTCGAGACATTCGTCTCCTTGAGATTATCGCGGATAATTAATGAAGATCCTTCATATTTAGCACAATTGAGTTTGTTTCAATCGGCCCTTCGTACCGGTATTGATTTGGGAGCAATAAATTGCTCGCTCTAATGCATTGTAATTGAATGAAATATTGGCTTATCGCATGGATCAGGACCAGACTGACTTGGCCATTTTTCACTGGTGGGCGATCGCACGAAAAACACTGAATAATTTATTTCATTAATTATCTGCGGCTTTTGGCCGAACCGTTAAAATATGTGAGTAATCTTTATTAATAATTAACAGTTTTGATAAATTAAACTGAATTTATTATTGTGGTCAAATTCATTGTATTGCAATTGTGGCCAATTTTAACTCTATAAAATGGTTTATTTTTTTGGCTGCAAATTAATGCCCTCTACTGAAAGAAGAAAAACTCGCTTATCCGCAATTTCGCAGCCATTTCGACCATTAGAAAGTCGCACTAAACCCTGATTTGAGGGGATTTTTCCTTGAAGATTGGTAAGTTCTCACCAATATTTTGAAAAACTATAGCAAAGACTTGAATCAATAACCGGGGAGAATTTAAATCTGATGGCACTGAAGCCTGATTTTAAGGGGCTTCATAAATGTGGGGCTAAAAATGGACGTTTTCGCCCAAGTGTACGCTCTTCCTTTAAAATTCGTAAGTTCTAATTTGGAAATAGTAACATCATGAAGTTTCCCCAGAAAATAGGAGAAACTTGGATCTACAGCCGCTGGGGATTCAGTTCAGATGGTAGCAAATTCTGATTTATGCTGACTTCATAAATGTCGGGCCAAAAATGGAAAAATTTTCCAAGTGCACGCTCTTCCTTTAAAATTCGTAGGCTCGAATTTAGAAATAGTAACATGATGAGGTTTCCCCAGAAAATAGGAGAAACTTGGATCTACAGCTGCTGGGAATTTAGTTCAAATGGGACCAAATTCTGATTTTTGCAGACTTCATAAATGTCGGGCCAAAAATGAAAATTTTTTCCAAGTGCACGCTCTTCCTTTCAAATTCGTAGGTTCGAATTTAGAACCAGTAACATCATGAAGTTGCTTCAGAAAACAGGAGAAACTTGGATCTACAGCTGCTGGGAATTTAGTTCAGATGGCACCAAATTCTGATATTTGCGGACTTCATAAATGTCGGGCCAAAAATGGAAATTTTTTCCAAGTGCACGCTCTTCCTTTCAAATTCGTAGGTTCGAATTTAGAACCAGTAACATCATGAAGCTGCTTCAGAAAATAGGAGAAACTTGGATCTACAGCTACTGGGAATTTAGTTCAAATGGCACCAAATTCTGATTTTTGCGGACTTCATAAATGTCGGGCCAAAAATGGCAATTTTTTCCAAGTGCACGCTCTTCCTTTCAAATTCGTAGGTTCGAATTTAGAACCAGTAACATGATGAAGTTGCCCCAGAAAATAGGAGAAACGTGGATCTACAGCTGCTGGGAATTTAGTTCAAATGGCACCAAATTCTGATTTTTGCAGACTTCATAAATGTCGGGCCAAAAATGGAATTTTTTTCCAAGTGCACGCTCTTCCTTTAAAATTCGTAAGTTCGAATTTGGAAATAGTAACATCATGAAGCTTCCCCAGAAAATAGGAGAAACTTGGATCTACAGCCGCTGGGGATTCAGTTCAGATGGCAGCAAATTCTGATTTTTGCTGACTTCATAAATGTCGGGCCAAAAATGGAATTTTTTTCCTAGTGCACGCTCTTTCTTTAAAATTCGTAGGTTCGAATTTAGAACTAGTAACATCATGAAGTTTCCCCAGAAAATAGGAGAAACTTGGATCTACAGCCGCTGGAGATTCAGTTCAGATGGCAGCAAATTCTGATTTTTGCTGACTTCATAAATGTCGGGCCAAAAATGGAATTTTTTTCCTAGTGCATGCTCTTTCTTTAAAATTCGTAGGTTCGAATTTAGAACTAGTAACATCATGAAGTTTCCCCAGAAAATAGGAGAAACTTGGATCTACAGCCGCTGGGGATTCAGTTCAGATGGCAGCAAATTCTGATTTTTGCTGACTTCATAAATGTCGGGCCAAAAATGGAATTTTTTTCCTAGTGCACGCTCTTTCTTTAAAATTCGTAGGTTCGAATTTAGAACCAGTAACATCATGAAGTTTCCCCAGAAAATAGGAGAAACTTGAATCTACAGCTGCTGGGAATTCAGTTCAGATGGCACCAAATTCTGATTTTTGCTGACTTCATAAATGTCGGGCCAAAAATGGACATTTTTTCCAAGTGCACGCTCTTTCTTTAAAATTCGTAGGTTCGAATTTAGAACTAGTAACATCATGAAGTTTCCCCAGAAAATAGGAGAAGCTTGGATCTACAGCTGCTGGGAATTTAGTTCAGATGGCACCAAATTCTGATGTTTGCTGACTTCATAAATGTCGGTCTAAAAACGAACATTTTTTCCAAGTGCACGCTCTTTCTTTAAAATTCGTAGGTTCGAATTTAGAACTAGTAACATCATGAAGTTTCCCCAGAAAATAGGAGAAGCTTGGATCTACAGCTGCTGGGAATTTAGTTCAGATGGCAGCAAATTCTGATGTTTGCTGACTTCATAAATGTCGGTCTAAAAACGAACATTTTTTCCAAGTGCACGCTCTTCCTTTAAAATTCGTAAGTTCGAATTTGGAACTTGTAACACAGTGAAATTTTCCACGAAAATAGGAGAAACTTGCATCTACAGCTGGTGGGAATTTAGTTCAAATGGCACCAAATTCTGATTTTTGCAGAATTCATAAATGTCGGTCTAAAAATGAAAATTTTTCCAAGTGGACGCTCTTCCCTTAAAAAGAATTCGTAAGTTCGAACTTAGAACTAGTAACATAGTGAAATTCCCACGAAAATAGGAGAAACTTGCATCCACAGCTGCTGGGAATTTAGTTCCAATGGCACCAAATTCTGATTTTTGCAGACTTCATAATGTCGGTCTAAAAACGAACATTTTTTCCAAGTGCACGCTCTTCCTTTAAAATTCGTAAGTTCGAATTTGGAACTAGTAACACAAGTGAAATTTTTCCACGAAAATAGGACGAAACTTGCATCTACAGCTGCTGGGTAATTTAGTTCCAATGGCACCAAAATTCTGATTTTTGTAGACTTCATAATGTCGGTCTAAAAATGAACATTTTTTCCAAGTGCACGCTCTTCCCTTAAAAGAATTCGTAAGTTCGAACTTAGAACTACCAGCATAGTGAAATTCCCACGAAAATAGGAGAAACTTGCATCTACAGCTGCTGGGAATTTAGTTCAAATGGCACCAAATTCTGATTTCTGCGGACTTCATAAATGTCGGGCCAAAAAGGGAATTTTATTCCAAGTGCACGCTTTTCCTTTAAAATTCGTAGGTTCAAATTTTGAACCAGTAACCATTATGAGTTGCTCCAGAAAATAGGAGAAACGTGGATCTACAGACTGCTGAGAATTTAGTTCAGATGGCACCAAATTCTGATTTTTGCAGAATTCATAAATGTCGGTGTAAAAATGAAAATTTTTCCAAGTGGACGCTCTTCCCTTAAAAAGAATTCGTAAGTTCGAACTTAGAACTAGTAACATAGTGAAATTCCCACGAAAATAGGAGAAACTTGCATCCACAGCTGCTGGGAATTTAGTTCCAATGGCACCAAATTCTGATTTTTGCAGACTTCATAAATGTCGGTCTAAAAACGAACATTTTTTCCAAGTGCACACGCTCTTCCCTTAAAAAAGAATTCGTAAGTTCGAACTTAGAACTACTAACATAGTGAAATTCCCACGAAAATAGGAGAAAACTTGCATCTACAGCTGCTGGGAATTTAGTTCAAATGGCACCAAATTCTGATTTCTGCGGACTTCATAAATGTCGGACCAAAAAGGGAATTTATTCCAAGGCACGCTTTCCTTTAAAATTCGTAGGTTCAAATTTTGAACCAGTAACATTATGAAGTTGCTCCAGAAAATAGGAGAAACGTGGATCTACAGCTGCTGAGAATTTAGTTCAGATGGCACCAAATTCTGATTTTTGCAGAATTCATAAATGTCGGTGTAAAAATGAAAATTTTTCCAAGTGGACGCTCTTCCCTTAAAAAGAATTCGTAAGTTCGAACTTAGAACTAGTAACATAGTGAAATTCCCACGAAAATAGGAGAAACTTGCATCCACAGCTGCTGGGAATTTAGTTCCAATGGCACCAAATTCTGATTTTTGCAGACTTCATAAATGTCGGTCTAAAAACGAACATTTTTTCCAAGTGCACGCTCTTCCCTTAAAAAGAATTCGTAAGTTCGAACTTAGAACTACTAACATAGTGAAATTCCCACGAAAATAGGAGAAACTTGCATCTACAGCTGCTGGGAATTTAGTTCAAATGGCACCAAATTCTGATTTCTGCGGACTTCATAAATGTCGGACCAAAAAGGGAATTTTATTCCAAGTGCACGCTTTTCCTTTAAAATTCGTAGGTTCAAATTTTGAACCAGTAACATTATGAAGTTGCTCCAGAAAATAGGAGAAACGTGGATCTACAGCTGCTGAGAATTTAGTTCAGATGGCACCAAATTCTGATTTTTGCAGAATTCATAAATGTCGGTCTAAAAATGAAAATTTTTCCAAGTGGACGCTCTTCCCTTAAAAAGATTCGTAAGTTCGAACTTAGAACTAGTAACATAGTGAAATTCCCACGAAAATAGGAGAAACTTGCATCCACAGCTGCTGGGAATTTAGTTCCAATGGCACCAAATTCTGATTTTTGCAGACTTCATAAATGTCGGTCTAAAAACGAACATTTTTTCCAAGTGCACGCTCTTCCTTTAAAATTCGTAAGTTCGAATTTGGAACTAGTAACACAGTGAAATTTTCCACGAAAATAGGAGAAACTTGCATCTACAGCTGCTGGGAATTTAGTTCCAATGGCACCAAATTCTGATTTTTGCAGACTTCATAAATGTCGGTCTAAAAATGAACATTTTTTTCCAAGTGCACGCTCTTCCCTTAAAAGAATTCGTAAGTTCGAACTTAGAACTACTAACATAGTGAAATTCCCACGAAAATAGGAGAAACTTGCATCTACAGCTGCTGGGAATTTAGTTCAAATGGCACCAAATTCTGATTTCTGCGGACTTCATAAATGTCGGACCAAAAAGGGAATTTTATTCCAAGTGCACGCTTTTCCTTTAAAATTCGTAGGTTCAAATTTTGAACCAGTAACATTATGAAGTTGCTCCAGAAAATAGGAGAAACGTGGATCTACAGCTGCTGAGAATTTAGTTCAGATGGCACCAAATTCTGATTTTTGCAGAATTCATAAATGTCGGTCTAAAAATGAAAATTTTTCCAAGTGGACGCTCTTCCCTTAAAAAGAATTCGTAAGTTCGAACTTAGAACTAGTAACATAGTGAAATTCCCACGAAAATAGGAGAAACTTGCATCCACAGCTGCTGGGAATTTAGTTCCAATGGCACCAAATTCTGATTTTTGCAGACTTCATAAATGTCGGTCTAAAAACGAACATTTTTTCCAAGTGCACGCTCTTCCTTTAAAATTCGTAAGTTCGAATTTGGAACTAGTAACACAGTGAAATTTTCCACGAAAATAGGAGAAACTTGCATCTACAGCTGCTGGGAATTTAGTTCCAATGGCACCAAATTCTGATTTTTGCAGACTTCATAAATGTCGGTCTAAAAATGAACATTTTTTCCAAGTGCACGCTCTTCCCTTAAAAAGAATTCGTAAGTTCGAACTTAGAACTACTAACATAGTGAAATTCCCACGAAAATAGGAGAAACTTGCATCCACAGCTGCTGGGAATTTAGTTCCAATGGCACCAAATTCTGATTTTTGCAGACTTCATAAATGTCGGTCTAAAAACGAACATTTTTTCCAAGTGCACGCTCTTCCTTTAAAATTCGTAAGTTCGAATTTGGAACTAGTAACACAGTGAAATTTTCCACGAAAATAGGAGAAACTTGCATCTACAGCTGCTGGGAATTTAGTTCCAATGGCACCAAATTCTGATTTTTGCAGACTTCATAAATGTCGGTCTAAAAATGAACATTTTTTCCAAGTGCACGCTCTTCCCTTAAAAAGAATTCGTAAGTTCGAACTTAGAACTACTAACATAGTGAAATTCCCACGAAAATAGGAGAAACTTGCATCTACAGCTGCTGGGAATTTAGTTCAAATGGCACCAAATTCTGATTTCTGCGGACTTCATAAATGTCGGGCCAAAAAGGGAATTTTATTCCAAGTGCACGCTTTTCCTTTAAAATTCGTAGGTTCGAATTTAGAACTAGTAACATCATGAAGTTTCCCCAGAAAATAGGAGAAACGTGGATCTACAGCTGCTGAGAATTTAGTTCAGATGGCACCAAAGTCTGATTTTTTGGGGACTTCATAAATGTCGCGCTAAAAATGGATGTTTCCGACCAAGTGCAAACTCTTCCTTTAAAATTCGTAAGTTCTAAGTTAAAGCGAATAGAGTCGTGAAGCTTCCACACAATGTAGGCCAGACTTGAATCTACAACTGCAGAGGATTTATGTCAGATGGGACAAAATACCGGTTCTTATTTCCGGTTTAAAATGGACTTTTGCGCACTTTTCCTTCAAAAATGCGTAACGTTTAACATAAACCAAGAAGCTTCGCGAATTTTCACAAAAAATCTATCTAAAAGTCTTCAACTTCTCCTATTCGAACAACACTTTAAAGTGAACTGATGATACTAAAATACTCGCAATGATTCTGAGCGTCAAAATTTTGATCTGCGTGTTATTCTTCAAAGTAATACGGTACATTTGTCTTCAAACTTTCCCATGTTCGTTACGGTTCTTCACTGAACTGATCCTGCTTAACCCACTGAGCATCCGTCAAGTAGATCAAATAAACGAATAAAAGAGCTTAAAATCCCCATCAGCTGAAACCCAGCCAAAACAAACCTACTCCTTTTATTGTAACTTCACAAAACATCTATCAAATACCTGATTTTCTCTGTACGCTTCCATTAAAGTGAACGAATCAAACCCTGTTTAATTGTGGATTGTTTCAAAAGTTCCGTGAACTTTGGGCCGCATTCAAAAGCGAAACATGCGGGGGCATGGGAACATGTCGAACATTAAATGGAATTTATTGATATGTTTGAAACTCAGGTAGAAATGTGAAGTTCAGGGCTAATTATCGATGTCATGGGTGATTGAGGGAATTTGGTAATTGCCCTAATGTTCCCAGTAGTTTGCTAACTCGTTTGAGCACTGAGGTAATGGAGCCGTGTGTTTAAAATGGTTTAAAGTCAAAGTTCCGCTCCTTTATTTGATTAACTAATTTCCACCTATTGAAAGTTGAATTTGAGGTGAAATTGATTTTCTTCTGAACCGTGCTAAAGCGCTGCAAAAGTCCCCCCTCTGGGCGGATATTGGATTATGTCATCCCATCTAAGCGTTGGCAAAATTTACTAGTATTTATATTGACGGTAAACTCAAATATCTGTGCATAAATTCAGCTTTGCTTCAGATCGTTTCAGTTTCATCTCACGCCCGACAAGCAGACTGATTCAAATTGGTTTCCATAAATTAAGCTTTATTGCTTTATTTGTATTGCACGAGATACTTACTTAAGATCGCTTTAATGCCTCTTTTGCCAACCGGATCCTCAGGGCCCATAATTTATATTAATATTCATCGTAATTGTTCTGCATAATTCTAGCAAGTTGAAATTTTACGGTCGTAATCGCTCGAGAAGTTAACGAAATGTATCTGGAAATTTTGGGTTGTTTTAAGAAAATGTGCGCCTGATGCAAATTATTTGTTTGCCAACAATATACGAGGAGATGGAACTGGGGTGTTTTAACTCCGATCCGGGGGTGAATGCGTTAAAAAACCCCACTAATTCGTTTATGAGATAATTCGCATTTAAAGATAATTTAATATGCGAAATTTTTACCTAAAATCCCGCCAATCGGTGCATGAAACCATAAATGAAAATTAGTCATCGGTGTGTCATATACAATAGAATTGTGAACATTAGAGGAATTTTTCCGTATTTGCTGAATTATTCATAATTTACCGTGACACTACTCGATCAGGCATAAAACTGGCAAAATTCAAAATATTCCAACATTTCCGTTTATAATGTAAATGCTCCACTCACAAACTAGGTTCGCGCTCATAAAAACATTACAACCGTATAGCATAACGTGCCTCTATGTTTCCGAATTCAATCCGCACCGCTGATGTTTTATGCTAAAGCCAAATTAACAGAAGTTGAGGGCGGATAACATTGAAATATTTCGGAGGGATGGAGTTACATTTATTGTGCATTAAGCCATTTTGGTCGTCAGTTGTTTATTGTAGCAGAAATCAATTGGCGACGGCTCATTTATGAGCTGGAAATTTTGAAAATTGCATGATTAACGAGCTCGTTTGATGGATTTTTTCCAACCACCAAAGGTTCGCTTGATTAATTGTAGCTGGAAGTATTCATTTGCAGTTTAGATTCATTAAATCGACAAATGTGAAAAGGATGGAAATTAAGCTGAATAAGAGTGTGATTCTCTGGTAGTTTATCAGCCTGCAGCGTCCAAATTCACTAATGCAAAAAACTCAACCGGGTTTTTTTTGTGCAAATATAAAAGCAGAAAACATAAAAACAGCGAATTCCTGAACAAAATCCCATATATCTAAATGTCCCATATCTCAGTATCATTGAGGAATTCACAAGCGAAATTATTTCTCTTATTATCTACAGGTTAGAGATTTTGCTGAAATGAAGGAAACAAAACATCGAGAATTCCAAGAGTGTACACTCTTATCGGATTCTTTAGAAATAATTGTACCAGAGCATTTGACTTTTGCATTCCAGTGCGAAATAGTCTTCCTCGGAGCACAGCAACAAGAAAATTCCTTTATCTGGCTGAAAATATGAAATTTCCTTAAGCAATAGGAATTTGGATTTCAGTTGGATTCCCACGCGGGAATGGCAACAGTTATTCGAACCATTTTAAAGCCTACATTTTATCGGGAAATTGAAATAAGTATTTGAGCCTTTCTGGCATGTTTTTGATGGTAAATGGAGTGTTTTTAAGTGCAAAAGCTTTCATATTGTTATAAATTAGTTGCAAACCAGCAGCCACTTGAATAAGTAGAGGAACAGTTGAATAAATGCGAAAGAACATGATTTCTTCAATCGAACAGTAACAAAAAAACACCAGTTAGCAACAAGTGAAGAAATGAAAAGTGCAAGAAAACTTTTACTATTAAGTCAAGCTCTGTCTTTGCGATGTTTGAGTCGCTGTGAATTTTCTTTTGTCACCGTGTATTTGAAGATTGTATTTACCATCGTAAATAAAGTTTTTCTGGGTTTTTCACTCGATTTAAGACAAAGTCACACAAATAATTTCGGATAAGAAGGCTACAGTTAAGTTGAGTAGTTACAGTTTTCAAAATTATCATTTTCAATGGTAGATCAACGCCTCAAGCATTTGAAGGTGTTTTATTTAGTATGTTTTTCTCATCTGGTTTTACTTCTTTGTTATTATTTCTTCTCATAAATGAGTATTTGGTTTATTTATTGATCAGGCCATTTTTAGCAAAAAAACACTCCAAATTTGCGCTTTCTTCAGTTTTTGCCATTAATACATTAAAGTCCTGATGCGTTGTGCCGATCCCTTCTGACATGACACTGCTTTGAACACGAAAAACACTCTAAACTTGCGGTTTGCTTAGTTTCTGCCACTAAACCAATACATAAGACTCCAATGCGATTGTTGTGCCGAGCCCTTCGGGCACAACACAGATTTCAACAAACGCATTGGAGTCTAATGTATTTGTTGTGCCGAGCCCTTCGGGCACGACATTGATTTGGTACCAAAAACTAAACAAACCGCAAGTTTAGTGTGTTTGTTCGTGTTTGAACCGATGTCGTGTCCGAAGTGCTCGGTTTTGGAGTCTAATGTATTTGTTGTGCCGAGTCCTTCGGGCACGACACTGATTTGAACACGAAAAAACATTCTAGACTTGCGGTTTGTTTAGTTTTTGGTACCAAATCAGTGTCGTGCCCGAAGGGCTAGGCACAACAAATACATTAGACCAATGCGATTGTTGAAATTTGCATTGTGCCCGAAGGGCTCGGCACAACAATCGCATTGGAGTCTAATGTATTGGTTGTGCCGAGCCCTTCGGGCACGGTACTGATTTAGTGGCAAAAACTTAACAAACCACAAGTTTAGAGTGTATTTTCCTGTTCAAATCAGTGTTGTGTCCGAAGGGCTCGGCACAACAATCGCATTGGAGTCTAATGTATTTGTTGTGCCAAGCCCTTCGGGCAGGGCACTGATTTAGTGGCAAAAACTACACAAACCGCAAGTTTAGTGTGTTTTTTTGTGTTCCAACCGATGTCGTGCCCGAAGTGCTCGGTATTGGAGTCTAATGTATTTGTTGTGCCGAGCCCTTTGGGCACGACACTGATTTGAACACGAAAAAACATTCTAGACTTGCGGTTTATTTAGTTTTTGCCACTAAATCAGTGTGGTGCCTGAAGGGCTCGGCACAACAAATACATTAGACTCCAACACCGAGCACTTCGGGCACGACATCGGTTGGAACACGAAAAAACACACTAAACTTGCGGTTTGTTTAGTTTTTGGTACCAAATCAGTGTCGTGCCCGAAGGGCTCGGCACAACAAATATATTAGACTCTAATGCGATTGTTGTGCAGAGCACTTCGGACGCGAAACTGATTTGAACACGAAAAAACACTCTAAACTTGCGGTTTGTTTTTAGTTTTTGCCACTAATTCAGTGTCGTGTCCGAAGGGCTCGCCACAACCAATACATTAGACTCCAATGCGATTGTTGTGCCGAGCCCTTCGGGCACAACACAGATTTCAACATGAAAAAAATACTCTACATTTGCGGTTTGTTTAGTTTCTGGCACCAAATCAGTGTCGTGCCCGAAGTGCTCGATACAACAAAAACATTAGTCCCCAATGCAATTGGTGTGCCGAGTCCTACGGACACGACACTGATTTGAACACGAAAAAACACTCTAAACTTGAAGTTTGTTTAGATTTTGGCACCAAATCAGTGTCGGGCCCGAAAGGCTCGGCACAACAAATACATTCGAGTCCAATTTGATTGGTGTTCCGAGCCCTACGGACACGACACTAATTTGAACACGAAAAAACACTCTAAACTTGAAGTTTGCTTAGATTTTGGTACTAAATCAGTGTCGTATCCGAAGGGCTCGGCACAATGAAAACATTAGTCTCCAATGCAATTGGTGTGTCGAGCCCTAAGGACACGACGCTGATTTTAACACGAAAAAACTCTCTAAACTTGAGGTTTGTTTAGATTTTGGCACCAAATCAGTGTCGTGCCCGAAGGGCTCGGCACAACAAATACATTAGACTTGCATGGGAATGTTGTGTCGAGCCCTAAGGACATGACACTGGTTTAGACACGAAAAAATACTCTAAACCTACCGATTGATGAGTTTTTGACAAAAAAAAGTCTGTGTCGTGCATGAAAGGCTCGGCACAACAAACACACTAGACTAAGGCGATTGATCGAAAATATTTTGTTTTGCGCGATTTTTGTACCAAGACACTCAAGAACACTTTTTTTAATAAAAGTTAGGCCAGATCGTCTTCTTTTGATACAAAAAATATCGCAGTACTCTTTTGCTCATGTGCTATGGGACACTTCTTCAATTCCTCAACCTCAACTTGAACGTTCACTCTTTGAGCGGATCTTCACACTCTATTTTCACCTTTCTCTATTCCATTTTGGATTTATTAAAGCTGATTATAACAAAATTGCAAAAACAACATGTTTATGCCCAGCTTGTGGGCAACAAACCCTTAGGACCAATCCAGTAAAAAATACCATTTATCAAGTTTATTTAGGGTCGCATTATTTATGAGCTCTCTGAACCGATTAAACTCAGGCAGCTTTTGAGAAAAGGGGGTTTTGGTAATTACATATTAATTCAAGAATCATTAATAAGGAAGATTAATTGCCGGTTTATAAAAACAAATTAGGACGAAAAGATGGTTTTTTTCAGTTCCAGCAAATATTTACTCTGGCGGCTTTTCGAGCGTCTAGCCCTATCGGCAAGGTAAAATTTTGCGGCCAGCAGCTGCTCAGATCACTTATCGCCGTTCATTTAATATTCAATAAAGTCTACTTGCCGATTATGGTTAGATTGTATCGAATGCTTCTGGTTTGCTGATTCCGAAAATCCACCCGACATCTATAGACGCCTTCGTCGCGACGCTGCACATCTTCAACCACCAATTCAGCAGGTTCAGTGCTCGTTTTGAAGCTTGCCCTTGTTCCAAACACAGCCGGAGCTGACCAGTGTCGTGCTTGGAAGATGGATTTACCTCTGCCATCCACACTGGAAAAGAAAACACTATTTTAAAAAGAGCCCTAATATGAATTCATTGATGTTGCTTGTTCAATTCTCTTTTGTTCCTCTTAGTTGCTTCCTAACTGTATTCACTTTCAGCCCTTTTTGTCGGAAGGAAGTGGGAAGTGCAACCAGCACACGATGTAAACCGAAATATCTGCAAAAATTGGCTAGTGTTCGGACCTAAATAACGCTTGTAATAACCTTCTAGTGTTCAACTTTTCCACCCATTTTTCGCCGTCTTAACACCTTTTTGTTGTGATAAATTCTCAGCTCACCGTTCAGGTGCGGCGTGCAGTTCCTGCTCTCGCCCCCCTTTAATAGAGTTAGAACATAATTATACTGTCAATAACTTTCGGAAGTTTAAAATATCCGAAGAAAAGACGGGAAATTTATACCGCAATAAGTATATCCAATATCTATAAATCTTCGGTGCCATCTGGAATAAGAAGGACCCTTAGACGAGCTGCAGCTGATTCAGTGTTTGTAAAGGACCTCCCTAAAGTCCGCTGGCCGTAAATCTAACCGTATCGAAAGAAATACAGTCAAGTACAAAACAAATATCCGAGTCCTGGCTTGGAAGGCTCCACTGTCAAATAAATATAGGCGGTTAAGTAAACAGAAGCTCTATCGTTCCGACTTTATTGTCTTTATAATAGCTGAAGATTTTCCATCTGGAATCTGGAAAAATTTATTATTTCGAACGAAGTGGGTTATGACTGGGCGAAAGCGTCGCTGTTTCGATTGGTCAGCTGGCAATCGCACGTGTATTTTCCTGGAAATGTCGTAAAAGCTCTTTTTCCTTCTTTGCTTTGGCCATTCTCCTTTCGCGATTATAATAAGAAGTTCGACACAAAAGAGAAAAATTCCTTTTCTGCATAGCAGCTTGGTTAATGGTTAAGCATGCATATGAATTAAAGTCCAATGTTCTGGACAGGTACTGCGACATTCTTGGGCCCAAAAAGAGTCGATCTGGCTTAATTTTTATCAAGAAAAATGTGCGTCTTCTCTGCTAATGATCTGAGTTAAAGTTCTTCAAAAATCATGATTTTTCAAGCATTCCAATGGGAGAAAGATACAATGGTTTATCCGCTTCGGTCTAGTGGTGAGTTCTTGCGTGTCTTGGTGCAAAAACGACCAGAACTCATTTTTGTTGGGCTGATGCACTCATCTTTGTGCTCCTAAATTCTTGTAAAATCAAGATTCAAAATTCAACATTTTTTTGAAGAATTTTGATCATCAATCGCAGAGCAGCCAGACGTTATTTCTTGTCCCATTTTAATCATGTGCTTATGGGACATCGCAGTAACTTTTAATAGAATCTGGTTGGCCCCACGTTCTTTCATCTGTATTTGGCCCTGAATTAAAGATTTCTCCGTCGAGTGCTCACACTCAAATGCAATTAACCGGTGAAACCTGAACGAGTTTCTTCGGAAAAATAAAAACAGTTAAAGTCGTGTAATGTTCTACTCGCATTTCGGTCGCTCAGCTGCAACATTTCGAGTTGCAAAACCACAGATAACGGTTTTTACGAAACTCGTGCCGAGAACCGTTCGCTCTACCTTCGTGAAAATTTAAAACGCAATCATTGTCAAAAGCCCTTTTGTTTGATTATTTTCAAGCACACTATAAAACTAAATGGACAATTCGGCTTAGTTTATGGGACGTCTATTGTTTTCGAGTATTTTCCAGTCAGAAAGTGCCTAGTTTTATGGGTATGGACCTCTAACGGTCCATTGCAATAGTTCGTAAAAGGTTTCACCTACTTTCTACTTTGATTGAAGATGCACGAATCATTTATAAGGTTTTAGAATGTGGTTGTTACCATCAAAAGCATTAGGCAATGAAAATCTCGTTTTGGCAGAGAGACAGACAATTTATATTAAATAAATATTGCCAATTTATGGCTCGAATTCTCATAAAAGATTCAGACTTGAAAAAAGTATATTTTTTTTTTATATTTTAACTCACATTTTAAAACAGCTGATCGATCACAAACTTTAGCGGAATTTTTGAAAATCTTTTTTAAAGGTTATCAAACAAAATTTCAATCGATCCAAGTAGGATTTTTTTTAAAGGAGCCTCCAAGGATGGCTTCTTTTGTAAGGCTGCCGCACACTTTTTAGTGAGCGGATCTAACAACTTGGTCTCCAAATGTTTCAGGTTCGAAATAAGTGGAAAATAACATAAAAAAGTGCGCATTTTAAGGCTCTGCAGAATCAATTAGAGCTTTAAGCTTAACCGGTTTTCTAAATATGAGCCAAAGGCTAAGGGCGGTTTTCAAGATCCGCGTTAATTTTGAATTTTTGAATTTTGCGTGAAAACTAGAAGAATTTTTAAGTTTGTTTTATATGAAAAAGTGTGTAATTTATTGCTCCATCCTGCGATGGGAACTGGAGCTTGACAGCTCAATCTGTTCTCTAAATGTGAGCCAAAGGCCAAGGGCGGTTTTCAAGATCCTTGTTAATTTCGAATTTTTGAATTTTTTGTGAAAACTACACACGTTTCTAGCATGATGTTTTATGCTAGAACAGTGCACCTTTTAAGGCTCTAGCCCACAATGAGAAATAGAGTTTCTCAGGTCAACCGGTTCTCTAAATATCAGCAAAAGACTAAGAGCGGGTTTCAAGTTTCATGATATTCTTCAATTTTTACATTTGGCGTGAAAACAAGAAGCATTTCTAAAATTATATTTCATATAAAAACGTCCGTGCTTTAAGGCTCTATTACGCAATGAAAACTAGAGCTTTATAGCTCAGTTGATTCCCTAAATATGAGCTAGAGCGGTTCGAAGACTAAGAGCGATTTCAAAGATTCGTATAATTCTAGAATTTTGGCATTTGGCGTGAAAACTAGAGAAAATTCGCCAATGATCTTTTATATCAAAAAGTGCGCATTTCAATACTCTATCCCACAATGGCAACTAGAGCGCCGCAGCTCAATTGGTTGTCGCAATATGAGCAGACGACTAAGAGCTGTTTTTGAGATTCATATTATTCTTAAAATTTTGCATTTAGCGTGAAAGCAAAAACCATTTCTAAATTAAGGTTTCATATAAAAAAGTCAGTATTTTATTGCTCTATCCGGCAGTGACAATTGGCGCTTTACAGCTCAATCGGTTCTCTAAATATGAGCCAAAGGCTAAGGGCGGTTTTCAAGATCCGCGCCAATTTTGAATTTTTGAATTTTGCGTGAAAACCAGAAGAATTTTTAAGTTTGTTTCACATAAAAAAAGTGTGTATTTTATCGCTCTATCCGGCGATGGGAACTGCAGTTTGACAGCTCAATCGGTTCTCTAAATATGAGCCAAAGTTAAAGGGCGGTTTTCAAGATCAGCGTTAATTTTCAATTTTCGCATTTTGCGTCAAAACCCCAAACATTTCTAAATTGAGGTTTTACATAAAAAAGTGAGTATTTTATTGCTCTATTCGGCAATGGCAACTGGAGCTTTACAGCTTATCCGGTTCTCTAAATTTGAGCCAAAGATTAAGGGCGGTTTTTACTATCGCGTTAATTTTTAATTTTCGCATTTTACGTGAAAACCAGGAACATTTCTAGATATATCTTTCATATAAAAAAGTGCGTATTTTGAGTCTCTATCCGGCGATAACAGCTGGAGCGCCACATCTCTACCGGTTCTCTAAATATGAGCAAAATGTCAGAGCGATTTCCAAGACACGCATTTACCTTGCAATTTCACATTTTGCATGAATACCAGAAACATTCCTAAAACAATGTTTGGTATCAAAAAGAGCGCAAGTTAAAGCTCTATGCCTCAATAACAATCCAAGCTTTACAACTAAACGGGTTCCCACAATATGATTGGAAAACTTAGAGCGGTTTCAAAGCGACGCATTTATTTTGATTTTCCACATTCGGGCACAGTCTAAATATCACCACGCTTTATAGATACTGTAAATATCCGCGTAAATCATTCATTATGCCTGGGCGCAACACAATGAGCATCATAGAAATGATAATTAGGAACCGACGTAAATCACATTATCCACTCTCATGAATGAAATCGTAAAACGATGCATTAGTATTAACAATACTTGTCAGATATCCCAATAGCGCAGTATATCGGATATAAACACGACCGGATGCACAATAACGCATTGTCCAAATCTAATAGTGAAATTTCGATTATTTTGGATATTAATTGGGCCTGATAGTCATTTTCAAGCAACTAGTAAAATCACTAGTTCTGTTCTCCAGTTAGCCAGTATAAATGTAATATAATACAAATATGTAGATGGTGGTTAGAAAATTATTCTGTTAGTCGGTTCCTCCTCTTGCTCTGTTTGTCAAATTTAAGTGCCTTTTTCCAAAACTGCGTTAAAATCAAGCTTCGAAACGTGTTGCACTGTTATAAAAATTATGCTTTTAGACCGGTTTTCGATATTGAACTGTTTATTAAAATTGATCTCGATGCGCATTATATCCATTTCGCGTTATTTAGTGTTTACAATAAGAACGATTTGCAGGTATATAAAATTCATTGTTGTGTATATTTTCCTGACTGTACTTCAATTTATTTCAAATATTCCTGGGTTTCAGTCAATTTTATTGTTTATTATTTAAAATGTTACAAATACGTTTCGGTGTCTTTCTCCACCATCATCAGTTTGTCTAAAATATAAATTTTTACATTTATCATCAATTTAATTAAGAAAAAAACTCACAAAATTAACATATTAAAATTCAAATCACACACATATTAAAAAGTACAATTTGGGACATTGGTTTTCAGGTGATGAGTCGGGATAAACATGTCGGGAAAAGACTAGAATCTATTGTTTAGAGATCTAAATTTAACTTACATGTTTAGATGCTTCTGCCTTCACATTTGATTGGACATTGAAATCGCTATTTTATTCGATATCGAGCGAGGGAACGAAAAAAAACATGTTTATACTTCGCCTTTTCTTTGCATTCTTGGAATTGCTCTGTAATTCGTCAACATCTGCTGTTTACTTTTCACTTACCAGGTCCATTCATCACCTGAGAACCAAGGTCCCAAATTGCTACTTTTTAATATGTGTGTGATTTGAATTTAATATGTTAATTTTGCGAGGTTTTTTTTTAATTAAATTGATAATAAATGTAAAAATGTATATTTTAGACAAACTGATGATGGTGGAGAAAGACACCGAAACGTATTTGTAACATTTTAAATAATAAACAATAAAATTGACTGAAACCCAGGCAATTTTGAAATAGGTATATAAAATGTAAACTCAACACCGGATTTACTACCTTACACAACAAACCTTACAAATCAGGGACAGGCACATGTTCAATGGAAAACATACAACAACAATTAACGAAACGCCATAGAAAAAAATTCTCCATACACAAAAAACACATACTAACAACACAGTTTACCGAAATTCTTACTAAGACTAATCAAACGCAAAAGGGAACTGCATAGACTATACCCAAATACTCAAGACTATGAATTGAAAAGAAAACTAAACGAACTCAACAGAAACGTCAAAACACTAATAGGCCAATACAAAGAGGACAAATGGTTAGAGGCATGCAAAGAAATAGAAAAAGACGAAGGTAAAACGGACTGGCAAAAAATAAAAAAACTGTCACGATTAAAAAAAACATTATTACTGGGATAATAAATGAAAACGGTACAGAACTTTATACAGACAAGACCAAAGCGGACGCATTTGCCAGACACTTTCAGCATGCCTTCACAACCTCCACTAACCCTAACTTTGACGACCAAAACTTTAACGCAATAAATGATTGGTACGAGACCTACTTCACAAACGAAACAAACAACGCACATCAACTAATTACTGAAGCAGAATACGACGAAGCACTCGGACACATTAAAAACACGGCGCCGGAAAAAGACAACATAAAAGGCAAACTACTGAAAAATCTTACTCCACAAACCACACACACACATACTGAACCTATTCAACAACTGTATTGAAACTAACACGAGACCAGATACCTTGGAAAACTGGAATAATAATACCAATTCCTAAAACCGGACTAGACAATACACAAACACAAAACTACAGACCTATCACACTACTCCCTGTACTGAGTAAAATTTTTGAAACTATAATAAAAATAGACTGCAATAATCAGTTGGACAACACATACCACAATACCAATTCGGATTTAAACCTAAACACTCAACTGTTCACCCACTTTTATACTAACCAACAACATACAAACAACTCACCTCACGAACCAGAAAACAGTATGTCTCTTCATGGACATCAATAAGGCCTTTGACAGTGTCTGGCACAAAGGACTTTTATATCAGCTTTACCAGCTTAAAACCCCCAAATACATAATTCACGCAATCAGAAACCTACTCACAAACAGACACCTAGAAGTACGCAAAGACAACACCCTCTCCTCTGCTTTCTCCCCTGAACAAGGACTTCCCACAAGGATCCCCGCTATCACCCCTTCTTTACAATATATACTGCCACGACATCTACAATCACAGTCTCCACGACAAAAGACACATTGACAAATCTGCTTACATACTACAATACGCCGACGACACTGCATTGATCGTGCACGACAAACTACAGTAAAAGCAGTACAAAAACTTCAAACACTAACAGACAATACAATTGCTTGGTTCTACAAATGAAGACTTACACCAAACGCCATGAAAAACCAACTACTTTTACCAAACCACCAAATTAAAGACGACTCTCCATCAATAACAACAGACGGAAACAGAATTAGACCAAAACAAGAGGGAAAATATCTAGGAATCACACTGGACCAAAAACTAAATTTACAAAACACGCACAGAACGTAGAACAAAAATCATTCAATGGACAAAACACTTCCGATCACTGACGTACAAAGACAAAGGAATCAGTACAAAGACCGCCACAAAAATTTACCAATCAATATGTAGACCTCTGCTTGACTACGGACATATACTGACAGCGAATGCATCTAGGAAAACTAAACAACACATTCAAACAACAGAACAGATTGCCCTGAGATCAATAACGAAAATAAGACATCCTCAAAACCAACTACTCTACGAACGAACAAAAATAACGCGAATAACAGAAAGACAACTCCAATTGCAAACGAAATGGAAAAACAATCCCTACAACTGGACCCTACTGAATCCCCTTTGCCTCACGAGACAAACGAGACAATCCCGCTTCCGCTTCCCAACAACAACACTACTTGAACACTTCCAACACGACTGAACCAACCTGCTAGACGATGAAAAGACATGACATGGAAGAGAGATTTTTTTTTGCTTTGTAATAATTTTAAGTTTACAGTTAAGATAGTTTAAGTTAATTAATCCAATACATGTATATATGCAAGGGCAGAAAGGCCGAGGGCCGATAGCCTATTGGGAAACAAAGATATAAATATATAAAATGTAAATGTTCAAACATTCCATTGAACTCAGAAATTTCCTGTATGGTTTCAAAGTGTTAATGCGGAATAATATCCGTATAGTTGAAAAAATATTTTCCAATACGCTAGAGCCATTATGTGTTTGGCTGCATGCCAGCATGTTTAAAGTAAACCTGCCGAATTTACTGGCAATGCAGCTAAAACGTTTAAGTTAAAATATTCGCAATAACAAAAAAAAACGATTTATTTAATGTGTTGTCTATATTCTTCGCGCGAAAAATAACAAGCTGAAATTAAGCAAAGTGGAGTAGTTAATTATCGAAAAGAGCCCGAAAAACTCTTTTCCCATAATCGATTCCAAATGCTTTTGATCGTCAAATGAGCCCTTTACAAGTACATACAAAGGCTGAATTCACCGCTCGGAAATCTAGAGAAATCTTGCAAAATATCGCATTATATTAAGTTTCCTTTATGCCACTAGCAAGTCGGTAACTTTGGTCTATACTTTAGTAGCAAATACGTTTCAGGTCAAGGGCAGGCCATTTTTATAAAAAGTATGCATTTTGGCCTATTCGACGTAGTAAAGTGGATGTTAGCAGTTTCTGCCCTTTGAATGTCAAGGAAAAGTAAAACTTTTCGGAAAAGAGCGTCTAAATGTCGCAACTTGTTTCCTATTTAGATAACTGTTGTAACCATCCAGACGAGCTCAATTTCAAATTGTTTATGGATTCGTTTTCGTTTGCCATTGAGTAGAAAAACGTTGGTCTATAATAAATCTTGCTGTCTGAATCTACAAGACGAAGTCAATGAAGAGGGAGACATTGATGAATTTAAGGCAAACAACTTGGGTTTTCAGGGCAGAACACCGGAAAGTCGGATGGCGTGTTCGCTTAGGCAATAAAAGAAACACCTCTAGGAAAAAAATCAAGTTTTCTTGAACTGATCAGGTTTTCCGCGTTAGAAAGCCGAAAAACTCACCAGTTGTGAGAAGAAAAAGAATTTCTTCCTGGCGTTTCGCTAGCACGAGTGGTTTGCATCTTCAGGTGGGGAAAACACATCAGGAAGGCAGACAGAAGAAATCGTATTTGATTATTGTCAGCTCATTGACTTGAAGATATTCAAGATTCAAACCGAAAAACAGTGACAAGGACAGAATTTTCAAAATTATGTTTAAGACAGTAAAAAGAAAAAAAAATTCTCGCAAAGCAGAAGAAAGGAAGAACTTACCGAAACAAAAACGCGAACAACAATTTGAACAGGAATTTTGCAAAAGTAAAAAGAGATAGTGGGTTTTAAAGGCAGAAAATGATGAGAACGAAGAAACGAAATGATAAAGACTGTCTCTGTGCAAGAATTCAGCTGGTAAAGTTTAAATGAAAACGAAAAAATGAAAAATAAAAACTATCTGAACAAGGACAAAGGAACGAACGCGAAAATAAACTAGAAAACTAGGAGAGTGATGAAGAATAAAAATGAGGAAGCAGAAAAGTTCTATACTAATTTCGGAAACAAGTTGAGAAAACATTTGAGCTGAAGAAGTAGACAAACTAAACTCTATTAACAAATCGAAAAACTGTGAGGAATTTTCAACTGATGTTAAATAAAAAAATAAAATAAAATATAGATGGCAAAAACCCACAGTGTAAAACCTACCGCTTATGAAAATCGGAACTCAAGAGCCGGCAGGGAAGAGCAACCGCAAAGGCAAGACAGTGGTGCCTTCCAGGTCGGCAGCACGCGAAGACCCCACTCTCCGCATGTAAAAACTGCTGGAAACTGTCACCAAAAGAACCTACGGGAGACAAACCTGATGATGACGTTGAACTCTTTTATAACAGTGCTGAAGCACTGATGCGGCCACAAAAAAAGCGAAACGTTCATGGGAGTCTGAACGCAAAGATCGGAGCTGGTCAGGAGGCTGATATAGTCACCTTGAGCATAAAAGGGAAAGATGTAGAGCAGGTCTTCTCGTTCAAATACCTGGGCACCTCGATAGATCAGAACTGTGACCCTAAAAGGGACATCAGATCCAAAATAGAACAGACCGGAAGGTCTTCGCTGGTATGAAGAAGCTCTTTACTAGACTGGAATTGAGCTTGGAGCTTAGGACTGGAGCTTGGTCCTTCTATATGGGAGTGAGAGCTGGACCCTTGGTCCCATAACGGAGAAGAGAGTCGATGCATGCTCAGAATTTCTTGGACACAGAAGATAACCAGTATAGACGTATGAACAAAGAAAAGGAACTGCTACAGACGATAAAAGAAAGGAAAACACAGTATCTTGGACATATTATGAGGGGCAGCCGATACGAAATCATCGAAGGGAAGTTTCAGGGAAAAAGATCCATCGGCAGCCGCCAGAACCCATGGCTAAAGGACATCCGCAGGTGGTTTGGGCGCACATCCACCGAGATCTTGCGAGCAGCTGCTTGCAAAACCACATTGGCCATTTGGATCGCCAACCTTCATAAGAAGACAGACAGATAAGAAGAAGAATTAACGAAAGGAATTAAGAAGTTTCGGTCGAGATTTAGGGAAAATTGATGAGTTCTACCGCTCATGGAAATCGGAACCCAAGAGCCGGCAGGGAATAGCAACCGCAAAGGCAAGACAGTGGGTCCTTCCAGGTCGGCAGCACGCGAAGACCCCAGCCTCCGCATGTAAAAACTGCTGGAAACTGTCACCAAAAGAACCTACGGGAGACAAACCTGATGATGACGTTGAACTCTTTTATAACAGTGCTGAAGCACTGATGCGGCCGCAAAAAAAGCGAAACGTTCATGGGAGTCTGAACGCAAAGATCGCAGCTGGTCAGGAGGCTGATATAGTCACCTTGACCATAAAAGGGAAAGATGTAGAGCAGGTCTTCTCGTATAAATACCTGGGCACCTCGATAGATCAGAACTGTGACCCTAAAAGGGACATCAGATCCAAAATAGAACAGACCCGGAAGGTCTTCGCTGGTATGAAGAAGCTCTTTACTAGACTGGAATTGAGCTTTGGAGCTTAGGACTGGAGCTTGGTCCTTCTAATAGGAGTGAGAGCTGGACCCTTGGTCCCATAACGGAGAAGAGAGTCGACACATGCTCAGAATTTCTTGGACACAGAAGATAACCAGTTATAGACGTATGAACAAAGAAAAGGAACTGCTACAGACGATAAAAGAAAGGAAAACAGCAGTATCTTGGGAATATTATGAGGGGCAGCCGATACGAAATCATCGAAGGGAAGATGCAGGTAAAAAGATCCATCAGCAGCCGCCAGAACTCATGGCTAAAGGACATCCGCAGGTGGTTTGGGGCGCACATCCACAGAGATCTTGCGAGCAGCTGCTTCCAAAACCACATTGGTCATTTGGATCGCCAACCTTCATAAGAAGACAGCCAGATAAGAAGAAGAATTAACGAAAGGAATTAAGAAGTTTGATATTAATTGTTGATATTAGAGTTGATAAGTTGATTTATTTTGATTGAGGATATTAAGAGTTGATAAGTTGATTAAGAAGTTGACAGATTTAGGGAAAAATGATGAGTTCTTTTAAGAGAAAATGGTTTTGGGTGTTAATGGATCAGTTAAGTGCTCCAGGTCGTGACGAAGCATTCACAACATGGATTATTGGTGCCGATTAGAGCAGCAGGGCAAATAAAAGGTAACAACATCCCTATCTCATCTGTGGAATAATCAAAACGGGTAATCCTAACAACAAAACAAATAGCAGGAAAATGTGAAACAGGGGACAAAAGGGATGCTGTGCGCTACAAACCAATTCCGTACCGGCCATATCAGTGAAAGCAAATGCAAATTGCGTCGGGCATATCAACGAGCACAACAATGGAATCCGACCGAAATAAAATATTACCAATTTTCGGGACTACCTATTTCCCGGGAACAATACAATCCCGTTTAAACTATCGAGGCCGTATTTGTTAAGAAGTCACTTCTCTCTTTTGTGGATCAGACAATGCGATCGCTTATTAATTAGAATGCGAAAACAATGAGCGAAGTTGTGCCCGCGCTCAAAGTTTCCGCGTCTTAATGGCCGTGGATCTATTATGCTATTTGATAAAGTTTTCGGATCGGTTTCTTGTTTTGGGACGCCGGCGAAAAATAGCGGCTATTGCCTCTTGCGAAATGGGAAACTTCAAAACAACAGGCTATTTATTCTCAAAAATAAATCTTCTTAAATTTCCTTATAAACCTGCACAATGCCGAATGAACTCATGCTTGGCTTCCATTGTTCAAAGCATGGGCTTTATCGAGTTTATTAAGTATCCACCCCATAAATGGGAATAAAAGAAGCATTCGCTTGAAAACCCATGTAACTTTGAGACTAGTAGAAACCCGCTCTTGCCATAAGTTAATTAGTGCAACAGTTTCATTAGAATACCGGCAATTTTCGTAAACGTTACCTAGATTTTATTTTACGGTTATTGCCTTTGGGGTCTGTAAGGCGCCAGTATTATGCTTGGTAGTGTTAATGGCAAAATTAACCATGAAATATGGGGGAAGTAGCGAGATTATTACACTGCGCTGATAGAGATAATAAGCTTGAAACCACACATGAAAAAGCGAGTGCAGAAACTGACTGCAATCAGTCAAAACATGATTTTTTTGGTTCAAAATCTGCAAGGCCAATATATGGGGGGGACCGTTGGATATCAACTAGAAAGTTGCGAAGCTCTTAAAGGCCTTTATCGATAGGGTTTTGCCCTAAGCAAAAGCAATACCTAAAGATTTATTGGGCAGGACTAGGGCCAGAGCAATTATTTTGGATTTCGGACGAACTAATCTTGGAAGCTTAAGTCGGAAGTTTCGTCTGTCTGTTCTTGGAAAACTGCAAAAGCAAATTTTCAAACAATCGATTTTTCTTGCTGCCAAATACCTACTTAAATATGGAAATTTGGCAAGAAAAACCGGCTTCCCTGTAGAGGATTTTACCTGCAAAAACAGTGACCTGTTGACAATTCACGTTCTTTGGACTTCAACTTAGTTAATTTATTGCTGATATGGCACGACTCTAAGACTGTCAAAGATTTTATCCCCTCGTATAGCAAACAAAGTCGGCCAAATCAATTTCCTGGATGCGACCGGGCACAGCAACACCAGAAAATGTCTGGTCCGCCATAACGACAAGTTTATCCTGAGAGAAAATATGATTTCATTGCTGAAGCAACAATGCAAATGTGTAATAAACATAAGTGATAATCACCAAGACGCTTTTACATCTCTTAACGAAATATACCGCCAACTTCCAATTAAGATTGTAATTGCCCGCATAAAGTGCAATTTGCTAAGTGCAAAGGCGTATAGAGGGTGAAATCTTAATAAACACTCTGTACCAATAACCGATACAAGTGCAATAATCTGAAAGGCGGCGATCGCAGATTCGGTCCCAACGTAAATACAGGCTAAATAATGCTGTTGCAATATTAACTTCCGCAATTCAGCTATTTCAAATTTGGCACAGGATTGAATGTTCCTGTGAAGGATTAAGCTGCAGGCATTTATTACTTAACTAGATTTTAATCAGGCAAATATTGCCTCATTGCTTGACAGTTTTAGACTTGAAAATGCTGTTTCTTCCCCCCTGTGCTCTCTTCTAATTCTTCTTCTAATGTGCTCACATTCTGCAAGCTTTGGCTCCTGGCTAAGTCCTTAAAACACCTTAAACACAGACAAATTCAACGGCAAACTGTCTGAAGCGTTATGACCAGAGCAAAGACCATTCCTCCAAGTGTGTATCTCTATCTTCGTCAGCTGCATCTTCATTGGGATGCACTAAATGAAGCAAAAAACTTCTGTAAAATGCAGTAGCTTGGCCGTTATTCTCCCAATATATAACCAAGCTGCAAACGGTTTGCAAGTCGAACCCTGCTGAAAATTTAATGCGCATTTTCTTGGAAGAGAAACTGAGCCCGCTTAACCAGTTCCGCAATAGATTTCTTTAACTACTCGATGTTATTTATTATTGGAAATGCTTTTAAAGTACTGGAAATTACCGGCAGGGTTTTAAATATTCAGAAAGGTTACTCGTTCCGGGCGGCTGCAAAATCGAGGAAAAAACGATCATTATCCCTTGAGGGAAAGAAACAGTCTGCTTTGGCAAAGTATCAAGTTCTGTTCAAAATCAGTGAAATGGGTGCACACATTTCCTGAACAGTATTGCGCCCTGAAATCCCGCAGGATTTTTTCGAATCGAAACGGGAAATTGAAATTGATTTAACTGGGGAAATTTGGTGCTTCGTTGTCCAACCAAAACATCTTCTGGCCATTT
Source organism: Dendroctonus valens (assembly GCA_024550625.1). NCBI lineage: Eukaryota > Metazoa > Arthropoda > Insecta > Coleoptera > Curculionidae > Dendroctonus > Dendroctonus valens. The sequence continues at coordinate 540,854 of JAJTJO010000360.1, forward strand.
CGGACATTATCTTTCACATATTTTAAAGGGTTTTCTTATTTCCTCAAAGGGATTCGTATTTCCTTCAGTTTCCCTCAGGTTGCTGGTCTGCATTTTCTTCAGATGCAGCATAGGGTTCTTCAACCACAATGACATTTCCTTCCTTTTAACGTATGTCTAATAAAATCCAACTTAAACGTGGCATTGTTCCAACAACAATTATTTCAACGGATAATTGTGTCAAGCCCTCCGGGCACGACACTGGTACCAAAGAAAAAAGTGTCAAACTTGCAAGACCTAAAGGCTTTGGTCTCACTAAGCACAGAAAAAATGCTCTGAATATGAACGTTTGATATTTTTCGTTTTCTACCAGTGTCGTGCCCGAAGGGCTCGGCACTACAAATACATCAGAGAAGGTTTAATGTGGAAGTTGTGCCGAACCCTCCGGGCACGACACTGGTCCGGAACGAAAAATTGTCAAAATTTTGAAGACCTGAATGCTTTCGTCTCACCAAATACAGAAAAAACGCTTTAAATATGAGTATTTACAATTTTTCGTTTTCTACCAGTGTCGTGCCCGAAGGGCTCGGCACACAAACACACCAGACATGGTTTAATGTGCCCTCCGGGCACGAACTGATACGAAACGAAAATTTGTCACACTTTCAAGACTCGAAGGCTTTTGCAACACTAAATAAAGAAAATGCTCTAAACATGAACGTTTGAAATTTTTTCTACCAGTGTCGTGCCCGAAGGGCTCGGCACAACAATACATCAGAGATGGTTTAATGTGGATGTTGTGCCGAGCCCTCCGGGCACGCAGTGGTCCGGAACGAAAAATTGTCAAACTTTGAAGACCCGAATGCTTTCGTCTCACTAAATACAGAAAAACGCTCTAAATATGAGAATTTACAATTTTTCGTTTTCTACCAGTGTCGTGCCCGAAGGGTTCGGCACAACAAACACACCAGACATGGTTTAATGTGCCCTCCGGGCACGACACTGGTACGAAACGAGAAATTGTCACACTTTTAAGACCCGAAGGCTTTTGCCACACTAAATAAAGAAAAATGCTCTAAACATGAACGTTTGAAATTTTTTCTACCAGTGTCGTGCCCGAAGACCTCGGCACAACAAATACATCAGAGATGGTTTAATGTGGAAGTTGTGCCGAGCCCTCCGGGCACGACACTGGTCGGAACGAAAAATTGTCAAACTTTGAAGACCCGAATGCTTTCGTCTCACTAAATACAGAAAATTGCTCTAAATATGACGTTTGAAATTTTTTCTACCAGTGTCGTGCCGAAGGGCTCGGCACAACAAATACATCAGAGATGGTTTAATATGGAAGTTGTGCCGAGCCCTCCGGGCACGACATTGGTCCGGAACGAAAAATTGTCAAACTTTGAAGACCCCGAATGCTTTCGTCTCACTAAATACAGAAAATTGCTCTAAATGTGAACGTTTGAAATTTTTTCTACCAGTGTCGTGCCCGAAGGGCTCGGCACAACAAATACATCAGAGATGGTTTAATATGGAAGTTGTGCCGAGCCCTCCGGGCACGACACTGGTCCGGAACGAAAAATTGTCAAACTTTGAAGACCCGAATGCTTTCGTCTCACTAAATACAGAAAAACGCTCTAAATATGAGAATTTACAATTTTTCGTTTTCTACCAGTGTCGTGCCCGAAGCGCTCGGCACAACAAACACACCAGACATGGTTTAATGTGCCCTCCGGGCACGACACTGGTACGAAACGAAAAATTGTCACACTTTCAAGACCCGAATGCTTTTGCCACCCTAAATAAAGAAAAATGCTCTAAACATGAACATTTGAAATTTTTTCTAACAGTGTCGTGCCCGCAGGGCTCGGCACAACAAATACATCAGATATGGTTTAATATCTAAGTTGTGCCGAGTCCTCCGCGCACGACACTGGTCCGGAACGAAAATTGTCAAACTTTGAAGACCCGAATGCTTTCGTTTCACTAAATACAGAAAAATGCCCTAAATATGAGTATTTACAGTTTTTCGTTTTCTACCAGTGTCATGCCCGAAGCGCTCGGCACAACAAACACACCAGACATGGTTTAATGTGCTCTCCGGGCACGACACTGGTACGAAACGAAAAATTGTCACACTTTCAAGACCCGAAAGCTTTTGCCACACTAAATAAAGAGAAATACTCCAAACATGAACGTTTGAATTTTTTTCTACCAGTGTCGTGGCCGAAGGGCTCGGCCACAACTAATACATCAGAGATGGTTTAATGTGAAGTTGTGCCGAGCCCTCCGGGCACTACACTGCCCGGAATGAAAAATTGTCAAACTTGAAGACCCTGAATGCTTTCGTCTCACTAAATACAGAAAAATGCTCTAAATATGAGTATTTACAGTTTTTCGTTTTCTACCAGTGTCATGCCCGAAGGGCTCAGCACAACAAACACACCAGACATGGTTTAATGTGCCCTACGGGCACGACACTGGTACGAAACGAAAATTGTCACACTTTCAAGACTCGAAGGCTTTTGCCACATTAAATAAAGAAAAATGCTCTAAACATGAACGTTTGAAATTTTTTCTACCAGTGTCGTGCCCGAAGGGCTCGGCACAGCAAATACACCAGAGAAGGTTTAATCTGGAAGTTGTGCCGCGCTCTCCGGGCACGGCACTGGTCCGGAACGAAAAATTGTCAAACTTTGAAGACCCGAATGCTTTCGTCTCACTAAATACAGAAAAACGCTCTAAATATGAGAATTTACAATTTTTCGATTTCTAGCAGTGTCGTGCCCGAAGAGCTCGGCACAACAAACACACCCAGACATGGTTTAATGTGCCCTCCGGCGCGACACTGGTACGAAACGAAAAATTGACACTCTTTCAAGACCCGAATGCTTTTGCCACCCTAAATAAAGAAAAATGCTCTAAACATGAATGTTTGAAAATTTTTCTACCAGTGTCGTGCCCGAAGGGCTCGGCACAACAAATAAATCAGATATGGTTTAATGTGGAAGTTGTGCCGAGCCCTCCGGGTACGACACTGGTCCGGAACGAAAAATTGTCAAACGTTGAAGACCCGAATGCTTTCGTCTCACTAAATACAGAAAAACGCTCTAAATATGCGAATTTACAATTTTTCGTTTTCTACCAGTGTCGTGCCCGAAGGGCTCGCCACAACAAACACACCAGACATGGTTTAATGTGGTTTTTCACTACCAATAACCGACGTTTAAGTGGCATTTTCACATACATAAATTTAGTTCTTACTTTTAAAACAAGCTTCAAAGCTCCACATGTTTTATTTGCATTTATAATATGGTGCTTTTCTACGTCTCAGCTTCTATCCTTGCAAGCCACGCAAATTTCTCCAAGCTCTATGTATAAGAAGATAAAGCTTTGTTTAAGTTAGAGCCAGTCGGTGGAGACCAGATCATAATTTAACTTATCTGCTGAGGCACATCCAACGATAAATGTAATATAAATAAGCCCGACGCTTTCGTGGTTATACCGCCTTAGGCTTATTAAAGTTTTATAGGTAAAGCGCGGTTTGATGTTTAACTAAGTCATTAGCTGGCAGAAAATTAGCGCCTTAATTCCGAAATCTGTTTGCTAGTTGCGATGGCTTCATGTGACTCAAATCGTTCTGGTATCGATTCGCAGCCGCCTGATTATGGGCTTTTTGTCCCAAGCTGATATTTGAGCGCAAATGATCTATCCGGGCAAGAAAAGCAGCGAAAAACTGGAGCTTAGAAGACAATCACGGACATATTGTTCCGAACCTCAACCAGCCCCCGAAAGCTGACAAAATACATCTTCAATAATGCATCCGGCGAGATTTAGAACGGGGCAAGTTTATTTTGGGGTTCTTATACATGGCATTCCGCCCTCCTAAATCCGCATCGTTGTTATCAAAAAACCATTAGATACACCGCGTTGAGGAAATCGCTTTTGCCCTTGTTTTTACGACATTATTAGGGCGTAATTTTAAAACAGTTCCCTTGAACTCTATTAGGAAGTTTCGCTGCGACTCGCCCCAGTTATATTGCACGGGTTTCATTTTCCTTCAACTTTCGAATTTTCCTTCATTTATGGCAACATGAGATGGTGGAGACCGGAACGATTTTTACCGGCAGCAGATGGAAGAACTATTAAATTACTGGTCAAAAGAAAATTGCTTAATTTTGGAAAAAGTCTTAAGAGGAAAATCTGAAGAACAACTCAATTGGAAATACACGAGGCACCGTTTTCTGGGATTCACAAGGTGTGATCTACATCGACTACCTGGAGAAGGGCAAAAACGATCACGGGGCTCTACTATACCGAAATGTTGGGTCGATGCGGAAAAAACGGCCCCATTTAGCGAAGAAAAACGTGCTCTCCTACCATGACAACGGACCGGCTCACACCTCCGCCGTTGCAAGGGCCAAATTGGTTGAATTGGGCGATGAACTGCTGCCCCATCCACCGTATTCTCCAGATTTGGCCCCGTGCGACTTTTAGACTTTATCTTTCAGACGGGTGGAACTAGTTGGAGCATCGCCGGGTCAAGTGCATAGAATTAAAAGGCGACTGTGTTGAGAAATAAATCGCCACTTTTCCAAAATTTTGGATTTTTTCCTGTAGGCTAAGTACTTATGGGACCGCCCTCGTACTTGGTGTTTTGGAATAACAACATTAATAACAAGGTCTTCCCTAGCGAGTACAGGGGCATTTAACAGGTTGGATTGGTTTTTTTGAGTAATTTTTGAAGTAATTTCGATATTTGGACGATTGTTATGATACGAAAAACTTCAGGACGAATTTATACAGAAGAAAGTGTAAAAACGAAGTTTTTAACCGGCTATTAACGTGAATTAGAGAGGCAAAAGCAGCACGGTTTAAAAAAATTGAGCGACGAACTGAAGCATTTGAACCTAGAACCGAAAATAAATAATAATAAGACACAAACCCGTAAATTCAGTGTTATTTCCAAATGATCTCATTATCAATGCACGGTTGATTGTAAACTTCCCTGGCAGACCTTCTGCTCAACCCTTATTAGGGAAACACAACCCCAATAAACCGAAAAATCTGGAGCCCAAAATAACCAAACATGAAACATGGGGTTTCCGGGATTTAATGTGCCATTTCGGCACCTTTGTGTCGTCTTCTATTTTACGCCTGTTAATAATATAGTCAGGGAGGCAAAAGCGATGGCGGAATCCGATTGCTGGCAAATTTGACCCCTGGGCCTGGTTTATCTGCTCGAAACTTAAGCTCTGGATCAACAGTGAAATCCCAAAAATAATCGTGTGAATATGAAAACGGAATTAAATTTGCTCACGTTATATGATGATAAGCTATAAGTCAGGCAAGGGATGTTGTTTTACAATTTGGGTAATTTCTATTAAGTCAGCAGCTGGACCTACGCGAGTTTAAATCAGGAGTTAAACTGAGTTCACTTTAAAAAAGTGTCAGGCTTTCGCCCCCCATTGCATGAAACTGGCCAGTTTTCTTCCTGACGTTTCGCAAGCACCAGCGGCGTGCACCCTCAGAGCTGGTTTAATTATCGAAGGTCTTGTAGTAAGCCGTAAAGTGAGTTCCAATTCGAAACTGCTGATTTTTAATGCGCCTGCTGACTGCAGCCAGTTTCTTTGAAGTTACTTTGATTTGAAAGCGAACAACGAACGCAAATCAATGCGGAATCTGATAAACAGAGTTGAATTTTGTTGCGCCCGAAAGTGCAATTATCCGGGAACAGTTTCAAATAAAAGAAATTGCGAAAAAGTTCTGCGTCTCCACTTTCAACGTGTTTTATACTTCGGGCTGGGATCTTTTTGGAATAAAGCCATGCTCACTCTCTTCTGTCAGCTGTTCAAAACTATTTCACTGGAAATTTGGAAAGTTGCAATTGCAAACTCGCCCTCGAGAGACTGAATTTGAAATGCACACTATCGGCTGTGGAAAAGTCCATATCAACAAGATGTTAAGTTATTATTAGCCAACGACGAAAATTCATAATTTATTAAGGTATGACTCACCTTTCATTTTTTTATTAAATATTTAGAATTGCGATTCCTTAACTATTCATGAAAGATGAAGAGAATTAGTGACAGTCAGTTGGTTTTATCTCCTTATGTCGGGGATCTGCTTAGTTGTGCATTGCCAGCTTGTGATTATTCTTTTTGGTATTTACGGAAAAGCTACGCAACCTCACCCCCCGTGACAACTCTTTGTGGAAACTGTCGAGAAGCCTTCGAAAAGGCTAGGAGCAAGGGAGAAGTGCGAGCTGCTCAGCCGACTTGAGTGCCGTGAATGTCCATGTTAGGGCTGCACCCAGAGTGGGTCCAGGATACGCAAGAATGGGGCATTCGGTCGTGATCTGGTTACCCTGGGTGCACCACGAGGAGGCGAACTAGATCTGCACCTCAACTCGTTTTTTTTTTTGGTATTAACTCGGCTTGAAACAAACCAACAGCTCGATCTTTTCCATAATGAATTGTACTAGAGCCTTATTTGAAGCAGGTAATTAACTAGCATTTAATAATAAATGTCCGTTCCAGCATTGTGACTTCATTTCCAATTCGAAATTAACTGAAATATTAAATGTAATTTGTTTCGAACAACATATTTAGTTGATAACTTGAAATGGAAGCGACAATTTTAATTATTAACAAACTGGTTAAAATATCATTAACTGTAAAAGACATGTGGGTTGGACGCAGCCATTGGGGTTGCAAAATTTTATATAATAGAATGCGCGTTTAAAGACTTTTTTGTCAAAAATCTTCTTCGGGAAGTTAATTAGCCCTGTAGTAAGTTAATTTGCTGGCAACAGATTTTTTACAGATAAACCACCGTTTGTTGTCCCAATGCTTAAAGTTCGTCCTAGCCAAAAATGCTCATTTTCTAATGCTTCACGACCGGATTGTATTTCAAGTGCCATAACAGCTGCAGCTTAAAATGCGCTCGCTGACTGCAGCCAGTTTCTTTGAAGTGACTTTGATCTGAAACTCCCCGCATTCATTGCACGTCTGTACTCTTGTAGGTAAAAGGGAACGAACGCAAATCGATCCGGAATCTGATAAGCTAATAGTTGAATTATGTTGCGTCGGGCAATAAAACTATCAGGGAAGAGTTTCAAATAAAATAAATTGCGAAACAAGTTCCGCGTCTCCATTTTCAACGTGTTTTATTCTCCGGGCTGGAATCTTTTTGGAATGAAGCGAGATTCACTCTCTTCTGTCAGCTGTTCAAAAAAAAAGCTCTCTGAATTTCTGGAATAGACGACAAAGTTAGGGAATTCAAAATGAACGAAGTTTCCCGAAATGAAACTCACAGTCATACATGGTACGATTTATCCCCGCAAAATTAGGCACTGGTTAAAGACGCTGATACTTAAAAAAAAATCGATTCATTTGCCTCAAAAAAAAAAAAAACCAAAGAGCAGAAAAAACGAATAAATAAATACAGATGTAACCACTGATTCACCTCTGAAGACACTGGCCACTCGTGCTAGCGAGACGTCAGGAAGACGCTCCATTCCACGACGGCCTGCATGGTCGGAAACTTCACCAGTTTCACGAAGAAATTGATTATTCCCCAAATATGGAAAGGGCAATTGTAGCTCCGCTCCCGAACCAAAATGTAAATGAGAGACATTTGATAAAGCCTCCGGTTTCGACAACAATGAGCCCCAGTAATTATAATTACCAAAACAAACTTTAACGGCTCTCGGCCCCCCAACATTCTGGATTTCGATCTTAAGCTAACCAGCAATTAAGGCGAATGGTGCCCACTTGTTCCCGTACACTATAATTGTTTTTCGAAGAAATGCCCGGATAAACTCGACCGTTAGCATTGATTTATTGTGGTGGCAAACGATCAGGCCTTAAGAGAAATACCGTTGATTTAGGTGCGATTTCAAGCGGGAGAAATTTTCGAATCGTTCATAAATTTGGTGGCCAAAGGGACAACCTGTACAAAAGACCATAAAGTGGAAGGCGTAAAAACTCCGGGCTTACACAAGTTTAGAGGCACGTCAACTTTTTATCTTCCACTGTCTTTTGCAATCCATAGAGACAAACAACGATCTCGTCGAGAAAACTGAACTCGTGCAACTCGAGAAAATTGGATTTCTGCTTGAATTTTTATCAGATTGTCACGTAGGTTTATTGTTTTGTTTCGGGCTGTTCGATCGTGAAAACTCGAACTCACCTCGAGACTCTTACACGTTAATGCGAAGTTCAAGCAGTTGTTACTTAGGAAATTAACTGAGTGAACTGGATCTGGTTCAGAGGGAAACTCAGTTAGCTGAAAGTTTATATTTTTTTAATGTAATGCACATCGCTCTGGCGATAATTTGGGTAATTTTGGTACAAACCCTGAGCGCAATCATTCCCAAATTAGCCCATGTAATACGCAGCACGTTGTCGAGAGCATTCCGGGCTAAATGTCGCAGAAAATGTCTTCCGCCTGCCTTCGTAAGCGTTCAAGTTTCATCGGATTATGGTGGTTTTATCAGCTGTAGGTCTAGGTGCTAATGTTCCCTTAGTTTATAGGAAATAACACGGGCGTTGAAACCGCAGTGGCTCAAAATGTTTCAGTTCTTCATGGAAGAAGTGGCATGACCAAAATTCAGTGTAAAAAATGTCAAATTCTTTTCAAAGATTGAAGGGAAGACAGAAAATCTTAGAAAGTAAAGTCTAGAAAAAGACAGTAAGAAATATATAAATAATAATGTTAGAAAGAGGTCAACTGAACCTGCAATGTCACAGGTGTTTGCATCTTCTAGAATTTCATAAAATAAGATAATTTTAACACCGCCGGTGCTCGACGAGCTGGATGACCTGAGTAGTTCTGCCGCGGTCATTGCCGGTCCCAAGCCCGGATACAGTCTGGAGGCTTCTTAGGCTAGGTGAGCTCCCTGCCTAGGTAAAACACACCTACGGCTCACAGAGAAAAAGGCCCAGCCTCCCAAGGGATCAGAAAATACTTTTGGAGATGAACGAGCACAAGATAGATATATGCGGACTATCCGAGACAAAACGTAAAGGTCAGGGCACGACAAAGTATGAAAACTATATCCTATTCTATAGTGGGAAACCCAAAGAAGAATGGGGTCACTCGGGAGCAGGTATTATTGTACACGAAAGGTACCTACACTGACATAATATAAAACCTCGACTACGTAAGCGACAGAATACTGAAAGTCACACTTTCTTTCCCCAAAGGTCCACTGCATCTTGTAAGCATCTACGCCCCGGGCATGTCCAAACCAAGAGAGGAATCAGATCAGGACAAACACCATTGACCAAATAAACAACAATGAAAAAGTAATACTATTCGGAGACTTCAATGCTAGAATCGGCTCAGACGGCTGAAAACGGAGACCAACTGAACAACTTCTGTGCGAGAAACAAATTCCGCATAAACCACACCAATTTTCCTCACAAAGACCAACATAAACACACTTTCTGCAACACCAGAGGCCCGAAATCAATCATCGGTTACATAATAACAAATGTATATACCACATCGAATGAAATACAAGACATAAGAGCACTAACCTCTGCTAACACCTCCACAGATCAGAACCTGGTTCTCGGAAAGTTCGTCATGGAGAGGCATCGAAGAAATACAACATAGAAGGTGGAAGAAATATATATATGAAAGCAGACTAAGCAGAAAACTTACATCGGGAAACATAACAGATAAGAATGTGGAAGACAGCTGGAATACAATTAAGAGATGCAAACAAGAGGCAGCTACACAGGAAGTAAAAAGGCTGGCAGAGGACAAAACGGAAAGCTACTTACAAGTAAAAGTACACCAACAGAGGAAAAACTGCGATAACTATAAAGAAACTAGAAATAGAGTCAACGTGGTAAAAGAAAAAAACCAAAGGGAATACTGGGAGAAGTTCTCCACAGAAGGAGACCAGAGGAAAGTTTGGAAGATGCCCCAAAACAGAAAGAAACCCGTAAATGAATACCTCCAGACCACAAAGGGTTCCTCTGAACGAGCGGGAATCAAATTTTAGAATCCTGTAAGACAGGACAGAAACAGAGGAAGACACTCACAAATACATTAACGGTTGCAGAGGAGGCAAGTTAGTGTGAAGTTTGCATATATAGGCATGCATATCCCGGAAACTGGCGGGTCTGCAACGACTACTCTGCCAAGCGATGACCATTAAACATCCTCATAGGCCTCCCTGACCTAACCCCTGTGGATACGCAGGGAGGCCGCTGCGACGCTACAGAGGATAAAATGCAGCTCTACAAGGCGTGACAACCACCCACGTCAGGGACATACAAAAATAGGGACCGCCATGCGCTGGGATCTTCCAATCCTAGGTGCAAAGGTGGTACCACCTGACAGCGGACTTAGGTTCGAAAAGAAATTTAAGGTGGATAATCCCAAGTAAAAGACTAGTTGAATACTAGGACAGTGGCTTCCCGAAAGGGGGTGCAATGTTGGTAAATTGGACGGCTCACGGGCGCCCAATATGGGATGAGTCTGGAGCAGGCGCGTACCGGCAAGATACCAACAGGGGCGGGAGTGTTCTTTTGCTGGGAAGATGGACGATAGTGTTTTCCAGATTAGGGAAGCTATACATACGCAAGTTACAGTAGAGTGATCGAGGATTGCTGGGATGCCTTGAACAAGTAGCAGAGTCAGAAACAAGTAAACCTCGTGTGGATTCTGGCGCACATGGGGATCGCAGCAAACGGCGGGGTGTATGCAATGGGAAAGCTCGGATCTTCCGTGAGCCTAATAACTCCCAAACCTCACATAGGGTTAAGTAACCCGACAGGTAGCAAGCGCTTTAAATGACTGGGCTCTTAGAGGCACCACAAAGATGTGGAGGACGGAGGAAGGGTTTTGTAGACAAGCCAAAGAGTTGATGGGACACCAAGTGACCCCAAGGCAAGGCCCAAATGGTTGATTGTCAAGGAGACAGAGAGAAGAAGAGAAAAGATGAGAGATGAGAGAGTAGTGAGATGGGGAAGGAAAAGAAGAAGATATTGGCGGTGGACCACATAGACAGAATGGACCAAGAGAGACTATGGCTAAAGACGGAAAACTAGCAGGCCGACGACCGCTAGGAAGACCACCTAAGAGATGGAAATATAGCTGCAACTCGATCTCAACCGAATTGAGCCTTTCCAATTATCAGACCCTTAAGGCCTTCTTGAAGTAGAAGAAGTAGAAGTTGCGTTTTTGTTAATTTCGCGGTAAATTTGAAAAACAGGTAGACAGTTGATACCGAAAACAGATATTCTGGAAAATTTGATTCCTCTAGACTGACAAGAATAAAAAAATCAGTTCCATACAAATCCAGACAAAGGTATCCGTAACAGACAAACACCCACGAAAATAATGAAACCCGTTACTTTAAGTGCATGATGTATTTTATATCTATAGTTATATCTATAGCCGAGAAACTTTTCAAATGCTAGACTGGAATGTACAAGATGCTGCAATTGACAGAAGCCAGTTTCGCTCTTTTAAACACACTAACGACAAAGTCGCAATTCTAAGGAGCGCTGGTAATTTTATTTAAAGAATGTCATTCGGAAACTTTGTATTGTGAGTTTCTTTGGGAGAATTTTATTGGAGTGGAAGCGTTTTTGCATTCAGATATTCAGACTTACAAAATAATACTTTTTCAAGGCAAATAATTCAAAATATTATTCTTTAATCAACGCCTAATTTTGGGGATAAATCGTACCATGCATAACTATGATTTCCATTTCGGACAACTTCGTTCATTTTGAATTCGCTAACTTTGTAGTCTATTCCAGAAATTCAGAGACCTTTTTTTTGAAAAGCTGACAGAAGAGAGTGAATCTCGCTTCATTCCAAAAAGATTCCAGCCCGGAGAATGAAACACGTTGAAAAAGGAGACGCGGAACTTGTTTCGCAATTTATTTTATTTGAAACTCTTCCCTGATAGTTTTATTGCCCGACGCAACATAATTCAACTATTAGCTTATCAGATTCCGGATCGATTTGCGTTCGTTCCCTTTTACCTACAAGAGTACAGACGTGCAATGAATGCGGGGAGTTTCACATCAAAGTCACTTCAAAGAAACTGGCTGCAGTCAGCGAGCGCATTTTAAGCTGCAGCTGTTATGGCACTTGAAATACAAATCAGGTCGTGAAGCATTAGAAAATGAGCATTTTTGGCTAGGAACGAACTTTAAGCACTGGGGACAACAAACGGTGGTTTATCTGTGAAAAATTCTGTTGCCAGCAAATTAACTTACTACAGGGCTAATTAACTTCCCGAAGAAGATTTTTGACAAAAAGTCCTTTAAGCGCGCATTCTATTATATAAATTTTGCAACCCCATGGCTGCGTCCAACCCACATGTCTTTTACGGTTAATGATATTTTAACCAGTTTGTTATTAATTAAAATTGTCGCTTCCATTTCAAGTTATCAACTAAATATGTTGTTCGAAACAGATTACATTTAAGATTTCAGTTAATTTCGAATTGGAAATGAAGTCACAATGCTGGAACGGACATTTATTATTAAATGCTAGTTAATTACCTGCTTCAAATAAGGCTCTAGTACAATCATTATGGAAAAGATCGAGCTGTTGGTTTGTTTCAAGCCGAGTTAATACCAAAAAAAAACGAGTTGAGGTGCAGATCTAGTTCGCCGCCTCGTGGTGCACCCAGGGTAACCAGATCACGACCAAATGCCCCATTCTTGCGTATCCTGGCCCACTCTGGGTGCAGCCCCTAACATGGACATTCACGGCACTCAAGTCGGTGAGCAGCTCGCACTTGCCACTTGCTCGTAGCCTTTTCGGAGGCCTTCTCGACAGTGTTCCACAAAGAGTTGTCACGGGGGGGGTGAGGTTTGCGTAGCTTTTCCGTAAATACCAAAAATAATAATCACAAGCTGGCAATGCACAACTAAGCGGATCCCCGAAATAAGGAGATAAAACCAACTGACTGTCACTAATTCTCTTCATCTTTCATGAATAGTTAAGGAATCGCAATTCTAAATTTTTAATAAAAAAATGAAAGGTGAGTCATACCTTAATAAAATTATGAATTTTCCTGGTTGGCTAATAATAACTTAACATCTTGTTGATATGGACTTTTCCACAACCGAAAGTGTGCATATCAATTTCAAATTCAGTTTCTCGAGGGCGAGTTTGCAATTGACCGAAGCCAGTTTCGCTCTTTTAAACACACTAAACGACAAAGTCGCAATTCAAGGAGCGCTGGTAATTTTACTTAAAGAACGTCATTCGGAAACTTTGGCATTGTTAGTTCCTCTGGGCGCATTTTATTGAGTATACAGGCTTAGAAGATAATACATTTTTAAGGTAAATAATTCAAAACCTTCTAAAGTTTCTTAGTCTTTAACCAACGCCTAATTTGGTGGGAATAAATCGTACCATGTATAACTGTGAGTTTCATTCGGGCAACTTCGTTCATTTTGAATTCGCTAACTTGTCGTCTATTCCAGACATTCAGGGAACTTTTCCAGAGAATTCTAAATATTTAATAAAAAATGAACGCACAATCATACCCTAATAAATTATGAATTTCCTCGTTGGCTAATAATAAACTTAACATCTTGTTGATATGGACTTTTCCACAACCGAAAGTGTGCATATCAATTTCAACTCCAGTTTCTCGAGGGCGAGTTTGCAATTGACAGATAGCCAGTTTCGCTCTTTTAAACACACTAAACGACAAAGTCGCAATTCTAAGGAGCGCTGGTAATTTTTACTTAAAGAACGTCATTCGGAACTTTGGCATTGTTAGTTCCTCTGGGCGCATTTATTGAGTATACAGGCTTAGAAGATAATACATTTTAAGGTAAATAATTCAAAACCTTTTAAAGTTTCTTAGTCTTTAACCAACGCCTAATTTGGTGGGGAATAAATCGTACCATGTATAACTGTGAGTTTCCATTTCGGGCCAACTTCGTTCATTTTGAATTCGCTAACTTCTGTCGTCTATTCCAGAACATTCAGGGAACTTTTCCAGAGAATTCTAAATATTAATAAAAAATGAGCGCACAATCAGACCCTAATAAATTATGAATTTCCTCGTTGGCTAATAATAACTTAACATCTTGTTGATATGGACTTTTCCACAACCGAAAGTGTGCATATCAATTTCAATTCAGTTTCTCGAGGGCGAGTTTGAAACTACGCGAACATTTTTCGGCTGTAACCAAATATTCGGGGATATGATCCCAAACAAACTTCCACGTCCAGCATTTTAGAGAGCAAAACTCCCCTTTATAATAAAGCCATCGGACGCCAGAACTTTCCCACGATGTATTAAATATATGGAATGGGCCGGAAAATTCCCTAATATATTTATTTCGAAGCTAATATTTTGACAGATTATTAAAAATGAATAAGATTATTAATGGAAGCTGTGGAATTAATTTTCGTGTTAGTTTAAAGCCGGCAAACGCTTAATAATTGATTGCTTATCTTCGCGTAAACTTCCTCGAATATTAATTAAGCTTCATTTTGTAATGTGGTTCGCCCACAGAGGAAATATTTATGTTGATTTTAAAACTTCACGACAAAAGTTTTTTGCAGACATTTCCTTGAACATTGACATTTTTCGGGCTACTCTGGGCAGTCCAGTTAATGTAATAACTGAACCAAACCGACTTCCTGACCAAAAAAAAGTTACATTTCCAACTGCAAATCCAGCATTTATTATATGCAAGCGATCTAATGAATATTTGAACAATGTTTACGAGGTGTAAGTATTTCAATTGGTAATTACACAACGGCATATTTACGCAAATTAACCACATTTTTGCGGTTGATGCCATTTTCAATCGGCAATTTGTACGACTTTTAAACAAGCTATCAATAATTTCAAATACATATAGAATGTTCGGTTTGCGGGTTTATTTAGAAAAACCTATCATTTGTCCGATGCAGGAGCAAAATTTGTAAGTTCAGTTGCAATGAACATGTAACAGTGCTGGCAATTCTTCTCTTTTTTGAAAAGGCAATTACTAAAAAAATTAAAATTTCCACAAATGAAAAACTGCAGTTCTCTACAGTTTTTTAATAGAAAAACCCACTGCCTACTGAAATATCATTGTTTCAAGGCGGTCTCCTTTTAAGCACACTGGACCATATTAGGGGAAGAAACGAGCAGCTGAATATATATTTCTGGGCAGCATTTTCGCCTGGCTATAAAGTAGTAGAAGCTGCGCCATATATTACTGCCTTACATTGAAATTGTGTTTCATTTATACCCTCGTAATTGCCCAAACGTTACATCGGGCTTCCTTCTTTTGACTTTTATGTGGGATATTCTTTTTTCGGGGAATGGCAGCGCCATCATTTCCCTGCCGTCCATCTACGAAGGACGCATGATCTGTTTGCTCCTGCTTTATTTAACTGCACTAAAACTGCAATGAATTTGAGAATCTGAGTAATGAAAACATGACTGTACTCTTCAGGATTGGCTGCAATGGATTATGCAATTTCCATTAGAATTAGCTTGCAACTTGGTTTTCCATGTTTTCCTTTGTGGTACCAAGAGCAAATTTGGTGCTTTGTTAAAGTTATCGCAGAATGTTGCCAGAGTTCCGGTTTCCATCTTCCATGAAGGAAGTTGACGATTCCATTGATCACACACCTGCATACGAATACGTGGCGCTTTGCCTGATTTATTGGAAACTTTGTTCGCATAGAACTTTTTGCCCAGACTAATGAAACATTTTGAATTTATAGTGTACAAAAGTTTGATAACGTTTTACAACGGGCGTTTAAGGAAACTTGTCTCCTTCATACAGGCAACTTGCAAACTTTTCGATGATGCATAAAATGCTGCAAAAGGTGAATTCAATTTCCTTCGAACAAATTTTCGCAGAACAGAAAATTTTCTTTTGCGTCTTATTGGTTTCCAACAAACTTCCCTCCTTAAATATTTTCTTCTTCCTGTTGTCCACTTCTTGTACGTCCAGGATTATTCAGTCGTTGCTTGTTCTGTGCAAGTGATTTGGTTACGTGGAAAGGTTTTGTCGTTTTAACAAAGGCATCAGTTGCCAAACTGCAAAGACTTATAAATATCGGAGAAACGTATTTCTAAATTTAGAGCCGAAAAATGATGAACTTCAATGCTTGCGTGCTTTGTTTCTTGCAAGCTGCCACCCCTTTATCAAAGCTTGCATTTTCCAGCTCCGATTCGATCGAGAAATAAACTATTTGCAAAGTTTCACAACAACCAAGCAATTTTTATAAATATACCCGGTTTTAAGGGCCTGAGCAGCGATCCAAGCAATTTACCGTACGTAAACTACGCAAAAAATCAACGTTCCACGACGGAATTCAGACCCAATTGGAGATGGATAAATTCTGCTGGTTGCAAGATATTCATTCTGTTTGTAGGCGTTATTTAGCGCGGTCATTTTCGAGGGTAGTGTGCTGTTTTCCCAAAAATTGGTGCTGCAGATAATTTTTCTACAGGGTTCCAAAAACCAAACCAACCCAAGGTTTCTTTTCAGAACCAACCTCTCTGCCAATTAGCATCCATAAACAAAGAGCGCCTCCTATCAGATTTCTGTATAAAGACCGGATGCGACATTCTGTGTGTACAAGAAACCCAGAGGACGTGACCCATCATAGACCCCAGATCGCTAGAATGCACATGTTAGCAGAAACTCCGCACAACAAACACGGCTGTGCAAAAAAAGTGCTATTTTCGCCACGCCCGATAAGGTTTATATCGTCAGCATATTGCACCCAGAACAGGGAATTGAATCATCTCTATAGAAATAGGCAGAGTCACAGTCACATCGGTCTACAAACCTCCCACAGAAACTTTTGCTTTTGCACCGCCAAAAACTTTGATTCTCAGACACATCGACATGGTCATTGGCGATTGCAGCAGTCATAATACCTCGTGGGGTCACTCTGAGACCGACAACAACGGGAAGCAGGTGAAGAATGGCGTGAAGGGGATGATTTCTCCGTATAAAGATTCTAAACTCCTATACTCATGCCAAAGTAAAATCTGGAGAAGAGGATGCAACCCTGACCTGTGCTGGTAGGTGGTCAAAGAGTCCTATACGATCCTATACCAAAAACAACAAGAACTTCCTTAAGATGGTTGGTGAAGAACCCCCTGGAAAACTACCCATTATACCACAAACATCCTGGAGGGGTAGATCTGGACTGGCCAACAGTGGCAAACATGAATAAAATCAGAAGTGGAAGTTGCAGCTGTGAAAACCAACAAGATGAGATGGAACCAAATAGACCACAAAGACGCTTTCTGTGACTGTGGAGAAAATACAAGACAAGCCTGCAGAAACTGCCCCAACACTTGCTCTCTCAATGATTGATGGAATGCTCAAAGAAACGCCACTGGACGCCTCCCATACGAAAAAGTAAGTAAAGTAAGTAAGTCTACAGGGTGGCAAATAAAACAATGCAAATTTGGTGGAAGTTCCACATGCTCTCAGTGGGCAAAATAACGTTTTTTCCTACTTCAACACCACTGCATTAAGATAGATCTTGTATCTCGAAAAACGTCGTAATTTTTTCGCTCATCTCCTTTATTTAATCGTGGTCTTAAAAAAACAGCTTTTTGTATTGCAGTGGTAATTTGGAGTTGAAAAATCTTCCCGAATCAAAATTTTTGGGGTAAAAACTGACTCCAATCAGTTTTTATGCAGCGCTGCATATGAGTTGTCCATGGAGTTTTAGCTTCAAGAGCTGCACGACCAAAAGCTGATTTTTTGTGAGGCCGAAAGATCCTAAAAAACTGTTTCGAGCTATTGGTTTGTCTTTGAACGTTTGGTGTTCAGATCTAGAAAACTAGTTTTCTTCAATTTAAGAGCATGTGAAATTTGCAAAAGTTTGCATTTTTCCGTTGCCGCCCTGCAGAAAATTCATCTCGATGCTTAATTTTCCCCAAAACATTTTTTGTTTTTCGTTTAAAAATTGTTCTTTGACCGTGCAACGTTCATTTCGTTGCCCAGTTATTCGCAAACAAAATCCCTTTTCCACCAAACGTGAAACTAAACCAACCTTTTTTCGTCTTGTAAAAACGCAAATATTCGGGGGATACTGATCCCAAACAAACTTCCACGTCCAGCATTTTAGAGGCAAAAACTCCCGTTATAATACAGCCATCGATCGCAGAACTTCCCACGATGTATTAAATTATGGAATGGGACCGGAAAATTTCCCTAATATAGTATATTTGCGAAGCTTTTAATATTTTGACAGTTCTTTAAAAATGACTAGACGATTTTAATGGAAGCTGTGGAGAACTTAATTCGTGTTTGTTTATAAGCGGCACGCTTAATAATTGAGTTGCTGTATCTTTCGCGTAAACCTTCCTCGAATATTATTACAGCTTCATTTTGTAATTGGTCGCCACAGGGAAATTGGATTGATTAAAACTCACGACAAAAGTTTTTGTCAGACATTCCTTGAACATGAATTTTTGGGTATCCTCCTGGGCAGGTCAGTAACTGTAATAAGTTTTCTTCTAAACAAACCGCTTCCTGACACAAAAAAAGTACATTTCCACTGCAAATCCACATTTCTATTCATGTCAAGCGATCTAATGAATATTTGAACATGTTTACGAGGGTGTAGTATTTCCAATTGGACATTAACAAACGCATATTACCAAAATTAACACCATTTTTGCGGTGTAGGCCATTTTCAATCGCAATTTTACGACTTTAAACAAGCTATCAATAATTTCAAATACATATAGAATTTTCGGTTGCGGGTTATATTGTAGAAAAACCATCATTTGTCGCATGCAGGAGCAAAATTTGTAAGTTTCAGTTTGCAATGACCATGTAACAGTCCTCAATTCTTTCTCTAGTTTTTGAAAAGGAATTACTTAAAAAATTTAAAATTTCACCAAATGAAAAACTGACAGTTTCCTACTTTTTTTTAATAGAAAAACCCACTGCCTAGGAAATATCGATTGGTTCAAGGGTCTCTTTAAGCCACACTGGACCAATATTAGGGAAATGAAACGACAGCTGATCATATTTTTCGGGAGCAATTTCGCCTGGCTATAAAAGTAGTAAGATTGCGCCATATTTAAGCTTAATTGAAATTGTGTTCATGTTATACCTCGTAATGTACCCAAAACGTTTACAATCGGCTTCCTTCTTTTGACTTTTATTGTGGGATATTCTTTTCGGGGGGAATGGCAGCGCCATCATATTCCCTCGCACAGCTACAAAGGACCGCATGATTCTGTTTGCTCCTGCTTTATTTAACTGCACTAAAACTGCAATGAATTGAGACTGAGTAATGAACACATGACGGTAACTCTTCAGGATTGGCGGCAATGGATTATTTCCATTAAAATTACTTGCAACTGGTTTTCCCATGTTTTCCTTCCTGAAGTCACAATGCTGGAACGGACATTATTATTAAATGCTAGTTAATTACCTGCTTCAAATAAGGCTCTAGTACAATTCATTATGGAAAAGATCGAGCTGTTGGTTTGTTTCAAGCCGAGTTAATACCGAAAAAAAAACGAGTTCAGGTGCAGATTAGTTCGCCTCCTCGTGGTGCACCCAGGGTAACCAGATCACGACCAAATGCCCCATTCTTGCGTATCCTGGCCCACTCTGGGTGCAGCCTAACATGGACATTCACGGCACTCAAGTCGGTGAGCAGCTCGCACTTGTCACTTGCTCGTAGCCTTTTGGAGGCTTCTCGACAGTTTCCACAAAGAGTTGTCACGGGGGGTGAGGTTGCGTAGCTTTTCATAAATACCAAAAAGAATAATCACAAGCTGGCAATGCACAACTAAGCAGATCCCCGAAATCAGGAGATAAAACCAACTGACTGTCACTAATTCTCTTCATCTTGCATGAATAGTTAAGAATCGCAATTCTAAAAATTTAATAAAAAAATGAAAGGTGAGTCATACCTTAATAAATTATGAATTTTCGTGGTTGGCTAATAATAACTTAACATCTTGTTGATATGGACTTTTCCAGCCGAAAGTGTGCATATCAATTTCAAATTCAGTTTCTCGAGGGCGAGTTTGCAATTGACAGAAGCCAGTTTCGCTCTTTTAAACACACTAAACGACAAAGTCGCGATTCTAAGGAGCGCTGGTAATTTTATTTAAAGAATGTCATTCGGAAACTTTGGCTTTGTTAGTTCCTCTGGGCGGATTTTATTGAGTATACAGGCTTAGAAGATAATATTTTTAAGGTAAATAATTCAAAACGTTCTAAAGTTTCTTAGTCTTTAACCAACGCCTAATTTGGTGGGAATAATCGTACCATGTATAAACTGTGAGTTTCATTTCGGGCAACTTGTTCATTTTGAATTCGCTAACTTTGTCGTCTATTCCAGAAATTCAGGGAACTTTTTCAGAGAATTCTAAATATTTGACAAAAATGAACGCACAATCATACCTTAATAAATTATGAATTTCCTCGTTGGCTAATAATAACTTAACATTTGTTGATATGGACTTTTCCACAACGAAAGTGTGCATATCAATTTCAAATTCAGTTTCTCGAGGGCGAGTTTGCAATTGACCGAAGCCAGTTTCGCTCTTTTAAACACACTAAACGACAAAGTCGCAATTCTAAGGAGCGCTGGTAATTTTACTTAAAGAACGTCATTCGGAAACTTTGGCATTGTTAGTTCCTCTGGGCGCATTTTATTGAGTATACAGGCTTAGAAGATAATACATTTTTAAGGTAAATAATTCAAAACCTTCTAAAGTTTCTTAGTCTTTAACCAACGCCTAATTTGGTGGGAATAAATCGTACCATGCATAACTATGATTTCCATTTCGGACAACTTCGTTCATTTTGAATTCGCTAACTTTGTCGTCTATTCCAGAAATTCAGGGAACTTTTTCAGAGAATTCTAAATATTTAATAAAAAATGAACGCACAATCATACCCTAATAAATTATGAATTTCCTCGTGGCTAATAATAACTTAACATCTTGTTGATATGGACTTTTCCACAGGCGAAAGTGTGCTTATCAAATTCAAATCAGTTTCTCGAGGCGAGTTTGCTATTGACAGAAGCCAGTTTCGCTCTTTTAAACACACTAAACGACAAAGTCGCAATTTAAGAGCGCGGTAATTTTATTTAAAGAATGTCATTCGGAAACTTTGGCATTGTTAGTTCCTCTGGGCGCATTTTATTGAGTATACAGGCTTACAAGATAATACATGTTTAACGTAAATAGTTCAAAATCTTCTAAATTTCTTAGTCTTAACCAACGCCTAATTTTGTGGGAGATAAATCCTACCATGTATAACTGTGAGTTTCATATCGGGAAACTTCGTTCATTTGAATTCGCTAATTTGTCGTCTATTCCAGAAATTCAGGGAACTTTTCAGAGAATTCTAAATATTTAATAAAAATGAACGCACAATCATGCCTTATAAAATTATGAATTTCCTCGTTGGATAATAACTTAACATCTTGTTGATATGGACTTTTCCACAACCGAAAGTGTGCATATCAATTTCAAATTCAGTTTCTCGAGGGCGAGTTTGCAATTGACAGAAGCCAGTTTCGCTCTTTTAAACACACTAAACGACAAAGTCGCAATTCTAAGGAGCGCTGGTAATTTTACTTAAAGAACGTCATTCGGAAACTTTGGCATTGTTAGTTCCTCTGGGCGCATTTTATTGAGTATACAGGCTTAGAAGATAATACATTTTTAAGGTAAATAATTCAAAACCTTCTAAAGTTTCTTAGTCTTTAACCAACGCCTAATTTGGTGGGAATAAATCGTACCATGCATAACTATGAGTTCCATTTCGGGCAACTTCGTTCATTTGTGAATTCGCTAACTTTGTCGTCTATTCCAGAATTCAGGGAACTTTTCAGAGAATTCTAAATATTTAATAAAAAATGAACGCACAATCATACCCTAATAAATTATGAATTTCCTCGTTGGCTAATATAACTTAACATCTTGTTGATATGGACTTTTCCACAACCGAAAGTGTGCATATCAATTTCAACTCCAGTTTCTCGAGGGCGAGTTTGCAATTGACAGAAGCCAGTTTCGCTCTTTTAAACACACTAAACGACAAAGTCGCAATTCTAAGGAGCGCTGGTAATTTTACTTAAAGAACGTCATTCGGAAACTTTGGCATGTTAGTTCCTCTGGGCGCATTTATTGAGTATACAGGCTTAGAAGATAATACATTTTTAAGGTAAATAATTCAAAACCTTCTAAAGTTTCTTAGTCTTTAACCAACGCCTAATTTGGTGGGAATAAATCGTACCATGTATAACTTGAGTTTCATTTCGGGCAACTTCGTTCATTTGAATTCGCTAACTTTGTCGTCTATTCCCAGACATTCAGGGAACTTTTCCAGAGAATTCTAAATATTTAAAAAAAAATGACGCACAATCATACCCTAATAATTATGAATTTTCCTCGTTGGCTAATAATAACTTAACATCTTGTTGATATGGACTTTTCCACAACCGAAAGTGTGCATATCAATTTCAATTCAGTTTCTCGAGGGCGAGTTTGAAAACTACGCGAACATTTTTTCGGCTGTAACCAAATATTCGGGGATATGATCCCAAAACAAACTTCCACGTCCAGCATTTTAGAGAGCAAAACTCCCCTTTATAATAAAGCCATCGGACGCCAGAACTTCCCACGATGTATTAAATATATGGAATGGGCCGGAAATTTCCCTAATATATTATTTCGAAGCTTAATATTTTGACAGATTATTAAAAATGAATAAGATTTATAATGGAAGCTGTGGAATTAATTTCGTGTTTAGTTTAAAGCCGGCAAACGCTTAATAATTGATTGCTTATCTTTCGCGTAAACTTCCTCGAATATTAATTAAGCTTCATTTGTAATGTGGTTCGCCCACAGAGGAAATATTTATGTTGATTTTAAAACTTCACGACAAAAGTTTTTGCAGACATTTCCTTGAACATTGACATTTTTTGGGCTACTCTGGGCAGTCAGTTAATGTATAACTGAACCAAACCGACTTCCTGACCAAAAAAAAGTTACATTTCCAACTGCAAATCCAGCATTTATTATATGTAAGCGATCTAATGAATATTTGAACAATGTTTACGAGGTGTGTAAGTATTCAATTGGTAATTAACAAACGGCATATTTACGCAAATTAACCACATTTTGCGGTGTGAGGCCATTTTCAATCGGCAATTTTACGACTTTAAACAAGCTATCAATAATTTCAAATACATATAGAATGTTCGGTTTGCGGGTTTATTTAGAAAAACCATCATTTGTTCGGATGCAGGAGCAAAATTTGTAAGTTCAGTTGCAAATGAACATGTAACAGGCTGGCAATTCTTCTCGTTTTTGAAAAGGCAATTACTAATAAAATTAAAATTTCACAAATGAAAAACTGCAGTTTCTACAGTTTTTTTAATAGAAAAACCCACTGCCTACGGAAATATCGTTGTTTCAAGGCGGTCTCCTTTAAGCACACTGGACCATATTAGGGGAAGAAACGAGCAGCTGAATATATATTCTGGGCAGCATTTTCGCCTGGCTATAAAGTAGTAGAAGCTGCGCCATATATTACTGCCTTAATTGAAATTGTGTTCATTTATACCCTCGTAATTGCCCAAACGTTACATCGGGCTTCCTTCTTTTGACTTTTATGTGGGATATTCTTTTTCGGGGAATGGCAGCGCCATCATTTCCCTTCCGTCCATCTACGAAGGACGCCTGATCTGTTTGCTCCTGCTTTATTTAACTGCACTAAAACTGCAATGAATTTGAGAATCTGAGTAATGAAAACATGACTGTACTCTTCAGGATTGGCTGCAATGGATTATTTTCCATTAAAATTAGCTGCAACTTGGTTTTCCATGTTTTCCTTTGTGGGTACCAAGAGCAAATTTGGTGCTTTGTTAAAGTTATCGCAGAATGTTGCCAGAGTTCCGGTTTCCATCTTCCATGAAGGAAGTTTGACGATTCATTGATCACACACCTGCATACGAATACGTGGCGCTTTGCCTGATTATTGGAAACTTTGTTCGCATAGAACTTTTGCCCAGACTAATGAAACATTTCGAATTTATCGTGTACAAAAGTTTGATAACGTTTTACAACGGGCGTTTTAAGGAAAACTTGTCCTCCTTCATAAAGGCAACTTGCAAACTTTTCGATGATGCATAAAATGCTGCAAAAGGTGAATTCAATTTCCTTCGAACAAATTTTCGCAGAACAGAAAATTTTCTTTTGCGTCTTATTGGTTTCCAACAAACTTCCCTCCTTAAATATTTTCTTCTTCCTGTTGTCCACTTCTTGTACGTCCAGGATTATTCAGTCGTTGCTTGTTCTGTGCAAGTGATTTGGTTTAGTTGGAAAGGTTTTGTCGTTTTAACAAAGGCATCAGTTGCAAACTGCAAAGACTTATAAAATACTGGAGAAACGTATTTCTAATTTTGAGCCGAAAAGTGATGAAACTTCACTGCTTGCGTGCTTTGTTTCTTGCAAGCTGCCACCCTTTATTCAAAGCTTGCATTTTCCAGCTCCGATTCGATAGAGAAATAAAATATTTTGCAAAGTTTCACAACAAACCAAGCAATTTTTATAAATATACCCGGTTTTAAGGGCCTGAGCAGCGATCCAAGCAATTTACCGTACGTAAACTACGCAAAAAATCAACGTCCCACTGACGAATTCAGACCAACTTTGGAGGTGGATAAATTCTGCTGGTTGCCAGATATTTCATTTCTGTTTGAGGCGTTATTTAGCGCGGTTCCTTTTCGGGTAGTGGCTGTTTTCCCAAAAAATTGGTGCTTCAGATAAATTTTCTACAGGGGTTCCAAAACCCAAAACCAACCCAAGGTTCTTTTCAGAACCAACTCTGCCAATAGCATCCATAAACAAAGAGGCGCTCCTATCAGATTTCTGTATAAAGACCGGATGCGACATTCTGTGTGTACAAGAAACCCAGAGCGACGTGACCCATCATAGACCCCAGATCGCTAGAATGCACATGTTAGCAGAAACTCCGCACAACAAACACAGGCTGTGCAAAAAAAGTGCTATTTTCGCCACGCCCGATAAGGTTTATATCGTCAGCAATATTGCACCCAGAACAAGGGAATTGAAACATCTCTATAGAAATAGGCAGAGTCACAGTGACATCGGTCTACAAACCTCCCACAGAAACTTTTGCTTTTGCATCGCCAAAAACTTTGATTCTCAGACACATCGACATGGTCATTGGCGATTGCAGCCGTCATAATACTCGTGGGGTCACTCTGAGACCGACAGCTACGGGGAAGCAGGTGAAGAAATGGCGTGAAGGGATGATTTCTCCCGTATGCATGATTCTAAACTCCTATACTCATGCCAAAGTAAATCTGGAGAAGAGGATTCAACCCTGACCTGTGCTGGTCTGTGTGTCAAAAGAGTCCTATAAGATCCTATACCAAAAACACAAGAATCTCCTTAAGATGGTTGGTGAAGAACCCCCTGGAAACTACCCATTACACCACAAACATCCTGGAGGGGTAGATCTGGACTGGCGAACATGGCAAACATTGAATAGACATCAGAACTGAAGTTGCAGCTGTGAAAACCAACAAGATGAGATGGAACCAAATAGACCATCAGGACGCTTTCTGTGGCTGTGGAGAAATACAAGACAAGCTGCAGAAACTGCCCCAACACTTGCTCTCTAAATGATTGATGGGATGCTCAAAGAAACGCCACTGACGCCTCCCAATACGAAAAAGTAAGTAAGTAAGTCTACCGGGTGACAAATAAAACAATGCAAATTTGGTGGAAGTTCCACATGTTCTCAGTTGGGCAAAATAACGTTTTTTCCTACTTCAACACCACTGGCATTAAGATAGATCTTGTATCTAGAAAAACGTTCGTAATTTTTTCGCTCATCTCCTTTATTTACATCGTGGTCTTAAAAAAAACAGCTTTTTGGTATTGCAGTGGTAATTTTGGAGTTGAAAATCTTCCAGAATGAAAATTTTTGGGGTAAAACTGACTCGAATCAGTTTTTATGCAGCGCTGCATATTGAGTTGTCCATGAAGTTTTAGCTTCAAGAGCTGCACGACCAAAAAGCTGATTTTTTGAGGCCGAAAGATTCAAAAACTGTTTCGAGCTATTTGGTTTGTCTTTGAACGTTTGGTGTTCAGATCTAGAAAACTAGTTTTCTTCAATTTAAGAGCATGTGAAATTTTGCAAAAGTTTGCATTTTTCCGTTGCCGCCCTGCAGAAAATTCATCTCGATGCTTAATTTTCCCCAAAACATTGTTTTGTTTTTCGTTTAAAAATTGTTCTTTGACCGTGCAACGTTCATTTCGTTGCCCAGTTCATTCGCAAACAAAATCCCTTTTACACACCAAACGTGCGGAATTCCCGAAACTTTCAAATGAGGGTTTGGTTTAATAACAAACAATGTCACGCATATTGCAGAATTCCGTACTTTTGGCACGTTGATTGGAACGTGTCATCCTCAAAACTGGAACCAACCACATCATTACCCCGGTTTAACGATGAAAATATTATTTAAATTGAAATGATTAGTGGGGTTTATAGGTAAGCAGCATTTGCATGAACAAAGCCGCAACGTATTGGTAAGAGACTTCAGCAGGTTATTTTGTTTTTTTGCACACTTTTCATACACCGTTCTTTAGTGTATGATTTATTGTAACCGACTACACTAGACAACATTTTCACGTTTGTAATTCTGATTACGCATTAAACGCTCTTTGCAGGAAATCGGTATTAAAATGGGAAATACAACGCCTGATTGTACACACTCCATAAACTTGTATGGAATAGTTCGCATTGTAACTCCGAAGTGAATTGAAACGGGAATCAGCAGCGTGTGAAATTGTAAAAATCATGCATTATGTAATAGCTTTTCTTGCAAGCCGGAAAATGGAGATATATGAGAGTTCTGCTCGTCTTCTGAAATCACTCAAACTGGAATTTGAAGATTTTATAAATAAATATCGCCGAATGGCAGTCAAATTGAAAAATAAAATGCATTAAATATGAAATAAATAAAAAAAAACATACCTGCCTCTAAACGGCCTTCTGGGCTCAATTAATATTGGCATTAAAAAAATTATGAAATTCCAATTTAACCTTTCCAAAAATTCGCTCCAATTATCCCCTGTAAATTGATGGATAAACGTAAAAGGTAAAAGCCTGAAGCGATAAAGTATTCTTGTCGATGCCGAAATAATCATGGTAACAACTGTGAAACCGCTTAAGCTTTTAGGTAAATTTTCGAGTTAATCTCTTCAAACTTATTTCGGTTTTATTTGATTTGAAAGAATAATTCAACGGCAGCTTGTTAAAAGGGCAAATTTACACACCCCTCGAATTCCGGTTAAGGGAAATTTAAATATTAAATAAACTTTCGAAATTACCCCGAATGAAAGTCTGGCGGCACAAACCGCCAACGGGATTGCAAAAACATTTGTACGTTTCATGAGAAAATCCAGCTGCTTAAACGTCAACTTTTATTTCAGACTTAACACGAACTTAAAACAAAACCACTCGAAAATTTCCATTTGCGCGTGAGAAACGGTGAGTGAGAAGTTTCCGCGCTCGCATTACCTTCCACCTTCAAGTTGAAAAAGCCGGGAAATTTAGAATAAGAAATTCATTTAGTGGTAAGCCGCAAATATTTCAGAGCTAGTGGCAGGAAATCTTACAGTTTTGTGAAAATTGCTCAACGGACACACTCACACTAACCAGGACAGTACGGGTTTTGGTACGAGCATCATGCATGGATTATTTTACGTTTTGCAGTAGAATTTCTCTTCTTAAACTGAAGAATTTTACAGTTTGAAATGAGTTAGGATTAGTATCGGGCACGAAAAACGCACCAGTTCCATCACTTTTATCAAATATTTCTTATGGCAGTCATGGGGTTTCATTTGTGGTCCCGGTAAAAACCGATAAGTAAAAATGCCGTTGAGTCTAATTTCAAAATGCCTCTACTTGCTTTGAGCAGGCACATAAAGCGAACATTGACCTAAAATCGCCCCTACCAAAAAAATACCTTCAAAGCTCGGCTGGAAATCAAAAAACTTGTATGTGGTTTCTTTGAATTATTTCACCTTCTGTGGCTGGAAGCGTGCTCAAAACTCCTTAAATTGTTTTCGTTTTGAGTTAATTTGAAAAATTTTCGAAAGCCACAGTTTTACAATTTTCTGAAAAAATTTTCCAAAGTTACTGCGTGCAAGTAGGACATTTTACGGAGAATACTGTTTTTCCAGAGCGAGATTTCATTTTGCGAAAAAAATAAAAAGTGAAAATTGCATTTAATCCCAAAACGGCAGCTCGTGTAAAAAATTTAAAGGCATTTTTCGAATACATTTTTGGCGTTTCAAAAATCGAAATGCTTGTAAAAATATAGCGAAAAATCCGCAAAACTTCCTTATACTTCACTTAATAAAAACATCGCAAATTCATCTAAAAGGCCTTTAACTTGCCCACAAAACGCCTTTTTCAAAATTGAAATGCGTTTCAAAGCGTTGCAATTTCAACGAAAATACGCTATGCAATTCTAAGATCTAAACATGCGCTAACTTTCTCATCCTTTAGTTAATAAAGAAAAAATCGAAATATGTTCTAAAAGAATTCGAAAAATTGCACAAAAGACGATCAATTTCCTCATAATTTGCATTTTACAAAAATTGATATTCGTTGGTCGAAAAATTTGCCGTACAATCCGGATCCAAAAAGTGCAAAACTTCCTTATCTCACGTTTCATTTTCAAAATTAAAAGACTATCTAAAAGACGATGTTTTTCCTTATAATTCACCTTTTTGATATTTTCAATCCTAGGAAAAGCGTATAAATTCTATCTACATTCCTGTATTAATTAATTTAAAAAAATTGTACAACACAAGATGAATTTTCCCATAGTTCGCTTTCAAAAAAACATAGAGGTAACGACAAAAGTTAGTTTCTAATCCAGGGCTAAAAAAAACTGAACTTAAAAATTAAAATTCGTTTGCAATCGCAGAAGTTACAGGGAAAATCTGTTTTGTAATTCAGGGTAAAAAAGCGCAAAACTTCCTTTTTCTACTCTAATTTAAAAATTCAAAAATGTCCAAAAGACACAGACATTTCCGTATTATTCGCCTTTTGGAAAATTGTAATCCGATCGCAAAATGTAGAAAATTCAACCAAAATTTGCTTGAAATCCGAATCCAAAAATCGCATAACTTCGCGTCTTTGAATCAATTTAAGAAATCACAAATTTAATCGAAAAAAAGTATTAATTTTCCTTCAAAATGCCCTGTTCAAATTTTAAATCAGTTTTAAAGCGTCGAATATTTTTGATTTTCCCATAATTTTCTTTTTTTTATAACCTGAAATACTTGAAAAACAGTGAAGTTTTCACGAAAAAATGCCTTCCAATCCAGGATTCTAAAGTGCATAACTTCCTTATCTCTCGTTCAATTTTCAAAATTAAAGACTGTCTAAAAGACGATGGTTTTCCCTATCATTCGGTTTTTGATATTTTAAATCCTTTGAAAAACGCATAGGTTCTATCTACACCCTGAGCCAAAAATCACATAGCTTCCTTATCTATTAATTAATTTTTAAAAATGTGTAAAACAAGATGAATTGTTCCCATAGTTCGCATTCTAAAAAACACAGAGGTACGACAAAAGTTCGTTTCTAATACAAGGCTAAAAAAAACTGAACTTAAATTAAAATCCGTTTGCAATCGCAAGAAGTTATAGCGAAATCGTTTTGCAATTCAGGGTAAAAAAGCGCAATAAACTTCCTTTTTCTACTCTAAATTAAAAAATTCAAAAATATGTCCAAAAGACACAGACATTTCCGTATTATTCGCCTTTTGGAAAATTGTAATCCGATCGCAAAATGTAGAAAATTCAACCAAAATTTGCTTGCAAATCCGAATCGAAAAATCGCATAACTTCTGCATCTTTGACTCAATTTAAGAAATCACAAATTTATCGAAAAACAATTAATTTTCCTTCGAAATGCCTTTTTCAAATTTTAAATCAGTTTATGAGCGTCGAAATTTTAGATTTCCCATAATTTGCTTTTTTTGAAACCTGAAATACGTTGAAAAACAGTGAAGTTTTCACGAAAAAATTGCCTTACAATCGGATCCGAAAAGTGCATAACTTCCTTATCTCTCGTTTAATTTCAAAAATAAAAGTGTCTAAAAGACGATGGTTTTCCCTATCATTCGGTTTTTTGATATTTTAAATCCTTTGAAAAACGCATAGGTTCTATCCACCTCCTGAGCCCAAAAATCACATAGCTTCTTTATCTATAATTAATTTTAAAAAAATGTATAAAACAAGATGAATTTTCCCATAGTTCGCATTCTAAAAAACATAAAAATCACGACAAAAGTTCGTTTCTAATCCAGGGCTAAAAAAACTGACATTGAAAATTAAAATCCGTTTGCAATCGCAGAAGTTACAGCGAAAATCTGTTTGGCAATTCAGGGGTAAAAAAGCGCAAAACTTCCTTTTTCTACTCTAAATTAAAAAATTCAAAAATATGTCCAAAAGACACAGACATTTCCGTATTATTCGCCTTTTGGAAAATTGTAAGTCCGATCGCAAAATGTAGAAAAATTCAACCAAAATTTGCTTGGAAATCCAAATCCCAAAAATCGCATAACTTCCGCATCATTGACTCAATTTAAGAAATCACAAATTTATCGAAAAAAGTATTAATTTTCCTTCAAATGATCCTTTTCAAATTTTAAATCAGTTTAAAAAGCGTCGACATTTTTGATTTTCCCATAATTTGCTGTTTTTGAAACCTGAAAGACGTTGAAAACCAGTGAAGTTTTGACTAAAAATTTGCCCTACAATCCGGATCCAAGAAGTGCATAAATTCCTTATCTCTCGTTTAATTTTCAAAATAAAAGAGTGTCTAAAAGACGAGATTTTTCCTTATAATTCGTTTTTTTGATATTTAAATCCTTTGAAAAACGTATAAGTTCTATCTACATTTCTGAAGCCAAAAATCACATAACTTGCTTATCTATTAATTAATTTTAAAAAAAATGTATAAAACAAGATGAATTTTCCCATAGTTCGCATTCTATAAAAACATAGAACTCACGACAAAAGTTCGTTTCTAATCCAGGGCTAAAAAAACTGAATTTGAAAGTTAAAATCTGTTTGCAATCGCAGAAGTTACAGCGAAAATCTGTTTTGCAATTCTGGGTAAAAAAGCGCAAAACTTCCTTTTTCTACTCTGAATTAAAAATTCAAAAATGTGTCCAAAAGACACAGAATTTTCCTATTATTCGCGTTTTGGAAAATTGTAATCCGATCGCAAAATGTAGAAAATTCAACCAAAATTTGATTGGAATCCGAATCGAAAATCGCATAACTTCTGCATCTTTGACTCAATTTAAGAAATCACAAATTTATCGAAAAACAATTAATTTTCCTTCGGAAATGCTATTTTCAAATTTTCAATCAGCTTTATGAGCGTCGAAATTTAGATTTTCCCATAATTTGCTTTTTTTGAAAACCGAAATACGTGTGACAAAACAGTGAAGTTTTCACGAAAAATGCCTTACCATCCTGATTCCGAAAAGTGCATAACTTCCTTATCCTCCGTTTAATTTCAAAAATAAAAAGTGTCTAAAGACGATGGTTTCCTATCATTCCGGTTTTTTGTATATTTTAAATCCTTTGAAAAACGCCTATGGTTCTATCACACTCCTGACCCAAAATCACATAGCTTCTTTATCTATCAATTAATTTTAAAAAAATGTATAAAACAAGATGAATTTTCCCATAGTTCGCATTCTAAAAAACATAAAAATCACGGACAAAGTTCGTTTCTAATCCAGGGCTAAAAAAACTGCATTGAAAATTAAAATCCGTTTTGCAATCGCAGAGAAGTTACAGCGAAAATCTGTTTTTGCCATTCAGGGTAAAAAAGCGCAAAACTTCCTTTTCTACTCTCTAAATTAAAAATTCAAAAATATGTCCAAAAGACACAGACATTTCCGTATTATTCGCCTTTTGGAAAATTGTAATCGATCGCAAAATGTAGAAAATTCAACCAAAATTTGCTTGGAATCCAAATCCACAAAATCGCATAACTTCCGCATCATTGACTCAATTTAAGAAATCACAAATTTATCGAAAATAGTACTAATTTTCCTTCAAAAATGATCCTTTTCAAATTTTAAATCAGTTTTAAAAGCGTCGACATTTTTGATTTTCCCATAATTGCTGTTTTTGAAACCTGAAAGACGTTGAAAACAGTGAAGTTTTGACTAAAAATTTGCCCTACAATCCGGATCCAAGAAGTGCATAAATTCCTTATCCTCTCGTTTAATTTTCAAAAATAAAAGAGTGTCTAAAAGACGATATTTTCCTTATAATTCGTTTTTGATATTTTAAATCCTTTGAAAAACGTATAGGTTCTATCTACATTTCTGAGCCAAAAATCACATAACTTGCTTATCTATTAATTAATTTAAAAAATGTATAAAACAAGATGAATTTTTCCCATAGTTCGCATTCTAAAAAACATAGAACTCACGACAAAAGTTCGTTTCTAATCCAGGGCTAAAAAAACTGATTTGAAAGTTAAAATCTGTTTGCAATCGCAGAAGTTACAGCGAAAATCTGTTTTGCAATTCTGGGTAAAAAAGCGCAAAACTTCCTTTTTCTACTCTGAATTTAAAAATTCAAAAATGTGTCCAAAAGACACAGAAATTTTCCTATTATTCGCGTTTTGGAAAATTGTAATCCGATCGCAAAATGTAGAAAATTCAACCAAAATTTGATTGGAAATCCGAATCGAAAAATCGCATAACTTCTGCATCTTTGACTCAATTAAGAAATCACAATTTATCGAAAAACAATTAATTTTCCTTCGAAATGCTATTTTCAAATTTTCAATCAGTTTATGAGCGTCGAAATTTTAGATTTTCCCATAATTTGTTTTTTTGAAACCTGAAATACGTTGAAAAACAGTGAAGTTTTCACGAAAAAAATTGCCTTACAATCTGGATCCGAAAAGTGCATAACTTCCTTATCTCTCGTTTAATTTCAAAAATAAAAGTGTCTAAAAGACGATGGTTTTCCCTATCATTCGGTTTTTTGATATTTTAAATCCTTTGAAAAACGCATAGGTTCTATCACACTCCTGACCCAAAAATCACATAGCTTCCTTTATCTATCAATTAATTTTAAAAAAATGTATAAAACAAGATGAATTTTCCCATAGTTCGCATTCTAAAAACATAAAAGTCATGACAAAAGTTCGTTTCTAATCCAGGGCTAAAAAAACTGCATTTGAAAATTAAAATCCGTTTGCAATCGCAGAAGTTACAGAGAAAATCTGTTTTGCAATTCGGAGTAAAAAAGCGCAAAACTTCCTTTTTTTACTCTAAATTAAAAAATTCGAAAATATTTCCAAAAGACACAGACATTTCCGTATTATTCGCCTTTGGAAAATTGTAATCCGATCGCAAAATGTAGAAACTTCAACCAAAATTTGCTTGGAAATCCAAATCCAAAAATCGCATAACTTCCGCCTCATTGACTCAATTTTAAGAAATCACAAATTTATCGAAAAAGTACTAATTTTCCTTCAAAATTGATCCTTTTCAAATTTTAAATCAGTTTAAAGCGTCGACATTTTTGATTTTCCCATAATTTGCTGTTTTTGAAACCTGAAAGACGTTGAAACCAGTGAAGTTTTTGACTAAAAATTTGCCCTACAATCCGGATCCAAGAAGTGCATAAATTCCTTATCTCTCGTTTCATTTTCAAAATAAAAGAGTGTCTAAAGACGATATTTTTCCCTTATCATTCGGTTTTTTTGATATTTTAAATCCTTTGAAAAACGTATAAGTTCTATCTACATCCTGAGCCAAAAATCACATAACTTCCTTATCTATTAATTAATTTTTAAAAAATGTATAAAACAAGATAAATTTTCCCATAGTTCGCATTCTAAAAAACATAGAGGTAACGACAAAAGTTCGTTTCTAATCCAGGGCTAAAAAAACTGAACTTAAAAATTAAAATTCGTTTGCAATCGCAGAAGTTACAGCGAAAATCTGTTTTGCAATTCTGGGTAAAAAAGCGCAAAACTTCCTTTTTCTACTCTGAATTTAAAAATTCAAAAATATTTCCAAAAGACACAGAAATTTCCCTATTATTCTCCTATTAGAAAATTGTAATCCGATCGCAAAATGTAGAAAATTCAACCAAAATTTGCTTGGAAATCCGAATCCAAAAATCGCATAACTTCCGCATCTTTGACTCAATTTAAGAAATCACAAATTTATCGAAAAACTATTAATTTTCCTTCGAAATGCCCTGTTCAAATTTTAAATCAGTTTAAAAGCGTCGATATTTTTGATTTTCCCATAATTTGCTGTTTTTGAAACCTGAAATACGTTGAAAAACAGTTAAGTTTTGACGAAAAATTTGCCTACAGTCCGGATCCAAAAAGTGCATAACTTCCTTATCTCTCGTTTAATTTTCAAAATTAAAAGAGTGTCTAAAAGACGATGTTTTTCCTTATATTTCGTTTTTTTGATATTTTAAATGCTTTGAAAAACGTATAAGTTCTATCCACTTTTCTGAGCCAAAAATCACATAACTTGCTTATCTATTAATTAATTTTAAAAAAATGTATAAAACAAGATGAATTTTCCCATAGTTTGCATTCTAAAAAACATAGAAGTCATGACAAAAGTTCGTTTCTAATCCAGGGCTAAAAAACTGAATTCGAAAATTAAAATCCGTTTGCAATCGCAGAAGTTACAGAGAAAATCTGTTTTGCAATTCGGAGTAAAAAAGCGCAAAACTTCCTTTTTTTACTCTAAATTTCCCTATTATCCGCCTTTTAGAAATTGTAATCTAATCGAAAAATGTAGAAAATTCAAAAGTTTTCCACAGTGAATCCGGATCCAAAAAGAGCACAACTTCTTTGTCTCTTACTCAATTTCCAAAATCAAACGATTATCTAAAATCCGACGAATTTCCTTACAATTCTGCTTTTTGAAAATTTAAATTCGTTAAAAAACATACAAGTTTTGGGAAATTGAAATCTTTGAACGAAATTCAAGTTTGAACGAAAATTCGCTGGACAACTCCCTTACATTTTGCTGAATTTTAAAAATCTGATTCCAACCTGATGTACTTTATTGGTTTGATTACGTGCAGTTTAGCTAAACAACAGTGAAAAGTCCCTTAAACCTCAGCAACCAGAAGAGTATCTTTATAGATCAAAACTCGTCAAATATAAAATAAAGTAAGAAAGATTAATGCATTCCTGACTACCATCATTCTACAATGCTCGCGCCCTAAAAGCCTTTAAATATTTTTAATCTGGATCCGTTTGAACTTTTCATACTTTACATTACAAAAGGCAAAGCGCTACTCCTCCTCTATTAATATCGCGCTGATGTGCCATATTACTTTTCTTTCCCAGAATGATTTATCTTCTGGCATTGATTTTCTGGGCGGCGTAAATATGTAACCCACATTTATTTATTGCATTATGATATTAATTTTCGTAGATCATAAACCCGTGAAGGATATTAAAGTGATTGCTTTTCGCCACGGTTCTTGAGCACCTCTTTACTGTAATCTCTGGAAATGTTTGTTATTGGTTCATGTTCACAGTGCCTAAGCTCTTGGCTTTTATAATCGAGCTTTTGATCAATTGCCAGATGGAGTCCTGGAACACGGAAAATCGGTTATATTTTTTAACTGGTTTTTGTGGTGTAAAAGGGATTTTGCTGGTTTAAACGGGTCTTCAGATAAGGCCAAAAAGTGGAATCTTGTTAGAACTGCTGGACTCATTTTATAACGAAAATACGCATTTTATACGAAAACTTCTAATCGTTTCTAACCGAAGTCTCTATCTAGCTGTGTGTGTGTCTAAAGAGATTTTTGGCTCAAAAACAATTCTTTAACTCAAAAACGACATTGGGCCCACCTGCAGAGAGACGCGGTGAAGATTTTCAACGATTTTCTGTTTAGCTTCTCATTACTTTTACAGAAATGAGTTGATTTTCGTGTGGTGAAATGGCAGAGGAAAGAGAGTCATTGTCGTCACAAGCGCCCCTTTTTCAGTTGAGCCTGCCAAATGCACGACCCTTTAAAATACAATATTCCAAATCTTCGACGGATCGCAAAATCACTTAACCCCAATATGTTAGGGAACGGCTTAAACCTTCGTGTGTATGGGAATTTATTAGCACGTTTGCTAGCCCATAAGCTCACTTCATATTTTATTCAAATATATAACCGCTAAGAAGTTAAGACAGGTTGGCCGTCGGCAAATTGCCATGGTCTGCATAGCTCTGAATGGTTACTTTCTTTTTACGAGAACCGCATTCGGTGATCGATCTTTCATTATTTATACACGAAAAGAAAGGCGAAAGTTCCATTTTTATTGTGCGATGTGAAATTGGGGGCTTTATATTTTCTGGTATTCAGCCGATTGGATTGATTGTAGGTTGTCCCATCCAGATAGAAAGTATGGGTTAGGACTGCTCCACATTATTTACTGGAACGATCCTCTTCTTTTTTACATATACAGTGTCCTCTGAATAATTCCAGTCACTTCATGGACAGGACACTTTTAGTCCATGGTCCTCGATGTGTTGCAGGAACTCCTTACCATTGGGTAGGAGGCAGGTAGGTATGGAGCAGGTATCTTGTTTTGGCAATTGTGACTGACATCTGGTCGTGCCCTACTACACGTTTATCTTAGATAAGCCCAAGATGTGTGATCTTGGACCTCCATGGTAGCCTTTGTCCTTCGAGTTCTAGTAGGTTTGGAAGTGGTTTCCGTTCGGCTGAGAAGACTAAGGCTTGCGTCTTCTCCGGGCTGAATTCCATTTTCCAAACCCTGCTCCATTTCTAGATGTTGACAAGATGTCTTTGGAGCTTGGCTTTGATTCCAGGACCTTTTCCAATCGCAGTGAATGCTACATCGTCTGCGTAGACGTAGCACTCCGATTCTTTTGTCGTTGCAATCTCTGCCATATAGATGTTGCGGTACTCCTGGCATCATCGTTCTGATCGTTGACATCTGATCATCCGCTTTGACTTGGAAGCTGCGTCCAGACAAGTAGCTGTGGATTAGGGATTTGGTACTCAGAAAACCCTGCCTTGTTCCTCTTGGCAATTAGGCCCTGATACCAAACTTGCCTTGGCCACATGCATGCGCCGGCGGTTAACTGCTGCAGGATTCTTGTTGTCAGCCGGACGGTGAGAGTGTTTGTTGCTCATCCAGCAGCACTTGCTAGTCCTCTATTGCGGGATACACCTGTCCATGACCTTGCTCAGTGTAGGCAGTAGACAGATAGGCCTGTAGGACGTGAGCCGCTTCCTGTTCTTGCCTTTTTGGGGCACCAAAGGTGGTCGCGAGATATTGAAGGTCCAATATTCCATTTGCCACTGTGGTAAGGTCCTCAATACCTGTTTGCGGTAGCTTTTTGAGGACTTCGTTTGTGATTCCATCGTTTTCAGGGGTCTTTTTCTCCTGGCCCCCTGATGATATCCTGGATGATCTCTTTGGCCACTCTTCTGGGTTTGGTGGGCTGCCTGTTTTGGAGGTGAGCGACTACCAGCTCATTGACAATCCTCTCTTGTTCTGGGTGATCAACCAGGTTTTCCCGGAACTGGACCTCTAGGTGGGTGGCAAAGGTGGGATCCACAGTGGTGATGTCGTTTTCTTGGATTGATGGTATTGGCTCCCTTGGTAACAGTTATAAGCCTGATAAATATATCAGTTCAATAAAATAAAACCTATGTATTCTGCAACACTGCATGGTGCTGCCCTCTAAAACCAAACGGTAAAACGTAGAACAGCATCTCAGTTTACCCGTATTCAGTTACGGGGAAAGCGCTGTTAAAGCGCCATTGAAGCAGATTCAACTCAGTGTTACCCATGACTAATCTGTGATTGAATCTCTTGCACCACTCAATTCGATTGGTGAGGAACTTGCTTAAAATAGAGGCTTTGGGAAGACATCATTTGCAGGCTTCTTTCTTCATAACAACCTGATGACGATTGCAAAAGATCCATTAATTGCGGAAATAAGTAAAAAAGAGCGAACAAGAACTGAAAAACGTCGGCCAAACCAGAGTCTGGAATCCTTTTCTGAAGACATTTGGCCTTTCTGACATTTGGCAAACCTAATTTATGGCTTGAAGCCACCTTGAATAGCCAAAAGTGCCCATCAACAGGGTGATTGAAAATCGTCGTCTTGCAGGTTTACTTTGAGACGAACAAATGGCAAATCACAACGTATTTGAGGTTAGTTTTTAACGCGTACTCCTCAAGACTTCACATGTATGAAAATGTGAAAAAAAAATTCTACCAGACTCTTTTGCTGGGGTCGATATTGTTGTTGCCTTCATGACAAATCAGTTTTGCTCCGGTTATTCAAGATGTTTTTCTTTGCGTTTTGCTGTTGCAGCTTTTGTATGTTTGTGTAGTTGTTGTTGATGTTTTTCTGCCGTTTGCTCTTCATCTGAGACTCTGCTGCTGATGCTGAAAAGAGTTTGTGGTCAGAACGTCTGCTCTTGTGTATGTTTTTGCTTCTTTACCGCCGTTCCTTCTTAATCAGTGTCTTATTTTCAGAAAAAGGAGGAAGTGAGTGAGTACACACTGACAATACAACACAAGACCAATAAAGAGACCAGCAGCGAACCAAACATGCGGTGAAAAATTGAAAAACTAAATGGTGGTCAAAACAGTCAAAATTCAAAATTATAGAAGACACACTAAACAGCAAAAACAGACTAAAGGGAAAATTGAAATTGAACATGATCTTGGCCGGTAAACCTAAACAGGACGATTAATATTTAATCCTGCGTGTTTTGCCAGGGAAAAGAGACTTTCACTTTTCCTCATCAGAGCAAAATGCTGAAAAAATTGGAAAACTGAAGGACTAAAAGCACTTGAGCGACAATGAAATTATTCAGGGACTATTCGAGTGCGACAAACTCCGAGTTGGCACAAACATAACCAGACGTGTTTGAGGACATTAACTTAATGGCTCAACGTTGATCTTATAAACGGCTGTATATATGACAACCAATCTGGAAAGGCTAATGGTCTCATGAACTTTTGCGCCAGGCAATATTTTCTTCAGTAAACTGGCAGAAAAACCGGTCTTTTAATCAGCGCTGGAAAACTGCACTTGGACTTTTAGTTCATTGTAAAGTTCATCCATTATATTCCGTCGTTATCTTAAAACCATAATCTGGGTGCTAAACATTAAAGAGTAACAAATGGCCGAATGAAAATTTCAAATTTTAATCTCTCGGTATACAAACCGATAAAAAAGGGCATAAATTCAAATTTTTAGTGCGAAAAGTCCGTTCGAGTGGCATTTTACGATACGCCGTCAGGTAGTAAAAGATTTTTTTTGCGCGCCAGTATCACCGCAGCACATATAAAAGTGTAATATATTAAGTTAAAAGTAAGAACTGCAGCGGAATGAGTCGATAAAACTCAGAGGCGAGATGCGGATTTCGTGCAATAAAGTGTTAAAGTTATGAAAATGTTTTTTTCAACAAAAACCCGAATCTCAGCAAAGCGCGCTCATTTATTATCATCAGAAAGTTTCCAGTCCCTTTATTTACTTCCAGCCATCTATTCCGATATCACTTTCCTGGAGAACCGTCGCAACTTTTGTATCGGAGCGGGAAAACTTTGTGAAATATTTAAATACGTTAGGCCCATTTAAGGTCTAAGTTAGCATGGCGACAAGCTCGAGCGAAAAGAAAATCCGTTCGCGTAACCAAAATAGTAATCTACATAAAGCCAAGAGGATCCTCGGTGAGGGTCTTTGAGAACTGAACAGCAGAGCAGCCCTGTTCAAATAACTGTCTCGTAAACTCCACAGTAATGAGTTTCACGTTCACAGGTGTTCGCGTGTTACCGTATTTTACCTTTTCCAAACGTTATGGCCGATGTAGCGCGGTAATTGGGTAACATAATCGTTTTTGTGAGACCCGTTACAAAAGAATCATCCAAGTTTTACTGGCTTAGGTACAGCTTGTTTTTGTTGCCTTCATTTAACCCCGGTTAAATTTATTTTCCATTACACCATGGCTTCGCTTGGCTAATGAACAACCGGGACTCAAGTCTGTGTTTCAGCATGTTTTGCGGCCGCTAATACTGCAGGACAAACATCCCAATTAATTAACACACCAAATATGAGTTTCCACTTTCCACTAACTCCATTTTCAATCGGCATTTTTACTCATTTCCATTTCGAACTAACATTTCTGGATTCCAATGAGGTTCTGAAATGTGCCACCGAATACTTTGCTCCTGATAGCGATAATTGGCTGGACCGCAAATTCAAGAGACGATAATTAATGGTCAACCTGATCTGGCCTTGTCGGCTATACGGGAAACTATTCAGTGCTCAGTTCCGTTTTGGCGAATCTCCTTTAGTGCAGCCCATAACCCGGCCATCAGGAGCTTACACAACAGCAAACACAGTCCCTTAATTAGATCGAGTGCGGAATAATAGAATCGCCCCAACAAGTAATTCATTAGACATATACAAACACATTTGTGCTTCCGGACCTGAGGTTTCCAAAGCGCCTGTTACCGAAAGCAAAAGGTTCGTTTTATGGTGCAACGCGTTTCGTTACATCGCAATTTTTCCCTTCTTTGCAGGTGTTAAGCAGATGGGAGCGCTCAGTTGGAAGGTTGAAAATTTGGAGAGTTTCTCCCATTTATTATACTTTTGACTATTAGCCAGTAAACACGGGAGAATAATGAGTTAAATCCGAAGTTATCAGTCCCATTAATTAAGTCGCAACGACAATCCAACTTCAACGCACCTCTTGATTGCATAATGGCGCTTTAGGACGGAGCGTGACGGCGACAATTATTTTGGCAAAGGGAGTTTGTAGCCTGGCATTTAGAAATAACGATAAACCAACTTGATTCTTCATTCAAACAGACGATGGCTGCTTCATTTCGAAAAAGCTCCAAAAAGTGAAACTTTAGTAAGTCAGTGGCAAGACGAACTGAAGAAGCTTCTAAGTAGACGCTACACTAACGCAACGTGAGCGATTTGATTTCTGTTTGAAGCGTTATCTAGTCGAACTGCTTCTCTGCCAGCAAGTATTTTCTCCAGAGCCTCCACACTCTCCCGCATCAAATTGTCCTCTGAAGTGGAGACGGATCGTTGCCTTTAAGCGGCCTTTAAGGCCTACTCGCCCGATCCATAGGGTCCCCCCACAGTACCACTACTACATACCATTTACCTTTTTTTCACTTTTTCTAAATTTCTGAAATTTGAATTTTCAGAAATTTTGCATTGTTTCATTTGCCACCCTGTAGGAACTTTATCTGCGGCACTAAATTTTTCCAAAAACACTTACTGAGTGAAAAATAAGTGGACTTGAAAAGGCTTCAAACGGAAATCCAATCGCTCACAGCAAAGAAAAGTTATCCAGTGCCAAAGTTATGTAAATGTTTCCCAGAAATTTTTTAATTGGAAATTTTAATGGAACACCGTGTATATTATTACAGACTCCAATTCTGAGTTAAATTATGAGCATTTTTCATATAATATATCCTTGATCTGGGTTAGACTGTTTCCGAGCTAGAAACAATTAAAAATCGACCTTCTACTAAAACATTATACACTGTGTCGCAAATTTAACGCATAGTTTAAATATTTCCTTGCTTTTAACTGTAAATATCTTCTCATATGATACGATTTGATTTTTTTTTTCGAATATTCGCCGTATTCTTGAACAAATTTTAAGTTATGAAGCAGGCAGACAAAATTAAAATAAACATATTGTACAGGGTGTTTAAATAGTCACATGTTTTCTTAGTCAAAGTTTGAATATTTGTGCGGTCAATAAGGGGTTGCTCAGACAGAAAAAACATTTACGGTGTTATAGCCTCGTGCCGTCTGAGTAACTTGGATCTTTAATCGTCTGTTTATCTTGAGCCATTCAAGAGATATTCCTTTTTGTATTTTGTGACCGGTCATTTTTTCTATTAGAAATGTCTGAAATCCACAAAAAACTGATAAAAATTGTGCATCTTGCCCTTAACATTCAATCTATCGTTCTCTGTACCTTAAATTAAGATTTTCCTACTGTTTCTATGTGTATTTTTCTGGATATTCTAAAATTACCCGCTTAGGGAAATCAAATGCAAATATCAAATAAAAGACAAAATCACCTTCAAAGTGCGGAAGAAGTGAATGTAGTTTCAGTAGAAACTTAATGGTGCATTCGAGCAAAAGTATATAAACTGGGAATTCTGTTTTCTCCTTGAAATATTATTTGATATTCCCGCTTAGTGCTTCTCTTTTTTTGTATTCATTTTTTTATAGATATATATTTCATATAAACCACCACTGTTTTTGCCTGAGAAAAGTTCAATTCTTCCACACAAATAGACAAATTAAGCCAACAAATTTTTACTTTTTAGTTTCAATAGAAAATCCAGTTTTAATTGCTTCTAGCTCGGAAACCGTGCAACTTAAGTGAAAGGTTTTTTATATGAAATCCACACAGAAAACTAAAAGTTGTGTCTGATCCCTGAGAAAACATTTGGTTTTTTGGGCCATTTACAATGAATAACTCAGATAAACCCTACTAAGAAGCCAATTTTAATTAAATAGAACCTCGACATGTTTTTATCGGTTAATGTGAAAACATTACAACAATCGTTCATACAATCTTGTCGGCTCCCACAACGCTAGGAGTTCATTTGTATGTAAAGCAGCGACTTTTTTACGAGCAATGTGGCAAAGTTACACCGATAACTATATTTAACTAACACGCAATGCAACCATTTTCCACTCCAATAGAGATACAAGAGGTAAATATTTGATAAACGTTTCAGAATGTTACACGTTCCATAATTGAGGAAATGGATGATGAAGTTTATTACTCTTTTCCAGAGAAACACAGAACATGGCACCT
This sequence comes from Dendroctonus valens, assembly GCA_024550625.1. Lineage (NCBI taxonomy): Eukaryota > Metazoa > Arthropoda > Insecta > Coleoptera > Curculionidae > Dendroctonus > Dendroctonus valens. Next base: position 583,782 of record JAJTJO010000360.1, read on the forward strand.
GCTAGCTGAGTCATTACATAGAATAGAAGTAAGAATGGTTAAGGATCCCGGTAAATATGGCAGGGTGTTTTATAACATCCGCATTAAATCGCCATCGGTGTTCGGCTTGCTCCAAATATGTAGAGTTTTTAGGGGTTCAGCAGGTGCTTAGCCGGGTTATAAGAGCCAGTTTACACACCCTTCATTTTACTGCTTGGACAGTGTAATGGAGGATGCAAATTACATCGCGTGTTTTCGAATGTCTGACAATCCTGCAGATATCTGGCTTAGGAATCTAAGTGAATTAGAGCGGGGTTTCGCTCGAAACTCTGATAGCATACGAAATAGATTAGCCACAACTTGTTCCCGAGATTTGTATTCAAATTGCTGTTTTGGCCTTAAAATGTAGATTGGCGCTAACGGAAGACGCCAGAACTCATGGCTAAAGGACATCCGCAGGTGGTTTGGGCGCACATGGGCTTCATAAGGAGGCCGCGAGATAAGAAGAAGAAGAAAAACCTTGAACTCGGACAAAACACTAACTCTAAGCTTTGACGACCAAAACTTTAACGCAATAAATGATTGGTACGAGACCTACTTCACAAACGAAACAAACAACGCACATCAACTAATTACTGAAGCAGAATACGACGAAGCACTCGCACACATTAAAAACACGGCGCCGGGAAAAGACAATATAAAAGGCAAACTACTGAAAAATCTTACTCCGCAAACACACACACACACACACATACTGAACCTATTCAACAACTGTATTGAAACTAACACGATACTAGATAACTGGAAAACAGGAATAATAATACCAATTGCTAAAACCGGACTAGACAATACATAAACACAAACCTACAGACCTATCACACTACTCCCAGTACTGAGTAAAATTTTTGAAACTTTAATAAAAAATAGACTGCAACAATCAGTTGGACAACACATACCACAATACCTGTTCGGATTTAAACCTAAACACTCAACTGTTCACCCACTCTTTATACTAACCAACAACATACAAACAACTCACCTCACGAACAAGAAAACAGCATGTCTCTTCATGGACATCAATAAGGCCTTTGACAGTGTCTGGCACAAAGGACTTTTGTATAAACTTTACGAGCTTAAAACCCCCAAATACATAATTCACGCAATCAGAAACCTACTCACAAACAGACACCTAGAAGTACGCATAGACAACACCCTCTCCTTTGCTTTCTCCCCTGATCAAGGACTCCCGCAAGGATTCCCGCTATCACCCCTTTTTTACAATATATACTGCCACGACATATACAATCACAGTCTCCACGACAAAAGACACATTGACAAATCTGCTTACATACTACAATACGCCGACGACACTGCATTGATCGTGCACGACAAAACTACAGTAAAAGCGGTACAAAAACTTCAAACACTAACAGACAATACAATTGCTTGGTTCTACAAATGGAGACTTACACCAAACGCCACGAAAAACCAACTACTTTTACCAAACCACCAAATTAAAGACGACTCTCCATCAATAACAACAGACGGAAACAGAATTAGACCAAAACAAGAGGCAAAATATCTAGGAATGACACTGGACCAAAAACTAAAATTTACAAAACACGCACAGAACGTAAGAACAAAAATCATTCAACGGACAAAACACTTCCGATCACTGACGTACAAAGACAAAGGAATCAGTACAAAGACCGCCACAAAAATTTACTAATCAATATGTAGACCTCTGCTTGACTACGGACATATACTGACAGCGAATGCATCTGGGAAAACTAAACAACACATTCAAACAACAGAACAGATTTCCATGAGATCAATAACGAAAATAAGACATCCTCAAAACCAACTACTCTACGAACGAAGAAAAATAACGCGAATAACAGAAAGACAACTCTAATTGCAAACGAAATGGAAAAACAATCCCTACAACTGGACCCTACTGAATCCCCTTTGCCGCACGAGACAAACGAGACAATCCCGCTTCCGCTTCCCAACAACAACACTACTTGAACACTTCCAACACGACTGAACCAACCTGCTAGACGATGAAAAGATATTGAGACACCTCCTACGTCTTTGCGTCAAATTGAAGCCACAACAGGTGTTGCGCGGTCAATGGCGAATAGTATTTTAAAGCGTCATAAATATCACCCCTATCTTGAACGGCCCTGCCAGGAACTCCAGAATGGTGATGCGATTAGAAGAATGGCATTTTGTCAGTGGTTTATTCAAAGAAACAACGAGATACCAAACTTTTCCTTAAAAGTCCTTTGGTCAGATGAGAGCCAATTTACTAAATGTGGAATATTTAATCGTAAAAATACCGTTTTTTGGTCAGATGAAAATCCACGGCTAGTTCGTCAAGTTAGGCACCAAGTTAGGTTTGGATTCAACGTCTGGCTAGGTATTGTGGGTACCCACGTGATTGGACCATTTTTTTAATGAGAACTTAAATTCCGAGAGATATTTGAACTTCTTACAAACTAACGTAGCGGAAGCACTTATGGATGTTCCAGTAGCTACCCTGCAAAACTTGTATTTCCAACAAGACGGCGCGCCGCCACATAATGGACGTATTATCACAGAATTTTTAAATCAGCAATTTCTCAACAAGTCGATAAGCAACCTGGGACCAGTAAGATGGCCTGCGAGATCCCCTGACATAACACCGCTTGATTTTTTTGCATGGGGTTTCCTCAAAAATGTGGTATACTGTAGGTCATACGAAACCGAAGAGGAGCTGAGACACGCTGTTATAGAAGCTGTTAACAGAATTACCCCAGAAATGATCAGAAAATCCTGTGAAGCAGTAATGAGACGATGTATGTTGTGCGTGCGAGAAAACGGTGGCTTATTTGAACACCTACTTTAATCCTAAAATGTTACTTGTTCTTTTGCAGTGTTCGATGTATGATCAATAATAATTTAAAGTAATAATTAATAGAAATATCAATGCCTACTACCATTAAATCTTAATTTTGTTAATTTTAATTATTTATCTTGACCGAACATAAACATGTTATACATGGTTGAAGAGCATATTTAAAGGGGAATTTAAAAATGCAGAAATTCAATATGGCGCCCATAAGAAAAACAAAAGTTGACTTCGGCCTCATTGAACATAGTGGGCCTAGATTATTTTTTACTTTATTTTCAAATTCACGCTCATTTCTTACCCCCAGCCTGAAAATTTCGTTATTGTATAAACACGATATAAAGGATTTTATAAAACGCACTTTTTCCTTTTTTTCCCTGTATATCCGTTGCTATTCCGAGTTCAAAGAAGTTGTTGACAGATTATTTATAGGCACTTGATTGCGCAACTTTTTCCCCATTTGGTCCACCCTGTAACTCTAACGGTTTCCAATATCCCCATGTACATCATTTTATACTGGACACACTGTATATATCCGTAGTAGAAAAATGGCAACTTTTCGAAACCGAAATGGTTGCGATCGAATTTTCCCGGAAAACAACATGGCCTGTAGCTAAAACGCAAATTCGAGTATTAACCAGACAAAACAATCCCAATATGGAACATGTGTTTCGGTTTATCTGAAATGTTCGCCAAGAGTGGTTCGTATGCATGGCAATTGTTAAGCGCGGACATTAACATGACGAACAACACCGATAGATTCCACATGCGACTCCAAAATTCCGGAAAATTATTCAATTCAGTCTCCATTATTTAATTAGCAGGCCAATTATTGGATGAGTGCATTCCATTTTAATCACTGAAAGTTCTAAATGCCTTTTAATGCGATTAATTGTTGTAATAATGTGCTTTTATGTAAATATTGCATTAAGCGAGGCCCGAACCACTAAAATCTCCTCAGACTAAAGACTCCTCTCCTTAGCTAGTGTCTTTGAAAATATTCACTGCTATCAAGAGCATTGAGGGACTGTTTAAACTCACTCATTCCTCATTCTTACCTGTAAATGGGGTATCCAGATCCTTGCTTGAACCAGAGAACCATGTAGACTGTATCGTGTCCAGGTGGAACCACATCGCATGGTAAACTAACACTCTTCCCTTCAACTGCTTGGATCTCTTGAGCGGCTACAGCTGAAATGAAACAAAATCCTCCGGTTACTTCCCTGGATTCGAGATTTCGAAAACTGTTACGCACTAAGTAGATTACTGGCAGGGAAATAATTCCAAGTTCCAATCCCCTAACAAACGATTAGATCCTTAATGTAGAAAATGGCCTTAACTGGGTTTAACGTATTCAAGTTATGACAACAACTGCCGTAAGTCGAAGTGCTATGCACCAGAAATTGCGCTAAAACTAATGCGAAATTATGGGACTTCTGGCTAAGTAAAACTTAACACCGACTGTACGGACTGTAGGGTCGGTGTGTGGAAAAGAGACGCAGAGCTCTGGATGGTACTTTATAATCTTGGCTGATATGGAGATTAAAGAACATTATTGCAGTTCCCGATTATGCATATTGCCTTATTACTACTGCAGCTAAATTTTAATTAAACATTTTAACAGTGCGAACTTAAGCTTTGAGAAACAGCGTTGCCTCGATTAGCAATTAGTGCCCAAATTACCTTACTGCTCCTTAACTGAGTAGATAGAGTTTCAATCTTGCAGCCTTGCCAGCTTTATATGGAACCGATAAAGTTTCACATTTCTGGCACTCACAGCTTTGTTAAGGGATTAACAGTTTATTATATGTACATCTGGGGAGTATTTTTAATTTTTTTGCGTCGAAGTCACTGTTCAGAAAATTGAATTCCACACAAACTCCTCCTTTTGGTTGCCTCTTGAGTATGTTAATCTGGAAAACCTCCGGAAACAAATTGCTTTTCCAATACATTTTGACGGGTCATCGAAGCGCTACCAAATTGACTGGATATTCACGAATGTTTCCTGGTAAAATTGCCAGCTAATAAATTCGTCGTCTTAAAAATGTCGCTCTTCCTGGAAAGTTGTGTTCCGAACGTACATCGAAAATTTATCTTAACACCGAGGAAATAGTGACAAAGCGTTCTACCTCTGTTTCACGATGTAACGAATTTTGCTACTCCAGCTTTTCCTGTGTTTTGTTTTATTGAATTCAGGGTCGACAGAAACACGTCAATTGTTAAAGGAAAAAGGAAAATTCCAAAAAACACCTTGGAGTCATCATATTCTTCATTAATTTCATATGAACTTCAAAGTTGTAATTTTGGTTTTTTATGGCTTTTAGCTAGTTTTTCCTAGTTGTTTGGTTGCATCCAAATTTGTGACTCTGCCTGCAGTGCTGCTAGGTGGATTAAGTAGTCCAGTAGTACTGTTGCAGGTCCCCAGCCCGGATAAAAGTAACTGCTTGGACCTCAGAAGCCTCAGAAGAGCAGACGCAGATTCGCACCCCTTTTAGTAAGCGCAAAGATGAGGATAAGAATCTCCACTTGCCCAGCGCCTAAGAAGGAGACCAGAACAAGTTGGGAACGGGAAAACTAAAAACAGAAGAGACACCAGAAAGGTTCCAAGAACAAATAAAAGAGCCACAAGACGAAAACAGCCATCGTATCCAGACAGGTACTAGGGAAAAAACTCATCGAAGGAAATGGCTCGATGATGACTGCAATAGGAGCCTTGAAGCACGGAACCTGGCCAGGAAGAAAATGTTACAACATCCAACAGCACCTAACATAGAATATAGACATCGAAGAACTGCAGCACGCAGAATGGTGAAACGGAAAAAGAGGGAATACGAGCTTAATAATAAGGGAAATGGAAGAAAATAGACAGACTAACAGAACAAAAGAGTTTGCCAGCGAAATCTCAAAACTAAAAGCAGGATACCAACCAAGAGAAAATGTCCTCACAAAAAATAGTGGAGAACTCATAACCAACGAAAAGGAGGCCTTTCTGCCCTTGCATATATACATGTATTGTGTTAATTTTCTAACCACTCCAATATATTCCTGGGTTTCAGTCAATTTTATTGTTTATTATTTAAAATGTTACAAATACGTTTCGGTGTCTTTCTCCACCATCATCAGTTTGTCTAAAATATACATTTACAGTTATCATCAATTTAAATTGAAAACTTTCACCAAAATTCACATATTAAAATACAAATCACACACATATTAAAAAGTACATCAAGAATATTGGTTTTCAGGTGTTGAGTCAGGACAAACATATTTGGGAAAAGACTAGAATCTATTGTTTAGAGATTTAAATTTAAATTTAACTTACGTGTATAGCTGTTTACACCTTAACATTCAATTGGTCACTGAATTTTCCATATTTTACTCGATATCAAGCGAGCGAAACATAAAAAAAACTGTTTATCTTTCGCCTTTTATTTGCATTCTAGGCAATTCCTCAATATCAGGTGTATTTATTTCATTTACTTGGTCGAATCAGTTCATGCATGCGAATTAGTGTATGATACACAGAGCTAAGATTGTCTGTGTCTGATCTGAAATTCATTGCATTTTGATGTTTTTTAATTTGTATCATTTCATGGATTCTTCTCTTATTATAGTTGTCCTCATTGATCAATATTTAGGTGTTATCGAAATCAAAATCATGCTACTTTTGTTGTGCATGTTGTGCTAATGCTGTTGCATTCTCGTTAACCTTTCTTAAGCTATACTTATGTTCGTATATTATTTTTTTCAAATATTGTCCTGTTTGACCTATGTATGCCTTGTCAGTTCAAACAGTCAATCTTGTATATTACGTTAGGTGTTTCCAACTTATCGCTTCTAGGTTTAAATTTTGTAAAACACTCCCTTGCCAAGTTGTTATTAGGTTTTTCCGCTATAATAATATTATGTGGTTTAAAAACATTTTTTATTTTTGTGTTGATTTCTGGTATGTGCGGTAATGATACATACTTGATTTCACCTTCTTTTTTCTTTTTTTATATTATTTATGTTGTTCCATTTATTTGCATTGTAGATTTTATTAATTCTTTGTTTTATAATTGGTTCGAAGAAATCTTTGGGATAGTTGTTAGTATCTTTTAAAAAATTCACACTTAAAGTTTAAATCAGGTATTAGTTTTTCTTCCAGATTAAGAGATTAATTTTCTAACTTAAACTATCTTAACTGTAAACTTAAAATTATTACAAAGCAAAAAAAAAATCTCTCTTCTATGTCATGTCTTTTCATCGTCTAGCAGGTTGGTTCAGTCGTGTTGGAAGTGTTCAAGTAGTGTTGTTGTTGGGAAGCGGAAGCGAGATTGTCTCGTGAGGCAAAGGGGATTCAGTAGGGTCCAGTTGTAGGGATTGTTTTTCCATTTCGTTTGCAATTGCAGTTGTCTTTCTGTTATTCGCGTCATTTTCGTTCGTTCGTAGAGTAGTTGGTTTTGAGGATGTCTTGTTTTCGTTATTGATCTCAGGGCAATCTGTTCGGTTGTTTGAAAGTGTTGTTTAGTTTTCCCAGCTGCATTCGCTGTCAGTATATGTCCGTAGTCAAGCAGAGGTCTACATATTGATTGGTAAATTTTTGTGGCGGTCTTTGTACTGATTCCTTTGTCTTTGTACGTCAGTGATCGGAAGTGTTTTGTCCGTTGAATGATTTTTGTTCTTACGTTCTGTGCGTGTTTTGTAAATTTTAGTTTTTAGTCCAGTGTCATTCCTAGATATTTTGCCTCTTGTTTTGGTCTAATTCTGTTTCCGTCTGTTGTTATTGATGGAGAGTCGTCTTTAATTTGGTGGTTTGGTAAAAGTAATTGGTTTTTCGTGGCGTTTGGTGTAAGTCTCCATTTGTATAACCAAGCAATTGTATTGTCTGTTAGTGTTTGAAGTGTTTGTACTGCTTTTACTGTAGTTTTGTTGTGCAGGACCAATGCAGTGTCGTCGGCGTATTGTAGTATGTAAGCAGATTTGTCAATGTGTCTTTTGTCGTGGAGACTGTGAATGTATATGTCGTGGCAGTATATATTGTAAAGAAGGGGGTGATAGCGGGGATCCTTGCGGGAGTCCTTGTTCACGGGAGAAAGCAAAGGAGAGGGTGTTGTCTATGCGTACTTCTAGGTGTCTGTTTGTGAGTAGGTTTCTGATTGCGTGAATTATGTATTTGGTGGTTTTAAGCTGGTAAAGTTTATATAAAAGTCCTTTGTGCCAGACACTGTCAAAAGTCTTATTGATGTCCATGAAGAGACATGCTGTTTTCTTGTTCGTGAGATGAGTTGTTTGTATGTTGTTGGTTAGCATAAAAGGTGGGTGAACAGTTGAGTGTGTAGGTTTTAAATGCGAATTGGTATTGTGGTATGTGTTGTCCAACTGATTGTTGCAGTCTATTTCTTATTATAGTTTCAGAAAATTTTACTCAGTACAGGGAGTAGTGTGGTAGGTCTGTAGTTTTGTCTTTGTGTATTGTCTAGTCCGGTTTTAGGAATTGGTATTATTATTCCTGTTTTCCAGGTGTCTGGTATCGTGTTAGTTTCAATGCAGTTGTTGAATAGGTTCAGTATGTGTTTGTGAAGTAAGATTTTTCAGTAGTTTGCCTTTTATGTTGTCTTTTCCCGGCGCCGTGTTTTTAATGTGTGCGAGTGCTTCGTCGTATTCTTCTTCAGTAATTAGTTGATGTGCGTTGTTTGTTTCGCTTGTGAAGTAGGTCTCGTACCAATCATTTATTGCGTTAAAGTTTTGGTTAGGTTAGGTTAGGTGCCTGTCCCTGATTGGATATAATCATGTATGTGTTGTTTTACTTTGTCTATGCCTGTTCTGTCCAGGTTGAGTTTCTGAGTGTGTTTTGTCGAATCCATAGGGTGTGTCTGTCGGAGGTCTATCTCAAATTTTATAGCCAAATGATCTAAGCCGAGTTCGTTAGTCAGACTTATCCCTAGTCTCATTAACCGAAGAAAGTTGATATGCATATTTTAGCCGGCGAAACTTTTTGCGAGTTTGCCTGTAACTTGCCTGTTTAAGCAGGTCTTCTACATTAATTTTGCTAACTACTGCACATGCCTACGATGAACTAATTAAATAGTTTAACTGTTAAAAGTATTCGCTTGATTTTGGTGCAAACACGGACTAACATGGAAAGTTTTAAATCGAAAGCCTGGTGAAAATCAGGAATTTAATAGCGCAGTGATTTTCACTTAGGTGATATCTAATCTTCTGATAATAAGTTCCTAGTTCGAGTTGAAAAAATTCTTCAGTGGACTCATCGAATCGATTTTTTCAGGGGCCAAAGATGTGTGATGGCTATAACATTTTTCCCAAATAAATAAAAAAATGAAAGAAAAAATAAAAAGAAGAAATTGCTAAATATTTCTTAGCAAGACCCAGTTGACAGCAAACCAGCCAATAGCATCGCATTCATTTCAAATTTAGAACGCTTTCATATAACATTCAGCCTTGCTTTGTTTCAGTTACTTTTATACATGTTTATTTCCTTTTGATTTTTCCAACAATTGTAAAATAGCGTTCGATCTTTGAGCCAGCTCTGTTCCATTTTCCAATGAATATTGATGGGAAATTTGAGAGTTAAACTGATATAAGTAACGTATTCATTCAGGGTGAAGTCGAAGAGATCCATCCAGTCGAACTTGCTGTGTTCATTTTGAAACGGTGAACTGTCAAACTATATTGGAAACATTCAAGTAGTTTCCGAAGTTGGAGATCGACGCCAACGTAGCGGAGTATTGGGTACGGGGTAAGCTATATGGCTTTTATATCCTTTAGATATAATATCATCTAATATGTTGCATGGGGAATTGATCATGTACTTTCTCCTCTCTTATCCTGCAGGAAATTGCATTTTTCGCAATACCGAGCAGAACTAGGAAAAATGGAATTTCGAACAAAATAACTGCACCTAGTGGTTTTTGCGAGGAAAGACCTAAATCATATTTGGTCGATGGGAGAACGTTTATAGCAGAGAAATTCTATTGAATACGCCCTCTCAATTGAATTGCGAATATTTGGTCAATGTTCGTTTATCCATTTTTATGAAATTATTCTCTGAAAGGCCAACATCAACGGACTTAACAGTAAAAAACCACTTATTTACGATTACATAGAACAAAACGACACAGACTGCTGCATATTTGTTGAGACTAAAACCAAACTAGGACAGACACCAACGTACAGAAATTGGCAGTATATCTATAGGCATGGAAATACCATTGATCATGCCAGGGGCGGGGTCGCAGCTCTCCTAAAACCAACATTTAAACTTGGAAGTGCAAATCCTCCTTCCCTCAACAACCCTTTGAACGACTGTCTACATTTTACCATACCCTACTTAAACGACCTGATACACATATTTCTGACATGCATACACCCACACTCCAACCTAGAACAAAACATATTGACCAAAGCAAACATCTATAAATATGCAATAATTATAGGCGACTTTAACTTGAACAGAAATAAAACGAAACAACTTAAAAGATTTTTACAAAATTCCGAATTTATAAAACAGCACACTCCACCAACTTTTCTGATGCCCACAAACCCAGATTCAACACCAACATACTGGCGAAAACTTAAGAAACTGGCGCAATACAGGAAGACTGGCACTACTGACACAATTGACGAAAACGGAATAGAACGTTACACAGACAAAGAGAAAGCTGACGCGTTCGCCAGACACTATCAAAGGGCCTTCAGCATATCGACAAACCCTAACTTCGACAATGACAACTGGAACTTGATCAACGACTGGTACTTGAACTATTTTAACAGCTCACCAAACTATACATACAAACTGATCACAGACACAGAATACGATGAAGCCCTAGCGCACATCAAAAACACTGCACCGGGGAAGGATAAAATTAAGGCAAAACTCTTGAAAAGCCTAACTCAAGAAACAAACAAACTGATCCTAACTGAATTGAACAACTGCATCACAAATGGCAGAATCCCAGAAACATGGAAAAACGGCTTAATAATCCCTATACCCAAAAATGGACTAGACAACACACAACCGAGCAACTACAGACCAATTACACTACTTCCAGTACTAAGCAAAATTTTTGAATACATAATAAAGCAGCGGCTTGAAAAAGTGATTGGAAAATATATACCTACCTACCAATTTGGTTTCAAACAACATCACTCGACTGTTCATCCGCTCTTTATTTTGGCCAACAATACACAAACTACCCACCTAACTGACAGAAAGACAGCTTGCCTGTTTATGGACATTAACAAGGCTTTTGATAGTGTCTGGCATAGAGGCTTACTATACAAACTATACAAACTACACACACCAACATATCTACTACACACCATAAAGAACTTACTAGAAAAAAGACAACTACAAGTACGAATTGACAAAACACTGTCATTTTCTATTTCCCCTGAACAAGGACTCCCTCAATCTCCCCCGCTCTCACCGTTTCTCTACAATATATACTGCCAAGACATATACAATTACAACTTACCAGACAAAAATCAAATCGACAGATCGGCATACATATTACAATACGCAGACGACACGGCACTTATTGTACATGACAAAACTACTGAGAGAGCAGCTCAAAGACTCCAAACACTAACAAACAACACAATGACATGGTTTTATAAATGGAGACTAACACCAAACCCTTCATAAAACCAACTTCTGCTCACAAACCACAGACTCAACGCTGACTCCCCTACAATAACTGCAGACGGCCAAACGACACAACCAAAAAACGACCGTAAAATACCTTGGAATCACAATTGACCACAAACTCAAATTCACTAAACACATACGAAACATCAGGGCAGAAACAATAAAGAGAACAAAACACTTCCGATCACTAACCTACAAAGACAGAGGAATCAGCACAAATACCGCCACCAAAATATATAAAGCTATTTGTAGACCCTTGCTAGACTATGGACATATACTCACTACCAACGGAACAGAAAGGACAAAACGTTATATACAAACAACAGAATAAATTGCACTAAGACTAATAACACGAATAAGACTCCTCCAAAACCCACTACACAATTCCTCCACCCAACTACTATATGAACGCACAAACATGACAAATATTTCGGAAAGACTCATACATCTACAGACAAAATGGACAAACAACCCCTACAACTGGACCATACTGAATCCCCTTTGTCCTTACAAGACCAACCAGACAATCCCGCTTCCGTTTCCCTACATCAATGCTACTCAAACACTTACAAACGCAACTGACTACTGGACAATATAATAATTTTTTCTTGTCATTAGAATTGGAAAGTTTATTTAATAAGATTATTAACCTAGAATAAGAGAATTTTCATCTTTGTTTTTTATTTAGATTAAGACTACATGTATTAAACAAGGGCAGAAAGACCGATAGGTCGATAGCCTTTTTTAGAAATAAAGATGTTTACTACTACTATAAATTTTCTCAAAATGCCTTGAAATCTACATCATTCTCACGTCAAGAAAGCGATGAACGCAACGAACTCATTGAAAAACATGCTAGAAGTTGCAGTTCCAAAATAATCGATATTTTCGGCACATTTTAGGCGTTTTTTGAGCGTTCACGATCTTTAACCGACGACTTCTTCCTTATAATAAATAATAAAATATAAATTTTCTGAAAATGCCTTGAAATATACACCCTTTTCATCTGAAGGAACCGAGGAATGCAACGAAATCATTGAAAACGTCGCTAAAAGTTTCACTTCCGGAATAATCGACGTTAAAATAATTGTTCAAAGGAAAACAGATCAAGCAAAGTTTTCGAAAGCACCATTAAAGTAAAATTGAAGATTGTAAAGTGATAAAAGAAAGCACGCATGAATCAGTCTGAAAGTGTATTTGAGGATTCTCAACCAGCATTCCAGATGGGTTTCACTTAAGCATTCGGTATAATTTCAGCAAATTGGCGTTTGACCAAGCGGTGTATTAATGTGGCGCCACCAAATCACCGCTATGTATTCAAACGATTAAACTTTTCGAAAACGGTTCCATCCATTCAGCAGCTGCACCAGCAACGTTAAATAATGCAATTTCCGGGTTAATGGCAACAATAATTGATAGATTAGAGAGCGATTGGTAAAGCAGCGGCGTTTAATATTTGGACGAGGTATAAATCGTGGCATACGTTGAATTGAAATCAGCTAAAATTCCCCGGTTGCCAATTTACAAGTATAACGGGAAACAATTTGCCAGCCCCCTACAAACAATATTAACGCATTGCTGTGTGTAGCGCAAATGAGAACGAATGTATTTCATTGTCAGCTTAAATGGGGTTTGTGCCATTCTGGTTCGATTTGATCAACACACATTATTTACTTATATCTGGTTGGCCCTGCTTCAACATGTGCAACTTTTATTTTTTGGGTGCACAAAGCGGACGCATTTGCCAGACATTTTCAACATGCCTTCAGAACCTCCACTAACCCTAACTTTGACGACCAAAACTTTAACGCAATAAATGATTTGTACGAGACCTACTTCACAAACGAAACAAACAACGCACATCAACTAATTAGTTAAGAAGAATACGACGAAGCACTCGCACACATTAAAAACACGGCGCCGGGAAAAGACAATATCAAAGGCAAACTACTGAAAAATCTTACTTCACAAACACACACACACACATACTGAACCTATTCAACAACTGTATTGAAACTAACACGATACCAGATACCTGGAAAACAGGAATAATAATACCAATTCCTAAAACCGGACTAGACAATACACAAACACAAAACTACAGACCTATCACACTACTCCCTGTACTGAGTAAAATTTTTGAAACTATAATAAAAAATAGACTGCAACAATCAGTTGGACAACACATACCACAATGCCAATTCGGATTTAAACCTAAACACTCAACTGTTCACCCACTTTTTATACTAACCAACAACATACAAACAACTCACCTCACGAACAAGAAAACAGCATGTCTCTTTATGGACATCAATAAGGCCTTTGACAGTGTCTGGCACAAAGGACTTTTATATAAACTTTACCAGCTTAAAACCCCCAAATACATAATTCACGCAATCAGAAACCTACTCACAAACAGACACCTAGAAGTACACTTAGACAACACCCTCTCCTTTGCCTTCTCCCCTGAACAAGGACTCCCACAAGGATCCCCGCTATCTCCCTTTCTTTATAATATATACTGCCACGACATATACAATCACAGTCTCCACGACAAAAGACACATTGACAAATCTGCTTACATACTACAATACGCCGACGACACTGCATTGATCGTGCACGACAAAACTACAGTAAAATCAGTACAAAACTTCAAACACTAACAGACAATACAATTGCTTGGTTCTACAAATGGAGACTTACACCAAACGCCACGAAAAACCATCTACTTTTACCAAACCACCAAGTTAAAGACGACTCTCCATCAATAGCAACATACGGAAACAGAATTAGACCAAAACAAGAGGCAAAATATCTAGGAATGACACTGGACCGAAATCTAAAATTTACAAAACATGCACAGAACGTAAGAACAAAAATCATTCAACGGATAAAACACTTGTGATCACTGACGTACAAAGACAAAGGAATCAGTACAAAGACCGCCACAAAAATCTATCAATCAATATGTAGACCTGTGCTTGACTACGGACATATACTGACAGCGAATGCATCTAGGAAAACTAAACAACACATTCAAACAACAGAACAGATTGCCCTGAGATCAACAACGAAAATAAGACATCCTCAAAACCAACTACTCTACGAGCGAACAAAAATAACGCGAGTAACAGAAAGACAACTCCAATTGCAAACGAAATGGAAAAACAATCCCTACAACTGGACCCTACTGAATCCCTCTGCCTCACGAGATAAACGAGACAATCCCGCTTCCGCTTCCCAACAACAACACTACTTGAACACTTGCAACACGACTGAACCAACCTGCTAGACGATGAAAAGACATGACATAGAAGAGAGATTTTTTTTTTGCTTTGTAATAATTTTAAGTTTACAGTTAAGATAGTTTAAGTTAGAAAATTAACACAAAACATGTATATATGCAAGGGCAGAAAGGCCGAGGGCCGATAGCCTATTGGGAAATAAAGATTATATATATAACACTGCCAAAATGTCTGATTACTTGGAGCCAATTCACTCAGACTCTCCCCCTCTAGCATATTTCGCCTTCATGTTTAAGACGCGCGAACTCTATATCTGTTAGGCTTCTAATTATAATGAAACGAATAAAGCTAATTGGAATTTCGCATTCCTTCCATCTCAGCTTCATTGCCATAATGTCTAGACGAGAACGGGGCTCTTTTGTGATAATTTTCGAAATTAATTTCCCCGGCCTGATGGTGCTAATTTAATAGATCAAGCTGGCCAGGATTCTTTGAGGAAAGTTTTCAATTTTATCGGGGGCTTTGAGCAAGTAGCGTTTTATTGCTGAATTGAGCGCTTTGAATACACCAGGCGCGAAATCCTCATAAAACTCGCTTTCTTCTGTTTTGCAAGAACATTCACTTTCGGATCGGGATCATCAGATCTGAATCAATAGTCGAGTAATTTCCCCAGGGTAATGATAAGAATGAGCATGGAGAATTTTCCGTTCTGAAATGAAAAGTGCTGGATATTTGGTAATGTCAGGCCCTATTTGTGGGGGTTTTACGTGGTAAATCGACCGATATTTTGCACTTTTCAAGAGTTTTCAATTTCAGCTCGCATTTCGCTATCGTATACAAAACATGGATGTTTTGCAACTTTTTGTTCCATACCAGTGTCGTGCCCGAAGGGCTCAGCACAACAAACGCAAAGAACAATGTTAAATGTTGAAGTTGTGCCGAGCCCTTCGGTCACGACACTGGTACGGACCAAAAAATTGCGAAACAGCCATGTTTCGAAGGTTTTTTCCGCAATTAGTGAGACAAACATCTTTATAAAATGAGAGCTACGCCATTTTTTGTTTCGTATCTGTGTCGTGCCTGAAGGGTTCGGCACAACAAATACATTAGACTTATTTTGATGTCGCTGTTGTGCCATGTTGTTGCCAACATGCCGAACATGAATGTTTTGCAACTTTTCGTTTTATACTAGTGCCGTGCCAGAAGGGCTCAGCACAACAAACGCACAGAACAATGTTAAATGTTGAAGTTGTGCCGAGCCCTTCTGGCACGACACTGGTGCGGACCAAAAAATTGCAAAACAGTCATGTTTCGAAGGTTTTTTCTGCAATTAGTGAGAAAAAAATCTTTATAAAATGAGAGATTGCCATTTTTTGCTTAGTATCTGTGTCGTGGCCGAAGGGTTCGGCACAACAAATACATTAGACTTAGTTTGATGTCGTTGTTGTGCCATGTTGTTGCCAACATGCCGAACATGGATATTTCGCAACTTTTTGTTCCATACCAGTGCCGTGCCAGATGGACTCGGCCCAACAAACGCAGAGGACAATGTTAAATGTTGAAGTTGTGCCGAGCCCTTCGGGCACGACACTGGTGCGGACCAAAAAATTGCAAAACAGTCATGTTTCGAAGATTTTTTCTGCAATTAGTGAGAAAAAAATCTTTATAAAATGAGAGATTGCCATTTTTTGCTTCGTATCTGTGTCGTGACCGAAGGGTTCGGCACAACAAATACATTAGACTTAGTTTGGTGTCGCTGTCGTGCCATGTTGTTGCCAACATGCCGAACATGGATGTTTTGCAACTTGGTGTTCCATACCAGTGCGGTGCCCGAAGGGCTCGGCACAACATCGACATCAAACTAGTCTAATGTATTTGATGATGACTTAACAGTCGAAAGCGCTAGGCCAAATTTTCTGTTGAAGGCTTGAAAAAGACCTAAAAATTACACACGTCATTGCAAACAAACCGATTCATTTATTCCAATGTATTTGTTGTGCCGAGCCCTTCGGGCACGACACTGGTACGAAACAAAAAATTGCAAAACATTTATGTTTAGAAGGTTTTTCTGCATTTAGTAAGATAAAAATATTTATTTTTGAAAAGCTTTTTGTTTCTATGTCAGTGTTGTGCCCGACGGGCTCGGCACAACAATGTAAAAACTTTACAAGATTTTTATGCAAATAGCATGTACATATGTTGAAATTTCCGACGTTTCGTCTTAATTATTTAGGCTTCCTCAGACACAATATTATTCAGCACAAAAGCGAAAAAAGACGATTATTTGATAACGTTAAATTTCAAGGGATCGACACTTTTTAAATTTCGCCAGCCATTTGTGGGCTCATAAGCGTCCACTTCTAAAAGCCGAAAACGGTTCTGGCCAGGCCAAAAACTCGAAGTGCTTATGATCAGTTTTTTGCTGTCATTTTTAATTAAAATGTCGGACTTTCATGTTTGAAATATGAGAGTAGGAAACGGGGAAAACTCGAATAGGAGCTGGCGCGGTTTACCATCCTGGGAACCATTAGCGGTCCGAATTTTTGTTGCTAACTCTCAAATTCGTTAATTAACTTTCGGTCTTTGGACCGTTATTTATTGGGAAATTTGGCCGCTATTGCACAGACAGTGGCTTAATTCGGTTATGGAATACACAGTTAACAGCTCCGAAATATGTGTCTGGGGCTTTGCTCTTCTAAGCTATTTTTCTGCATTGAGTTTGACGCTCCTCTAGATAGATTTGGTAGATTAGCATTTTCAATTTCTCGGTTTTCTGCGGCTTCCAACAATTCCCCGGGCGATTTTCCAATTGAGGCCGAAAAAAGCCCATTATTAAGTAGTTACTTTTGACCTACGTGTCTCTAGTGCCAAATATTTCGGAAATACCACGTAATCTGATCTGTTGGGTCACGAATCCTTCTTTCTAAGCCCACGGAAGGGACGCCGATTTTTGGTGAATTTAATACTTTGAGTTGAGTTGAGTTGAGTTGAGTAATTAAAATGGAAATCGCACTGAAGAATTTTTTAAACTAGAAAAATCGACAGCATCGATCAGAGTCCCATAACTAATCCAGGCCTTAGCTAAAGGTTAACGGTGTTTTTTAGAAATTTTATGCAGCCAAGCAGCATTAGTCTGAATAAAAAAACCCGTTTTTGCTGACAATGACAAAAGTGTTAAAGCAATGTGCTGGAACTATTGGATTAGCAGGTTTGACCCACATAGTTGAACTGGAACGTGACTCTTTTCCTGCCCCGTTTTGGTCAAAAGACACGTGGGGAATCTTTGAAATGTTTTGGAGTAAGAAATCCGATGCTCCTTTCCGGGATTGGGCACTGTTAACCTGTCTGAAGAACATGCTATTTAACATTGAAAAAGAGCAGTTTTCAACCAGAAAGTTGTTTAAAAAAATATTTAGTATAGATGTTGTGTGCACGACTTTGTTTAGGAATGTATATCGGAAAAATCACTAGACATAGGAAGCTGTAGATGCTGGCTCTGAAGAGCCAGAGGTAGTTTTTTAGGTTTTGAGGAAATTTGCAAAGCTGGCGGTTATTGCGGGCGCCTTTGCACAGCATTGAAGATTCATAACTCAAAAATCGCTTCCACCAGCAAAAGTTCCACCATTAGGAGACATTTTTGAGGAATTTTGCAAAATCAACGCGTTTTTCAAGCATCTTCAAACGAGGCAGAAGTTTCTTCTGGAGGGTTCTTGTATTGAAGAAAGCAAACGAAATCGTCAAACTTTTCAACGCCTAGCAGAACATTAAACGAGAATGGCGATATTGCCCCTTAAGAAGCATTTTCGCACTGCTGTGTTTAAAAATTCATATCTGGAAAACCGGTAGAGATACATACTTCGCGATGCTTGCATTAAATAGATCAAACTCGCTTTTATTCACATTCTTTCTCATTTCACATTTATTCTTTCTGGCCCTTTGTTATTGGAAGTGTTTTTGCACGACTTTGGCTAAAAATTCATAATTCTAAAACCAGTAGAGGCAGATACTTTTGGAATCTTCGACAAACTACCGCTTTATTATGGATAACTGGTTAAATTCCACATAAAACTGTAGGTTTAGAGGTCATCAAGCATCTGGTTTAAGATGCAGATTTTGTAATGTTCTCTTTGGAAAACTTAAAAATTAGTCGCTTTCAGCGATGAATACTGTGTCATCTCCATAACACTGGATGATCACTTCTTACTCTTTCACTCCCAACCATTTTTTCGCCACCTACTACCCAAAAAGTTATTAAAATATCAGTGCGTTTGAAAGCCGATTGAAATGCAGTCGAAAGTACAAGTAAAAATGCAGTTTTACTGTGCAGTTTTGATTATTATTCCCCATCAGGCTTCCCATTGTAACTGGGCTACATTTGAGCCGTTAAGTCGAACAGCTTTCCAATAGGATTAATATCCGACTGATCGCTGGCAATAAATCCGAATGTACATATACCTTTAAAAGATCTTCGCGTCTACCTTTGCGGTCTTACAAATGAGTGGCCAATAAAAGAATACAAGCGAAGCTCATCAGAAATTCCATCCACTCGAATATTTTTATTTACTCCTTCCTACTAACCAGCAGCCTCCAGCTACTGACACAACATTTTCGTTGGGGTCGGTAAGCCTATTTGAAAGGTCCGAGCCGAACCGCAGGTCATGGATTCCCGATATTCCAGATGTATTTTCCTTTGATTAAAGATTCAATTTTGCAAAAAGGCATCGCGAAAATTCAAATAAACATTCATGTGGGATTCGACCACTTATGCTAAGAAGATGAAATAACATTCCCTCGGGATTTGCGAAGATGTGCAAACAACCATACGGGAATTCAGTGCCGTGTGTTGAGAGAAAACACGCGTGCTTTAGTAAGACGAGCTCCAGTTTCTATAGTGGAATTTTAAAATATTGTTCCTATCGGGTTTTCATCATCATTTACAGGCGTTTACTTTCAGAGTCAATTTGGGGCAATTTTGAGATTCCTTCTGCAGGATTTATGGTGACTTGGAAACATGCTCACAACTGAGAAACAGTTTTTCATTTTCCTTTCATTATATCTTGTGAAAGAGCAGCCTTAATTATAATATCCCTAAGCCTTTGTATGAGCGTCAAAGGCCTGATGTCCTTAGAAAAATACCGGCATGTTGAGTTTGTGGGATTAAATTATGACATGAAATATTGGGCGCCGTTTCCTCAAATTCCTCCTCGTACCAAACTGAAATTACCTTGATTACTTTTTCTTGTTTACCGACAAGTTTTCAGTCGCTTAAATATTACTCTCTCCCTCTGGCCAGTGTTAAGGGAACTTTGGAAGTTTTGCGGAAGTATCGTTATACTTTAATAAATTAAATTGCAAAGATGGATAACAAACGTCCGGGATTTTGTTACAGAAGTACTGTTTTAGAGCGCAAAACACAAAAAGAACCTGATTACTTGATAGACCTAATTTCCTCTGGGGAGTAGCTGATACCCAGAGCTTTTACATTTATTGTTTGCCCCTTTTCTCTACCGTATGGAGGTTTGTACAAGTTTCGCCGTGAAGAGTGATTGGAAATGCGATTCCTAATGAGCCGAAAAACCATTTCCAATCAACATTCTTTTTGGAAAATTCTGTGGTTGGACGCAGTCGATAGAGTTGTGCAAATTGTCTCTTTCATCATTCCTTCCATTCTTTTTTTTTGATCATTCATCAGGGAGCATTCCACGGCTCATCAGCGCCACCATTCTTCAAAAGTTCCCCAAGAGTTTCCTTGACTGTTTTAAACAGTTTTCTGTCTGTTTTTCGTGCCCCACGTCCAGAATCCACGCATGTGAGTTCTGTTGCAATATTGAGGACAACCAGACGAAAAGGGAATGGCAGTTATAGAGGAAAAAGTGTACAAATAAAGCTGGTAGAAGGAAATTAGATTTAAAGTTTCCGGCCATGTGTCGCTCGCAATAATAAAACATTACTAATCCGCTTGTTTACTAATCAGTTTAAAACCGCGGCGTTGGACGACGACCGAGAAATATAAATTATCCATAAACATTTAGAGCAAACCGCACGCAAATTTGTTGCAGGGATTTTGTAATCAATTATCGTGCCACAGTAATATTTTCCTATTTACTCGCAAAGTGGATTACTATTACTGTTCAAACAGAGACTGCTAATCGGCTTGAAACCGAAATGCTGTTCGGTCGCGCAGTGATTACATGTTTTCTGAAATGTGTGTATTAATGAATAACGAGGAATTTTTCAGGAAACTGCGAGAAAATTGCACCTCGCCCGTATGATTAGAGCCCCGTTTTTATTAAGCCACTTCTGGCTTACGGAAATGGCTTTGCTAAATTCAATGCGATGCTCTGGAAACTGGCTGCAGATGCATTATGTGAATTAATGTATTCGTAAATTTCACACTCGAGCAATATTTTAAGCCTCTTCTCATTCTCGGGTAGTGGATTTCGCTTATTTTTCCTGATGATGAATCACTCTGAAACTATATCAATAAGTTCAAAGCCGGGAACATGCTTAAACCAAGCGCAAATTGGTCCAAACTGGTTCGTTTTCCGAGTGACCGAGCGATGAAGAAAACAACTTTTTATACACGATCGAACTCTTGGCTGCCCACATGATAATTATCATTTAACCACAGGCTAAATTCTGAAAAAGTTGAGTATGTGAAGAACGTTAACCTCACAGAGGAATTTGACATTGAACTTGCCTTATATTTTCCAATCTTTTAGCACATATGAAATGTGAAACTCAAAATAACCATTCCATTCGTCTCGCTTTACAGCGAGTTTTCTTTTTTTTTGAGGAAACTTTATCTGGGTTTAAACCCTTAATAAAAAGTGGGATTGCACATGAGAGACCGGCTAGAATTTCCGAAAGAACCCAAAAAAAGCGCTGGATATTTTTATTTATATCAGCCTGTTTTCAGTTATGTCTATAACAGAAGAAACACACTCTTAAGTTGTGGCCACCGAGTTACGAAACACTCTGTATAAATTAAAAAAGAACTTTTAAAGGCAAAATTACTACAAGAGGAAGGACACATACAAGAAAATTCAAAACAACTTCAAGGAAAAAGATGAAAACCGCGACAAAGAAGTTTTCAAAAGATTATGGAAATTGCCAATAGAAAATACAGAGTCGAGCGGGAACCAAACCAAAGAACACTAAAGTGCGCAAATAGCCGGAAAAATATAGGCACAAGAAAAGGAAGAAACTTGAAATAGCACAAACAGGCTTCAAAAAATACAGACACAAAAACGGTGTAAGAAAAATTTAGAGAGATTAATATGAGATATTGAAGAGAAGAGAAGAAACTATACTAAGGGATGCGAGAAATAACACAAACATCCTTCGGAAAAATACAGACGGGGAAACGGTAGAAAAACGTAGAGACAGATAGACGATTCTTGAAATAGCAAAATCATGCCACCAAAAGTACAGGCGGAAGATAAGACAGAAAAGAAAATACAGACAGGCAAAATTACTGCAAGAGGAAGGACACATACAAGAAAATTCAAAAAACTTCAAGGAAAAAGATGAAAACTGCGACAAAGAAATTTTCAAAAGATTATGGAAATTGCCAATAGAAAATCAGAGTCGAGTGGGAACCAAACCAAAGAACACTAAATGCGCAACACAGGAAAAATATAGGCACAAGAAAGGAAAACTGGAAATAGCACAAACAGGCTTCAAAAAATACAGACACAAAAACGGTGTAGAAAAATTAGAGAGATTAATATTAGATATTGAAGAGAAGAGAAGAAAATATACTAAGGGATGCGTGAAATAACACAAACATCCTTCGGAAAAATACAAACGGGGAAACGGTAGAAAAAAGTAGAGACGATTCTTGAAATAGCAAAATCATGCCACCAAAGTACAGGCGGAAGAAAAGACAGAAAAGAAAATACAGACAGATGCACAAAAACGCTATAAAAATACAGATGGTTGAAACGATAGAAAGATAATACAGAGAGATAGACAATAGATATTAAACAGTAGAGAAGAAACTATACTAACGGAGACTTGAAACAGCACAAACAGTCCATGAAAAAAATACAGGCAGAAGACAAGACAGACTTGGATGCAAATGAACTGGTATCGAAGCAGATGTAAACCGAGTGAAAACAAAATGAAATTTGGAAAATTAACAACATTTAACGTTAAAAGCTTAACAAATGAAGAGGAATCAGAAAAAAATGTTGCTTAGAAGAAAAAAATAGACAAATATTTAGAACTAATGGCGAAAACAGTGTCATTTGCAGGGATTTATCATTACCAAAGCAGCCTTTATACGGAGGCGTCAATTTGAAAACTTTCCACCCTTAATATATCTCTTACAGTTAAAAATATGAAAAATCCGAAAAACAGGTCAATTTTGCTTGTAAGAGGGACTCTTTAAATACATATTTTTGGCCTTCTTGTTTCCACCCCCTAGGAGGGGTCGATGTCACACTTAGAATCTTAAATGGGAATGGGGGTCAAGTGGCACATAGCTTTAAAGGGCCTTCAATTCTCTTTTCAGTGGCATGACCCTGCCATGCCTCTTCCTCGCTACCCCCATGGGTGGCACCGTTTCAAACTTTATTTATACCGCGTTAATTTACGTTCATTCGATGTCTGAAATTCCACAAAAGCCTTTAAATTCTATCAAGAAATTCTAAAAATACTTATACCCAAGGCATGCAGATATTTCATGCCCAAGGTAGGGCGGGAGTTGGGCAATGGATCTTGGAAGAACATAAAAAGTACTGGGAGGAGACACCGCGACTACCTACCACAAGGCAGTTGGTGGGACCTCTACAACCAGTGCGTAAAAACGAACTGCTATATCTCAGCAGGAAAATAATAAGGAGGATAGTATCATTTTTAACAGGACACGTCCCCTGCAAAAAACACTTCTTCAGACTTGCAGGGGGTGCGAATTAGAGGACGAAACTACTCTACATATTGTGTCACTGCACATCATATGCAACAGGTAGACGAAGACTCTGGGAGGAGATGAAGTTCTACCAGACCAGGTCATGCGTACCCCCCTCAAGATTGGTCCGGAATTTATTGAATACACAGGGATAATGAGGGAGTAAAATACGAAGGCACAATAGGACAGAAATGTCCGCGGTGCCAGGTCAAACACCACTTCGGAGATGAGGAAGGGTTTTAGTGGGAGCTGGAGTCCCATAGAGCCCAGAGCGCCAGAACATCAGCTCTGCTGTGCGTAAGAGAGCATTTTGCAAACCTTTCCGGAAAAAAATCCTGGAAATGCCATTATACTTGAAGAGACTATTGATCCTCTTATCGCACATGAGCTAGAAACTCAAACTGATGCTGAAGGTAATACAGTTTTACAGGAGAATGGGCGAACTTTCCAACAGGACGGTGCTCCACCTCATGATTTTATTCCGGTCCGAACGTGGATAAGCGAGAGCTTCCCGAATAGATGGATTGGCAGAAGGGGAGCAATTGAATGGCCTCCAAGATCACCTGATTTAACACCCTTTCTTTGGGGACATCTAAAGTCCATTGTTTGTAAGACACAACCTGCTGATATTGGTGATCTTACAAGGCAAATTGCAGCCGAATGCCGGTCAATTCCCGGTGAAGTTTTCCGAAATGTTAGGGAGGAGTTCGAAAACAGACTTTATGATTGTTTACAGGAAAATGGACATTTTGAACAACTGATAGGACGTAAATAGATACCATGTGTTTTACTGTAGAAATTTGTAATTTTATTTTCTGTTATTCAGCGATTTTAACGGTTTCACCTACTCTTCTAATTATTTGTACTGCACGGAGAGCCAATGCAATAATTTTTGTGTAAACACTAACCTGGAAAACCAACATCGCATTGCGGAGCTCTGGACAAAAAGCAACAAAGTAGGATACCACTGAAGAGAGAATTGAAGGCCCATTAAAACGATGCGCCACGTGATCTCCATTCCCATTAGAGATTCTAAGAGTGACATCCACCCCTCCTAGGGGGTTGAAGCCAGAAGGCTAAAACTATTAATTTAAAGTGTCCCTTTTACAAATAAAATTGAAGTGTCTTTCGGATTTTTCATATTTCTAACTGCAAGAAAGACAGACAAAAGTGTATCGATGCAAATAAAGCAATGGAAAACACAAATAACACAATTTTTTGTTTCTGTTTCATCAATTAAATGTTCCGAACCCTCGACTTGATCGTTATCGAGTAAAAGGGTGGCAAACGCTTTGAAATTTTTCGCAATTTGAACATTAAATCGAATTGAGTTTGTTTGGCCACAACAGACCTCCATCCACTGAATTATAATACTTTATCGTAGTGTTCGGGAAAGTCGATTTAATTTGCGAGTGAAAATAATTAATAAAATCTGTAAAAGTGTTTGTTTTCTTTAGTTTTGTTTTTCAATCGAACCGGGGAGCGTTATTTGTTGCCCGGTGAATTTTCCCAATTGACCCAATAACTACCAGGATAATGGTTTATTCACTCAGCAGATGAAAAGTTGTGTGTTAAATCCAATGAGTTTACAACGCAGAGCGGCGTTTATCTATAGGTATTATGGACATATTTTTGGATTTTTGATAACTTTTGACCAATCGCTTATCAGCAGTAGCATAACTGGGGTTAATCTAACTGTGGCTTCTACTATTGGGAAACATCGTTAGTCAAAAATTTGTTATTTGCCTAATAGGATGTTTATCAAAATATAAATTCATCAACATTAGTGAAAGACATCAAGCTTGAAGAACTCAATTACACATCTAATGTTAAAGTGTAATACCCAATATTACGCGTTATGGTATATCCTTGTATCCAGCGACTTGAAGAAAATTACCAGTTTCCCCAATGCAGTTAATGTGGTATTGCATGGAAGACTTCATTTGCGCCTAATTGATAATATTTCCATTTTTTAATACTACCTTTTGCTTAATAAGTAGCTGAAAACCCAGCTGGACCTTCGCATTTTAGTAAACTGATATTCCGGAAGCTGGTTTTCCTGAAAATTCCCAATGACCGAACGAAAAATTTCGTCAGGAAACTTTTGAATCCGCATTTAATATAATGCAATCTGGGAATCTGAACTGATTCACACCAATAGTAAAACGGTAAAATGCACTCTTGGTGCAGTATCGGAATGGTGATATTGCAAAATAGGGTCAATTACAGGCGCTTTTAGAACGAAAAAGCGCATCAGTCATTGCATGGGATGCCCATCACGTCATCCAATGGGACTAGTTTGAAACATCAGAGGACAAGATTTGTTTATTTCAAAAAATTTCCTGGGTTTCAGTCAATTTTATTGTTTATTATTTAAAATGTTACAAATACGTTTCGGTGTCTTTATCCACCATCATCAGTTTGTCTAAAATATATATTTTTACATTTACAATTATCCTCAATTTAAATAGAAAATTTTCACAAAATACATATATCAAAATACAAATCACACACATATTAAAAGTACATCAAGAACATTGGTTTTCAGGTAATGAGTCATGATAATATGTGTGTGATTTGTATTTTGATATATGTATTTTGTGAAAATTTTCTATTTAAATTGAGGATAATTGTAAATGTAAAAATATATATTTTAGACAAACTGATGATGGTGGATAAAGACACCGAAACGTATTTGTAACATTTTAAATAATAAACAATAAAATTGACTGAAACCCAGAAAATTTTTTGAAATAAGTTGAAGTACAGTTAGGAAAATATACACAACAATATTTGTTTAGAATTTTGTTTGTTCATTGTCATTCTTAGTTTCACTGGAAATTCAAAATTCTATCGTCTAAAAAACCGTTATTTTGAGAATGTATTTGTAAACTTTTCTGGCTATTTGGAACAAAAAACTAGACAGTGTTAAGCTACATTTTTTAAAGTACGAGCTCAAGTTAAGTGAGAAGAAACTCACACTCAGTCATCACACTTTCGATAAGCGTGCAATTTTTTACGCAAAAAACTTTGGAGGAAGCGATGAAAGAGGAAAAGAGGAAGGAACTTCCAGAAGAAGAGCTCGTTTCTCAATTGCAATTTTTATGGAGTAAATTCTGGTTTTAAATCATCTTCTGTTCGGTTTTCTAGTACGCTTTCTTCAATTCGAAAAACCAACCCCTGCGAAGAAAGAACTTGAAGATTTTTTTGCGCGGGTTGCATCTTTCTATCTTATACAGATTTGTTGAATTGTTTCAAGTTGCTTCGCCTTCATTTCTTGTCCAATAATCATTATTCTTTCTGCTTTTGCATTTGCTTCATTTTCATTTTTTGAACGCTTCTGTACTTGCTTGTATCTTTTCCTAATTCCTTGTGCAGTCGACACTGTGTTTCAATCAACATTTTCCTGTCCTTTTACCTCAGTTTTCAGTAATTAGTTTCGTTTTTTTTTCTGCTTTGATTTCGTCATCTTTTGCTTCAGTAGTGGACAAAATTTGTACATTATTTCACGATTGATTGCTGTTATATTTAAAAGCCGGCAGCTTTACCA
Organism: Dendroctonus valens; assembly: GCA_024550625.1. NCBI lineage: Eukaryota > Metazoa > Arthropoda > Insecta > Coleoptera > Curculionidae > Dendroctonus > Dendroctonus valens. The sequence goes on from JAJTJO010000360.1 coordinate 611,013, forward strand.
GAAAATGTATTGCCCTTTTCAGTTGCGATGCAAAATCCCTTGAAAAAAACTATTTTTTTTCACAATTATTTTGAGCATAGTTTGCTGTCATTGAAAGATTGAAGATTTGTGCTTCATTTTCAACATCTTCAACGAGAGCGAAAAGCAAAATTTAAAAACTTTTTGGGCGCCTTGGATCTTCCTATCTTATACTGATTTGTTGAACTGTTTCAAGGTGCGTTTTCTTCATTTATTTTTCAATAATCATCATCTTTGTCCTACATTTTCGTCATTTCCCCAAGAATTTTAGTAAAAAGCGATATTTCCATTATTTTCCTCTGTGAGTTCATCAACATTCTTTATTGACTCCAAAATTATTGTCTTATTTCGTGTTCCCTGTCCTTATTTAATTTTCAGAGCTTTAAAAACTTTCATGATTTCTGTGCTTCGTTGCATCGTTTCCTGTTTTCTTTGGCAGTCGAGATTGTTTTTGAATCAACATTTATCTGTTTTCACTCTCACTGTTGCCTCCTCAGTCTTCCATGGATGCAACTTGGTTCCGATTTTTGAATTCTTCTAGATTTTGCCTTGTTTTTGCCAGCAGTCTTCTGATGTTCTGCAATGTTGTTTGCTGCAGCTACTGAGCCGCGTTCATTTAAAAATTAGCCGCCATCAAAATACCATTCCTTCGGAATTTACAGTTTTAACTTAACACCTACATACTAATTGCGTGTGATGGATAGTTTCAATAATCGAAAATTCTTGTGCCACTTTATGGCGAAAGCCTGAAAGAGTGCGGGTATTTTTTGAGATTTTTGGGCTTCATTTCAAACTCCCTCTAAAGATCAATTCCAATTCCAAACTAAAGGATCTTCAAGATACAGCACAAAGCCACAGTATTGCGTGCAAAGTTTGTTGAAATTTCTCTTGCCAAGTGATGTGAAAATTGAAAAGTTGCTTCGTCTTCATTTCTTGTCCAATAATCATTATTCTTTCTGCTTTTGCTTCATTTTCATTTTTTTAATGCTTCTGTACTTGCTTGTATCTTTTCCTAATTCCTTGTGCAGTCGACACTGTGTTTCAATCCACATTTTCCTATCCTTTTGCCTCAGTTTTCAGTAACTAGTTTCGTTTTTTCTTGTTTGCTTTGATTTCGTCGTCTTTTCCTTCAGTAGTTTAAAGCATCAGTGGACAAAAGTTGTACATAATTTCACGTTTGATTGCTGTTATATTTAAAAGCTGGCAGCTTTACCAGAAAATGTATTGCCCTTTTCAGTTGCGATGCAAAATCCCTTGAAAAACACTATTTGTTTTCACAATTATTTTGAGCATAGTTTGCTGTTACTAACATATTGAAGATTAGTGCTTCATTTTCAACATCTTCAACGAGAGCGAAAAGCAAAATTGAAAAACTTTTTGGGCGCCTTGGATCTTCCTATCTTATACTGATTCGTTGAACTGTTTCAAGGTGCGTTTTCTTCATTTATTTTTCAATAATCATCATCCTTGTCCTACATTTGCGTCATTTACCCAAGACTTTTCGTAAAAAGCGATTGTTTCCATTATTTTCCTCTGTGAGTTCATCAACATTCTTTATTGACTGCAAAATTATTGTCTTATTTCGTGTTCCCGTCCTTATTTAATTTTCAGAGCTTTAAAAACTTTCATGATTTCTGTGCTTCGTTGCATCGTTTCCTGTTTTCTTTGGCAGTCGAGATTGTTTTTGAATCAACATTTATCTGTTTTCACTCTCACTGTTGCCTCCTCAGTCTTCCATGGATGCAACTTGGTTCCGATTTTTAAATTCTTCTAGATTTTGGCATGTTTTTGCCAGCAGTTTGCTTATGTTCTGCAATTTCGTATGCTGCAGCTTCTGAGCCACTTTTATTTAAAAATTAGCGGCCATCAAAATACCATTCCTTCGGAATTTACAGTTTTAACTTAACACCTACATACTAATTGCGTGTGATGGATAGTTTCAATAATCGAAAATTCTTGTGCCACTTTATGGCGAAAGCCTGAAAGAGTGCGGGTATTTTTTGAGCTTTTTGGGCTCCATTTAAACTCCCTCTAAAGATCAATTCCAATTCCAAACTAAAGAATCTTCAAGATACAGCACAAAGCCACAGTATTGCGTGCAAAGTTTGTTGAAATTTCTCTCGGCAGGTGATGTGAAATATCCACCTAACAGTGAGAGAGTGGAAAAGCGTTAAGTGGACTTTATGAAAAACGCCGTAATAGTTGTTCCGGCCAATTAAACAAATAAAAGCGAGTTAAAGTTCCAAAAGATTTCGATAGTTAACTGTTCGGAGATCGTGTTCAAACAGCGCTTGTTTGAACAGTGTGATTTTTGGCTGCTTTTCTCCCGTTGACAAACCGCTGCGCGTCCTCTTCGTATTCTTATTGTTTAAATATGGCATAACGTCGTCCATCCGATTAACAGTTAATTTGATCGGCTTTTCATCCGGTTTTAAATCTCGACCGGTTCACATTCGAAGAATCGAAGATGCATTGCGGTTGTGCGGAGAGTTACATCGGGCCACCCTTAACCAACACTTGCGGGGGTGGCGCATTTGTTCTTTTTATGGGACTTCTGGATTCTTTCATTAGGAAAAAGTGCGACATTTCCGAGATTTGCGAGCGGGTTACTCCGAGATTGAGTCCCGATTCTGAGTATGACTTTGTGGTGATTGGGGGTGGAAGTGGCGGCGCAACAGCAGCCGGAAAACTCGCTCAAGTTGAGGGATGGAAAGTTCTACTAATTGAAGCTGGAGGCGATGAACCACCAGGGTCTCAGGTAAAAAACGCTTCCTTAATCCAAGTTTATACCTTTGCTAAAGTGGTATCATGAGCGGGTTTGCACGATTAGAGTTCTGTTTCTTCGGCATTGAACTCGCTCTTTTATTTATTTTTTTAACTTCAACGCTTATGTCGATTTAGAAAAACACAGAATCAACAGTGACCAAAAGCATTAATATTCCAATGGTCACAAACCGGCTTATTTTTATAGTCAGGTATAACGGCGGGTTCAGGTTTTTTGAACAAATTCTTGGCGCGTTGTATAAATAAATAATTTAATAAATTTCCCTTTTCAAATGACGATTGATTTTCCAAAAAATGAAAACTTTAACAAATCTGAATTTTAACGAAATTCAGTTAATTACAACACGAACCAGAGCTGCAATGATGGATGCGTTTATCGAACTGAAAACATCAGTTTGGACATACGGGTTTGGGAAAACAACCCGAAAAATAATGCTATTCAAATGTTAATTATCGATGCGTTTTCCGAAACGGATTCCCGTTTTTCCGCGATAAATTTTTATCAGATTGTTTGGTTGTAGAGTGATAAAATTCCACTTTTTTCAGCTCAGGTGACAAACCATTTGAGCACGTTTTTATAAGGATTTTTCCCAAATACTCCAGGTTCCAGCGATGGTGGTAAACTATTTTGGAAACCCGCATGTGGACTGGAACTATCAAACCGAACCGGAACCGGTAGCTTGTCAGGGTTTTCCTGAAAAAAGATGCACTTGGCCGAGAGGAAAAGTGCTGGGAGGATGCAGCGTAATCAACGGAATGATGTATACCAGAGGAACGCCCAGGGATTATGAAAAATGGGTCCAGGCCGGCAACCCTGGATGGAGCTACGAAGATGTACTGCCAGTATTCAAAAGATTCGAGGATAATCAGGATATTGGCAGTTTCGTTGAGGCGAAATATCATGGAGTCAATGGGCCTTTGACTACTTCCAGGTTCCGTCATCAACCACAGTTGGCTTTCGATATTTTAAGAGCAGCAGAAGAAATCGGTCAGAATGTTACTGATGACTTGAATGGTGAAAAATACATGGGATTCTCCATTGCTCAGTCCAATACACGGTAAAGTAAAGCAGGTCGTTTTTAGCCACTTTGGTTCATCTTATTTCCGTTTATTCACCACTGTATTGCGTAATGTTTCCTAATTTTCATCATCAACCGGTTTGCTCATTCGCGATAATTGTCCATTCAGCCGTTTGATTTAATTAGAACATTCTTCTACAGATTTTTCCCAAAAGGCCCGTGCTGTTTTTATTAAATTCTCTAGTAGCCACCGAACAAATTGTTGCCTTTGAACTCTGCTGGCCGCCAAACGCTTTGTTTCCATGAAGCTGACACTTCTTTAACGAAATTGGGGTCATTTTGGTTTCTCTGTCTGTACATTCAAAAGGAGTTTGAGGAAAAGTAACTTTGTGAAAAAGTAACCGAGTCGGAAACAAAAGGGGCTCTTGAAGATATTGGCGAAGTTTTGAACAAAGTTTGCCGATCCAAAACAGGAAGAGCTTGGCAAGTGTTTCCTTTAAAAAATCCGCTCCTGATTTCACCGGCTTCTTAAGAAATGTTTTATCAAAGCAAAGACATTTCGGTCTAACGACAGCAAAGAAAGGGGGTTACGCTTCATCCCATTAAATATACAAAGTGAATCAGCATCGGCGACTTTTCTTTGTACTTGCCCAAGAAGTTGAGGCCAACAATCAATCCCTGCTGTTTTAAGCGGAAATCAGCAAGAAGCACCAGTTTATTTCACTAAAAGAACTATAAAGTCCTTCATTTGAGCTCCCGAATGAACCTGAACAAATACTCGGATATCAAAGTGTCCAACTCACCATAAAGAGCTTCGCTTGACTTCATAACCTCACTTCACAACATCAGTTTTCGTTGTCCCAAACAACCATTTAATATAGTGCATGTTCATTTCCAGGGACGGAGTGAGGTTAAGCAGCGCCCGCGCCTACGTGAGACCGCAGCGCAACAACCCCAACTTTCATTTAATGCTAAACTCCACAGCCTCGAAAATCCTAGTTGGGAATGCCAGTGGGAAAAAGCAAGCAAATATGGTTGAGTTCATCTACAAAGATGCTAACGTATCGCGTCAAAGTGCGCAAGGAAGTGGTTTTAGCAGCAGGCGCCCTAAATACGCCCCAAATCCTGCTGCTGTCCGGTATCGGTCCAAAAGAAGAGCTAGAGAAAGTGGGAATTGCACAAGTGCATAACCTTCTAGGTGTGGGTCAAAATTTGCAAAACCACGTGGCTTTCTACATGGGGTACAAGTTGCAGAATCGTCCAGCTACCAGCGACCTGGACTGGGCAACAGCTCTGGATTATATTCTCTATCAAAACGGGCCAATGAGCTCAACCGGATTGTCGCAGGTCGGATTTTTGTCAGCTGCTTCTCAACAATTGAGAATTTTGGAAATTTTTTCAGGTCACTGCTCGGATAAATTCCCCATACGCCGATCCAAGTGGCAACGATCCAGATCTGCAGATTTTCTTTGCTGGATACACGGCCAATTGTGCTACTGGTTCCATTGGAGATCCTGAGGATCCAGAACATCCCTTGGCTAAAAAGGACTTTACAATTTCTCCGGTTACTTTGCACCCGAAAAGCAAAGGGTACGTTGGCAGTTTAGCTGGAAAGAGCTCCAGGTTGATCAACGTTTTTTTCCAGCTACGTAGGGCTCCATTCCAGCAATCCTCTGGATCCTCCAAAAATGGTTGCGAACTACTTATCCCATCCAGATGATGTTCGCGTTTTAGTGGCAGGAATTCGAGTGATCCAACGGCTGGCAAACACCACAATTTTACGGGAAAGCTATGGCATAGCTCCAAACCATGAGGAATATGGGGAGTGCTTCTCCAAACATGGGTAGCTTTGACAACATTCCCTGACTTAACAGCAGAAGTATTTCTTGGCAATTTCCAGCAAAGATACCGATGCATTTTGGTCTTGCGCTGTCAAGTACTACACGGGGCCGGAAAACCATCAGGCCAGCTCCTGTAAAATGGGCCCCAAATCCGATCCTTTGGCAGTAGTCGATCACAAGCTTCTGATCCACGGTTTAACCAACGTGCGGATAATGGATGCATCCGCTATGCCTGTTTTGGTGTCTGGCAATACTCATGCTACAATTGTGATGATGGCAGAACGAGGAGTCGATTTTATCAAAGAAAAATGGCTGAGGGCCCATACTATTGAGCAAAGGTTTGGTGGAAATAGTCAAGTGGTTACTCAGAGGTCGCCTGGTGTTCAAGCTCCTGTTAAGCAGTAAGTGAAACCATTAAAAAAATATATTCTCTAACTTTGATTGTGAATATTTTCTCAGTCTGCTCTGTCCTCGGACAAAAAATTGGTACAGGGTGTTTAAATAGTGACGTGCTTTCTTGGTCTAAGTTTAGATACGTGAGGGGGCAACATTGAGTAGCTCAGACCGAAAAAAGTATACGATGTTCTAATGCCTGGTGTCTTCTGAGTAATTTGGATCTTTAATCGTCTGTTGATCTTGAGTCTTTCCAGAGGTATTAATTTTTTATGTCCGGTCATTTTTCCAACTTGTTTTTATTTTGAAGAAAACTGTACTCACGAAATTTTTGTTACCAGCTTAGAGTGTCAACCTCTGTGTATTTTGGTTCGTATGCAACTCCATAGAGAAACAAAATAAGAAACAACATTCTTAGGCGTGAAAACAAGCATAGAACAACAGTTTTTACTGAGGAAAACAAATGGAAAAGGAAAACTGATGTAAAAATTCCTTCTCAATCTTCCAAAAAGTTCGGGGACCCTGTCCATTTTTCAATGTGACTACAATGAAGTTACATTCAAGCGTAAAATCCAGAAAACTTTCGCATAAACAAGTTTCCTTTTTTTGTTTAATTTTCAGCAAAAAACAATTCCTTCAGCAGCTGCAGTGAGTTTATTCAAAAAGCCCATTAAAATGAAATTTGCAAAGAAGGAAATATCAATTGAAATAATCCGAAAACTTTGATGTGGAAAAAGTTTGGTCTCTGTTGGCATCGAAGTTTTTAATTATGCACTGATTAAATGCAAATGTTCTGTGTCGCTTTCGACGCTGCTTAACAAGAGGATTCCAGCTGTTTATTGCTGTTTATTCTGTACCAATTCTTTGGACTATTTTCTGATTAAATTTGACTGGTTTCAACGGGAAATCCATGATTTACCATTCCAACTGATGAGAGTGCAAGACATAATGATTTTTGAAAAAAGGTCACAGAGTCCGATTCCTTAGGATGAACCTAACCAACAGCAATATTTTTCGTTTTCAGAGGTTCTTGGTTTGCCGTCAACAGAGTTTCGAGTTTTCCGTCTGGGCTGCAACATAGTGAGGCGTTCCATCGGCAAAACCCTCATTTGCCAAACCCTTACTTCGGATATAATGGAAAATATGCCGGTTTGAGTGTTTACTATAATCCTTATAACTACAATCACGACTATCAGTCGAAACCTCATCGCAAAGCCTCTGATCTGGACTATTCTACTAAAGCATACAGCTCAAGTCGACGGACTGACTATGAGCAGTTTTAGGCATATTTGTTATTTTTTAAACTGTATTTTTAATAAATTTGGGTTTTTCTCAGCTATTTTGTTGCGTGTGAATCAATAGACTTTTAAAACCTTCAATGGAGTTATAAAGGCCGCAATATATAGTGGTTTTTATTGGCCCGAAAAAATTTACAGCCTTCGTCCCGGAAATTTATATTTGTGGGACTCCAACCCTTTATAGAGATTTATTTCCCCTTTATAAGGACCTCCATCAGAAGTGCATTTAAAGACTTTAAGCTTAGGAGTTTTTGCCAGCCGTAAAATGAACGTTTTATGGATATCCTTCCAATGGAACACGAAAGTCGTGGGTATAAAATGTTTAATGCTTATTGTGGTTTGTTGAACTTTCAGGTTTATGAAATAACTTCCATTTTCTATGAACAATTCTAACTGCAATTCCCTGAGGTTTTTGCAAACAGATAAATAAACAATGAACTTTCAAGCGTGATTTTGTTGATAAATGTCGAGCAAGCTAAAGTTACCTGGTTTGGGAAAAGTGCCCTTATTTGTCTCTCCTTTACCTGGACCTGAAACAAGCAAAAAAAAATTGTAGTACACAAAAAATATGTTTATTGCTTTATTACTGTGCGATTTTCAAAGGAAATTAATGAGCAAGTCGATGTTTGGATTAATCTGCTCAAAAACAACCTGGCGCATTCACGATTTTCACGGTAATTTAATAACAATGTTGATTTTGCCTTAGCAGGATTATGGATATTGCAGGAAAATCAAAAGCTGCCGATTGTTGCGTTTATTTCGCATTCAATTTTAACATCGTGACAACAAACTGGGAATTTTCTGCATTTTTACTCGATAGACCAAACTTATTGGTTTGCAGTTGAGGGGATCAAACAATTAAGATTTTGGACGCAAGACAATGTCGTTAGGATGAATTGGACAACATTTTTGCTTCCAATAAGCTTAGAAAACTGCCGAATTTAACTGCAGCTCCCAACAAGATGCTAATTTTCTTAATATGCAGACTGTGTGACTAATTTCGCCACATTTAAGCCATCATTTGTGCAAGAACCCGATTGTATATTCCTGCTTGTTGCGTCGTTAAAATCATGACCAGTTTATGGAGAAAAACCCGCAAACTTGTCGCTTCTTTCTATGCAAATGTGCTGGTGTTTTCTTATAATTTTGGTCAATTCTCGTCTGCAATTAAATATTTAACAAAACTGGTTTTTGAGCTGGATTTTAAGGCAAATTTTTGACTAGATTTTGGATTAATTTCATCGATTTCAAGAATAATTTTTCGGTGATTCTTTCAGCTCAAGTTTCACTGGTCCTGCTCTTGTTCCATGCACTGCTTCAAAAAGAAGCAATCAATGGAAGGTCTGTCATTTCCTTTGATTGTTGATGCCAATTTATTCTTTAACTTTTCTTCCTATTTAGGATGTTCTTCTTTTATTCAATTCGTGTCTGTTTTTGTTGCTTTCTTGATCAACTTCAAAGTCCTGTATCGATAGCCACTTTTACGCAAACCAATCTGTGTTAAATTATTCGAAAGTTCTTGAATCCGTAACATTTTCACCAGTAGATTTGCGGCTCTGAATTACATAAGTTTTAGCTCGAAAGCTTCGTATTTATTCCCTCAATTTCGCTAATTCTAGCTCTTCTTCATGTTGACAAAATTCTTCTCCAAGTTGTCCAACTTCGATTTGCACTGTACCATCGAGTTATTTCCTCCCGTTCTCCATAAACTGCGGAAACATTTCATGGCAGGAATTATGATTGCATAAAACAGCCATTTGGAGCAGTTAAAAGCACGCGGAGACCTTTCATTGGAAAACAAACATAAAGACTGGAACTATTAAAGCGCGATTCCAAAGAGCTTATGAATATCCTGGAAGTTACGAGCTCACGAGGGAGAAATAAGTCAGAAAAATCTTTTGCATAACTTCATATGTTATATACAAACACGTCGTTCCGACGTGACGGTTTTTAATTTCCTGCTCGAAATGTAAGGCATTTTTACGCGAGATTTTACACCTTGTCTGCCATGCACAGCCCCATTTCACTGTGGCGAAAAATTGCTCGGTAATGTATTTTCAACACACTTTCCCATCACAATTTATTCCACCTGAATGTCTAATGTCGAGATTATTAATTATTTTCCGGGTATTTTTAATTAAGGAGAGGCTTTGGGCGGCGGAAATTTGTGCTTTCACGACAAGCCCGAGAAGGGTCGATTTGGGCAAATATTTGATGAAAAACGGGATGAATTGATTTGAAAGCTCCAAATTGAATCCATTCTGCACATGAAGGAGTTGAATGGTGTGTGCGCAAATAATCACATTTAAACAAAAACGAGGACACACAAATACTGCAAAGTAATTAATTTCAATTACCAAACTTTCGTATGTAATTAGAGCGTGACATTGGATTTTCGCGTATACGAAGTGCGACTATCTGTTTCCATCAACAAATGGACGGCACGCAACCTGGCAAGAAGAAACTTTACATTACAAGAGTGCTGATGTGCTTGATTAATATCATATTCATTAACTTTTCGCGTTCGGCCCTTGGGGTAAATAATGACTTAATTGGCGCAACACAATCAGAAACTACATCGTTATCTGGATAACAGTAAATTCCTAAAGCCAACAGTTTATTTTTCGCCTCCATAAATTTCCCTTTTAAGTTTCACTCTGTGGCGAAACGTTGTAGTTGGCGTAATTTATTGGAGATCTTTGCACGAGTTTTGGGCAAACTTCCCTAAATGACCTCAGCTGTTAGAAATTTTACAGCCATCAGCGTGATTTAAATGTTAATGATTTACGAGCGACTAATTTAAATTAAGCACCATTTCGGGCTTGCCAGTGGAGAAATTATTGTAGTTTCCTTCAAAATGGACTAGAAAATGAAAGCTGCAAAGTTTTCCGGGTCTATAAGCCGTAGTCCATTGGAATTACTTCCTGACGTTTCGTTCACATCTGCGATGAACATTCTCAAAGGCGATGAGGTAGCAGTTGAAGTTGTCTCCAGTGTCTCTCGACAATGACTGGTTTTGCATTACATTTTTTTTTGCATGTGAACATATTTATTTTCAGAGAAAAACTAACAAAATTTTAATATTGAACATCAATGTACTTAATCTACCTTAAGGTATCCTAATCCTAATACATCCTCTCTTGCTTCCTAAGCGAACTTATATCTAGCCCATGGTCCTCCACGATCGATCGCTTTTGATCCACGTCTCCTTCTTAATCTGTGTTCACAGGGAGCGGTCACCCCAGAACTTTTTGATGCAAGAATCATCCATTCCTTATCCAGGAACTTTGACGTGAAGTTCCTGATGTGGTCCAGCAGGTCTTCCGTCTTCAGGTCTCGCCTCAGGGTGGTGCTTCCGCCATAGTAGGGAGCCTTTGCTGCTAGCCTCAAGGTCTTGTTTTGCTGAGCTGCCAACTTCTGTTTCTGCGTGGTGCAGGCCGGGGACCAGTCAGCGTCAGCTGCACCTAGGCTCCAACCAATCGCCCACCCACCACCAGTTCAGGAAGATATAAATAGAGCAGTCATTCCGAGTCATCGCCGAGAGACACGGGAGACAACTTCGACCGCCTTTGAGAATGTTTACCGCAGATGTGAACGAAACGTCAGGAAGTAATTCCAATGTAGCACTGCTTGTAAACCCGGAAAACTTTTCAACTTTCAATTTAACCGGCAGTGAAAGCCTACACAGTCAGACTAGAAAATGTTAGTGTTTCTTCACCAGCAAGTTTTATCCAAAAATAAATTAAACCTACAACAAATGCGAGACAAACAGGGCAAATCTTGGGCATTAAATTAACTTCAGGTCAATTTGCGATCTGCGATCAACATAAGTTGCTTGTAATAACGTTTATCGTTAAACTAGCCAAGCTGGCCGTCTTGTGGCTTCGCTCTAATCTAAGCGAAACAAGTTGCAACACGTGTTGGTAGATGCAAAAGGGCTGAGTGAAGGGTTCAGCCGCTGTCTGGCGCTTTATTTAGCTAATCTCTCCCCCAGATAAATTACGTGCCCGCCCTGAAAGGGCCATAAATTATATCATGACCATAAATTACTTTTCATTTTGCCTAGAATAAAATGCCGGGAAATACATTTTTCCCGGCTATCTATTTAAATGAAGAACTTGCTGTTTGGCTAGAGCTGAATGAGGACATTGTGGGCGTACATGGGGCAAATTGGTTAAAACCCAATTTTGACGATTGACCCCAACCAAGCTAGAAATGCCCAAGTGGTTAATTAGATTCTTTCAGCCAGCAAGAGAAATACTGCCTACATTCAGCAATCATGTCGTTTAACCGTCTTTCACCCTTCGTTTAATATCTGTTAATAGGGGTAAATGTTCTTTTAGGGCCACTCTATGATTAATTACGGCTGAACAGCCTTTATATCCATCTCCTCAGACCCTTTTACGACTAAACGCATTTTGTGTCAGTCTGAGGTAAAAAAAGAATTAACCCACATCATTTTGATGAAAAAACGACTGGAGCCTTGCAGGGACAAAAAGCTAACCCCAGGGGTTTTAAACGAGGTTTTTAATCGGAAAAAATCCATTGGCTTAAAAGTTTTGATATTATTACAATTTGCGAAATAGTTTTTGCTTGAGCGTGAATAAATCTCATTTTTAACTGGACTCAAAGAGGATGAATTCCCTTTCGGAAAATCGCCTCTTTTCTACGTAATTGATCGCAAACGTTATCTAACGATAACCGAATTTTTTCCAATTGCTATTCTGCAGGCATTAATAAAATTCCAGTCACAAAACCCATCCCTAGATCAATCTAGTTCGTTTTAATCAAGGTAAAAGTAAAAAGGGGGATCAATAGAGCCGACACAGTCAAACGTATTTCCGGAAAAGTAATGAACTCTCAAGTAAAAAGAGACTCAATATTTCCACAGAAAGCCGTATATTCGAGTTAATGTGGCTTGAATAACAATCCGAGAGCATATGTGAAAATGTACAGATATAAAAGGAGCTAGAGGGGCCGGGTATGAGCTGAGTTAGGCATGAATTACCAAGTAAATGAACTGTTTCGACGTTATGGATGGTTTGCATAAACATACAATATGAAGCATTTCCAGCTGCTGGCGTATACTCAGCACTACTTTCCATATAAGAGATCCATAGGCAGATTGATCGATAAAGTATCTTATGATCGTTTTCATTGTCCTCGCTGGGTTGTAGTCATTTTTTGGCCATTTCCTCTCATTGCAACTCTCTTCAGCTCGATGCTTGATATTTTCCTATGTACAAATTCCACATTTTGCACCTTGTGAAGCATGCGTTTGTTCCGCTTTGCTGCTTTTTGTAGTCTTCTTTTTTTCACTTTATTAGTCAGGAATCTGTTCACCATTTCTTCGCTTCATTCGTGTTCTTCGCTCCTTCGTCCAATACCCAATAAACCATGCATGTTTGCGCAAATTTTGCTCATGAGACAAACGGTCCGAAATTATATTTTCTGGTATTTTAAAAGAGAAAACACAAGAAGTGGAATGTAGGAAACCTGAACCCGAAACACCGAAAATGGTAGTTGTTGTAATTGCAAAAAGGGTTGAGTTTTTGGGTTTTTAGGCCGTTGTGGTGCATATGTTTGTCCTGACGTTTCGCAAGCACCTCCATCTTCAGTGGTTGTTTGCTCGACGCAGCAAGTCGAACCGATGCAGTTTTCCAATTATTAGCGCTCAAAACATATTAATATAAACCGGACATTTTGTTTAAAAAAAGTGATAATCCCCAGATTTTTACAAAATTAAAAATGTATTTCCCATTATATGATCGATTAGGAACAGAAAAGTCCTTTTGACATTTTTGCGTCAGACCTCCCGTTTGCGAGTAAAAAAATAAAAATCGTTTCCGGGCCGTCAAGTACTTCAGGCAACTGGAATACTGCAGCGGTTTGACTTTTAATTTTTTTCGCGAAAACGGGGCGGCGCCCCAAAAAATTTCAAGGGGGCTTTTCCCTTGCAAATTGACCAAAAATTTGGAAACCAATTTTTACTTTACGAAAAATTAGTGGCGTATAATTTTTTAACTCAAAAGTGTTCGATGTAAATCAAGGTTTTGAGCACTTGGGATCTCGAAAACTGTAACGGTTCGACTTTTACTTTTGTACTCGAAAACGGGGCGGCGCCCCAAAAAATTTCAAGAGGGCTTTTCCCTTGCAAATTGACCAGAAATTTGGAAACCCATTTTAACTTTACGAAAAATTAGTGGCATTTAATTTTTTAGCTCAAAAGTGTTCCATGTAAATCAAGGTTTTGAGCACTTGGGATCTCGAAAACTGTAACGGTTCGACTTTTACTTTTGTACTCGAAAACGGGGCGGCGCCCCAAAAAATTTCAAGAGGGCTTTTCCCTTGCAAGTTGACCAAAAATTTGGAAACCAATTTTTACTTTACGAAAAATTAGTGGCGTTTAATTTTTTAACTCAAAAGTGTTCCATGTAAATCAAGGTTTTGAGCACTTGGGATCTCGAAAACTGTAACGGTTCGACTTTTACTTTTGTACTCGAAAACGGGGACGGCGCCCCAAAAAATTTCAAGAGGGCTTTTCCTTGCAAATTGACCAAAATTTGGAAACCAATTTTTACTTTACGAAAAATTAGTGGCGTATAATTTTTTAACTCAAAAGTGTTCCATGTAAATCAAGGTTTTGAGCACTTGGGATCTCGAAAACTGTAACGGTTCGACTTTTACTTTTGTACTCGAAAACGGGGACGGCGCCCCAAAAAATTTCAAGAGGGCTTTTCCCTTGCAAATTGACCAAAAATTTGGAAACCAATTTTTACTTTACGAAAAATTAGTGGCGTATAATTTTTTAACTCAAAAGTGTTCCATGTAAATCAAGGTTTTGAGCACTTGGGATCTCGAAAACTGTAACGGTTCGACTTTTACTTTTGTACTCGAAAACGGGGCGGCGCCCCAAAAAATTTCAAGAGGGCTTTTCCCTTGCAAATTGACCAAAAATTTGGAAACCAATTTTTACTTTACGAAAAATTAGTGGTGTATAATTTTTTAACTCAAAAGTGTTCCATTGTAAATCAAGGTTTTGAGCACTTGGGATTTCGAAAACTGTAACGGTTTGACTTGTACTTTTGTACTCGAAAACGGGGAGGCGCCCCAAAAAATTTCAAGAGGGCTTTTCCCTTGCAAATTGACCAAAAATGCAGTTTTGAAGATGCAAACCACTCGTGCTTGCGAAACGTCCGGAGTGTCAACGCCACAAATTTATTCGTTTTGGAGACTGAAGACAAAGTTGATGATAGGGAAACCACACATGTTTCTTGCAAATATGCAAACAGCGTGTTCTGCTTAATGGCATCCGAAGACAAGAGCTTTGTCAATGTTAGGCATGTTCGATGTCCATGTTCCATCAGGAATAGATATTGTACCGTTGGGCCCAATTCCGCAACTCTACCGTCACGACTTATTTTATGTCTTTTTCGTGGAAACGCTGACGAGGATATCGCCATAAAACTGAATACTAAACATTTTTTATTATATTTGCCGTTACTTTTCAAGATTTTCAACGTTGTGCGGATTTGCATAAATCAACATACGAAAGAAATTTAATGTCATGATTCCTCGGCGGCGAACAACTGCGAAATACAAATGGTTCAACGGGAGGCATTATTTTTTCACACTCTAGCTAGTTTACGGTGTAGATCTGATCTACATTTTAATGTTAGTCAAGTCGTTAAAGTCTCTGCAGTTAAAGGGGTTGAGGACCTACCAAAGACCACAGTAAAAAAAGAGAAAGCAACTAATTTAGTAGAAAAATGTATCTTCAGGATGGAGGATGAGGAAGTCTCAAGTGCACCAGCAAGATGACGTCAGATTATTTGTAGTTATTTTTTATATTTTATTTATTATCAAGGGAATATTAATAAAATCAAGAGTTATTATTAAAATCTCCGTAACTTGAAGTTATGACCGAGGAAAATGATCATTCATTTTAGAGCTTTAGGATAAGGAGGTCGTAAAAATGTTTCTGGCTGTCGGTTTGAAAATGCAATCGGAACGCTAATGCCGCCAGTTGAGCCAAACGAGTGCCGCTTAAGGAAATAAAACAAACGCTAAAAGCACAAAAGTACGTTATTAGCGACATATAAAACAATTTTAATTAAAACGTGGCTTGCTTGCTGTTTAGCTCACTGTAAAGTGGGGCGCAGTCTTAATGAAGTAATTAAGAATCACGTAAGCAAATGCTTCTGAAACAGATAAAGCCAAAGGCAGTAGCGTTGCACATAAAGCGGGGTCGCCAACTAAATCTCGGCAAGTATTTCTGGAAGAAGTGCAATTAGCTTCGTAACTAGACGTGATCGGAATCACGCTTTCGGACCCGAAGTTTTAGCTTCGTGACATCGAACGAAAAAGGCGGCTGTCGCTTTGATCGAACCAGTTTGGGAGGGTTGCTGACGCTGTGTCGCTGTGTGCTCAGCTTACAAAACTGGGAATGCAAAGCGATGCCACTAGGTCGAGTTATCTCCGATTGAAAGTTATTTGATAGTTTCTTCGGAATCTGTTGCCTCTGTAAACTTTGCAACGCGCCATCGGATTCCACAACGCAGCTGGCATCTGATGCATTTTAAAATGTTGCAACTTGCAGCATAAAAGCTACTCGACAAGAATCTGAATTTGGGGCGAAATGGAAGCTAGACCAATATGGTGCTACAGCTATTTTTTGAGGAGTTGGCAACTCGAGTAATACTGCAACGGTTGCACTTATTTTTTTACTCTAAAATGGGGTGTCGCACACCGAAATCCCAAGAGACCTTTTCTCTTCCTAAATGATTGTGAAATTGGAAACTAATGAAAGCTTGAAAAAAATCCAGGAGGTAACACGTTTTTTGAGGTAAAAGTATCCGGTTTATATTAATATGTCTCCAGCACTTGACAACTCGAGTGCTGCAACGGTTCGACTTTCATTTTTTTTTACTCAAAAACAGGACGTCGCTGAAAAAAGTGTCAAGAGACCGTTTTTCTTCCCAATTGATCACAAAATTGGAATCAGATTTTTAGCTAGGAAAAATTCCGTGGATTATGACTTTTTTCAATAAAAGAATCCGGTTTATGTCAATTTGTTTTGGACACTTGGCCACTCGAGTACTGCAACGGTTCGACTTCCATTTTTGTACTCAAAAACAGGACGTCGTACAAAAAAGTGGCAAGAGACCTTTTCTCTTCCCCTATAATCATAAAAGTCGAAACTAATTTTCAATTTAGGATTAAATATCACGTTTTTTGAGAAAATCTCAAAACACAAGGGTGATTTTAGAGGCTAATGGGAACCTGCTCCTATAGAGAAAAAGTTAAACCTAACAAAGACTGACATAGACAAAGTGAAACAACATATACATGACTACATTCAATCGCAAGCACAGCACATTTCAATAGAAATCATACAACAACAACTTTCACTTGCCATAGGAAAATTTAGCCCGGAAATAAAAAATGTTTTCTACCGACGTACACTACCCAAATTCATCCTGAGACTCATAAAACAAAAGAGAGAACTGTACAGACTATATACAAACACTCAAAATAACGACCTAAAAAGACACTGAACCAACTCTACAGAAACAGTAAAACCTTGATTGGACAATACCGACAAGACAAATGGCTAGAAACATGTAAAGAAATACAAAAGACAAAGGCAAAACATATTGGCGAAAAATTAAGAAACTAGCGCAATACAAAAAAACTAACACTAATGACACAATTGACGAAAACGGAATAGGACGGTACACAGACAACGAGAAGGCTGACGCGTTCGCCAGACACTATCAAAGGGCCTTCAGCATATCGACAAACCCTAACTTCGACAATGACAACTGGAACTTGATCAACGACTGGTACTTGAACTATTTTAACAACTCACCAAACTATGCCTGCACACTGATCACAGACACAGAGTACGATGAAGCCCTAGCGCATATCAAAAACACAGAACCGGGAAAAGATAAAATAAAGGCAAAACTCCTGAAAGGCCTAACTCAGGAAACACACAGGCTGATCCTAGATGAGTTGAACAACTGCATCACAGAAAACAAAATCCCAAAAACATGGAAGAACGGCTTAATAATCCCCATACCGAAAAATGGACTGGACAATACACAACCGAGCAATTACAGACCAATTACATTACTCCCAGTACTTGGCAAGGTTTTTGAGTACATAATGAGGCAGCGACTGGGAAAACTGGTCGGAAATTACATACCATCGTATCAGTTCGGATTCAAACATCAGCACTCGACTATTCACCCACTCTTCACTCTGACTAACAATATACAAACAACCCACCTAACTGACAGAAAGACAGCTTGCCTGTTTATGGACATTAACAAGGCTTTTGATAGTGTCTGGCATAGAGGCTTACTATACAAACTATACAAACTACACACACCAACATATCTACTACACACCATAAAGAACTTACTAGAAAACAGACAACTACAAGTACGAATTGACAAAACACTGTCATTTTCTTTTTCCCCTGAACAAGGGCTCCCTCAAGGATCCCCGCTCTCACCGTTTCTCTACAATTTATACTGCCATGACATATACAATTACAACTTACCAGACAAAAATCAAATCGACAGATCGGCATACATATTACAATACGCAGACGACACGGCACTTATTGTACATGACAAAACTACTGAGAGAGCAGCTCAAAGACTCCAAACACTAACAAACAACACAATGACATGGTTTTATAAATGGAGACTAACACCAAACGCGTCAAAAAACCAACTTCTGCTCACAAACCACAGACTCAACGCTGACTCCCCTACAATAACTGCAGACGGTCAAACGACACAACCAAAAAACGACGTAAAATACCTTGGAATCACAATTGACCACAAACTTAAATTCACTAAACACATACGAAACATCAGGGCAGAAACAATAAAGAGAACAAAACACTTCCGATCACTAACCTACAAAGACAGAGGAATTAGCACAAACACCGCCACCAAAATATATAAAGCTATTTGTAGACCCTTGCTAGACTATGGACATATACTCATGACCAACGGAACAGAAAGGACAAAACGTTATATACAAACAAGCAGAACAAATTGCACTAAGACTAATAACACGAATAAGACACCCCAAAACCCACTACACAACCCCCTCCACCCAACTACTATACGAACGCACAAACATGACAAATATTTCGGAAAGACTCATACATCTACAGACAAAATGGACAAACAACCCCTACAACTCGACCATACTGAATCCCCTTTGTCTCACAAGACCAACCAGACAATCCCGCTTACGTTTCCCTACATCAACGCTACTCGAACGCTTACAATAGCAACTGACCACCGGACAATAAATCCAAGATCTTTGTATGACAGAATTAAAATTATTAAATTAGTAACCTAGAATAAGATAATTTTTACCTATATTTGTTTGTCTAGATTAAGTCTGCATGTACTAAGCAAGGGCAGAAAGACCGATAGGTCGATAGCCTTTTTTAGAAATAACGATGTTTACTACTACTGGGAACTTGCTAAAATACAGTTTTGGTGAATCATAGGACATCATGAACCCGGTTCAACCTCAGAAAGTGTCCATCAACTCAATGGAAACCCAGTGACAAAAACCCAGCAATAAATGATTCCCAATCCAACTACATGCTGGCTGAACTGCGGCCTTTAATAAATCAGAGGTTACGAACATAATCCGAAATAAAGATACAAATCACCGAGGGGATTACGAACACAGCAGACATATGACATGTATTTAATAAAGGGAAAACCCTTTGGAGCCGTGTTATCGCACAAATCACACGCGAAATACTTCCCTGAATGGCGGCAATGGTTTGTAACTAATACAATAGGCCTTGTCGTTAAGATAAATCAAGCCAGGCGGAAAAATAGAAGACCTTCTCGCACCCAAGATGCGGAATAACAGTGCAAAAGTGTCGGATTGCATTGTTATCCTTTTAAGCAGACATTTCCCTGAAGTTTTCCCAGTTTTGAGTTATTGGATTGAGATCCGGAAGCTCGTTATTGTCAGTATGAAAAAACCCTTTAAAGAAGCTCAAAAGGACGAAGTCTAGATGGTTATTCTAGTATGGAACTCGACTCCCCATTCACACTCTACAAACCTGTTTAAATCTCTAAAATTTTATTAATTAAACTTCTAGCCACGTAGCCTGGTATGGGAAACTAGTGAATACCAGATGCTCCTTCACGTAGAATTTCTGGATGTTTGAAAGGCATCTGGCCAACAAAAAAAAACGAAAATCGAGCAAAACACCAACTATACATGGTGATTCCAACATGGCGTCATTCCTTTGGGGGTGTTTTGGGAGTACAGGAAAAATAGTAAAAAAAAACTGAGATATTTGCCAAAAACTAGATCAGAATTACGGCCACGATGCTTCGCAAGGTAATAAGCCTAATTAACATTACATAATTACCTGTTGCTTATTAATGATCCAGAATTCGGGGAACCATAACTAAACATTGAACTGGAAGCCACAAATGTCACAATGAAACTGAAAATTATATTTGATTGGGGTTAGGGCAACCCTGTAAAGAGTTTCCTCTTTCTGGCAATTGGTCTGTTCGGAAATTAATATTTCATACTAGTGATGACGTCACTTGCGTGTACTAATTTGCTAGTACCTTTTTGTATTTAACTAATGTTTCAATGCAATTCCAGATTTCGGAAAATAAATGATGCGAAGCAAAATAATTTTCACTAAATAAGAATATCTTTTTAATACGGCGCGGCTTAATAATTTGAAAATTCAATTTGATTTCCATAATACCTCCAATAAAAGGTTATGGCTTAATGACATTAACCTACGGTAAGTGAAGAAGCTATAAAAATTTAGTCATTAACCTTTAAATACGAAATTCAGTTCGGTGCTTGGTGGTAAAACAAAAATCTTAGATATAAACCGGTGGTTCTGAAAAGTGAGTTGAGGAGCTTCTTGTATCCGTGTAAGAGAGATTGAGAGAATTGCGGGAGTTGAAAAATCCATCTGGAATTGGCGTCGTCGGTCCATAAAATATGTGATAAAAACTGAGAATTTTGTCGATTTTGCTCCAAAAGCCAATTACAAAAACGCTGCCTAATGGAAAATCTGAGGGTAAAAGCGCGTGTGTCTTACGTTAATGGTAAAGATGAAGCCCTTCCTCGGCAATAATCCTCGGTGTACAGTTGACTGGGAAAGTGGCAGTGGTTGTGCAATGCTCCGGGTACTCCTGGAAGGATCTGCTGCAATGGTATCCAATACATGTTCCTCTATGTCTGGAACCCGAGCACCTCTTGGTCGTCCAGTATCTACTTCAATTACAGGAGCCAATCGTCCAGTATCTCGGGTAAGTAAGTTACAATTTGACAAATGCTTGTTATTCTTGACAAAAGCTATCTACCTGTGACTACCTGATAATGACAAAAAACATCATAGCCGCCTTGACTTTTCATCAAAAAATTGTAGAAAAGTACTTTTTTAATATCGAAAATTTTCGTAATTTGAAGTAAAGATGGTAACTTCTCTGTTCGAATGCTTAAGTATTCCAATATGCTACCAATCAAACATGGAACAATTTCAGAATAATGCTTAATAACAAAGTTGAAATTCGATTTTCAACTGTTAATATCTTCTATAAATTTTCGAAAAAAATGTTTTCAATATTTTTCCCGTACTCTCCAAGTGAGCCCCTATTACCCCTTGAAAGGAATGACGCCACTTTTGAATCACCCTGTATATGAAATTGATCAATTATCGTTTGAAAAAAAGTTTTCGGGGCGCATCGGAGCTTGTTTTTTCGAAATAAATTCTGAAGAATTCTAGTAGCCGAGTAGATTTCTCTTTGAGTGTATAGATATGCATGAAGCAAATGTTGACAAAAAGACAGCGGTAAAACGAGATGATTTTCAAAAGCGCATTTAAAAAAGTTTCAAAAATCATCTCTTGACTCAAAACCAAAAGTTTTTCCACATATGTATGCCCTAAAAAATGTATGCAAAACTTATCTTAACTCTCCACTATTGCTGGTTTCTGAAAAAACTGCCTGCAAATGTTAGACCTGCATAAACAAGGGCAAAATTCTAGAGTGAACTTAAAAAAATCTCGAAAATAGCCTGATGATGACTGAGAATCGAAACTTTTGCCACTTATAAAGCGGATTATCGCCCACAAAACTCACACACAAGTCAATCCTTTATTTCACTAGTGTTTGAGCAAATAACTTTGAAACTCCCGTCTGCAAGTTTTCCTTGAGGATGGTTTCAAATTGAAACTTTCTCCACTTATGGAACGCACATTGTCTTACGATTTTTTACAAAAATGACTCTGTATTTTGAAACGATGACCTGCTTGAATATCAGCCAAAAACCATGTGCAATTTTGAAAAATTCTTCAAAATTTCCTGATGACGACGGAAATTCGAAACTTTTGGCGCTCGTAGAAAATATTTGGCCTTGCAAAATACCTGCATAAGTGACTCTCTGACTTTGTTAGTTCCTGAATAAATAAATGTCAAACTCCAGCATGCAAAAACCAGCTCACAGGCTGCTCGACAGAATTTTGAAAAATTTTTGAAAACTGCCTGATGATGACTGAAAATAGAAACATTTTGCGTTTATAAAGGAGTGAAAACAAAAGTGACTCCTTAACTTTGGACTGTCCCTACCAAATAAATGTTAAACTACGACCTGCTGTAAAATCTGCGAAAACCATATGAAATTTTGAAAAATTTTTGGAAATTGTCTGACGATGACGATAAAACAAACTTGGCTCTATAATATACATCCTAAAGAAATTCCGGTTCTTTGTAAGTTCCGTTATAAATAAATGTCGCACTCCAGCATGAAAAACCCACAGCAAAAAACCCAACACAAATTTAAAAAATTCTTGAAAATTGCCTGATGATGACTGAAAATAGAAACTTTCTGCACTTATAGAGCAGACTTTCATCTAAAAACTGTATGCAAAAGTGACTCTCTAACTTTGCAAGTTCCTGAGCAGATAAATGTGAAACGACGACCTGCTTAAATATCCTCGAAAACTTCAAGCCAATTTGAAAAATTTTCGAAAATTGCACTGTAAAACACACTCAAAAGGGATGCTGTCTCTATGGAAAATACACTCAAAGTTGACTTTCTCAATTCGCAAGTAACAGATTAGATAAATGCTAAACTCCGGCCTGCAAAAACCACCACAAAAATCAGACTCTTTTTCGAAATTTTCTTAAAAATTGACTGATGATGGCTTAAAATCGAAACTTTTACCACGTATGGAAAATAATTTGCTCTATCAAAACCAATCAAAAGTGACTCCCTGACTTGGTTGGGTCCAGAATAAAAAAATGCCGAACTCCAGCATGCACAAGAACGTCGTAAACCAAACGCCATTTTGCAAACTTGTTACAAATTGCCTGATGATGACTGAAAATCGCAACTTGCTTTCGCTGTATGGCATAACTTTGCTCTAAAAAATTCATCCAAAATTCATTTGCTCACTTGGGAAGTTACAGAGTCAATAAATGCTAAACTCCGGTATGCAAAAACCACCACAAAAATCAGACTCTGGTTTTGATAAATTCTCGAAAATAACCTGATGATGACTGAGAATCGAAACTTTCGGTGTTTGTAGAAGATAGTTTGGCCTGCAAATAGGTTTTCGGAATAAATAAATGCCAAACTCCGACGGAAAGCAAAGAGACAAACAAACACAATCTACCGAACGACGGCCTAAAGCAAAAGAGAACCACTTGTTTCAAACACAAAAGTCATAGACATTCGAAGACTGGGAGATTCTAATATAAAAGAGCAAGTAAGAAAGAGAAATGAAACACATCAAGATAGAAGAGACGAAGGCAATTAACAATATCCAAGAGCAACAGATAGGGCTCATAGAAAGCAATAAGATGCAAAGGTGGATGACGCAGGAAATACTGTCCTTGGTAGATGAAAGAAGGAAGTACAAGGAGCAAAACCGAGACAAATACAGATAACTCAACAAAAAAATTAGAAAAAAGTGCAGAGAAGCCAAAGGTCGATGGCAAAATGTCAGGAGATAGAATCACTACAATCAGAGTACAGAGAACACTAGAACACTAGAAGAAGAGTACACTAGAACTAGAACGTTGAAAGATTATGGTATAAAACGACGAATCAGGTCTTGTGGCAGGATACCACTTAGCTGGCTGAGATCTACGTTCTCCACCTTGCCCAAAAAGGCTGGCTCCTCGAACTGTGACGACTACCGCTTGATAAGTCCCATGTCACATGTTCTAATGGCCTTCTTAAGAGCAATCCACACAACAATTTACCGCAAATGCGAGACGCAAGTTAACGAAACCCACTTTCGAGTCCGGAATGGGGTTGGCACACAGGAAGCTCTCTTCTCTCTGAAAGTCTTAACACGTATACGCATGCTTTGTACTACTCAGAGAGACATACTCAGAATCAATATTCAGAGAAGCACTTGACGAAATAACAGGAGTAATAGTAGTAGAGAATGGGAAGGTAATAAATAACTTAAGATACGCGGATGACACCGTCATTATAGAACCGAGTTACAAAACCAAGGGCATATTCTTCTCCAAAACACCTAAAAATATAACCTTGACCATAAGAGACAAAGACGTAGATCAGGTCTCCTCTTTTAAGTACCTGGGCACCTCGATAGATCAGGCTGTGACCCTAAAAGAGGAATCAGATCCAAAATAGAACAGACCAGGAAGGTCTTCTGTAGGTATGAAGAAGCTCTTTACTAGACTGGAATTGAGCTTGGAGCTTAGGACTGGAGCCTGGTCCTTCTATATGGGAGTGAGAGCTGGACCCTTGGTCCCATAACGGAGGAGAGAGTCGACGCATGCTCAGAATTTCTTGGACACAGAAGATAACCAATATAGACGTATGAACAAAGAAAGGAAAAGACAGTATCTTGGACATATTATGAGGGGCAGCCGATACGAGATCATCGAGGGGAAGATTCAGGGACAAAGATCCATCGGAAGACGCCAAAACTCATGGCTAAAGGACATCCGCAGGTGGTTTGGGCGCACAGAGATCTTTCGAGCAGCTGTTTCCAAAATCACACTGGCCATTTGGATCGCCAACCAACAAGAAGAAACAAGAATTTTGTTTTTTTTTTGAAAATTGCTTCCACAATTCCGGCTATCCATCAGAAATACCCGATGGGTTTAACAAAAATAATCGAAATCAACATTTCAGCTTTTATACGATCAAATCATGACCTCCTCAAATAAAACCAAAATAAATCAGAATAGCAGCTAAATAATTTTGCAATAGGAAACTTTTGTACCGATGTTCTGCCGCCTCGTAGGGAAAAAGGTCTAGTCATTTTTACGGCTGATTTGATTTATCTTCGCGATAGCTTCTATTGTATTAGTTACAACTCATTGGCGCTATTCAAGGAAGCATTTCACCCGTGATTTGTACGATAACAAGGCTCAAAGGGGGTTTCCTTTATTAAATTGATGCTACATGTTTGTTCAGGCTCTGATACGTTCAGCGATTTACATCTTGATTCACGGTTATTAGAGGATTTTTCGTTCTTATCTCAATCTTCGAAGGTCTAGAGCCACTGAAGGAAATCTCCAAACCTACAGATTTCGTCTACATAATTTCATTTAGGGTTAATATATCGGAGATAAACTTGATAGTTTATTCATTATTCATACAGCCATAATCTGCTTTGGCGTGATACTCCCAAATGGCGCCTCTTCTTCCACTACACCTCGAGATACTCTGATCAAAATGGAAGTTTTTTAACCAATTTATATTTTAATGGAAACCTTCCCTCACTGAAAGCACCTCGTATAAATCGCATAATATTTCAATTTGATGCCAAATATATCGCGCATAAGCGCACGTTTATATTAAAGGGAAATTATTAATAGTCTCGAAGGCAATATATATTTCACTAGAAGGAAACTGGGCGTCTGCTGCATACTTTGCTTATATTTCTCATTTAGATAGTTTTAGTGAATCTCAAAGCGCTCATGGGAAAAATGAAAATACACTTTTATTTTATGGCCGGCCTCGAAATTTCGCTGGCTAAGCACTGTGCTATTTTCATGCACAACAACCGGAGCGGCAATATGAAAAATAAAATTGTATTTGAATATAAAATCTGCTATAGAATAAAATCTGGTTACACAACTTGGTCTCGGGACCATATTTTGCGTGCTATTTTGCCGGGGGGTTTCAACCTGGAAGCTTTGGAAATAAAATGATGTGTCGTTCTGCTCCAGAACCCCATGTAGGTGGTACCTATCTATCTTTTCTTTTCAAAACAGGCTCAGTTCATCATTGGGGCCGGCACCAAAAACTCCCCAATGTAACTGAGCTTCCAGGCGGAACCATCCTGGAAACTTTGCAACTCCAAACACTCTTTTAACATAAAAATTGCGCAGTTTTTTTTCCAGTTTCCGGCTGCAAAACTGTGACTGGACTAAACTGAACTGACACTGGTTTGTAGCGTGAACATGCAAAACTGGTTTGTTGCGTTCGGCTAAGAAAATTTAATGTACTCAAAACCCGGCATTCTCTTGAGGTTTGCGCAATCGAAAAGGGGCAAAAAATCCACAGAAAATCCCCCAAGTGCAGATAATGAAAATTTCGTTCCAACTTCAATTATTCTAATGGGAGCCGGTGTTGCAAAACGCGACACACAATATTATAAAACGAATGTGCAGCACCATTAACTAAAAAGCATTCGCCCCTGTCTACTTTTTGCAAACGAGAAATTAACGGAAGCCAAATCGAGGCAAAAAATATATCGCGGATATCATTCGAGTGGAGTTTTAATAATTAGCGAAATAGCCTTTATGAAAATTAACTTTAAAATTCAATTAGGGCCAGTTACGGCTGAAACGTAACCGGGAGATAACATTTAAACATTATTAGGATTCGTTATGAAGCGTTCAAGCAAACCACTTCTGAAGATGCAAGCCGCACGTGCTCGCAAAACGTCAAGAAGAAATTCTACCGAACGACGGCCTAAAAACCCGAAAAACCCACTTGTTTTAACCCAAATTAGCCCAAACTAACCCAGATTAACGCCAGATAAATAAAGCTAACACAAACTGATCCAAACCAGGAAAAAAGCAGAAAATGCCGCTGCCTATCTGCACTTATTTCAAGACTTCTAACGGCCTAAAAACCCACTTGTTTTAACCCAAATTAGCCCAAACTAACCCAGACTAACGCAAGATAAATAAAGCTAACACAAACTGATCCAAACCAGCAAAAAAGCAGAAAATGCCGCTGCCTATCTGCACTTACTTCAAGATCTCTTAAGCGGCGTTTAAGCTCGCTAGAATGCAGTCAGGTTGCAAAAAGATTGGCATGGAGTCAAAGTACATTGCAAAAATTTATTCAAACTTTAAAAGATTCGAAACAAGTGGGTTTTTCGGGTTTTTAGGCCGTCGTTCGGTAGAATTTCTTCTTGAAGAAGAAGCAAGAAGAAATTCTACTGAACGACGGCCTAAAAACCCGAAAAACCCACTTGTTTCAAGGAATGGCCTCGAAAGTCTATCTCTTTTAAAAGATTCATTGAAGATTTGCTTTATTTAATTTCCTTTCTGTTTTCGGGTTTTGTTCTTTTGGCTCTATCCAGTTTGTCCCAATATGCGTTTAGCATCCTCTTTTTTCTTCTTCTAGTCAATTCTTCATCAGCAACTTTACGTCTATTCGCAGGCAGAACTAGTTTTGTGGCAACAAAACCCCAAAAAACCTTTATCACGTTCAAAATTCACTTTTTGTTGCCTTTTCTCTTTCGAACAACCATTTGCCGATGGTAAAACGAAGAATTTTCTACTAGAAGTTTGAGTATGTGGTCGATCATTGTTCAGCTAAAAATGTCCGTATTTATGAAATTCCTTCAACCAATTCCCATCCAAAATGGGAAATTCATTGCTTCAATAGAAATTCTAGGATAAATCAGAAAGAATAAAATATATATTCTTATTATAACGGGTGTTGCAATAAGAACGACGGTTTCGAATTGCGCGCCATCTCTAGTGTTATTTGATTTCACTTTAAAAAAGGCCGCTCTTTAGTAGACAGCAGGAGGTTAAGTAAATGGAGCGGGTCAATACACAACAACGAATTCTCTTTGTGAAAATTATTATCAAAGTGGTGGAAGTTTTGCAGCCACAGTGCGCAAAATGCGTACAATTATGGGCCATCGGAATGCTCCAACTGAAGCCACTGTGAGAAAATTAATGAAGAAAATGAAGACAGAAAGACGCGTTCGTCCTGGTCGCTCGACTGAAGATATTGCAGCAGTACGTGCAAATGTTGAAGGAAGCCCAACCAGCTAGGGAAATTGGTGTCTCCACAACCACTATGCATCGAATTTTAACAAAAAAATTTGAAGCTTCATGCGTACAAAGTTGAATTGGCTCAAGAACTAAAGCCGGAAGACCATGAACAACGAAGAGCCTTTGTTGATTGGCGTGTGGAAGAACGACAGTTGGACGGTGATTTTTCAACGAAAAACAGTCACTGTTTTGTGGGCTGGAGGCATCATCGGACCATTTGCAGTTGGTCAAGCATTAACCGTGAGTGGTGCTCGTTATAGTGAAATGTTACCTAACTTTTCTGTGCCAAAATTGCAACATATGGATCTCAACAGCCTGTGGCTTTAACAGGACGGTGCAACATGCCATACAGCCAGAGAAACTATTGAGTTACTGCACGAGTCATTTCCTGGGCGTGTTATTTCTCGTCGTGGAGATCGGCATTGGCCGCCCAGATCATGCGATTTAACGCCTTTGGACTTTTTTTTTTTGGTTTTTTTAAGGTCACAAGTTTATGTGAACAAACCAACAACGATTGAAGCCTTAAAAGATGAAATTCAACGCTGCATAATAAATGTTTCAAACTTATGCCACAAATATATATGTTTTATTTAAAATTTAAATCCGTCGTTCTTATTGGAACACC
Organism: Dendroctonus valens; assembly: GCA_024550625.1. Lineage (NCBI taxonomy): Eukaryota > Metazoa > Arthropoda > Insecta > Coleoptera > Curculionidae > Dendroctonus > Dendroctonus valens. Next base: position 639,312 of record JAJTJO010000360.1, read on the forward strand.
CTTGATGTTATAAATTATAAAAAGAGATAAAATTTCGCGGCCCTTCCGGGTTAGTAAGTCGTTTTGTTGATCGAGTCGGTAAATAATTTAGAAAACTGCCTTTGAAAGCGTAGAACATCAAATAACTAGCTTTTCAGGTCATTTGCAATGTCATTAACCTACAGCCAGCCTGCAAGCAGCTAATTTTATGTTCAGCAGCAGAACGGGCGTAAGAAATATTAGCAACAGGCATGTTGTTGGCGATAATAGAGTAATTTTCCGCCATGCCCTGATAAAATATTCCCTACTTATAATAAGCGATTTGTCTATGCCAGCTTTGGGCGTAACATTACTTTCTCTGCCTAAGGTTTCAAGTGCGAAGGCCTACTTGTAGCAGGCACCAAATTGCGAGCAATTTAAACGAAAAATCCCAATGACAATGTCGACAAATTAGTGTGTCTGTTTTAAGGCAAAAAAACAATGAACTGAGAAGCTTCCATTTAATAAATATCAAAAGCAGCACCCTGGCAAGAATGTGCATCGTTTGCTTACGGATTGTGCTGTAAGCGTGACATGCATAAGCTAAACCATTCATAATTTGCAAGAGTTGCACGTTGTCCTATAAATGCTGCCATGTTTCAACTTCCTCACTGGGGGCTTTGCAAATGAGATTTGCCTTCGTTTTTTTGTCTGATAATTTATTTAGTTTATTGTCGCTTTTTTCGGTTCAGTCGTGTAGAAATTGAGAGCTTGCCATGGAACTTTCAGACCAAACAGAAAAATTTGTCTTCTTGTCAATTTCGAGTGTGATTTCTTTGATTGAAAACGAGTGGAAAACCCAGCTGGTCGCAGTCTTGGGAGTGTCGTATTCAAATTAATCAGAGCAATGTCATTTCCAAGACTGAACAGTTCTAATCCTGTAGTCCACAATGCTGCAACCATGTCGTTCGGCTTAATTGCAGCATATAACTTATTCGATTCGTATTTTGGCCGCAATTCGACTTTAACGCTATAGAGAAGACGGCCGCAAGATTAGAACAGAAGCTGGATTCGCCCAGCTATATTCCGAGCCAACGCGAGTAATGAACTTAAACTCGAACAAAGCCACAAACTAAACACAATACAGATCTGCTTATCCCCCAAGAAACCCCCATTATCCGCGAATCAATGGACCAACGGATTAGAGTCCACCGTTTTCTCAATAGTCCAATTAAGGTTCGGATTAAGGTCGCCAAGATGAAGGACGAACTTTGGGGAATCCTCATCGCTGAACTTAAACAGTTGTAGTCGGATGTAATCAATACTTATCCGGCTAAGAACATGTCTCTGCAGGCAGCGCTCTTTTATTAAATTTTCTCGCGGGAGGTTTCGAGCATGGGGAGCTAAACGCCATCGCGACGAGTCTAAGGATAAGGCCAAAGGATGAAAATAATCACCACAAAATAAAGGTTGAAACTAAAAATATTCTGCTAAAATATTGCACTTACACCTTTAACTAACTTTCCCTAAGAACTTTTTTAAAATTTTAAAGCTTCTTGAACTTGGATTGATTGAAAAAGTTTCGCCTTTCCCGGTTTTACTACAAGCAGATATCCGATCATGAAATAAAGTTGTAGGGCTGATTTCTTGCTGTTGTAGAGCTGATAAAAAATACGCAGTTTTAGGGCCACACTGCCGGAAAATTTAAGGAAAAAGGTGAGACACTATCTATCAGCAGAGCCTCAATTTGGTCAAGGACACGAAATTGTGGATATTAAACTGCTTGAGTAAAAGTGGACTTTCATCAATCGCATTTTTTCCTTTTCATATTATTCTTTAACGCGCGATCGATTCGCGTCGAGATGCGCCCTCATTATATCTTGTACTAAGCTTTTGACCTTCTTCCCATTTCTGTTCATTCTATTGAAGAGCGCGCAGGAGGGCGCGAATATGTTTAAGATCCCGATCTGTGTTTGCATCTCCTTCAAATGACATCCTTTTAAGGCTTTCCCGTCGTAATCTAAACATTATCAGCGCATAATACACACTTGCCAACGAGCAAACACTTTCTTTCATGAAATATTCAGTCGAGCCTGATGGAATCTTAATCCGGTTAGTTGTGTGCCAGCTAAATGTTGAAGTTTTAAACTTTAGCTGATGATGAGGAATCGAGGTTCTTCATTAATATTGGCCGGGGAGTTCAACGTCCAAAAACGCAAACTGGCTCGTGCTTGCAACTAATAAATTACCATGGAATCCACCCATGATTATCTTCAATATGCATCTGATTTGCCATAGTCGCTTGCGTGAATACCTTGCGCTCAATTTTTTGCAGGATTTGCTGTATGAAAGTGCAAATTTCTGGCTAATTGTTGACTTGATTGATTTCGAGCCTTTATTTCCACTCAGGTGGATCGGAAACGGCAAATGGCAGAGCAGAAACTGGCCGGCATTTCTTGCCGACAAAGCTGCCCACAATTGGGGCACTTTTATTCGTTTAAAAAGACCTTTGAGCATTGCCGGCTTTATCTTTGGCCCTTGACCCTTTTCAAAGCGCCAATATATCACCGTTCCGGCCCAACTTCACCAAAACAAAGCTGACCTAACGAGCCACCTTTCACTTAACGAATTAAGTTTTGAGCGGAGACATTCTCTAAAGATTGGCCTTTTTTCGGATGCTCTTAATCTGCTTGGTTGCCATCGATTTCCAGATTACCAGCTTAAAGTTAAAGCTCAAAAACTTGCAAAAACTGCACTGGAGAATTGACTGGAGAATTGCACTGGAGAATCGCCATAAACCACAGAAGAAACATTTGATGACTAGAGGAAAACTACAAAGATGAGAATCAAAACAGGCAGATTAAAATTGTGAAATTTAAGGCACTGAACCGATTGCGGACCTTTATAATTGACGAATTGCTGAAAAAACATCTGGCAGAGCAGCAGCAAAACATCGTTTCCGCTCGCAGCAAAATTGAGGCTCAGAACCGTCGGCCGTGGCAAAAACTTTCCAGCTTTTAACCCTAAATATGTAAATTTAATACCGTTGATATTTTCCTTCGCACTTATTGTCTGGCATTTATTCTTACGTTTAAGTGCCCCCGAAGTTGACATGAAAGACGGCGACATCAACCGTCTCCCTATAATATATCTGGGTGTAAATAAAAACGGAGAAAAAGGCCGAAATGGTCAGGGTTTTTTTCTCAGCAATAACCATAAATAAGATTACACATAGATCAGAAGGGTGGGACTTTATTCAGGGTCCTGTTTTGTTGTTATCTAATTTGGTTCGATTTTTTTCCTGGACCCGAAGGTGTTGGGCTGAAAGGGCAAGTTGCTGGTTTTTTGCCAATTTGCTCATTAGGAAAATTGGTTCTTGCAGCTGCCCAACGAACAGTGGAAGACATAATCTCGCTGTAAGTACAACAACATTCGCAGGGAAATAGAATGTTGGAAATTTTGGTCTTCTAAAGTGTTCAGTGTGTCAAGTGTTAATCAAAGTTCTGTTGCAGAAATGCGGGGACTTCAGATGTTAAGGAAATTATAAACTGGCCAAATAGTTTAGGCTTTTTGATGTGAAAAGCCTGTGTATTTCGATGGCTTCTCGTATTAGTCGTGGGCGATAGCCTGTTGTGGCTAGAACTTCAGTTTCTGCAAATTTGATGCTGTGGACTCACACTGAGGGCATGTTCCGCCACTGTCGACTTTTCCACATGTCCCAATCTGCAATTTCGTCGATGTTCTTCAATCCTCGTCTTAACCGATCTCTTCGTGGTTCCTATGTAGACGCTTCCACCAGAGCATGGAATTCGGTAGATACCTGCAGTGGGGCGGGAAGGTCTTCGGTCCTTAACCGACCTTAGACATTCCTGGATCTTTCTCATGTTTCCCTAGGATCTTCCCAATTCTGTCCGTAGGTCTGGGAATGAAAGGCAGAAAGGCCCTTTGTGTGGTCTCACTCTTTTTGGCACGATCCACATATTTTCCTGGCTCCATCCGTGAGAGATAGAGTCTTGTTGATTCCTTGTTTTTGACTCGCTTGGGGAGATACCTGTCCGTGTGAGTGGCTTTTCTATATACCCGATGGTCCAATTGGTTCCCGTTCCTAGATACCAAGACATCCAGGAAAGCCAACTGTGGGTTTTGTTCAACTTCCATGGTAAATTGTATCTCTGGATGTTGTTTGTTCAGGTGGTCGAGGAACTTGTCCAGGTTGTCGCCTCCATGTCCCCATATCACGAACGTGTCATCGACATATCGATACCAGATACTCAGCTAATAGGGTGCCGTTCTCAAAGGTGTTTCCTCCAATTTCTCCTTGAAGACATTTGCTGCAACCGGGCTGAGTGGGCTTCCCATGGGTACTCCTTCTTTTGGCTCGTAGAAGTCTCCATTCCACAGGAAGTAGGTGCCTTTTAGGCAAGCTATGAAGAGATTTGCGGCACTCTCCTCAAATAGCTCCGACACTAGTTCTATGGATTCGTCCATGGGTACCTTGTGAACAGTGAAACGATATCGAAACTGACTAGCATGTCCGTTGGTTCCAGTCTCAGATCCTTGATTTTGCTAACAAACCGTTTGGAGTCTCTGATATAAGTGTCTGTGGATCCTATATGTGGCTGCAGAAGAGAGGCTAGATATTTTGCCACATCGTATGGTGGCGATCCCGGGGCACTGACTATCAGTATAAGTGGCACTCCTTCCTTGTGAATTTTAAATTAATTAATGATCTGCTTAAATTAATGATCTGCTTCCTGACGGTCGCACCTAATGACGACAGTTTTATTAGGCGTTGATGTTCCTGAGCTTGATCTGAGTCGGGTCCTTCTTGAGCTTTGTGTAGGTAGCTGGATCCAGTAGGTTCCTCTGGATCTTCTGGTCATATTCCTCTCTTCCTCTGCTTTTGTCTTCTGACAGGACAACGATATTTGTGTTCCTTCTTATTTCTTTGAGAGTTTGTTGTTCTTCTCCTCTTAGGTTGCTTGGCGGTGGTTTTGCTCTCCGAAGGATTTGGGTGGATTCCAGGTGTATTTCGTTTGCTGCTTGTTCCGGAAGTCCTTGCAGCTCCGCTTCGGTGCAAGAGATGCTCTCTATTGTAATCATTTTCGGACTGATAGCAAAGTTTCCTCCTCCCTTGACCAAGACAGATTGCTCCTCAGGTGTTAAAGTATGACTGCTGAGATCAACCACAGTTCGTGCTGGGTCCAGGCCTGGTGTGGTTTGAGTTGTTCTCTTTAATTTTAGTTTTTCCAATTTTTCAAACTTTTGCCTCTGCGTGGCTCTCTCGAGTTCCCTTTGCATGATTTTGCAAGAGACCTTATTCCATTTCCCAGTTTGTAGAAAATCCTTAGCAGTTTGTTGTCCGTTGCTGCACGTTTGCTTCTCACATTGTGTATTCTTTCCCTAAGAAATGGCTTTTCAGTCCTGTTGTGGATTCGGTGTGCTTCTGTGGTTTTTAGAGGTCTTTTGCACCTCAGGAAACCAGGTATGATATTGACATCCCTGCATAGGCCTCGAAACGCAAGTGAAGAAAGGAGTTGTGCTTTCCGTTTTCGCATCTGGCTCAGGTGCTGGTGTAACCTCGATGTTTCCTCCCTGGAGAGTTTTTTGGGTTTTTAGGCCGTCATAAAATAGAATTAGTTCCTGACGTTTCGCAAGCACGAGTGGCTTGCACCTGCAGAGGCATCTTCAGAGTACTGAAGAGTAATGAAGAGCACAAATGGAAGGTTTCACCAATCAAATTTCCCATTTCAAGAAAAAAAACAAAAAGTTTAACACAGCTGATAGCTGAAATGGCCGTAAACTCAACTTTATCTTCACCTTTTTGGTAAGCAGCGTATACTCTTTAAAACTAAAGAAATAGTTAGCAGGAATACGTCTTGTTCCCAAAACTAAGTTCTTGAGAAATTGATCAACTTGAATAATTGAGAAATAAAGAAACAGGTTTTTTAAATTGACGAATGCATACAATTGGATGTGGGTTTTTCGCAAACATAATGTTTATAATCAGCGAAAAGCAAGGCGTCACTATTCATTAACTAAACATGGTTTCTTCCATTGTGACGCATACGTTTAGCAGTGAAAGAAGTAGAAACATCAAAAAAGCTATAAAATTGCATCAGCAGTAGAATGTGCTTCTAGAAGTGTCTTGTGACTGATCATTTGATCTTCGTTGTTCTGAGTAAGTTTTTCAGACGAAACGGTTCATACGCCAGAGAGCAAACAAGCATAAGAACATTTGCCTGATGCAAGCAAAAACCTTTAAAGCTAGCGTTAGGTGGCACACATTTATCCCATCGAACTCACAGTATGAGAGTGCAAAAATGCAAATTGCCAGGCTCACTTTTCAAGCTTCATTCATCTTCCCTATCTCTATATTATTAGCTGGGCGGCAAGTCAGGGCCAATCACATCATTTATAAGCATGATCTACCGTATTTAAGGCCCTGGGAGGGCAGATGCGCCCTAATCGCTACTGCAATGTCGGTTTACGTGTGGCATTCCTTAACACCTCATTAGATATTCGTGCAGCCACCGTTCGCACATTATAATTGAATTTTAGTTTCACTTCCTTAACGACCGGTTTTGCATAATATTAAATCGGTATTACCGATGTAATATCAGTACGGATGTCAGCGGGACGTTAAAATATTAAGGCTTTTTGTCATGATTTGCATTTGCGTGGTTATTGTTGCACAGCTGAGGCCCCACTTAGTTTCTCAGAAAGTTTATAGCAACTTTTGGATCTGCTTCCTTTTTTGTCTGTCTGATTCTTCTATAATTTAGTCAGTTGCGGATTTATCTAATGCAGCATCTTTCCTGTCTTCTTTCCTGTCCTTCTTCCTAGTTTCTTCTTCACTCGCGTTCTGATTAACTGGCTCACTTACAGTAGAAGCTGCGCTTTAATCTTCATTGGAAATCAGTGACAGTTTTAGTGCTCATTCAAATTGTTCACGTTATTATTGACATACCATTTGAAACAGTTGAAGTTCATCTGCTTCTTTTGGTGCTGCCTGGAATCATCGAGTCTAGTCATAGATAGGCATTGGGTAGTGTTCAGTGATGAACGTGGACTGGTCTTGGAGTTGTAGTTTTGGTCTTGGTCTTGCAAGACAAGCAAGACCGAGACTATGTATGCAAGTATCCTCCTCTGCTCATCACTGATAGTATTTCAAGCCCTTAAACTTTAGAATAAAGACAACGGATTCGTTTTTCCCTCATTGGTCAATGCTCGTTTTAACCTACATAGTCAACTTTGATCAGAAGAAAATTGGAAACTGAACGTTTCCTTTGGCTAAATCTGCTTTCGCCCTTGTCGACATGGCAATGGCAAGATAAGTCCTAGCTGGATAACGATTTCGCATTCTGCATTTATTATAAAGTTCGAATTGCGACGTGAATGCAGATAGATCTATCTGGCTTGCTAATGCATTTATGCTAGATAGTGAATCGCTCATGTTCGGTATCGTGACAACGAAAACCCGCGATAATTTTTCATTGCTGGCAACGCTGACAATGACAACTAGTTATAGGCAATTTCCAAGTTCTCAGTTGAATAAAACGGAATTGCCTCTGGCGTGCCACTATCTGAAGACCCCAGTTTCACGAGTTTACCACTTGAAGCACTGAAATTGATATTGCATCGCCATCAAGCAATGGAACTAAAATTGCATCTTCATTGTCAGCATCAGCCGAAACGCGGATGTCAGCGGGACGTTAAAATATTAAGGCTTTTTGTCATGATTTGCATTTGCGTGGTTATTGTTGCACAGCTGAGGCCCCACTTAGTTCTCAGAAAGTTTATAGCAACTTTTGGATCTGCTTCATTTTTTGTCTGTCTGATTCTTCTATAATTTAGTCAGTTGCGGATTTATCTAATGCAGCATCTTTCCTGTCTTCTTTCCTGTCCTTCTTCCTAGTGTCTTCTTCACTCGCGTTCTGATTAACTGGCTCACTTGCAGTAGAAGCTGCGCTTTAATCTTCATTGGAAATCAGTGACAGTTTTAGTGCTCATTCAAATTGTTCACGTTATTATTGACATACCATTTGAAACAGTTGAAGTTCATCTGCTTCTTCTGGTGCTGCCTGGATTCATCGAGTCTCGTCATAGATAGGCATTGGGTAGTGTTCAGTGATGAACGTGGCTGGTCTTGGAGTTGTAGTTTTGGTCTTGGTCTTGCAACAAAGGCAAGACCGAGACTGTGTATGCAAGTATCCTCCTCTGCTCATCACTGATAGTATTTCAAGCCCTTAAACTTTAGAATAAAGACAACGGATTCGTTTTTCCCTCATTGGTCAATGCTCGTTTTAACCTACATAGTCAACTTTTGATCAGAAGAAAATTGGAAACTGAACGTTTCCTTTGGCTAAATCTGCTTTCGCCCTTGTCGACATGGCAATGGCAAGATAAGTCCTAGCTGGATAACGATTTCGCATTTTGCATTTATTATAAAGTTCGAATTGCGACGTGAATGCAGATAGATCTATCTGGCTTGCTAATGCATTTATGCTAGATAGTGAATCGCTCATGTTCGGTATCGTGACAACGAAAACCCGCGATAATTTTTCATTGCTGGCAACGCTGACAATGACAACTAGTTATAGGCAATTTCCAAGTTCTCATTTGAATAAAACGGAATTGCCTCTGGCGTGCCACTATCTGAAGACCCCAGTTTCACGAGTTTACCACTTGAAGCACTGAAATTGATATTGCATCGCCATCAAGCAATGGAACTAAAATTGCATCTTCATTGTCAGCATCAGCCGAAACGCGGATGTCAGCGGGACGTTAAAATATTAAGGCTTTTTGTCATGTTTTGCATTTGCGTGGTTATTGTTGCACAGCTGAGGCCCCACTTAGTTCTCAGAAAGTTTATAGCAACTTTTGGATCTGCTTCCTTTTTTGTCTGTCTGATTCTTCTATAATTTAGTCAGTTGCGGATTTATCTAATGCAGCATCTTTCCTGTCTTCTTTCCTGTCCTTCTTCCTAGTTTCTTCTTCACTCGCGTTCTGATTAACTGGCTCACTTGCAGTAGAAGCTGCGCTTTAATCTTCATTGGAAATCAGTGACAGTTTTAGTGCTCATTCAAATTGTTCACGTTATTATTGACATACCATTTGAAACAGTTGAAGTTCATCTGCTTCTTCTGGTGCTGCCTGGATTCATCGAGTCTCGTCATAGATAGGCATTGGGTAGTGTTCAGTGATGAACGTGGCTGGTCTTGGAGTTGTAGTTTTGGTCTTGGTCTTGCAACAAAGGCAAGACCGAGACTGTGTATGCAAGTATCCTCCTCTGCTCATCACTGATAGTATTTCAAGCCCTTAAACTTTAGAATAAAGACAACGGATTCGTTTTTCCCTCATTGGTCAATGCTCGTTTTAACCTACATAGTCAACTTTTGATCAGAAGAAAATTGGAAACTGAACGTTTCCTTTGGCTAAATCTGCTTTCGCCCTTGTCGACATGGCAATGGCAAGATAAGTCCTAGCTGGATAACGATTTCGCATTTTGCATTTATTATAAAGTTCGAATTGCGACGTGAATGCAGATAGATCTATCTGGCTTGCTAATGCATTTATGCTAGATAGTGAATCGCTCATGTTCGGTATCGTGACAACGAAAACCCGCGATAATTTTTCATTGCTGGCAACGCTGACAATGACAACTAGTTATAGGCAATTTCCAAGTTCTCATTTGAATAAAAAGGAATTGCCTCTGGCGTGCCACTATCTGAAGACCCCAGTTTCACGAGTTTACCACTTGAAGCACTGAAATTGATATTGCATCGCCATCAAGCAATGGAACTAAAATTGCATCTTCATTGTCCCCCCAAAAGCTTGGAAAACACCCGAGAAATACGTTTTCGTTTATACGCATTAGAAACTAGCGTGCCAGTGTTACTAATCCCCGTTCTCATCCCTGAAGTGGCGTGAAAATGCGAAATTATCCTTCGAGCTTGCAGCAAGTTTTCCGGATATGAGCTGGTTTTACAAATATTTTCATCGCGCAAACAGCCATTCGATTCTCCAGAATATTCCCAGCTAATATATGGTTCTCCAAGGGGAAATTTTTCTCTTAAGAACCCATTACATATTCATAGTTTCGTGGAAGTGTGCGGATGATTACTAACGGAAATTTTATGGATTCAGTGCAAAGCCGAGTTGCTGAAGAAAGTTTTACAAGGATTTGCGCTCTGGTTGATGTTAAGCAAACGCAGCAGGTTTGATGTGTTTTAGAAAAACAGTTTTTTATGTATTTAAGTGCACAACCAGCTCCTCAAAGAAGTTGTTTCTAAATGGTACGCAAAATATCAACTCACTCCAATGCACCGGAAACACTTCCTGCATAGATTACGAGTTGGAATTAGTCAGCAGTTAAGTTGATGTGCCGTTCCGCAATAATCCCTTTTCTGAATGATTTACGCTGGAATTAAAAGTTGATGGAGCTTTAAAATTAAAGCGGGATTCGGCTTTTTGTCATCCTTAAAAAATATGCGGGGTTTTACGCAAAGGCCAAATGAAAATAATTAAAGGCCTCAAATCTGATTTACTTTATACCCTTTTTTACTGCGGCCAGTTCAAAATGGTGTTTCCGGCATTGGGGCACATTATTCTGCATGTATATGGGCCAGAGAGAGTTAGATGGTTGATTGTCGCCGAATGGCCTTTTGAATTTTTTAACGAAAAATCCCACTAAAAGAGAAATTAGCCCTCTATCGCCCAAAACCATACATATTAATCAAAGTGCCTATTAAGGGCTCTGGGGAAATTTAATTATAATTTTCCAAAACACATTGAAACATAAAATGAACGTACCATGGCAAATTTGCATGATAAAGTGTGTACTCCACCAATTCAATTTCCAATGCAGAGAGCTTGCGAAGCGGCTGTAGTCTGTGAACTCAAAAGATTTGTGGATATTGAAAATTAAATTTCATCAAACCATATATTAATGTATGGCTGGCGCTTCTCTAAAGGCGCCACATTTAATGGGCGCAGCATCTTTCCGAAGGTTTTCTAAAGGGAAATCGAGTATCAATATTTCATGCGGGCGCAATATTCACGAGCTTGCACAAGCTCCACTTTCCTCGTGTTAAAATTTCGTTTAATTAAACGCAAGAAGAGATTATTCAGAATGGATATGTGCAACACACTGTTAGGTTTGGGCAGCCAGTTTGGCAGCTTTATACAGCTGGATAAATTCCAAAAATTTGGAACCTCACAAGGAAATATGGTTGTTATTGCATTTCTACGCGATTTCCATTTCGAACTGGCACATTCAAACCAGGAGGATTAGAAAAAAAAACAAAACTGATAACACCAGATCGTAAAACTTCTTTTAATTTGCAGAAAAACCGTCAATTTTGTCTTTTACGAGACATTTCAATCCTGGCCCCATATTACGGTTTAAGACGGTAAAGCACGTACAAGCAGGAAAGACAAGGCAATTCTGGACGTCCTTAGTCTAAAGACAGGCCGTGACTGCCAAGGCAGTCACGAAGAAAACACTGGGGAAGAAAAACAGGACAAAAGGGAAAGAATGGTATGATGCGGAATGCGAACAAGAACACTAAGAATAAAGCCAGATTGCGCATGTTACAAGACATGCAGAAAGGAGGCAAGGAAACTTATGAGGAACAAGAAAAGAGCGGCCCAGAACAAAGTACTACAACAACTAGAGGAGGATGCCAAAAGCAATAATAGTAGGAGATTCTTTCAAGAAATATCGCAGATGAAAAAAGGATATAAACCCAGAACAAGAAGGAAATACTTAAAACGTGGAAAGAATACTTCAGAAACCTCCTCAATGCAGATAGCGACTTAACAACAGTGACCACAACATACCAGATTGCGGAAATAGATGTAGAAGAGCCAAGCCTCCAAGAAATAATAAGGGCAATCAACAAACTGAAAAATAATAAAGCCCCTGGATGCGATACAATACCAGCAGAGTTCCTAAAATATGGAGGAATACAACTCCATAAAGAACTACATAAACTAATACTAGCCATATGGAAACGGGAAGCCCTGCCAGACGAATGGAACGAAGGCATCATCATCCCCATCCATAAGAAGGGGGAGCGCATGAAATGTACCAACTACAGGGGAATATCCCTACTGAACGCAGCATACCAGATACTCTCCAATGTGCTGTTGAACCATGTATCACCGTATGCGGAGGAACAGATTGAGGACTATCAGTGTGGATTCAGACCAAGGAGGTCAACAGTGGACCAGATATTCACAATCCGGCAACTAATAGAGAAACACTGGGAATTCAATACAGACGTACACCAGCTGTTTATGGACTTCAGACAAGCCTACGACACAATCATACGCGACAGTGTCTGGATAGCCATGGCAGGTATAGGGATACCACAGGAAATCATCACTCTCACGAAACTATGCGTAAACAACACCAGGTGTCGCGTAAAAGTAGGAAACCAGATAACAGAAGAATTCTCGGTCATGAGTGGATTGAGGCACGGAGATGGATTGTCGCCCATACTCTTCAACATAGTCCTAGATATGGCTATCAAAAAGACTAACATCACCACGGAAGTATATACTAAGGAGGGGCCACAGATGATCCTGGCCTTCGCGGACGTCATAGACGCGGTCGGAGGAAGTACTGTCGGAGTCAAGGAAAGCGTCCTGAAAATCGAGAAGGAATATAAGAAAATGGACCTCAACATCAACGAGGAACAAACCAAATACATGCATATTACCCGCCGATCCACCAGGGACAAAATCGTTCAGAACCTAACGATGGACACCTATAACTTCGAATGTGTCAGACAGTTTAAATACCTTGGAGCCACGATATGCTCAGATAATGACAGCAATGAAGAGGTGTAGATGCAGTGGCAATAGATGTTTCTTTGCTATGCGAACCCTAGTGCAATCCAAAACGGTACCAAGCTGAGGGTGTATCAGGCTGTAATCAAACCCGATTGTCTGCTACGGCCTGTGAGACGTGGACCCTTATGAAACACAGCGAGCTTCTACTAAAGCGGTGTGAAAGGAAGATCTTGAGAAGAAAATTTGGCCCCGTAAAGGATCTAAACACGGAGCAGTATCGCATAAGGACGAATGCAGAGGTCCAGGACCTACACCAAAAGCCAGATATAGTCAAAACAATAAAATCCCAACGTCTGAGATGGACCGGACATGTTCAAAGAGCATCTGATGATCGACTAATCAAGATAGAATGGGAAGGAAACCCAGCAAGGAAGAGACCGCTGGGGCGGCCGAAACTTGGATGGAGGGACAACATCTTGAAGGACATACATACTATGCAGGTAGATGACTGGAGGGAGGCCATGATGGACCGGGAGCGATGGAGGCAAATGGTTAACGCAGCCAAAACCCACCAAGGGTTGTAGTGCTATCCAGAGAGAGAGTTAGATGATTAAAAATTCGTAAAATGTCAGAAGAATACGTGATTAGACTGCATTTTAAGGTGTTTGTGAAAAAAAGAATGTTCTTTTAAATGGAGCAAAAATTGGATTGTTATCTGTCCAGGTTTTTCTATATTATATTTTTGAAACTCAGGTTGCCACCAAAGATTTTTATCTCCGCAGGTTTCCGAGGATTATGTTTTTGAAACTCACTCTGGAACACGGAGAGTCGTTAAAATCTTCACCCAGATGATAAAAAAAAATCATAAAATGGCAAAAAATAAAGCAATAGGACTGCATTTTAAGGCGTAATTGAATAAAATAACTCCCTGTTAAGTGTCGCTACAATCGCTTTTCTTCAGAACTATATATTTTTTAATTTCGTCTGCAACGGAGGGTCGTTAAAATTCCGCACTCAGATGATTTAAAATTCGTAAAATGTCCGAAAAAAGGACGTTGGGACGTAATTTTCAGGCGTCGTTATCACTTTGGGAATACAAATAATTATTATTTAGTTCTTTAGCATCTATTCAGTGCGTTGTCTTCAATTTTATTAAGAGGGCGAAAGCCAAAAGCAAAAGAGTCGGTTTCAAAGACCAATTTTAAACTAGCAGAAGTTTTCCACTAGTGTTTTTCAACCAAATCAATTCCGCAAATCTCAAATTGGGGTTCCTGCGTCCCAGTTTTTATAAGTATTTTTAGTGCAGATGCCACTGAAATCGGAAATACCAGTTTATTAAACGACCCTGACTCAAATTACAGGCTTGGGAGGTTGACGAGCTGAATAATTCACTAGCAGAACTAATTTATCGAGTCTCTGGCCCCGTGTATCGATTGGGAAAAGAAACTATAATCCCTTTCTTATACCATCCGGTGGATATTTCATTTATCAGCTGGGGACATTTTTGCCACCAAAGGTGCAATAAAAAGTGTCTTACAGGCAAGGAAAAAAATAGGTTACATTATGTATATTGCGACATATGTCGCCCAGAAGGCACGATACAATACAATATATCCACATTGAATGCAGCGAGTTTCAAGACATATCCTCAGCAATTTGCTGTTTACGACACCACTTTACCAATGTGCTCTTCTGGCATTTCGGGTTTATTTTAGAATATTTTGGAAGCTGTCCCCCGACAAAATGGGAAGTATTTTCCGGAGCGTGGGATTTATCTGGGCTGAGACAGGTGCAATATTTTAAACATTTTTTTTATAAAAGAAAGTTTTCAAATCAAGGCTTTTATAATGTTTTATTTCGGCAAGGTAACGCAAACTTTTTGCAGGCTTTCCAAAGAGAACATGGACGTTTTAGGTGATGAATTGCGAAGGTGAATTTGCATTTTTGTATGCTTGTTGCTTTAGGGTGAAAACCATTAGTTAAGTTCCTAGGTTTTGAACTGGTAGTCCAACAAAGGCTCTGGGGTGGTGTTGGGTGGTTTTCCATAGATGAAAAGTGTGGATTTTTAAATTTTAGGTTTCAGTAGTAGTAAACATCTTTATTTCTAAAAAAAAAGGCTATCGACCTATCGGTCTTTCTGCCCTTGTTTAATACATGTAGTCTTAATCTAAATAAAAAACAAAGATGAAATTTCTCTTATTCTCGGTTAATAATCTTATTAAATAAACTTTCCAATTCTAATGACAAGAAAAAAATTATTTTATTGTCCAGTAGTCAGTTGCGTTTGTAAGTGTTCGAGTAGCGTTAATGTAGGGAAACGGAAGCGGGATTGTCTGGTTGGTCTTGTAAGACAAAGGGGATTCAGTATGGTCCAGTTGTAGGGTTGTTTGTCCATTTTGTCTGTAGCTGTATGAGTCTTTCCGAGATCTTTGTCATGTTTGTGCGTTCGTATAGTAGTTGCGTGGAGGGGGGTTGTGTAGTGGTCTTTTGGGGGTGGTCTTATTCGTGTTATTAGTCTTAGTGCAATTTGTTCTGTTGTTTGTGTATAACGTTTTGTCCTTTCTGTTCCGTTGGTCATGAGTATATGTCCATAGTCTAGCAAGGGTCTACAAATAGCTTTATATATTTTGGTGGCGGTGTTTGTGCTAATTCCTCTGTCTTTGGAGGTTAGTGATCGGAAGTGTTTGTTCTCTTTATTTTTTCTGTCCTGATGTTTCGTATGTGTTTAGTGAATTTAAGGTTGTGGTCAATTGTGATTCCAAGGTATTTTACGTCGTTTTTTGGTTGTGTTGTTTGGCCGTCTGCAGTTATTGTAGGGGAGTCAGCTTTGAGTCTGTGGTTTGTGAGCAGAAGTTGGTTTTTTGACGCGTTTGGTGTTAGTCTCCATTTATAAAACCATGTCATTGTGTTGTTTGTTAGTGTTTGGAGTCTTTGAGCTGCTCTCTCAGTAGTTTTGTCATGTACAATAAGTGCCGTGTCGTCTGCGTATTGTAATATGTATGCCGATCTGTCGTATTTGATTTTTGTCTGGTAAGTTGTAATTGTATATTCATGGCAGTATATATTGTAGAGAAACGGTGAGAGCGGGCATCCTTGAGGGAGCCCTTGTTCAGGGGAAAAAGAAAATGACAGTGTTTTGTCAATTCGTACTTGTAGTTGTCTGTTTTCTAGTAAGTTCTTTATGGTATAGTAGATATATTAGTGTGTGTAGTTTGTATAGTTTGTATAGTAAGCCTTTATGCCAGACACTATCAAAAGCCTTGTTTAGGTTTCATTTCAGGCTCAAATTAAATAAAGTTTGCATTCATCGTTCAGAAAAACACCTACTCTAAAAAGACTACAATTCTTGCAAGACTGCATATACTTTTTAAAAAGTTTTTCAGTGATAATTCGGCGACAGATAAAGTTGGTGGTTTTGGCGCAGGTTTCGGGCCATTCATCGTCCATGATAAATTAAATCCGAATATAATCCGCGCAAAATAAAATAAGATTTTTTCCACCAAACGACATTAAAATTCGCATAAAACGGCGCTAGTCTAAAGTCATAAATGCTTTCGAAAAAAAGCGTGCGGTCCAGCTTGAATCTCATAAATTTCATTTCATTGTTTAGCCAAATAAAAAAATAATGATTTCATTTCTCATTGTCCCAACATCGCACTAGAATATAATAAACAACTCTCTGGGCCCTGCACACTTTATCATTACTTCCATTGTACCGCCAGTATGCAGCCTCGAAAATATAGAATGATTTATAAATCGTCATTTTCCAAAAGAAATGTGTCCTTTTTGTCTCTTTGCTTCGGTTTGCCTGCTCCATTCTTTTGATTTGATTATCACGGGAAAATTTACAAATTATTTTAATTAAAATGTGTTAAAAAATCCGTCTGCTATACTTTTCCTCAACTGATGGCAGCAGTTATTGAACGAAAAATGTTCTATTCAGACGCTCTATGTGTTTAATTGGTGTTAATGGACAATTTCAAAGCGCAATATCCAGCTTCTTCCATTTAAAGTCCCATAAGAAATGCGGCTCATTAGCACCGCTAATGGTGATTAAAGCAGAGCGGGCGCAACTTACATCGATCTTCATTAGAAACAGTGGATAAGACTCCAATTATTATGCTTTTAACCATTCAACTTTGCCATATCTTTATCACAATATTTCAACAGTTACGACTAAACAAGGAAGAGAATCCGTATTGTTTCAAAATTTCCCCTTCGGAAGCATTCGCCTATAGATTATTTTATGGAGAAATTAGATCAAAAGGTGAACATTTCACTTGTTTCTCATGTTTATTTAGGGCAGAATGTATGGAACACTTATTCCTTGTTTGACTAGGAGAATTAAGAGCACTTTCAAAGCATTTTTCGCTCATTTAATAATTCACATAAGCACCTTTGGTGTTATTCCATTATTCCTAAAATTTTCCAAAAGCCTTAAAATGAGAAACATTTCTAAAACAATGTTTACTATAAAACCGGGCCCAATGTAACGCTCTATAAAGCATTGGAAACTGGAGAATTGTAATCCAATACGTGCTCTAAATATGAGCCAACAAATAAGAGTGGTTCTGCAGACCCACATAAATTTTCAATGTTTGCGGTTAACGTGAAAACGAGAAACATTTCTAAAACAATGTTTACTATAAAACTATAACCAATGTCACGCTCTATCAAGCACTAGAAACTAGAGCGTTGTGACCCAACACCTTCTCTAAATATGACCCAACAAATGAGAGCGGTCCTGGAGACCCTCATAAATTTTCAATTTTTGCATTTAGCGTAAAAACAGAAACGTTTCTTAAACAATGTTTACTATAAAACCAAGCACAATGTAACGCTCTAGCAAGTAATGGAAAGTATCGCATTGTAATCTCACACGTTCTCTAAATATGAGCCAACAAATAAGAGCGGTTCTGCAGACCCACATAAATTTTCAATGTTTGCGTTTATCGTGAAAACGAGAAACATTTCTAAAACAATGTTTACTATAAAACTAGAACCAATGCAACGATCTATCAAGCACCAGAAACGAGAGCTTGGTAATCGAACGCGTTCTCTAAATATGTCCCAACAAATGAAAGCGGTTCTGGAGACCCCATAAATTTTCAATTTTGCATTTAGCGTAAAACCAGAAACATTTCTTAAACAATGTTTACTATAAAATCAAGCACAATGTAACGCTCTAGCAAGTGATGGAAACTAGAGCATTGTAATCTAACACGTTCTCTAAATATGAGCCAACAAATAAGAGCGGTTCTGCAGACCCACTTAAATTTTCAATGTTTGTGTTTAACGTGAAAACGAGAAACATTTCTAAAACAATGTTTACTATAAAACTAGAACCAATGTAACGATCTATCAAGCACTAGAAACGAGAGCTTGGTAATCGAACGCGTTCTCTAAATATGTCCCAACAAATGAAAGCGGTTCTGGAGACCCCCATTAATTTTCAATTTTGGGATTTTACGTAAAACAGAAACGTTTCTTAATCAATGTTTACTATAAAATCAAGCACAATGTAACGCTCTAGCAAGTAATGGAAACTGGAGCATTGTAATCTAACACGTTCTCTAAATATGAGCCAACAAATAAGAGTGGTTCTGCAGACCCACATAAATTTTCAATGTTTGCGTTTAACGTGAAAACCAGAAACATTTCTAAAACAATGTTTACTATAAAACTAGAGCCAATGTAACGATCTATCAAGCACTAGAAACGAGAGCTTGGTAATCGAAACGCGTTCTCTAAATATGTCCCAACAAATGAAAGCGGTTCTGGAGACCCTATAAATTTTCAATTTTTGCATTTAGCGTAAAAACTAGAAACATTTGTTAAACAATGTTTACTATAAAACCAAGCACAATATAACGCTCTAGCAAGTAATGGAAACTAGAGCATTGTAATCTATCACGTTCTCTAAATATGAGCCAACAAATAAGAGCGGTTCTGCAGACCCACATAAATTTTCAATGTTTGCGTTTAAAGTGAAAATGAGAAACATTTCTAAAACAATGTTTACTATAAAACTTGAACCAATGTAACGATCTATCAAGCACTAGAAACGAGAGCTTTGTAATCGAACGCGTTCTCTAAATATGACCCAACAAATGAAAGCGGTTCTGGAGACCCCCATAAATTTTCAATTTTTGCATTTAGCGTAAAACCAGAAACATTTCTTAAACAATGTTTACTATAAAATCAAGCACAATGTAACGCTCTAGCAAGTGATGGAAACTAGAGCATTGTAATCTAACACGTTTTCTAAATATGAGCCAACAAATAAGAGCGGTTCTGCAGACCCACATAAATTTTCAATGTTTGCGTTTAGCGTGAAAACGAGAAACATTTCTAAAACAATGTTTACTGTAAAACTAGAACCAATGTAACGATCTATCAAGCACTAGAAACGAGAGCTTTGTAATCGAACGCGTTCTCTAAATATGACCCAACAAATGAAAGCGGTTCTGGAGACCCCCATAAATTTCAATTTTTGCATTTAGCGTAAAACCAGAAACATTTCTTAAACAATGTTTACTACAAAACCAAGCACAATGTAAAGCGCTAGCAAGTGATGGAAACTAGAGAATTGTAATCTAACACGTTCTCTAAATATGAGCCAACAAATAAGAGCGGTTCTGCAGACCCACATAAATTTTCAATGTTTGCGTTTAACGTGAAGACGAGAAACATTTCTAAAACAATGTTTACTATAAAACTAGAACCAATGTAACGATCTATCAAGCACTAGAAACAAGAGCTTTGTAATTGAACGCGTTCTCTAAATGTGACCCAACAAATGAAAGCGGTTCTGGAGACCCCCATAAATTTTCAATTTTTGCATTTAGCGTAGAAATAAAAACATTTCTTAAACAATGTTTACTATAAACCAAGCACAATGTAACGCTCTAGCAAGTTATGGAAACTAGAGCATTGTAATCTAACACGTTCTCTAAATATGAGCCAACAAATAAGAGTGGTTCTGCAGACCCACATAAATTTTCAATGTTTGCGTTTAACGTGAAAACGAGAAACATTTCTAAAACAATGTTTACTATAAAACTAGAACCAATGTAACGATCTATCAAGCACTAGAAACAAGAGCTTTGTAATCGAACGCGTTCTCTAAATATGTCCCAACAGATGAAGGCGGTTCTGGAGACCCCCTAAATTTTCAATTTTTACATTTAGCGTAAACCCAGAAACATTTCTAAAACAATGTTTACTATAAAACCGGGTCCAATGTATCGCTCTATAAAGTTATGGAAACTAGAGCTTCGTAATCCAACACGTTCTCTAAATATGAGCCAACAAATAAGAGCGGTTCGGGAGACCCTCATAAATTTTGAATTTTTGCATTTAGCGTGAAAACAAGAAACATTTCTAAAACAATTTTTACTCTAAAACAGGGCCCAATGTAACGCTCTATCAAGCAGTGGAAACCAGAGTATTGTAGTCGAACACGTTCTCTAAATACGAGCCAACAACTAAGAGCACTAATTGGCACTTTTAACGGAGAAATTATGTCTTCCAAGAGAGTAATAGAGCTTTTACGAAATTTTAACTGTTTGACTATTTCAACACCTTACAATATTCCATAACCATCAATTTGTCAATTGGTAAAAATTCAATTCACATTTCACCCGGTAAAAACTAAATTTACATTTCACCTGGACTTTCCAGCAAAGATCTGCAATAAATTCTTTAGCATAACTTCGCCTTAAAGAGTGAAGCTTCAACATTATGAAAATTCGTTCCCACTTATATGAGAACAGCGTCATGAGTTCTTCTCAAGCTGGAAATCGCATTGACGATAAGCTGAAGCGGATGGGGAGAAAGCATTAGCAGTAAACAACCCGAATGTATCTAATATCCATAAGGAAAGTCCAAATTATGGCTAAGGCAGCATCCACAAACTCTGGTCCTCTATGAGGCACTTTACATTCACCAGTTTTCTGGTCGGAGCGGCTTAATCCTCAAATTGCATCTTGCGCTGCAAGTTGAATCGCAATTTGTGTGCTAATTATATCTAAGCTTTGTCTAGACTGCCATTAGTTTGCGTTGTCGTTCTTGGCCTTTGAGTAAATACTTCTAATAAACATCGGCTGGCTCAAAAGCTTTGAAGAAAGAAAACTGTCGTGTCTTGGAGACGGCAGGGAAACTAGGATGAAAACGTTAGCAATAAAGAACCTAAATGCATGTAATATCCCAGATACGAACTGGCTGGGATGGTAAAACCTACTTTGCATTTGCAGGTTGTTTAGTAAGGCGATTTTAAGCCCCAAACTGCTTTTTGCAAGAGCTGTTTGCAGGCTAATTGTAGCCTGTGCTGGTGCATAAACTACTGGTGCTAGTCAAAGAAATTTACATTTTTCTGGCTGGTTTTTAGGCCAGTGGTTGCTGCTTGATTGCAAGAAATATTTGTAGCTGTGTCTATATAAAAAAGCAACAGATTGAGGCCAATAAACCCGCTGAAAGTGTCTAGTATCCATAGCGAAACTCCGCATTATTATGCAAGCAAAATCTCGACTCGTTATTCTACTAAAACCTGCTTTGCATTTGCATCCTGCCAGGTTCACACTAGGTGGAGGTTTTGTGGTAGCTCCAGGGAGCGATGAAATTCAGGAAAAATACTCCTTTGCCTCGCCAGTCTGTTAAAAGCTGACATTTCCGAAGGAATTAGTTGGAAATACCTACAACTTACCTCTTGTGTAGACGACAAATTGTACCGGATTTCAGTAACTCCGGAATTGTTGATTGAAAAATCGTACATGTTACCAACTGGGGTGGCTCTCAATGTTCTTTACCTGGAAAAGAAATAAAGATGTTGAAATACAGAATCGAAGTCAAAGGAGAAGCAAATAAACAGCGAACAAGAAAAGTGGCTGAAGGCTAATGAGCTCTTAATGATTGTGAGAGTGAAGCGAAAAACATAGCAGATGTTGCAGAAGAAACTCGGGAAATTCGGGTAAAAGGAACGAGAAGACAAACATGTTCTTGCAAGGGACTGTACAATGAGGGCATCCACTCTCGAAGAACCACCAGGAGAGGAGTTAATTCTCTTCAATTTTTGGGCATTTGGGCAATTACCCTACTGTTATTCCGTGGTCGATACCTTCCAGCTCATGCATATTAAGTGACATTATTATCCAGCTGAATAAGTCTGATTTACACTTCGCATATTCGAACGCATCAATACAGAATAGTAAACCACTTCTGTCATTTTCAGCGGAATAAATCACTGCTAATAGGAACATGAATATGCCCGAAAGGGGATACAGCGGTATCAACGTTTTTTTATTGTCTAATATCGGCACAAATTGAAATTTCAATTCTAATCCGGGTCTCGACAGATGCGCTCTATCAGCTCGAGGAACCGAATTACCAATGGGTTGCGGTTTAGTAGTTTGTCTATCAATTTCAGAACGGAATAGGGAAAAATTGCCTCCGGAATGGGCAGAGAGGCCAAGCTGACATTGAAACAGTTGGATTCGTGCTCGAGATTGATATGATCGGGAGATTGAACTGTTAATGGAAACTTGTATCTAAACTCTTTTTTTTTTGAGCTTGGAATTGGGCCTCAGTTTCTTTAATAATCTTTTCAAGAACTGGATGAATAATGAGCTTGTACGGAAACTTGTCGTCATTTTCACTTTCACCTTCAAAAGAGTTAGATTTCCGCTGCCATTGCATGAAATTGGCGAGTTTTTCGGGTTTTTAGCTCGCAATGGAAAGTAGTCTCCTCCTGACATTGAGACGGCCTAAAGGCCCGAAAAACTCACCAGTTTAAACCACTAAAAGTTCCTACGATGGAAAAGTGTGTCGCATTAGAAGGGCGCCTAAAAAACTCCCGTGCTTCCAGCTCGCACTCTTCTTCCAAAAAACGTGTAAAGCTGCAAATTGCACTCGTTAAAGTAGCTTGAAACTAAATGGAATAGAAAAACATCAAATTTTTAAGCTTCGATTAAAAATTATTGGTTTTGTAGCGCGAAAATGTGCACTCTGAATGTTTGCCTCGAATTAATCTGCGTTCGGCTAGAAGCCTTTAATTGGGCCAAAAATTTGCAGCCCTAAAATAAAACATAAAAACCGGCCAAAGCGCTTTCCGTTTCTGCCGAAATTTTGAGGAAGCTGGTAACATTTTAGGACGTCGTCAAGTATAATTAAATGCCTGAAGGGTCCTGTCCCTGCTCACCGTCTTACTCCCTTTATCAAAACGTGGCCGTTTTCTTTTCGCTGGCCCTTCGAACATAAATGAGTGAATGCTACCGGGAATTTGCTCATTAAATACTAATAAAATAAATTTGTGCTAATATCCGGGCGACTGCAAGAGGAAAATGTTTCTTTGTATCAGGAAATGGGGCTGTACTTGAGTATGTGCAAGTGGGAAATGAAACTGCGTTAGTTGACTAGAAATCTGGGGCAATTTTAACGCATTTCGAGCGACTCTTGCAAGTGGAATGCCTAAACAAGAACTTTGTTTTTTGTTTGGCTCGTTGTTTTCAAAGTGTGTTTCCTGGGCCGAACTCCGGATAAAGCCATGGTGAGTGTTATAAGTTGGCTTATTTGCTAACATTTTGGTGCTCCCTTTAAGCCAAAACCAGCGCAATATTTGCAGAAGACACTTTTTTGAGCGGCGGTTTCAATATTTGGTTAAAAAACGCTTAAGACAGTCTGTAAAGCAGCTTTAAGCCTTCGGAAGTCGCTAAGCGAATGCCCAATGGTAGCACCAACCAACAGCCTAAAGCTTGGGGCAAATTCTGGAGAGTCCATTTTCAGATTGAATTCTTAAATCAGCCTAAAATGACCAATAAAGAACCTTCAAGTCCCCAATAAAAGTGCATCAGGTTGTTACAGTTCTATACCTATAGAAAATGCCGAAGACAAATTTTGAGAACGACTTAATCTTCAGCTGGAACTATCACCCTGAAGATGTGCAAACTACCCAATCTGAAGTGGGGAATTGGGGAAATTTAGTCTGCATAGAAGCCAGTGAAATACCCAATAAACCAACTGGAAGTCTTTTGAAGTGGCTTGATAAATTGGAAGGTTTATTTGGAAATTGTCAATAAATTGGCTCCAAGCGCCCAATAAGTTGGGCGAGCGTCTACAAGTAGCGAAACAATACCACTGAAACCATTTGGAAATGTTCTTAGAGATGGAGCATTTTCAAGCGTCAAAAATGGTGCTGAAGCCCCAAAAATATTCAACTAAATGCCTTCAAGCCTTTTAGAGTGAAAAATAGTCCTAGAACCATGCATAAAATGTTCAAGAGGTGCTCTGAAAGGGTATATTTTCCAGCTTAAATAATCGCCTTCAAGAGCCGAATGAAGCCACTTCAGGAAGAAACCAACCGGCTTAAACATTTTGGAAGGTTTCTAAGAGCGAAAGTGTTCACCTTCGAGCTTTAAGAAATGCATTCTAGAGTCTCACTGCCTGCTCTTTTGCAGATAAACCGATTCGCTTGCCATAAAAACCACTATCTAGGAGAAGACACTATTTAAGTCCTCCCGAAGAAAGGTAAAGTGTATGCATGTTTGACATTGCTATAAGTTACCTTCAAAAAAATCAGGCTTGTTCCTAACAGTTAACTTGCCTTTACTGCATTGAACCAGATGCCGATCCATATTTCGCATGCAGCCGCTCCAAAGATGAGATAATATGTGGCGCAATAAATTAAGAGCGAACAACAAATGAAACACAATCGACTTGAATTCAATAGTCTCTCGCAATAGAGAGCAGAAATAAACAATGATAGAGCGCGTAAATTAATGGCTGAGCCCTACATAGAGGGAGTTTCGGTGTAATCAGATATCTCTGATGAAGTAAATATACGCTTTTGCTGGTGGGCGTCTAAGAAACGTGAGCACCCCGTGGCTCTATAACTACATGCCTATTAGAGCCAGCAGCAATCCATTTCGCTCAAACTGATTTACGTTATGAGTGTATTAATTTTAATTGTGGTACTTGAATCTCCCACTTTCTCTGCGAGGCACTCATGTTCGCGGAAGGTGAGAGAGGCACAAACAGGATGGAATCTATCCCTAAAGTACCCCAACGATCTTTACTCTTTGAGCAAAGGTTCCATGCAACATTGCACGTTCAAAACCTAAAGGTTCAATGGCAATTTAAATAAATCTAATGCTGTTTCCATGATGAAACGCATCAACTGACAGCGATAATCATCACTTCTGATCCGCTTTGGCCAAAGCTTTTAATGCCTGCCTCTTAGGCCTTCGAGTCTTTAATTTTGAGGTGCGGCGGGCCCCCACTTGCGTTGATATCGGAACGATTTACATTTTCATTGTGCCTTTTCAACCTCTATCAGCACGTTATTCGGATAACGAAATCAAAATCTTTTTAAATCCCCTTCGGGCCCATCCAGGTATGACAGGGTTCAACGTGAACATGCATTCAACTGACAGGCGAAGCAGCTTTTGTTAAAAAAGGAATCATTAGTCAGGCCGATACTGGCAAAGAGAATTTTTCGCATTTTAATCCCGCAATAGTTGCCGGATGGCTAAGGAAGGAACTGTTCTAAAAACACTAGAAAAATGTAGGAATGTAAAGAAGTGAGAGAATGTTGAGCTATTTTTTTTGTAACGATGCATTCGATGACTTTTTCCAAACCGCGTCCACATCAGGCTGATGTGACACATTTCTGCATATTCTGGAAACTAATAAATTACACAGCCATTACAAAATAGAAGCAGTTTCGTGTTCATGTTTGGAAAGATTGATTGCCTGAACATTAAGGGAAAGCAACCCGATCTTTTCGGTGCATGAAGTTATTTTTAGCTAAAAGACCTTGCTGGAACTGTTACTGTTACTTTGAAACCTTTGCAGTTTTTCACCGGTAGTTTTTGGCCTCATTTTTGCACCTTTTTGTTCCTCCTGCTAAATCTGAGTTCTAATTCTCTCTCGAACGATCAGAGCACGTTTTCTGTTCACTTTCAAACTCACTCTCAATTTGGCACTTTAAAAATAAGGGTGCAAAACTGGGATTTATCTTTAGCTTTTTCTGCGAAAACTGCTCATGTTTTCCTGGCCAGGCTTCAACGTCTAAGAGCGTCATTTAGTGCTCGATCCAGCGGTATATTAACGAGCCCTCCAGCTCAAGCTGCTCCTGAGAGATGAGCAAATTGGTGGAGAAAAGCATGAAATTTTGGGCCAATCTGGCACCGAAATAAGCGATATTCAGATTTAGCATTTTGTGTGGAAACCAATAATAACTCGGTAGCTTGACGGCTCTGTGGCTCAAATGGGCGTTGAGAAATTTCGAAAAATTCGGCTTATGAATGAGTCGAATTCGCAATTTATAACACTTCGCGAGAAACTAACAATTTTCTTACAATTGAAAGTTTTTTATGAAACCTGCTAATATTTCCCTGGCGATGCTTCACCTGCTTGCTAAAAGCTCCATTTCGTGCTTTATCCGGTAATGAGTGAATGAGCGCTAGAGCTCAATCGGTTTCAGAGAAATGAGCGAAAAGGTAGAAAAGGTAAACATGAAATTTTGCAATTTAAAATAAACCCTGCAAAAACAACAATTTTCTTGCAATGCAGACTTTTTGTTCCAGCTGTTTTTATTTCCCTTCGCGCGCTTAAAGCGCCAGTTAGTGCTCCATCCAGTGGTGTAGAAATGAACACTCGAGCTCATTTGGTTTCTGAGAAATGAGCAAAATTGTGCAGCCAAACACGAAATTTTAATCAAATTTTGCACCTAAATTTGTGGCATTCAAATTCCGGTTTTTGTGGGAAAAATACGAGTATTTCGTTACTCTTTTGCCTCTTACTGAATCGGGCTTTCACTTCCCTTTCTAGTGATAGGAAAACGGAGCATGTGGCTCAAATGGTTCTTGAGAAATGACAAAAAAGGCGGTTGTATGCATGAGTCGGTTTTGCAATTTAGGACAAATCGAGCAAAACTAATACTTTTCTTGAAAGGGAGACTTTTTTGTCAAAACGGCCAACATTTCCCAAGTGGGCCTCCACCTCCTACAAGCGTCATTTCGTGCTCTATCTAGGGGTGTAGAAATGAACACTCGAGCTCATTTGGTTTCTGAGAAATGAGCAAAATTGTGCAGTGAAACACGAAATTTTAATCAAATTTTGCACCTAAATGTGTGGCATCCAAATTTCTCTTTTTGTGGGAAAAATACGAGTATTTCGTTACTCTTTTGCCTCTTACTGAATCGGGCTTTCACTTCCCTTTCTAGTGATAGGAAAACGGACCATGTGGCTCAAATGGTTCTTGAGAAATGACAAAAAAGGCGGTTGTATGCATGAGTCGGTTTTGCAATTTAGGACAAATCGAGCAAAACTAATACTTTTCTTGAAAGAGAGACTTTTTTGTCAAAACGGCCAACATTTCCCAAGTGGGCCTCCACCTCCTACAAGCGTCATTTCGTGCTCTATCTAGGGGTGTAGAAATGAACACTCGAGCTCATTTGGTTCCTGAGAAATGAGCAAAATTGTGCAGCCAAACATGAAATTTTATTCAAATTTTGCAGCTAAATGTGTGGCATTCAAATTCCGCTTTTTGTGGGAAAAATACGAGTATTTCGTTACTCTTTTGCCTCTTACTGAATCGGGCTTTCACTTCTCTCTCCAGTGATAAGAACACGGACGATGTGGCTCAAATGGTTCTTGAGAAATGACAAAAAAGGCGGTTGTATGCATGAGTCGGTTTTGCAATGTGGGACAAATCGCGCAAAACTAATACTTTTCTTGAAATGTAGACTTTTTTGTCAAAACGGCCAACATTTCCCAAGTGGGCCTCCACCTCCTAAAAGTGTCATTTCGTGCTCTATCTAGGGGTGTAGAAATGAACACTCGAGCTCATTTGGTTCCTGGGAAATGAGCAAAATTGTGCAGCCAAACACGAAATTTTATTCAAATTTGCACCTAAATGTGTGGCATCCAATTTCTCTTTTTGTGGAAAAAATACGAGTATTTCGTTACTCTTTTGCCTCTTACTGAATCGGGCTTTCACTTCTCTTTCTAGTGATAGGAAAACGGACCATGTGGCTCAAATGGTTCTTGAGAAATGACCAAAAAGGCGGTTGTATGCATGAGTCGGTTTTGCAATTTAGGACAAATAGCGCAAAACTAATACTTTTCTTGAAATTTAGATTTTTTTGTCAAAACGGCCAACATTTCCCAAGTGCGCCTCCACCTCCTACAAGCGTCATTTCGCGCTCTATCTTGGGGTGTAGAAATGAACACTTGAGCTT
The DNA here is from genome assembly GCA_024550625.1 of Dendroctonus valens. NCBI lineage: Eukaryota > Metazoa > Arthropoda > Insecta > Coleoptera > Curculionidae > Dendroctonus > Dendroctonus valens. The sequence goes on from JAJTJO010000360.1 coordinate 667,307, forward strand.
ATTTGGTTTCTGAGAAATGAGCAAAATTGTGCAGCCAAACATGAAAATTTATTCTTATTTTGCACCTAAATTTGTGGCATTTAAATGCCGCTTTTTGTGAAAAAAATGCGAGTATTTCGTTACTCTTTTGCCTCTTACTGAATCGGGCTTTCACTTCTCTCTCCAGTGATAGGAAAACGGACCATGTGGCTCAAATGGTTCTTGAGAAATGACAAAAAAGGCCAGCAACAAATGTGCAGAAAAACATTGAATTTTGGGCTACTCTTGCACCTAAATGTGTGAAATTCAAACTTGACTTTTTGTGTGAAAACTGTTAGCATTTTGTCACTCCTGTTCCTCCAATGAAATGGAACTCCAAATTAAGGCAGGAAAACGGGTTTTGTAGCTCAAAGACCAACCATCTTCGAATCAAATAGCTGCGGTTAGAAAAGGTGATCTATTTAGGGCCTCAACAAAAAAGGTAAACTTCATGCATGTTTGACATTGTTATACATTTTAAGCTCTGAAGAGCACAATCTAAAATCTAACCACACAACGCTGTAATGTGGGCAGGTTTCCCGGTTAATGAACGCGTAAACTCAATCTATAGAACCGAAAGTTCGGTCCTTCTTCATTGAATCCTTCAATAAAATCTCATTTAACTGGTTGCAACCCTCGAGGACATAATTGAATTCCCCGGATTCACAACCTATTTACATTTTCAATGTAGCTTGTCGACCTCAATCGCGCTCATTACTAAATCAAACGATTTTTAATTCGCGTTTAGGAACAACGCCAAATTTTGATGCGATTAGTCATTGATGTCGGGAATCGGAAGTGGCGTAGTTAACTGGAAAATGGGAAATAGAAGACGCCCGAGATGAGCTAACAACAGGGCAATTTGCTTAATTTCCGAACTAGCCGGTCCCAATTTGGATGCCAGATTGGTCCAGACTGTTTGCTGTCTGGTAGTAAGCGGAACTCGCATTTTCCGGAGTAATCCGGACTCTGACATCTGTGCTACATGAACCCTTTGATACGGAATTGTGATCCGAATTTGCATTAATGTGGCCACTTCCCTCGAAACTCCACAAGACGATAACAACTGGATAACATTCAAGAACCATACAATGAGCTGATTTCACCAGCTTTTTCTTGTTTTTGCCTGGATAATCGTGGTTGAATGGTAAAATATCTCACTTTACCAGATTCGATAATGATCGAAATCCAATCTTCTGTGTGGCGTAGAAACATAATTCAGCTCTTTAGTAAACGCTCATTATTCAAACAAAACGATGCAATTATAAGTTTACTTCTAATTTGCTTTAGGCGAGAAGACGCTTGTGAATGCCACTTGAATTGCGGAATTTAATTTATCGCAACACTCAATTCCGGTAATTCAGTTTGGGGACGTATTTGGATAATTTCTCATCTGCAATGGTTATGCAGGATCCGTATATCATGACTAACTAACTTTGTGCAAACATACATGTTAAAGGAAACTTTCGCATGTGTGTCCGCCTCAATAAAATTGGCAAATTCCTTCAGAATCAGCGAGTTTCCAGCATATTTAAACTCTCCATTATTAAAGCGTTTTTAATCGACCTATTAACCAGCTGCATGCTACACCAGATATGAAACTTCTGAGACACGCAAATTTATTCTTCGGCGTCTCATTAAACACGACTTTACTTTTACACCTCATTTGCTTAACAAGCGGCATTAGGTTCAGTTACAACATGCTCAGTTTTCGATTTATTCATATTTAAACCTGCATAAACACGCTCCAAGGACAAGTCTAGATTTAGAAGAGACTGAGAGCACCACGAAACCACTAAGCACAAACGGTGGAAAGAGGAGACTAAAGCTAAAGCTTGTTGAAAAAGCCCGTGGAAGACGGGACTTTTAACCTGCAGAATCTGGAAAGGAGCTAAAATAAATTTAAGTTGAATTGAAGCCGACTTTAACTGGTCGATTATTTCGGAACTGAAACTACCAGTGTATTTTTGAAGAAACTGCAGTTAGAGAGGAACTTCCATGGAGACAGTGACTTAAAATTGGACAGTTGAACCGAAAAGTTGAGAATCTTAGCTGGCGTTACTCGGAGGAGTTATCGCGGGCAGCCTCGGAAATTCCTGACAGGAAACACTTATAAAACTATTAGTCAAATTGCTCCCACAGGTTCGGCTGCAAGTACACCCGCACATTCCTCAACTCGCTTCTTGGAAAGTCATTAGCGCGAGGGCATGACTGCAATGTGTAATATGGAGTCACGCCTGTCAATGCCGCTTCCGTCCATTTCCACTGTTTCTTGCGTTCACTTCCGAGGAATTTCTGTCATCTGTACAATGGACTTTATTGTAAAAGCAACGAACTGGAGCGAGACCATCGAAGTAATGAAACCTGAGCTGCTAAACCGCATTGGGACAATCCGATTGTGTCAATCAATCAAGGATGTCTTGCAAAGTTTGCAAGAAAACCAGTTGAAAAAACTGGGCCATTTTACTGGTAGAATGAGGCAGAGAAGGGACGAGTTTAGCGTTTCAAAATTTAGTGCGTCCCCTCATAAAAGGGGTTTGAACACAAAGCTGCTTAACCTCATTTCACAACATCAGTTTCCTTTGCTTACAAGAACGATTGCTGGATGTTAAAGTTAAGTTTGGCGTACAGAAATGGCCCTTTGTTAAACTGCTACTTTATATGGAGTTTTCGAAAGTTCGAGATCAAGAAGAATCCGGGCGAAGCCTTTTGGGAATCGTTTTTTCGGCTTCTTCAAGTTAACCGGAAAAGGAATAGTCCGGGTTTCAAATCGCGGAGTTTGTGGTCAAACGATTGCAAAAAACAACGGTTTTTGTCTTGCGCTAACATTTCGACTTTGTTTTTTGAATTATGGAATTTTTCGTCAATGGTTTATGAGAAAAAAACCTGTTTTTCCTGGCAGCCTTTTTTTTCAACAACTATTAACCAAAAGCACCTTTTTTGCATCAGTTCCCTCGAAATTAGTCCGTCATTTTCAAGTCATCTCCAGTAATCCCTTAAGAGGAGTCAACGAGTTGCAAAAAAACAGTGTTTTTTTTGGATTAGGGCTAAAAATTTGCCGATCCCTTGGTCCAAATAAAACACAGTTTTTCAAGCAAACCATTGACCAAAACAGTGTTTTGTTGCAAACCAGGAACACTTTTCTGCTTGAGTTTCCCCAAAAGTATGAAATTTGAGGAAAACTGTTCAATGTTCTTCCCTGGCTGGTCCTAGTGCTTGTCTGGACCCAACAGAAAAAAAGGTTTTTATTATTTCTGCCCATTAGTGCCTTTGGTATGACTTTGCTCAACAATATACTCAATTCCTATATGAAACTTTAGAAGCACAAAGTTGAAATTCTTTTGAACAAAATCCTGGAAGCAACTTCAAATATCTGGAAAATTCACACAGTTTTCGTTGTGATTGTGCTAGTGAATTTTCCAGAATGCCTTGCTCTTTGAGCCAGTTGTAAAATTGCAATTTCCAATGTACATTTTTCGTGCTTTAAACAAAACTAAAGAAAGCAACTAGCATTTGGTTAAAACTGAAAATTTATAGCTTCCAAAGTGGGCCATCTGGAAAATTCACACAGTTTTCGTTGTGATTGTGCTAGTGAATTTTCCAGAATGCCTTGCTCTTTGAGCCAGTTGTAAAATTGCAATTTCCAATGTACATTTTTCGTGCTTTAAACAAAACTAAAGAAAGCAACTGACATTTGGTTAAAACTGAAAATTTATAGCTTCCAAAGTGGGCCATCTGGAAAATTCACACAGTTTTCGCTGTGATTGTGCTAGTGAATTTTCCAGAACATTCCTTGCTCTTTGAGCCAGTTGTAAAATTGCAATTTCCAATGTACATTTTTCGTGCTTTAAACAAAACTAAGGAAAGCAACTGGCATTTGGTTAAAACTGAAAATTTATAGCTTCCAAAGTGGGCCATCTGGAAAATTCACACAGTTTTCGTTGTGATTGTGCCAGTGAATTTTCCAGAATGCCTTGCTCTTTGAGCCAGTTGTAAAATTGCAATTTCCAATGTACATTTTTCGTGCTTTAAACAAAACTAAGGAAAGCAACTGGCATTTGGTTAAAACTGAAAATTTATAGCTTCCAAAGTGGGCCATCTGGAAAATTCACACAGTTTTCGCTGTGATTGTGCTAGTGAATTTTCCAGAACATTCCTTGCTCTTTGAGCCAGTTGTAAAATTGCAATTTCCAATGTACATTTTTCGTGCTTTAAACAAAACTAAGTAAGCAACTGGCATTTGGTTAAAACTGAAAATTTATAGCTTCCAAAGTGGGCCATCTGGAAAATTCACACAGTTCTCGTTGTCATTGTGCTAGTGAATTTTCCAGAATGCCTTGCTCTTTGAGCCAGTTGTAAAATTGCAATTTCCAATGTACATTTTTCGTGCTGTAAACAAAACTAAGGAAAGCAACTGGCATTTGGTTAAAACTGAAAATTTATAGCTTCCAAAGTGGGCCATCTGGAAAATTCACACAGTTTTCGTTGTGATTGTGCTGGTGAATTTTCCAGAACATTCCTTGTTCTTTGAGCCAGTTGTAAAATTGCAATTTCCAATGTACATTTTTCGTGCTTTAAACAATACTAAGTAAAGCAACTGGCATTTGGTTAAAACTGAAAATTTATAGCTTCCAAAGTGGGCCATCTGGAAAATTCACACAGTTTTCGTTGTCATTGTGCTAGTGAATTTTCCAGAATGCCTTGCTCTTTGAGCCAGTTGTAAAATTGCAAATTTCCAATGTACATTTTTCGTGCTGTAAACAAAACTAAGGAAAGCAACTGGCATTTGGTTTAAAACTGAAAATTTATAGCTTCCAAAGTGGGCCATCTGGAAAATTCACACAGTTTTCGTTGTGATTGTGCTAGTGAATTTTCCAGAACATTCCTTGTTCTTTGAGCCAGTTGTAAAATTGCAATTTCCAATGTACATTTTTCGTGCTTTAAACAATACTAAGTAAAGCAACTGGCATTTGGTTAAACTGAAAATTTATAGCTTCCAAAGTGGGCCATCTGGAAAATTCACACAGTTTTCGTTGTCATTGTGCTAGTGAATTTTCCAGAATGCCTTGCTCTTTGAGCCAGTTGTAAAATTGCAATTTCCAATGTACATTTTTCGTGCTTTAAACAAACTAAGGAAAGCAACTGGCATTTGGTTAAAACTGAAAATTTATAGCTTCCAAAGTGGGCCATCTGGAAAATTCACACAGTTTTCGTTGTCATTGTGCCAGTGAATTTTCCAGAATGTCTTGCTCTTTGAGCCAGTTGTAAAATTGCAATTTCCAATGTACATTTTTCGTGCTTTAAACAAAACTTAGGAAAGCAACTGGCATTTGGTTAAAACTGAAAATTTATAGCTTCCAAAGTGGGCCATCTGGAAAATTCACACAGTTTTCGTTGTGATTGTGCCAGTGAATTTTCCAGAATGCCTTGCTCTTTGAGCCAGTTGTAAAATTGCAATTTCCAATGTACATTTTTCGTGCTTTAAACAAAACTTAGGAAAGCAACTGGCATTTGGTTAAAAACTGAAAATTTATAGCTTCCAAAGTGGGCCATCTGGAAAATTCACCACAGTTTTTCGTTGTGATTGTGCCAGTGAATTTTCCAGAATGCCTTGCTCTTTGAGCCAGTTGTAAAATTGCAATTTCCAATGTACATTTTTCGTGCTTTAAACAAACTAAGTAAAGCAACCGGATTTGGTTAAAACTGAAAATTTATAGCTTCCAAAGTGGGCCATCGACTGTAAACCCATGTGTATTTTAAGGGTAATTTTCTCATAAGAAAGTTAAACTAAAATTGATTGGCGTAATACCACGGTTTACATTTCAAATGTCTACTCGATTATCGTGTTGGTTTCAAAGGCTAATGCTTCTCTTGAGGCGGATCGCAGGTGTGACATTTCATCGTTAACGTAATTTTAACTTTGTTTTGTTCAGTCTATTTAAATTGCATTAGCGCCAATGAAAAATGAATTAGGTTTGCCGGGGTAAACCTGCCAGGTTTTATTAGTCCTTTTGTCAGCTCTTCACCTGATCAGGGCTGGATAACTTTCCCCCTTAAGTTAGCTCAATAAGTTTCTTCACATCGGTTTCTTATGGGTTTGTTGTTTCCAACCATTTCTGAATGAGCCAAATCGACTCCATTCAACTGTAGAAACTCCTTTTGCTTGGGAGATTCCAATGAGACTCGTAGATTTGGGTCTGGGTGCAAATGGAAAATTCAGTAGAAGCAAAAGCAGAGCCAACATTCCCGAAAATCAACCAAAATCAACTAGGAACATTTAAAGTTGAACGTGATTTAACAATAATTAAAAACACAATTTACTGGCTTTCGTTAATGTTCATTGGGAACTTTTTGCCCTTATCTGTGGTCCAATGAGGATTTGATTTGCGCCCTATTAATCCTTTGAAATCCCATTAGGGAACAAGGGCGATCTTAATAATTGAACTAGTGAAATGAAACTTTCCAACAACTTTTTCCCCAGAAACTTTTAATTGGCGCAAGAAGGTTTATGGGCTTTTGCATCATGTTCAGCAAAACTTAGTCTGCGGCTGCTTTCTTAAGTGTCTTCCTACCAAATGTTAGCAAGTTGCTACTTGAGATTCCTACATGTTATAGGAGACACTGAACTGTGCAAATCCTGATAGTTTCAGTACAAACCAGCAAGAGACCGATTTTTGACAAAGTTTCAAAAATTAACCCAGAAACTTGACTGTTTTACATCCGGCATGTCTGCCTTCTTAAATGTCTCACATCCAAACTTGTTTACGTAGGAACTTGAAGTTTTCACTCGTAATCGAAAAAACTTAAGCCGATTCATGCGGAGAGTTTGATTATAAACCAAAACCAGCTGGAGTTTTGGGAAAGCTTCAAAAACAGCCTTAGAAACTTGACGGTTTTCCATTCGGCACGTTTGCCTTCTTAAATGTCTCAGATGCGCACGGGATCAAGTAGCTACTTGAAATTTTCACACTTCATAGAAGAACCTCAATTCTATAAACTCGGAAAGTTTCGTGGGAAATCAGAGTCAGCTCGATTTTTATTAGATTCTCAAAACTTGCCTTAGAAACAAGTCTGTTGCCGTTTCGGCTTGACTGTTTGCTCATCATTCGCACTTCCAAACGTGATCAAGTAGCTACTTGAAGTTTTCGCACTTTATAGAATAAACTGTATTACATCAATCCTGAAAGTTTCAGTCAAAACCAGTGGCCGCTCGATTAATAACAGATTTCCAAAATCTTCACAGGTACTTCAACTGTTGTCCATTTCGCGCGGCTGCTTTCTCAAGTATCTTCCTTCCAAATGTTAGCAAGTTGCTACTTGACATTTCTACATGTTATAGGAGACACTGAACTGTGCAAATCATGATAGTTTCAGTACAAACCAGCAAGAGACCGATTTTTGACAAAGTTTCAAAAAATTGACTTAGAAACTTGACTGTTTTACATCCGGCATGTCTGCCTTCTTAAATGTCTCACATCCAAACTTGTTTACGTAGGAACTTGAAATTTTCACGCGTAATCGAGAAAACTTTAGTCGATTCATGCGCAGAGTTTGATTATAAATCAATACCAGCTGGAGTTTTGGGAAAGCTTCAAAAACTGCCCTAGAAACTTGACGGTTTTCCATTCGGCACGTTTGCCTTCTAAATGTCTCAGATGCGCACGGGATCAAGTAGCTACTTGAAATTTTCACACTTCATAGAAGAACCTCAATTCTATAAACTCGGAAAGTTTCGTGGGAAATCAGAGTGAGCTCGATTTTTATTAGATTCTCAAAACTTGCCCAGAAACAAGTCTGTTGTACTTTCGGCTCGTCCGTTGCTCATCATTCGCACTTCCCAACGTCATCCAGTAGCCATCAAGTAGTTTCTTGAGATTTTCGCACATTATGGAGGAAACTTTATTTAATCAATATTTAATTTCCTCGCACTTGCATTTTACTGGATAATTAAGTGTAGTAGTCGAAATAACGCTAATTGCCGGCTTTGGGAGATCCAAGATTATTGTTTGAGTGGAAAGCTTCATAAAATTTTTGAGTTTGGGTTTAATAAAGCCAAAACTGTTCTTGGAGAAAATGCGTTCAAAACAACATTTCCTGAACATGAGTTAAATCGAAATTTCAATGGAAAAATGAATTGGTTTTGTGTACAAGAAAACATTGCCCACTTTTGACTTCATTTGCTCTAATTCCACTCAGCATCGACTTTTTCAATCAAAAACCATTAATCAGGGCTCATATTTTCATAACTAACTTTCGAACTTGAATAGTGTTCAATTCTCTTTCGAGTTTTCAGAGCTGGAACTAAGCAACAAGTGTAACTAAAATACCTGAAAACCGAAACTGAAAAAGTATGAGAATTAGTTAAAAGAGTAGGCTTTAAACTTTTGCAAACTTCCCTGTGGTTTGTTGTTGCTAGCTGGGAACTTAAATTGTGGAACCTTGAATATCCAAGGCTTATCTGAGCTTGAGGCCTTATTACAAGTTTGCTCCCTTGAAATAATAAATCTCGCTCACTTGCCCTTGCAACAGGCTCAGCGCAATCCTTCTAATTAGAAGATGTGTTTATTTTTATTTATGGGCGACAAGTGAGTTTCCCTCTTCGTCAAGGCTCTCAACTTTATCGGGAGTTTTCCAGGTGAAAAAGGGTGCCATTTCCGACGAAGTTTTGAAAATTATTTAAAGACTCAATGACCAAAATATGTGCAACTGCTATTGCATCTTCCAGTGCGGCCAAATTTCCAGAAAACAACCCAGATAAAGCATCTCCTTTTTGCAGCATGGTTTTTACTAGATTTTACAACCTCTTCAAATTAATCTCGGACATGAATCCCTGCCCCCTTGGAAGTGAATAACGCTCTGACAATTTTGCCAAACAATTTCGTTTTATTCGCCGAATTCGCCCTTGCAATCTTTATTACACAAACTCCTAATTTGATGTCTCCGCTCTTTTTTCAAATGTACACGAGTTGTTGCTTTAATTTTACAGTCCAAAGGACTCAAATGTAAATTAAGAAATCCTCTCCAAGAAAAAAGGAACGGAATTTCACATCAAAGCTCATCAGCAGCTTTGTGTTTATTATTTTTGTTTGCTGTATTCATTATTTTGATGTTTTCAATTGTAAGAATTTTACAGTTAATTTCAGATCTGTTCAGGTTTTTTTTATGTCTTTTATGCACAGTCCAGCGCATTGATTGGTGGCTCTTACTTTGGCTTTTTTTCGACACAATAAATTTGGTACAAGGCCACAATGAGGACGAATGTAATTTGCTGCTGAAAAAAATAAAAAAAAGGTTCTGAAATAAAACTTTCAATGGATCCAGTGCGACAAGTCGGATCTCCTCCGTTAATAGAGAGCAATCAATTAGTGGAAGAATACTCGTTAAACCAGGACCGAATTAATCTTCTGCCTTTGTGGGAACAATAAAGCCGTTAATTGACCGATTAGAGTAGAAATAATGTATTAAGTTCGTCAAAAAATGTTTTTTTGCCCTTATTTATTGCCCGGCGTGTTTGAGCTGCTAGTTTAAATACATTTTTTGATTCTGATTTGCTCTGCCGGATTACGGACTTTTTAAATTTAACCCAGACATTGGCACGCCTGTTAATTACGCTCCCGGAAGGGATTTGCCTCAAGATAAAATCTACTCTGTAAAGGGTAAAAACTTAATTTGTGCTTCGGAATTAATAGGGAAAAAAGGCGACCAGAACTTGAGGGAAATCATGAACTTTATGTGACTTCCTATGCATTTCTGGATTTTGCTGAGCAAAAAAATAAAATTTTCAGCCCAAAAGAGGCTTTTTATGCTAGAGGCAGTTAATGAGCTTGCGTTCTTTGCTTAATGCGTCGTTTAAAGGATCAAGAAGGAATTAAGACGAATTGAAAGCAAGCAAAACAGATCATGCCACACACTGGCAACTCCCACACCCCGTTGGGGTCTGCCTCAATGATTCTGGGGGAGGCAAAAGACAAACCCAAAGAAAGGCACAAATATCAAAAGAGTAAACACCGAAGTACAAAAGATCAAATGAGACATTATCGGACTCAGCGAAGTTAGGAGGAGAGGCGAAAACCCAGTCACTCATTGGGAGAGGATGACAAATCGGGGGCAGGCATTGGTTTTCTCATAAATAAACGACGAAAAAGTCAAATTCTAATGGCTGAGAATATTTCAACCCGAGTTGCCTCCTTCGTAAAGGAACTAAACACAAAATATAGTATCAATATTATAGAGGTTTACGACCCAACGTCATCTCACACAGATGAAGACGTAAGTTCGGCACTGGACAACATAAAAACACGGTTCACCATACACTTCGGCGACTTCAATACAAAAATTGGTCTCAATCTGGATAAATCAGAGACTTGTGGGGGAAATTTCGGGTCCGAAGGAAGAAACAACCGTGGGAAGACTATGCTGGACTCCCTACTGCAGCATAACCTATACCAAATGAACAGCTTCTTTTGTAAAAAGCCTCACAGAAGGTGGACATGGGCAAGTCCAGACGGCAAGACTAGAAACGAGATCGACTTCATAGTCACAGACAAACTGCAAATCGTGGAAGACTTGACAGTACTAAACAAGTGTAGAACAGGAAGCGACCACAGAATGGTACGTTGCAAGATCCGTATGGAACTCGACAGAGAGTGGTATAAATTGATAAGGAAACCATCCAAACGAACACGAACAGGTCCAATGTTCAACATAATAGATACATCAGCGGCTTGAACTGGGAAATAACCGAGGCTTTAAAAGAAGGCCAATACTTGTTTTGCCCAAGAAACGAAAAAGAAGAGAAAATCAGTTAAACTACAATGAGAGAATACATGAGAGAATCTAGAAACACCACCAGTATAGAGATGAGAGAAAGAACTAAGGAAATCTCCAAAGCAATCAGAGGGGACATCAGAAACTACCACGACAGAAAAACTCAATAAGAAACAATAGAGAAAAATCGAAGTATGGCGCAAAAATCTCACTATCATGATCGAGGAAATAAAGGGAGTGCTGTCAAAGATGAGAAACAATAAAGCACCCGGAGAGGATGAGGTGGTTGCAGGAGCAATAAAAGCTGGAGGTCCTCTCTTACTGGAGCGGGTGCGAATGCTTTTCGATCTATGCCTACACCAAAGCACTATCCCGGATCAGGGGAGATAAGATGAACCTGGAAAATTAGCGCCCAATAACCCTCCTCAACCATCTTCACAAACTGTTTGCCAGGCATCAAAGCTGGAAGGCAAACTCGAGCTTTACCAGATCAGGCTTCGGGACAAATGATCACCTACAAAGTATAAAGACGCTCATTGAAAAAACACCATCGAATTCAATATGCCACTGGTTCCCTATTCATAGACTTCCAGAAAGCGTCTGACACCATGAGGAGACTCAATGTCTCCTACATTATTCATCACCGTTCTGGAACATGTCTTCAAAGAAACTTGATTAGAATACAAAAGGAGTAAACATAGACGGACAGAAGCTTAGCCACCTCCGCTTCGCGGACGATATCGTCCTAATAACTGACGATTTAGGAGAGACAAGGCAAATGTTCCATGAATGAGAAGAGGCATGCTCCGGGGTCGGTCTGAAAATGAATCTTTCCAAAACAAAGATTATGACAAATCTTTGCACAACGTAAAATGGAAAGGCCAATGACTGGATTGAGTTTGAGAGACCCCGTTACGAACCAGGACCTGCGGAGGAAAACCGGCGTAAAGGACATCGTCGAACGAATGACCACGTTAAAATTCAGATGGACCAAGAGGTTGTTGGAATGGAGACCACGCACCCACCGACCAGCGAAATAGAGGAAGACTGCCTACACGATGGAGGGATGACCTGAAGAGAATTGGAAACAACTGGATCCAGGCAGCTCAAAATGGAGTCAGGTCAGGCTATGTCCAGGAGTGGACGTTATGAGGGTTGGTTGATGATGATGAAAACAGATCAAGAGATTGAATTATTCTTGGACCCAATTTGCACAATTTACCTGCCAAAAAACAACAAAAAAAGAGGATTAAAAGGCAACGATTGGCAAAAAAGTTGACGAAACTAGACCTGTTATGCAACGACAAAAGACGTGAGAAACAAATTGTTTTTGTAGCCCTAAAAGTGAGACATTTGGATAAGCGGTTTCAAAACATTCAGTGGAATCGTGGGAGCAAAAGCACTAGAAGTCGAAAACTATGATTAGTTTGCAGCCTTCATGTGCAAATTTAGTCAATTTGTTTGAATTTTGCTCATTGTCTACCAGTGAAAACTAGTCAAACTTCTTATTCTTCTTCTTCTCCTCTTCATCCTCTTATATTATGATTATATCCCGTTTTTCATCAACATCATAGCTTCAGTTGTCACGCTGAACTCCAGCTTTCATACCAGAGGGTTGGTGGTCGTCCCGGGGGTCTTTTTGGTGGTGGTGGTCTCTCCACTCTCGTCTCCTGTTGCGAGACCATCTCACGACGTCTTGTATATCGCACTTAGTTCTTGTGTCGTCGCTTCTTACATGGTCCAGTAGGCCAGGATCTTAGAGTTCTCATTTCAGTTGTTTAGTCAAACTTGATCAATGAAAATCAACTAGCAAAACAGAAGTTAATTGACTTTCCACGCTTTCCTTTTTCTGCGTGCAGTTCAATTTTCCATTAACAAAATCCCCAATAGGCCTGCAAGAAGAAAAATCAACCAGAAACTAAACCAGCCCTTTCATAACGTCCAATATCGTGATCGTTTTTTTCTTCCATTATAAGAAATTTCAATCTTTCCGTTGGTATTTGCTGGTCAATTTCGTTCCAACTAATTGCAGCAGCTTTTGTGGTCTTATATAAGACTCTGCTGCCGTTCATACGTTGGCACAATTTCGTTTTGATTCGATTTAAATTAGATTTTTCGACGAGCTCAAAGTGAAGCAATTGAAAATATTAATTACGGATATTGGTTTCCGCCTCGACACGCCAATAAGGGCGAGCTTTTCATTTTTTGTTTTGCTCGAATTATATATATAAAAACCGCATGGCCCTGAATTATTGATTTCCCCGATGAGATGCATTCATGCAATCAATTTAAAATTACTGAAAACTAGCTGAAAATGTTGGTTCAGCTTTTATTTGCAAAAGATCGCTGTTTATGCAGTTGCAAAGCCTGCAAAAAGCTACTCGTTTGTTCAACACTATTCACTAATGAACCAATTATTTCAGTTTATTATTGTTATTTTCTTTATTTTTATATTTTCTTTTTTATTTTTATATTTTCTTTTTTATTTATATTTTCATTCTGCTCGCTTTTGCATGTTGAGGTGTAACAGGACTTGATAACTTCGCTCACTCTAATTCCAAATCGGGTCTCAAGGTAGGAGGGTTAAAAAAACATTCTACTTTTACGCAAAATAGTGCATCACAAACTACTGCATTCAACAATTTAATATAAAAGTTTGGACCAGCCCCTCGTCAACGGTAGTTTTGTCGTCCCAAAGAAAGGAAGTTTCCTTATTGGAAAACTTGTTGTTTTCAATGATCGCAACTAATGTGTAAAAAAATAAGGAAAGTTCTCTATTTCGCTGCATTATTGCTTAGTAAAAGAGCCAGTTCACTTGCTAAAACTGGAATAAACTGCACTTTTTGAAGCCAAAACACATTTTTCCTTTCACATATAGAAATGTTTTTCGGGCTTTGAAGCCGTGGTCCATGGGAATTTCTTCCTGACGTTTCGTCCACAACTGCGGTGGACATTATCAAAGGCGATGAGGCAGTGGGCCAAGTGACCTTCCGTGCTTTCCGACTAAGACTGGTTCAACTACTGGATTCTTTGTCGTATTTATCTTTGGACTTTATTTATCTTTATACTGGATTCTTTGTCGTTTCCAATCTGGATTAAGGATCGTGACTTCTTCTTTCCTGTTAAAATTGTTGTCATGTTTAAAGATCTCAATGGCCTCTCTGGTTAGTCTCGGATAATACCGTTGAGATTGGTGCAAAATGTCCACTTCATCGAAACGTATTTGGTGGCCGTCTAGAAGTGCGTGTTCCGCTCCTGCTGATTTTTCTGTTTGTCCTAATCTGCAACTTCTTTTATGCTCCGTGATCCTCGTGTTTACACTACGTTTTGTGGTGCCGATATATGCTCTGCCACAACTGCATGGAACCCTGTAGACTCCTGGTGCCCATAAAGGATCCCGTTTGTCCTTGGCCGATCTCAAAGTCTGTTGGATTGTTCGAGTTGGTTTAAAGAGTGTTTTCACTCTGTGTTTCTCCAGTATCCTGCCGATCCTGTCCCTGACTCCATGTATATATGGGAGGCAAGCCCAACCCTTACGCTCATCATGCGTATCTGTTTCCTCAGGACGACCTCCACTGTTTCTTGGTCGAATTGCTCTATTGAACTCGTTCTTGCTGTATCCATTCCAACCAAAGGCTCTTTCAAGGTGTTTCATTTCTCTTTCTAACTCATATTGTTCGCAAATTCTTCTGGCTCTTTCGGTGAGGGTTTTAATGACTCCTCTCTTTTGACTGGGATGATGGTTTGATCCACTGTGCAGGTACCGGTCGGTATGTGTCGGTTTTCTGTACACCGTGTGGGCCAGCTTTCCGTTGGTTTTTCTGGTTACCAAGACATCTAAAAATGGCAGTCGCCCATCCTTCTCCACTTCCATAGTGAACTGTATTTCTGAGTTGATTGAGTTGAGGTGCCTCAGGAAGTCTTTAAGTTCAACCAAACCATGGCCCCAAACAACGAAAGTGTCATCAACATATCGAAACCAACACTTAGGTTTCCTCGCGGCTGTGTCCAGAGCGTCCATCTCAAATTTCTCCATTAAGTAGTTGGCTATCACCGGACTAAGGGGGCTGCCCATTGCTACTCCATCCGTCTGTTCAAAGAATTCGTTTTTCCACTGAAAGTAGGTTGTGGTTAAGCAGTGTTCGAACAGTTTGGCGATGCCTGGTGGAAATACTCTCTCAATAAGTTCCATTGCCTCTTTGATTGGTACGATTGTGAACAACGAAACAGCATCAAAACTTACAAGGATTTCTCCAGGAGCTAATGACAACGAGTGCAGCCTCTGAACAAAATGGGATGATTCCTTTATAAAACTGTCGGTTTTTCCTATTTTGGGCTGTAAAATTCTTGTTAGATATTTTGCAATATCTAACTGGAGGGAGAGGAACTATCTGGAGGTCGTCCTGGGGAAACGGATACGCATACGATGAGCGTAATGGTTGGGCTTGGGAGTGGGACACGCATGAGCTCACACACGCACACATTACCTAGTATGTCTTCACCTAGTTCTCAGGGCCCAGCGACTCCTTGACATCAACCATTTGGGTGTTGCCTGGACGTCACTTGGGGTTCCAGTTAACTCTTTGGCTTGTCTACACCCTCCCGCTTTTCTCCACATCTCTGTGGTGCCTCTAAGAGCCCAGTCATATATGAGGGTCTGCAGTTATTGGGCTCTGAGAAGATCCGAGCCTTGCCAATGCATCGGCCCGCAAGATCCATTTAGAAATTAACAACAACAGCTCAAGTGGTTGGCTTAACCCGAAACACTGAGTTTTTTTCCTTTGGAAAAGCGCGTTTTCTTATGTGGTTTAATCTAAACATAATTAAAAGCTCCGATAACAGCAGCGAGGACTTAAAACTTCTTGGACGATAATTCGCATTGGAAAGTTCCAGATTTCATTTTGTATTTCGACTCTTGAAAACTTATGAAATTAGTTTTTAATCAGTTTCTTGATTAGATGCATTATTCGCTTTCTTCACTTTGGAGTGAACTTTTTATTTCCGTTTCGAAGCTGCGCGGACGGTTTTTAAATGGAAATTTGGTTTTGACTTTTAAATTTTGATATAAATTGGAATCATACTGCATTGCTAGTGTCTGAATTATTTCGCTTGTCAGCACCAACTTTTTAAAACTCTAGACACTGATGGGAGTCTAAACCCTTTTTTGCCTGGTTTGCCTAATTTTAAACAAGATTTTCGCTTCTTTCAGGGGTTTAAGCATAATGAATCGAACAAGCTTTCACCTGTCCATAGCCTTTAAACAGTTATTGCTCTGCAGTGGAACATTTCCGTCAAATTTATCGCTGAACAGGCCACTTTGGTACGAAACCCATAATAAATTAATATTCACAAATCAATGCTTGATATCACCCCAATGCACGCGAGGTTTCGAAATGCAGACTTGCTATTAAACACCCGCACATTTTAGACTGTTTTGTATTTTCCTGGTCCCTGGTTAAAGACGTTTAGGTTCGAAAAATACGACGTTTTGGTGTCGGGAGAAGCTGTTTTTTTTAATTAACGCACATTGTCGATGAAAAACGAAATTTATTAATGAAAATTGCGCGAAATTCCGAAATTTTTCAAGCAGATACAAAACAATGCACGAATTTTATATTTGTTTTTCAAAGCTGTTCAATATAAACTACCATTTCCTATGCAGCATTTTCATATAGAGAATCGATTCCAAAACCTCCAGTGTTTAATTTATCAAATCCGCCTCGATTCTAACTTTAGGTCAGTTCGAATATCTGAGACTCTAGATAGATTTATGTGGTAGTTCCCGCCCTTCTCGTTGTCGCTATGTAATGAATTTCGGTGCGTTTATTGGACATACATGGAGGATGAATGGGAAATTCATCGGAAAATTTATAAGTGGATCGTTAGCATTCCTTTCAAACAGACGAAAACATGTAAATGTGATACTCCTGTTTGGATTTTGATCGCAATGTTACCGATACTGTTTGTCCTTGGCCCCGGAAGTATTTCTAATGTTCAATTTTTCCGTCGTAAAACTGAGAAAATGCGCCTGAAATGACACTATTTTTATTCAATGCTTGTTGCTCAAAGAGCATTTGATATAAAATCAAAAAGTGACCACAAGATTTGTCGTTTTAATCTGTTTTTGTACCTCCTAACAATTTACGTTCTGGACTTGGGCACTTTTCATATGAAAACAGTCATAAGAAAACAGGCGTGATCTTTGCAAACTACCTTTGATTGGAACCTACCCAGAATTGGGAAAAAGTTAGTGTTTTACTGAAAAGAAGGTTTTTAGACCAAAAAGTTTTACCACAAACCTCTTGTAGCCTTTAAACTGCATCACTTAACATACATTTTGGTTGAAATTAAGCGCTGTTAAAGTAGAACCAAACACAAAACCGAATTCGGAGTCCTCACAAAACGAGCAAAAAGAGAAATTGACCTACGAACGGTCCAATTTAAAAGCCCATTTCAAATTAGGACGGAAGCTTTCCCTAATAAGAAAAGTTTCTATACCGCTGTCAATAACAAATTGTCTTCCTTTCCTTTAGGGTCAATCCACGGTGGCAAACTTTCAAGTGCGAATCGGAATTTATATAAAAAGTTCGAGGTGACCGTTAACGGGCAAGTGCGATGCGTGATAGTCGATTAGAAGTTTTTTCAGTTGAGTTTTGAGGAAATTTCGTCCAAAAAAGGGCGATTTTGTTTGGAATTGAGCAAGCAATAAAAGGGTAAAATAAATTGTTCGATCATTTTTTTCTGCTTTAGGACCGAACAATGTTTTTTTCAGTAGGAAAATGGTCGCTCGATAGCTATTGAAACTGGCAAAATTTCATTAAAATATCTCAAGCGGTTTCGGGTATATCAATACAACTTTAATACTTAGTATTTTCGAAATGGTGCCCTCATTTTTCAGACCTTTCATCTTCAAATAATGCCAACAATCACCTGCTAAAAGTTACTACAGTGTTTTTGGGTCACTCTGTATACTTTTGGCTATAACCGGTCAGGAAAAATGTCAAATTTCAAAGGTGGAACTTCCAATCGGAGTCAAATCAATAGGAATTGACGAGAAGAAAACAGATTGAGTATCTTTTGTAGTCAAATCTACACATTTCGGGTGCCATAAAAAATTCCTAACCTCTAAAGAGATGCAAGCTAACATGTCAAACTTAAGCGGGCCCCGTTTTGGGGTTAAAACAACCTCTATTTTTGCTAAAAGCTGCAAGCAAACAGGACAACATTCAGTCTTCTTCGCAATAAATTCGTAAAATCAGGTTCAAGCTCTTACGTTTCAGAGCGCACATTTCCGAAACCTTTTCCATTTCAACTACTTCTAACCTCTAAAGAGCGAAGAGTAAAAATGCGAACTTCAAAGAGCCTCTTGAAGCGTCCATATCTCGAAGTTTACAACCGTTTATATCTCGAAAATGGTTAGAATATACGTTTTCGACAGGCTCAAGAGTGCACTCATACTAACTTTTTTCCGAAATCCCTAACCTCCAAAGAGATGGAAGCTAAAATGTCCAACTTTCTGGAGTGCGTCAAGCTTAAAAGACTGCATATCTCCGAAACCGATTGAAATATCCAATTAGTCGTCTGGACCTTATCGATAGCTGGTCTCAAGGGCTATTTTTCAGTGCTAGGTTTTATCATAAATTCCCACCTTCAGAGACGCAAAGGCAAAATTATAAAACGCGCAATTTAAATCGCGTATATCTCAAAATCGACCTTTGGGTAACCCTTATCGAGATCTTCTTTACCTTTAAAGCAAAGGTCTTTTAACCTCTAAAAAATTTGAAGGAAAAATAATGGTAGTCAAATCTACACATTTCCATCAACGCCTTTTCGCTAGTCCCCATCCAACTATTCTTTGTCAATCGGGTGCCATAAAAAATTCCTAACCTCTAAAGAGATGCAAGCTAACATGTGTAACTTAAGCGGGCCCCGTTTTGGTGTTAAAACAACCTCTATTTTTGCTAAAAGCTGCAAGCAAAAAAGAGAAACATTCAGTCTTCTTCGCAATAAATTCGTGAAATCAGGTTCAGGCTCTTACGTTTCAGAGCGTATATTTCCGAGAACCTGTTCCATTTCAACTACTTCTAACCTCTAAAAAGAGAAGAGTAAAAATGCGAACTTCAAAGAGCCTCTTGAAGCGTCCATATCTCGAAATTTACAACCGTTTATATCTCGAAAATGGTTTGAATATACGTTTTCGACAGGCTCAAGAGTGCACTCATACTAACTTTTTTCCGAAATCCCTAACCTCTAAAGAGATGGAAGCTAAAATGTCCAACTTTCTGGAGTGCGTCAAGCTTAAAAGACTGCATATCTCCGAAACCGATTGAAATATCCAATTAGTCGTCTGGACCTTATCGATAGCTGGTTTCAAGGGCTATTTTTCAGTGCTAGGTTTTATCATAAATTCCCACCTTCAGAGACGCAAAGGCAAAATTATGAAACGCGCAATTTAAATCGCGTATATCTCAAAATCGACCTTTCGGTAACCCTTATCGAGATCTTCTTTACCTTTAAAGCAAAGGTCTTTTAACCTCTAAAAAATCTGAAGGAAAAATAATGGTAGTCAAATCTACACATTTCCATCAACGCCTTTTCGCTAGTCTTCATCTAATTATTCTTTGCCAATTGGGTGCCATAAAAAATTCCTAACCTCTAAAGAGATGCAAGCTAACATGTGTAACTTAAGCGGGCCCCGTTTTGGGCTTAAAACAACCTCTATTTTTGTTAAAAGCTGCAAGCAAAAAAGACAACATTCAGTCTTCTTCGCCAATAAATTCGTGAAATCAGGTTCAGGCTCTTACGTTTCAGAGCGTACTATTTCCGAAACCTTTTCCATTTCAACTACTTCTAACCTCTAAAGAGCGAAGAGTAAAATGCGAACTTCAAAGAGCCTCTTGAAGCGTCATATCTCGAAATTTACAACCGTTTATATCTCGAAAATGGTTAGAATATACGTTTTCGACAGGCTCAAGAGTGCACTCATACTAACTTTTTTCCGAAATCCCTAACCTCTAAAGAGATGGAAGCTAAAATGTCCAACTTTCTGGAGTGCGTGAAGCTTAAAACACTGCATTTTTCCGAAACCGATTGAAATATCGAATTAGTCGTCTGGACCTTATCGATAGCTGGTCTTAAGAGCTATTTTTCAGTGTTAGGTTTTATCATAAATTCTCACTTTCAGAGACGCAAAGGCAAAATTATGAAACGCGCAATTTAAATCGCGTTTATCGCAAAATCGACCTTTTGGTAACCCTTTTCGAGATCTTCTTTACCTTTAAAGCAAAGGTCTTTTAACCTCTAAAAAATCTGAGGGAAAAATATTGGTAGTCAAATCTACACATTTCCATCAACGCCTTTTCGCTAGTCTTCATCTAATTATTCTTTGCCAATTGGGTGCCATAAAAATTCCTAACCTCTAAAGAGATGCAAGCTAACATGTGTAACTTAAGCGGGCCCCGTTTTGGGGTTAAAACAACCTCTATTTTTGTTAAAAGATGCAAGCAAAAAAGACAACATTCAGTCTTCTTCGCAATAAATTCGTGAAATCTGGTTCAGGCTCTTACGTTTCAGAGCGAACATTTCCGAAACCTTTTCCATTTCAACTACTTCTAACCTCTAAAGAGCGAAGAGTAAAAATGCGAACTTCAAAGAGCCTCTTGAAGCGTTCATATCTCGAAATTTACAACCGTTTATATCTCGAAAATGGTTAGAAGATACGTTTTCGACAGGCTCAAGAGTGCACTCATACTAACTTTTTTCTGAAATCCCTAACCTCCAAAGAGATGGAAGCTAAAATGTCCAACTTTCTGGAGTGCGTCAAGCTTAAACACTGCATATATGCGAAACCGATTGAAATATCCAATTAGTCGTCTGGACCTTATCGATAGCTGGTCTCAAGGGCTATTTTTCAGTGCTAGGTTTTATCATAAATTCCCACCCTCAGAGACGCAAAGGCAAAAATATGAAACGCGCAATTTAAATCGCGTATATCTCAAAATCGACCTTTCGATAACCCTTATCGAGATCTTCTTTACCTTTAAAGCAAAGGTCTTTTAACCTTTAAAAATCTGAAGGAAAAATATTGGTAAGGAACATTTTAAATAGCGTATATTTCGGAGACGGCTCCAAATATGAAAATTTTCATTAGGACCTTTCCGATAGCCCGTCTAAAGAACCCTCTTTCGCGATTGGAGTTCATTAGAAATTCCCAACTACTAAAGAGATAGGAAGAAAAATGAAAAAATTGTTGCAGAAAAACCGAAATTAAAGCCAGTTATAAAACTCGCTTCCCTCATCCGTCTGATATAAAATCTCATCATCAGCAACATCCAAATATTTGCACAACAATAAGGAAACACACTCAGCGCGAATGAAACTCTCTCCACTAAATTGATCCCTTCCTCGCTCGGCCCATAATTGCTGTCCTGTCCGATAAAATGGAAACAAAGCAGGACCATAATTGGAAACTTCTGAAAAGAAGTTCCAGTCTCGGTAAATATCGTCGTATGAGCCAAACTGCTTCTATTTAATTTAGCGTCCAGATTGATTGTAAACTTTGCAGGCAATTCCTCAAACAAACGGTCGTCTCGTGCATCCGGCGATTGGTTTTGTGTTCGTAAGAACGTGAGATGGAGTCGAAGGCTCCAAATGTGATTTATTAATGTCAACGATTGTCTTGAAATAACATAAAATTCACATAAATAAAATCTTTGTTTCTACTGTTAATTGCCGATTCAATTCGTAATTAATTAAGGAACAATCTGGTTTTCATGGAGAAAGATTGACCAACCTTTTCCTGACTGTTAAAATGTGGCTATCGGACGGTTGCATGCCTGGCTTCTCTCATCACGTAATTGTAAATTTTCCATTGAATCGGACGATGGAAACTATTAAGATCCTGTCGTAAAACCCTTCCATTGTTAACATTTGATCGGCTCTGATCCGAAAGTTCGGCACGCAACGTTCAAAACGAAATTGATGCCCGTTTCTGTTTTATTAAATTAGGGGCGCTTTATTCGGATATTTCGGAGCTCGATGAAAATGGATGAGGCCAACGCTTAAACTGAATAAATTAAATGCTTCATACATCGGCATAAGGGGCCCACGTTCATCACGTGCATGAATCTTCATTAGAAGCATGATTAGACTGCTGACAGGTTTCGTTTTGTGCCATTTTGCCAACCCAAATGGAAACTCACAAGTTTATCTTCATGCTTAGAACTTGAGGCTTCAAGATGGTTCTTCATCTTCATCAAGAACTTCAACATTGATGATGCAACATGAATTCGTTATGGTTAAATTAAAAATGTTGGAACAAGTGAGAGTTCACTGCTTCTTTGAACTCTCAGGGCTCGAATTTATCAATTTTCATAAAAATGTGCTCACCACTGAAGAAAGCTTTAATTTTGCAAGTAATAAGTTTTATTGATCCCAATTTTGCTTTCTTCTGTGGACAGAATCGATAGGTAGATCGATTAAATTCATATAAACATTCACACTTTTTTCTCGAACTCTACCTGTGGCAAGAGTGGGTGGTTTGAGTAGCCCACTGGAGTTGCAGGCGGTCCCAAGCCCGGGCAAAAGAGGAGGGTTTCCGAGCGAGGTTAGCAGCCTGCTCGGTACAAAAAAAAATCATGCTCAAAGATCCAACAGCTTAGCCTCGGATAATAGGACGGATTCAACCAACGACGACCCGGCAAGAAAACGGGAAACGAATAAGGAAACTGAAACCTCTACGTATTGGATGCTGGAAATAACATCCCTCTCCAACAAGAAAGAAGAAATTCTGATAGAGGTTGAGAAACACAAGATCGACATCTGCGCACTCTCACAGAAACCAAGAAGAAAGGCAAGGGAAACACCAGATATGGAGACTACTTCCTGTTTATATCGGAAGGAACAAAATAGATCGATGAAAGAATTCTGCAGGTAACCGTCAGAGTCCTAAGAACGAAGAATACCCATCTTAATAAGCGTCTACGCCCCTGACATCACTAAACCAAGGGAAGAAATAGAAACCTTCTATCAAAACCTACAGTCGGTGCTCGACGACATTGGCGCCCAAGATGAAGTTATAATCTTTGGAGATGTGAGAGCCAGAATTGGTAATGAGGTATACCAGGCATAAAAAGTCCGATATAATGAAGAAATTTAAAAACGAAAATGAGGAAACTAATACAGCTTTGCACACAAAGCGAGTTAAGAATAAAGAACACTTTTTTCCCGCATAAACCACAACACAAATCCACTTTTAGAAAATACACGCGTCCAGAAATCCATGATAGACTTCATAATCACCATCAGAAATATCAACGCACACAGAATACAAGACACCAGAACCTTAAGCTCGGCGAATGCCGGAACCAACCATCACCTGGTAATGGCCAAGATCACGATCACTCTTCAGCGAGTAAGGAGGGAATGCACTGGGGGCCTCCAAAGGCTCAATGTGGAATCGCTTATCCGATGAGTCGACAAGGAAATTGTACCAGCAAAGACTGGAAGAAAAAATCAAAGTATGCACAGTACTAGAAGAAGACGATGTGGAAACCGCATGGAAGAAACTAAAGACAAATATAATAAAATCTGCGGAAGAGGCACTTGGGAGAAGATTTTTTGGAGAGGCACTTGGGAGAAGAGAAAAAAAAGAAGTAGCAGCTTCTGGAATATGCGAAGAATAACAGGGATTCAGAAAGAACAGATCCACTATTGATACAATATTCATCATAATGGACGAAATTATTACAGAAGTCAACAAGGTTGGCAGAGGGTATCGAATGGGTAATGAGGAACTAAAGGTGATATGCTATGCCGACGACGCCGTGCTAATCGCCGAAGATGAGGACAACTTGCAAAGGCTTCTTTATAAGTGTGAACGGATGGCCTCCAGGTTTAGCAAGCAAATATCCACAACCAAGACACAGTCTCTCACGGTATCAAGGCTCAAACCGCGTAGAGGCAAGCTTGCCATCTACAACATCTACAGTTCAAATACCTTGGGGTCAACATAACAAGTAGTAGAGACCTAAAAGAAGAGGTGAGAGTGCAGACAACATCCCTTGATATCGGGATATTTGAGAGACATAATATGGCGAAATAAATATATGTCTGTGGAGCAGCAAAGCCAGAATATACAAAACCTGTTTTGGACCTGTGATGACTTATGCAGTCGAAACCAGAGAGGAAAATGCCTTAACTAACGGTTTATAATAACAACTGAAATGAGAACACTAAGATCTATGGTGGGATGTAGTCTACTGGACCATGTAAGGAGCGACGACATAAGAACTAAGTGCGATATCCAAGACGTCGTGAGATGGTCTCGCAACAGGAGACGAGAGTGGAGAGACCATCACACTAAAAAGACCCCCGGGACAACCACAAACTCTCTGGTATGAAAGCTGGAGCTGAGCGTCACAACTGAAGCTATGATGTTAATATAAGAGGAAGAAGAAGAAGACACTTTTCGACAAGCATTTTGTTGAAAGCTCCCCCGTGCCTAGCCAGGTGGTCAGCTTCCGTAGCTTTTCCCTCAGGTGAAATTCCGGAATGTGGAAATTTCACGCGGCTATGTCTGGTGCAAGCTCTGCTGCCCTTATACCATCGGCAGGCTGCCTGCATCTCTTGTAGGCAGAATACTCGTAGCAAAACAAACCCGTTAACGTCTTGGATGAATTTATAAAAGCGACTCTGGATAATCTGCCCCCAAATCGAATCGAAATAAATTCCCCCGATTGACTTTATCAATTATAAACAAATTGGATTCGATTCCCATTTACAAAAGTGCCAGCAATTCAATTTCCTAGACTGTTGGTCCTCTTGAACCATTTTAAATCGGCCTTTCTCTGATTACATTTCCTGCTTAAGG
Source organism: Dendroctonus valens (assembly GCA_024550625.1). Classification (NCBI taxonomy): domain Eukaryota; kingdom Metazoa; phylum Arthropoda; class Insecta; order Coleoptera; family Curculionidae; genus Dendroctonus; species Dendroctonus valens. Next base: position 691,962 of record JAJTJO010000360.1, read on the forward strand.
ACACGCCTTGATTCCTTTGCTGGCTGCCGAGAGCCGTGTTTCATTATTTATCGAAGATATTCATGCGAATCAAGGACGTGAAGTGGAACTGGAACAATGGGAAATAATTGGAAAGTTTGAAAAATTAACCGTTTCATGTAAAGCAGTCTTTTGTAGCGAAACAATCGTTATATAAAACTTTTAATGGGGAGGTTTTTTAAAGCACTGCAAAAAGCATGGTTTTTGCCAGCTCTGGAACGTGGATTTTTCGCAGCATCTTTTAAGAACATAAAGACTGGAGAATTTGTCTTGCTTTCCACCTTTTAATATTTTTTTTTAAAATCAATCCATGGCAGGATGTAAAAATAATAGTAGTAAACATCTTTATTTCTAAAAAAAAGGCTATCGACCTATCGATCTTTCTGCCCTTGTTTAATACATGTAGTCTTAGTCTAAATAAAAAACAAAGATGAAAATTCTCTTATTCTAGGGTAATAATCTTACTAAATAAACTTTCCAATTCCAATGACAAGAAAAAAATATTTTATTGTCCACTAGTCAGTTGCGTTTGTAAGTGTTCGAGTAGCGTTGATGTAGGGAAACGGAAGCAGGATTGTCTGGTTGGTCTTGTAAGACAAAGGGGATTCAGTATGGTCCAGTTGTAGGGGTTGTTTGTCCATTTTGTCTGTAGATGTATGAGTCTTTCCTAAATCTTTGTCATGTTTGTGCGTTCGTATAGTAGTTGGGTGGAGGGGTTGTGTAGTGGGTTTTGGGGGTGTCTTATTCGTGTTATTAGTCTTAGTGCAATTTGTTCTGTTGTTTCTATATAACGTTTTGTCCTTTCTGTTCCGTTGGTCATGAGTATATGTCCAAATTCTAGCAAGGGGCTACAAATCGCTTTATATATTTTGGTGGCGGTGTTTGTGCTGATTCCTCTGTCTTTGTAGGTTAGTGATCGGAAGTGTTTTGTTCTCTTTATTGTTTCTGCCCTGATGTTTCGTATGTGTTTAGTGAATTTAAGTTTGTGGTCAATTGTGATTCCAAGGTATTTTACGTCGTTTTTTGGTTGTGACGTTTGGCCGTCTGCAGTTATTGTAGGGGAGTCAGCATTGAGACTGTGGTTTGTGAGCAGAAGTTGGTTTTTTGACGCGTTTGGTGTTAGTCTCCATTTATAAAACCATGTCATTGTGTTGTTTGTTAGTGTTTGGAGCCTTTAAGCTGCTCTCTCAGTAGTTTTGTCATGTACAATAAGTGCCGTGTCGTCTGCGTATTGTAATATGTATGCCGATCTGTCGATTTGATTTTTGTCTGATAAGTTGTAATTGTATATGTCATGGCAGTATATATGGTAGAGAAACGGTGAGAGCGGGGATCCTTGAGGGAGCCCTTGTGCAGGGGAAAAAGAAAATGACAGTGTTTTGTCAATTCGTACTTGTAGTTGTCTGTTTTCTATGTATTTTCGATTTTACAACTTAAATCGAGACACTCTGTATAAATAAAGGAAGGCAAAGCAAAAAACTTCCTAGTGATTGGATTTTGTGACGAGAACTTCCACAGGCATTTTTCGCAAATCCACCATCAAGTTCATCTGAAAGATTCTTCAGCTCGTTTCTCTGTTACTCAGAACAGGGTAATTTTTCCATAGCGCTGTGATTCTTTTGCAATTGAAACCATAAATTCCACTAAAAGTTTTTGTCTTCCACATAAAAATCCTAGAGCGTTCTTGCTTGCCAGTAAAGACATAAAAGAGGACTCCAGATCGCATTTAGTAGAACCACTTTGGCGCGCCGCGATATCATTAAAAATGCACAAAGCACTGGAAAACTTAAACAAAAGCATGAAATGGAAGCATTAGGTTAAGATAATTAAGTTTTCTCTAAGAGATTAGTTTGCGGGACATTATTATTTTTATAGCCTGTGTAAACCCGGAAAAATTGCATAGTTTGTGCGGGGGTTTTGCACAGTTGGCTGGCTCCAAAAGGCTCTTGTGCGTTTTAAGTGCCGAATGCAATTACACTAAATTAAGTAGAGGGGAAAATGAGGCTTTGATAGTTTTGACCTCAAAAGCTCCGGCATTTTAAGTTCGCAAGATTTTTTAAAAAATAACAACAAAACAGATAAACTGTAACTGACTAAATAGTGATTGAAACCAAAAGAACCGAAAATCGACTATTTATGTGTCCTCCAAAGCAATGCAGGATTCTAGGAGTGGTTTGTTCAGCAGCTTTTCCATTCTGGTTTAAAAACCGCATATTTTGAATATGGAAAGCGGGTGAATCGGTCGAACTAATCAGCCATTCGCTTTGCATCCCATTTACAAAACACGGAGAAAGGATTATTTAGCAGAAACTGGTGCGGATACTGGAATTCCGTATTCTAGACACAAACGGGCCCTTTTAACACGCAGAGTTGACTCCGGGAAGTTATTTAATCCGGTTTGGGACGAGCTGCGAAATAGGCACAAAGAATGTCAGCCCGTTAAGTCGACTTTAAATCAATATGAGTGCAACTCCCCCTTTCAACCTAAATGTTTTTCAACTCTTTTGCATTATTCAGCGGCTGTTTAAGTGGGGCATTGCCTGCTGAAGGGCTTGCGGCTTCTAATTAAACCACTGTCTATCATGCAGGAGGAATAAACAGGTGCCAGGTGGAAATATGGGGGTTTTTCTGCTGAATTTCTACAAAATTGCAAGTAGTTTCTTGACTTAAACAAACGTTTTTTTTGATGTGGGCCTTGATGATCCCCCCCAGCTGATGTGTTTGGTTCATCACTAGCAAAAGTTTCAAAGTAGGAGCTCGCTTTTCATATAAACTCTGCAGGCCAAATTCCTCCGAGCGACAATTGGCAAGTTTGGCACTTTTTCCTCGATTTTTCCCACTTCAAACTGCCAAACAATCGCTGTGGGCGCTTTGAAGGTTTGCTCGATCGAGCCGATATACGTGAACGCCGCAGAAGAGAATCATGACAAGCTTTCAAACTTATAACCACCATTCGATGTGAACAAGGGTCAAATCGAGTTGAGCGCAGAACAGCAAGCAGATTTAATTGAGTCTATTATGTAAACATAATTGATTTGGTTTTGTTATCGGCAGCTTCCCACGTTTATGTTTTACGGAAAGGAAAATAAAAGCTCGCTGGGATACAATTTGTGGAAAAATAATTCTTTGGATCACTGCAATTTCCTTAATGGAAAACTTCCTGTGGAGGAGGTAATTCCTACGGATTTTAGGCAAATCAAATTTGTTGCCCAACAAAAGACCAGCAGATAAAATTTCAAATCTTCATTACGTCTTTTTGTCCAAGCGGCTTGGAGTCGTGCTGCGAGTTTTCCTTATTTTGGTCGTTTGGGTGTGTGGAAAAGTTGCGCATAATGAGCTTTCATTTCCTTTTATGCTTTCCATTTCCTACAGTTATTTACCGTACGTTTGTACGGTTTATTTTCTGGGTTTTACCTGCTGTTGCGAGATGTTTGATAAAAACTCGATTGAATACGGAGGAAATATTGGATTTTTAATAAACTGTGGGGCAATATTTCACTTGGCTCTTGTCAACAGGGGCGGATTCGGTTGGTCTCTTTCAAATGTAATCTGCTAGTGAAAGCATCGCAGCCACCAGCGACGTTTTTATCGATAAATTATGAAAATATGCTAAGAAACATGGGAAGAAATACAGATGGAACTGGTGAGTTTTTCGGGTTTTTAGGCCGTCGCAAAATAGAATTTCTTCCTGCCGTTTCGCAAGCACGAGTGGCCTGCATCTTCAGAGGTGGTTTGCTTGAGAGGTCACACTGTACTGGTGCGGATCGTCCGGCGCAGTGAGTATTTATGCACCGGTTGTGATGACCTGGACTGTGTCATCGGCATCGACGCATTCTGTTGTTTGTTGTTATGTTCCGGTGTAGTGGATTCTTCTTGTCCTGTGCTGTTTTTGCGTTGGTGAGTGCCGGAAACCATATCCGGTTTAGCGCCATTGTGTCTTTTTTTCTGTTAAAATTGTCGCTGTTGTTGTGGCTAGGACTTCAGTTTCTGCAAATTTGACGCTGTGCACTCACACTGAGGACATGTTCCGTCACTGCCGAGTTTTCCCCAGGTCCCAATCTGCAATTTCGTCGATCTTCTTCGTTCCTCGTCTTAACCGATCTCTTCGTGGTTCCTCTGTAGGCGCATCCACAGGAGCATGGGATTCGGTAGATACCTGCAGTGGCGAGGGAAGGTCTTCTGTCCTTAACCGACCTTAGACATTCCTGGAACTTTGCCGTGTTTCCCTAGGATCTTCCCAATTCAAGGGGTTCACTCAAGGCGGAAAGGCCCTTTGAGTGGTTTCACTCTTTCCGGCACGGTCCACCCTTGCTGCTCTTTTGATGTCTATCTGAGAGTATCCGTGTTAAAGAAAAGCCCTTTCTAAATGCTGTAGTTTCCCTGATGGGTGCTGTGGTCCACATATTTTCCTGGTTTTATCCGTGTCAGTCTTGACGATTCCTTGTTTTGACTCGGGTGATGGTTGGATAGCTTGTGGAGGTATCTGTCCGTATGGGTGGCTTTTCTATATACCCGATGTTCCAATTGGTTCCTGTTCCTAGGTACCAAGACATCCAGGAAAGCCAACTGTTGGTTTTGTTCAACTTCCATGGTAAATTGTATCTCTGGATGTTGTTTGTTCAGGTGGTCGAGGTACATGTCCAGGTTATCGCGTCCATGTCACCATATCACGAACGTGTCATCGACATATCGATACCAGATACTCAGCTAATAGGGTACCGTTCTCAAAGCTGTTTCCTCCAATTTCTCCAAGAAGACATTTGCTGCAACCGGGCTGAGTGGGCTTCCCATGGGTACTCCTTCTTTTGGCTCGTAGAAGTCTCCATTCCACAGGAAGTAGGTGCCTTTTAGGCAAGCTTTGAAGAGATTTGCGATACTCTCCTCAAATAGCTCCGACACTAGTTCTATGGATTCGTCTCTGGGTTCTTTTGTGAGCAGAGAAACGACATGGAAACTGACTAGCATGTCCGTTGGTTCCAGTCTCAAATTCTTGATTTTGCCAACAAACTGTTTGGAGTCTCTGATATAAGTGTCTGTGGATCCTATATGTGGCTGCAGAAGAGAAGCTAGATATTTTGCCACATCGTATGCTGGCGATCCCGGGGCACAGACTATCGCTGTAAGTGGCACTCCTTCCTTGTGAATTTTAGGTAATCCATATAAACGTCTTTCTCCACAAATCTTCCTGACGGTCGCGTCTAATGACGACATTTTATAAGGCGGTTGATGTTCCAGAGCTTGACCTGAGTCGGGTCCTTCTTGACCTTTGCGTAGGTAGCTGGATCCAGTAGGTTCTTGTGGATCTTCTGCTCATATTCCTCTCTTCCGCTGCCTTTGTCAGCTGGCGGGACAACGATATTTGTGTTCCTTCTTATTTCTTTCAGAGCTTGTTGTTGTTCTCCTCTTAGGTTGTTTGGCGGTGGTTTTGCTCTCCGTTTTGGGCCGTTTCCAGGCGTATTTCGTTTGCTGCTTGTTCCGGAAGTCCTTGCAGCACCGCTACGGTGCCAGAGATGATCTCCTCTGTTGGAATCATTTTCGGACTGATATCAAAGTTTCCTCCCTTGGTCAAGACAGATTGCTCCTCAGGTGTTAAAGTATGACTGCTGAGATCAACCACAGTTCGTGCTGGGTCCAGGCCTGGTGTGGTTTGAGTTGTTCTCTTTAATTTTAGTTTTTCCAATTTTTCAAACTTTTGCCTCTGCGTGGCTCTCTCGAGTTCCCTTTGCATGCTCTTGCAAGAGACCTTATTCCATTTCCCAGTTTGTAGAAAATCCTTAGCAGTTTGTTGCCCGTTGCAGCACGTTTGCTTCTCACATTGTGTATTCTTTCCCTTAGAAATGACTTTTCAGTCCTGTTGTGGATTCGGTGTGGTTCTGTGGTTTTTAGAGGTCTTTTACACCTCAGGAAACCAGGTATGATATTGACATCCCTGCATAGGCCTCGAAACACAAGTGAAGAAAGGAGTTGTGCTTTCCGTTTTCGCATCCTGCTCAGGTGCTGGTGTAACCTCCATATTTCCTCCCCGTAGAGGCGTTTTATACATAGAGTTAGGCTTTCGAGTAGGTGGTAGCAAACGTCTTCATGAAGAAATTCGAGGAAACAGCTGCGAGGGAGCCGCAAAGAACCTTTTTGTCTTCAAAACGGACAGCACTCTCCCAACAATAAATAGCAAAAGTGGGGTTTAAGAGCAGAGAACAATTCTAAGAGGAAAATTTTGCTGCAAAGCTTTAGATAAAAAACACTTCCAGGAAGCATAAACGTACATGACGTATAAAAAACCATCCGGATTAGGACAAAAAACGGACACAGAAACACACTGGAAAACTAGGATAGTGAGAAAGGATAAAAAAGAGGAAGCAGAGAATCAAGAATCAAGTTGAAGAGAACAATTGCGCACAAAGAGTAGACAAAGAAGCTAAAGCTGATTAAAAAATGTCGCAAAACCAGTGTAAAGTAAGAATGTAAGAAAAGAGATTTTCCGCGGTGCTTGCTTGAAATTGGTGAATTTTTCTGGGTTTTAGGTCAAAGTGGAAAATTATTTCTTCCTGGTTTCCAAATCCAAAAGTGGCTTTTCAAAAAATCAAAAAAACTCCCCACTTTCAACTACCTAAGTTCAGTAAATTGAGATGTTCTTCAGGTCATACGCCTAGAAATTATGCAAAAAATACAAATTGTGAACATTATCGAATACTAAATATACAAAAGATCAATTAAAGCAAATAAATAATCATCCGAGAGCTACTAAATACCGAAAAAAAACGACAAAATTGTTATAAATTATTCAAAATACAGCAGTTAAACACGAAATAAGTGAGGAGAAACAACGCATAAAACTGTAGCATTTTTTTTGGCATTTTAAGCGCATTTATACCAATGCTGCAGTGATCTATCAATCGAATCTCCAGCCCGAAAATCAAATTCCGACTGTCATCTATCACAAGTTGCTCAATTTAGCGTGCTTTGAACCAATACTCCATTCTTAATTCGATTTCACAAACAATTTGCACTCAAACACGGTTAGTATTGAATAATTCTCGGTCAATTCCACTTAAAAGGTCATACATCTTGACCAGTTCATGCTGAATAATGTTCCTGGATTTCCCACGGGAATAAAATTGAATGGACAGTTGTGGTGTTGTAACGGCGTCCAGTATCAGTCCAGAATGGCATTATTAATTAGTGGACACTTAAAATATTTGATAAGGAAGTTTCACGTCAGCACGGGGGGATTTTCATTAGAACGGCATTTTACTGTCCAGTTTGCCGAGTTGTAAAGTATAATGGAAGGACAATTTTTATCTAGAATTAGACCCCATTAAACCGCCACTAAGTTACGTGCCATTAAACAGCCATAGCTGGATGTGCTTTTGTTTCAAAGTAATAAAACCTGTAATTTGCCTTTATAACGACAATCAGCACCTTAAATCTCGTAACGAGTACCGCGACAGTAAAAAGTTATGGACTTTGATAAAAATTTCCAACTTTTTCGGCGGCGTTAAATTTTCGCATTAGCCCGGAAGGGCAGTAATTTTTTTTGCCATTTCAACGAATATTCTCCAATTGCAATTTAATAAAACCAGTCGGGGCGTACTTAATGGTCTGTTCGCACTCAACTTTGGGGCTTCCAGTTTTTTTTCCCCGGAACTAAAGTCTGCTTCTGTTGCATGTGCAATTGAAACATCAGTGTTCGTTTACATCAGTAAAAGTTGAAAGTCTCGCAGCGGTAAATTGCAGAAAAGCGCCCGTCTGGAGCATTTTTAAGTGCGCTTCAACTGGCACATTTCTCTATTTAGACATCAGTTGAGCGCCAAGTTAGTTCAAATACGTTTTAACATAATGCGAAGGGGAAACTAAACAGTGCTTATTATAATATTCATGCGACCGACTTTTTAATAACTTGAAAACTAATTTGAAATTCCGCTAAAGTTCCCTTTAGAACTTTTCCTTGCTGCCATACAATACCAATAATTATACCGTGCCAGTTTCCTGGGAATATCGTTACATTTTTCGAGAACGTTAAATGAATACTTTACTCGGCGTCTCAGGTGAACATTAAAAAGTCGCATAAAAGAAAGTAATATACCAGAGCAATAAGTGAGTTTATATTTTACAATGATGAGCTCCCCACTGGGTTACATATGAAAACTTTTCACTGTTACAGTCCCGAAAGATCTTTGCCATGCAACATTGATGAAGGCAAACGGGAAACTTTCAGCTGGATATGTGGAGGAAACTTCCCAGAAAGCCGTTTCTTGCGGAAATTTCACCACCCTGAAAACTGTCGAAGCCTGTCCCGAGCGAGGTTGACAAAGAGGTGAGGGCGAGAAGTAACAACCTCGTTAAAAACCAGGGTTTATCTGGCTTCGGATAATAGCACCCTGTAAGGGCCCCTGCCAGGGTACAGCGAAGCTGCTGCCTTGTAGGATGGACGTTGGATCATCAAAGGTTAGATAAAAAAATGTCCCAGTGCTCCAGGAGCCAAATCCAAAGCAAAGCCTCTGGACAACGCACTAATCAGAGAAAAAGGTTAATGAATATCGGAAGATGAAATGCACAAGGGATAAGACAAAAGATCAATCAAGATCAAAGACCCGTGTGGGGTTGCTAGTGCTCATCGGTGCCCAGGTGGCGCCTAAGGGGATGCCTCCTAGATATAGGTGGCACCGAGGAAATCAAATATCCGGGGCGGACTGAAACCAGCACCGACCGAAGACAGTTAAGACGTATCCATAGGCGGACGTGGGATCTGATCATATTCCAGTTGTTATGGAATTTGAACTACACGGTTTAAAAAAAGACATCCGGAGACTGGGAGATCCTAATATTAAACAGCGAGTAAGAAAGAGAAATGAAACACATCAAGATAGAAGAGGCGGAGGCAACCTGGAGGGTAATAGAGAGAACAATTAGCAAAATCCAAGCACAAGGGATAGGGTTCATAGAAAGCAATAAGAAACAAGGGTGGATGAAGCAGGAAATACTGTCCTTGATGGATGACAGATGGAAGCACAAGGAGCAAAACTGAGGCAAATACAGAGAACACAACAAAGCAATTAGAAAAACGTGTAGAGAAGCCAAAGATCGATGGCAGTCAGCAAAATATCAGGAGATGCACATTCAACATGCACAAGAAAGTGAAAGAACTCGTGGGATGAGGTCGAAAGCAACTAGCAGCACGGGAGAAATCGTAGCTGGAACAGATGAAAAACTATATTGAAACGCTATTCAAAGACAACAGATCTAACATTCCACCAAAAAACGACGATGCTGTAGAGATCGGACTTGAAATTACAAAAACTGAAGTTACATCTGGTATCAAACTACAAAAAAACGGAAAGAAACTGGTCCGAATCAGGTCTTGATCTTCTAACATCACTGTTCAACAACATCACTGGCAGGATACCACAGGATGTCACATGTTCTGAAGGCCTTCTTAAGAGTAAACCACACAAGAATTGGTGATCAAACGGAAGAAACAAGCATACCTTAAAGAAGGTCGGAAGAAGACCATGCAAGTTTTAAAGAGGTAAAGAGAGAGGCCCGGAGGCTTATAACGGCAGAGAGAAGGGAAGAGAAGAACAAGGTATGGGACAAAAAAATTTGAAGATATAAACACGTACAGAAACACGGCAAGAGTATTTGGGTGTCGATCCTGCAGGTCCAACACAGGTTCACGGGGAAGAAGTAAAGATAGAGGTAGAAACGGTAAAAAAAGCTACGATGGATCATCTAATAGCACCCTGTAAGGGCCCCTGCCAGGGTACGGCGGAGCTGCTGCCTTGTAGGATGGACGTTGGCTCATCAAACGCTAGATAAAAATTTTTCCCGGTGTTCGAGGAGCCAAATCCAAAGCAAAGCCCCTGAAGTTCGGACGGATTCTCTGGACAACGCACTAATCAGAGAAAAAGGTTAATGAATATCGGAAAATGAAATGCACAAGGAACAAGACAAAAGGTCAATCAAGATCAAAGACCCGTGTGGGGTTGCTAGTCCTCATCGGGAGCCTCCCCAGGTGGCGCCTAGGAGGATGCCTCCTAGATATAGGTGGCACCGAGGAAAACAAATACCCGGGGCGGACTGAAACCAGCACCGACCGAAGACAGTTAAGATGTATCCAGGAGCGGATGTGGGATTTGATCATAATCCAGTTGTTATGGAGTTTGAACTACACGGTTTAAAAAAAGACATCCGGAGACTGGGAGATCCTAATATTAAACAGCGAGTAAGAAAGAGAAATGAAACACATCAAGATAGAAGAGGCGGAGGCAACCTGGAGGGTAATAGAGAGAACCATTAACAAAATTCTAGAGCAACAGATAGGGTTCATTGAAAGCAATAAGAAACAAGGGTGGAGGAAGCAGGAAATACTGTCCTTGATGGATGACAGAAGGAAGCACAAGGAGCAAAACCGAGACAAATACAGAGAACACAACAAAACAATTAGAAAAACGTGTAGGGAAACCAAAGATCGATGGCAGTCAGCAAAATATCAGGAGATGGAATCACTACAAGCAAAGTACGATACATTCAACGTGCACAAGAAAGTTAAAGAACTCGTGGGAAGAGGTCGAAAGCAACCAGCAGCAGGGGAGACATCGTAGCTGGAACAGATGAAAAACTATGTTGAAACGCTATTCCAAGACAACAGATCTGACCTTCCACCAAAAAACGACGATGCTGTAGAGATCGGACTTGAAATTACAAAAACTGAAGTTACATCTGGTATCAAACTACAAAAAAACGGAAAGAAACTGGTCCGAATCAGGTCTTGATCTTCTAACATCACTGTTCAACAACATATACATCACTGGCAGGATACCACAGGATGTCACATGTTCTGAAGGCCTTCTTAAGAGTAAACCACACAAGAATTGGTGATCAAACGGAAGAAACAAGCATACCTTAAAGAAGGTCGGAAGAAGACCATGCAAGTTTTAAAGAGGTAAAGAGAGAGGCCCGGAGGCTTATAACGGTAGAGAGAAGAGAAGAGAAGAACAAGAACAGAACCGAAACACGGTAAGAGTATCTGGGTGTCGATCCTGCAGGTCCAACATAGGTTCACGGGGAAGAAGTAAAGACAGAGGTAGAAACGGTAAAAAAAGCTACCATGGATCTTAAAAATGGCAAAGAGAGTGGGCCGGAGGGCTAAACTTCACAACAATCTAACATGTATTATTAACAGTTGCCTAAATGGTCATCTAGTGCCAGAACCTTGGAAAGAAGCATCCATCTGGTCAATCGATAAAAAAGGGAGTTAAAACGGACTGCAACAATTATAGAGGATTTTCAGGCACTAGCACCATGAGTAGACTTTTTGAAACCTAACAGAGGATGACTTCCCACAGAACGAAGAGGACGAACAAAGTTTTCTGCCTAAAACAAGTAATGGAGAAAAGAGGCGCGAAACACATAGAAACTCACTTGTACACCTTCAAAAAGCTTGCGATACTGTACCAATTTGGAAACTGTGGGAAACTCACCCACAAGCATGCTGCATTTCACCAACTTTCTTCAAATTATATGTAGCACGCGCATTAAAGCAATGGAAAAGGAAAGTTCAGGGCATGGGTGTTGAACTGGATAAAGGATGTATTTACACACCACAGTTTGCCGATGATGAGGTCGTTGTAGCACATGATATAGAGGACATGCAGTCGCATGAAGCGCAAACTAACAGAAGAATACAGCCAGTGGGGACTAATTGTCAATATGACGAAGAGTGTGTTGGGTGTTACATTCGACAGCACAAGAGATCGGAAAAAGAATTGTTCAGGCCAGAAGAAAAATTATTGAGTGCCTCTACGGCATAATACTGAGTAAGGAAATTACTAACATAAACGAAACAATGATGAAGAGTGCCTCATTGTATGAAGCAGAGACATGGAGAGTGCCTGAAAGGCAGAAGAGAAGACTGGAAGTAGTAGAGATGGAAGCAATGAGAAGATCTTTATGTGTATCCGGAAGAGACCGAATTAGGAATGAGGTTGACGCAAAAGGGGCAGACCCAGATTAGAATGGCAGACATTGAAGACCAGACCTTGAAGAACGACATACAGTTGAAGATTTTAAATTTTCGGGGTTTCCCAGCTCTTCTCCACAGCCTGGACATAAAACATTCAATGTTAATCAGCAATTAATGGAACATTCTGGCAAACATACGCAAACATCGATTTAATATACGCGTTGTGTTACAATTGACGCGCATCAATTCTAATGATTTTTTTGGAGAGCTGATTTGTCATTCAATAAAACGGCATTCATACATTTAATTTACATACATGTTTCGGTTAGGAACAAATAGCACGTATAATTTCCATTTTTATTTCAGCTAGTCAGGCGTTTTTTCACTAAATTACCGCTCTCAGACGCGGTATATATAAAAAGGGTGGAATATAAATATAATTAGACTAATTCCATCCACATTAACGCCAGATGTCGATTTCAACGTAACAGGTAAAACGTTTTCTTGCATGTTCTTGGACTTACACGATACCCAATTAGGATTACTGGATCAGACGTGGCATGTGTCAGCGCAATTTGTGTCCAGGCGCGCTATTTTGTCATCATTTCTCAATAAAATTCAAAGGCAATAAAAGAAAGGTCGTTCTGGAAAATTCATAAAAATGCTCACTCCACACGACATGCTCACTCCAAACTTTCACCAGTTGCCAGCCAGTTTTACGACTGGAATTAAAGGAGAGCCAACGAATTAGCGGTGAGTTAGCAATAATTAAAATAGAAAACCGAAGTTCTAAGAAAACACACAAGAAACAATTTCCTATGACTTAAACGTGTGAGGTAAACCATCCTAGATGCACTTTTCATGCAGCAGGAAATTACACGTCTGAAAACGAGCTGGGAAACATCAGTCCTTCTAATTATTTAAAAGAATGGCGCAATTTCAATTCAATTGACCAGCAGTCATGCACGTATTTCATGGCAGCGAGCTGCAACGTAATCAATTCTCCCTTAACTGCCCCCGGCATTTAACATTAAAGCATTTTTCCTTAAGAACACGGTTTTAAGGAAATTGAAAAATTTTCATATAATCCCAGTCTCTTGATTATAACGTGATGGGGGCATAAAATTTTTATCGACAAGCCAGTTAAGTATCAGTGGGGTGGCTAATTTAATAGCGCGTAATAATAAGGTGGCCCTATACCGATATTAGGAACGACACGTTAGTTGATAGTTTAAGGGCCTGAAACACGGAAGGGCTGAATTAACATTGATTCCAAATTTGCAATTCCGAAGCGCTTAAAGGTGGAAATTTATTGCCGATCGTTGCGTGAGCGTCGCAAAAAGTGCTCGGCCTGGCTGGCAAAATTCAACAACAATCCATTTTTAATATATGGGTGACTAAATATTTTCGGCCAAAAATCTGCTGGTCACTGCAGATCAGCTCCGGTCAATGTTTTCGCATGTTTACGGTGTTTGAGTCCACATTTCGTGACGGATCAAAATCGGTATCAAATGGGCCAAAAATGACTTAAAAAGCCTTCCGTTACTCGTTTGTTGTTGAGGAAAATGATATCATTCGTTCGAAAATTCGACCCTTTATGAACTTTAGGTCAAAATCAAAATTTCACATGCGTGTTTTTTTAGCTAAATGGACCATTTCCGACTTAAGAATCCTCTCAAGCATATTTGGCGTGTTTGAGTCTACAATAAGGGAAATATGGTGTGCTAAATTTCATGACGGATCAAAATCCTTCTGAAATAGGCCAAAAGTTACTTAAAATTCCTTCCGTTACTCGTTTGTGGTTGAGGAAAATCATGTGAAATGCAAGGCATTTTGATAAATTTAATAGTTTTATTAAAATTCGACCCTTCATGAAACTTTAGGGTCAAAATCAAAATTTCGCCTGCGTCGTTTTTAAGCTAAATGGATCATTTCCCTCTTTAAAATTTTCTCAATCTGCATATTTAACGTGTTGGAGTCTACAATAAGGAAAATATGGCGTGCTAAATTTCGTGACGGATCAAAAATCCTTCTGAAATAGGCCAAAAATTACTAAAAACGACTTCCATTCCTCGCTTCTTGTTGAGGCAAATGATGTGAAATGCAAGGCATTTTGATAAATTTAATAGTTTTCTTAAAATTCGACCCTTCATGAAACTTTAGGTCAAAATCAAAATTTCGCCTGCGTGTTTTTTTAAGCTAAATGGATCATTTCCACTTTAAAATTTTCTCAATCTGCATATTTGACGTGTTTGAGTCTACAATAAGGAAAATATGGCGTGCTAAATTTCGTGACGGATCAAAAATCCTTCCGAAATAGGCCAAAAATTACTTAAAATGCCTTCCGTTACTCGTTTGTGGTTGAGGAAAAATGATGTGAAATGCAAGGCATTTGATAAACTTAATAGTTTTCGTAAAATTCGAGCCTTCATGAAACTTTAGGTCAAATCAAAATTTCGCCTGCGTGTTTTTTAAGCTAAATGGATCATTTCCTACTTTAAAATCTTCTCAGATTTTGCATATTTGACGTGTTGGAATCTACAATAAGGAAAATATGGCTACTAAATTTCGTGACGGATCAAAAATCCTTCTGAAATAGGCCAAAAATTACTAAAAGCGCCTTCCGTTACTCGCTTCTTGTTGAGGAAAATGATGTGAAATGTGAGGTATTTTGATAAAGAGTCGTCCCTTTCCGACTTAAGAATCTTCTCAATCTGCATATTTGACGTGTTTGAGTCTACAGCAAGGAAAATATGGTGTGCTAAATTTCATGACGGATCAAAAATCCTTCTGAAATAGGCCAAAAATTACTTAAAATGACTTCCGTTACTCGTTTGTGGTTGAGGCAAATGATGTGAAATGTGAGGCCTTTTGATAAACTCGTCCCTTTATGAAACTTTAGGTCAAAATCAAAATTTCACATGCGTGTTATTTAGCTAAATGGATCATTTCCGACTTAAAAATCTTCCCAATCTGCATATTTGACGTGTTTGAGTCTGCAGTAAGGAAAATATGGTGTGCTAAAATTTCATGACGGATCAAGAACCCTCTGAAATGGGCCAAAAATTACTAAAAACGCCTTCCATTACTCGCTTCTTGTTGAAGAAAATGATGTGAAATGTGAGGTATTTTGATAAACTCGTCCCTTTATGAAACTTTAGGGTCAAAATCAAAATTTGGCCTGCGTGGTTTTTTAGCTAAATGGATCATTCCGACTTAAGATCTTCTCAACCTGCACATTTGACGTGTTTGAGTCCACAATAAGGAAATATGGTGTGCAAAAGTTCGTGACGGATCAAAAACCGTATCAAATGGGCCAAAAAATCTCGATTATTTCCGTTATGAAGCTTTCAACTGGTTTTTCATTAAGCGGCTTGCTTTCTTCGATTTCTTCTCATAAAAATGATGTAGAATTTGAGGTCTTTTGAGGAACTAAATATATTTTGAAAAAATCGATCTCAACCCCTTTTGAAAATGAAAATAAATTTCTAAATTCAAAAATCAAATTGGACATTCGTCTTTTTGAGTTCAATGGGTCGTTTCTGATCTAAGAAGCTCCTTATGTAAAATATATGTATATATCCAGTATGTAAAAAAGAAGAAATATTCATTTATAAATCGTTGCTTCTAGACTGTTTGTAATCGTTTTGCATTCCTCGTTTGCTTATGAAGAATATGATGAAGAATTCGAGGCATTTTGAGAAACTTGAGATTTTTGAAAAAAATTGACCTCCATCCCTTATGAAATTTTCGATCAAAATCAAATTTAACATGCGTCTTTTTTCAGCTAAATTGATTGTTTTCGACCTAAAAAGCTCGCCAGTATGCATATTTTGCATGCTTGAATCGATAAAATGGAAAATATTGGCGGTTAAAGATCGGAACTGATCAAAAACCGACTAAAACGGGCTAAAAATGTCAATTACTTTAGGCCCAGAGCTTCTAGCGTGCTTTTCAATAATTGTCCTGCATTCCTCGTTTCTGGCTGATGAAAATGATGTGGACTTCGAGTTATTTTGAAAAACTTGAAATTTTTGAAAATTGACCTTCAAAGAAATCGGCCGAAACCAAAAATTTTGCATGCATGTTTT
This sequence comes from Dendroctonus valens, assembly GCA_024550625.1. Classification (NCBI taxonomy): domain Eukaryota; kingdom Metazoa; phylum Arthropoda; class Insecta; order Coleoptera; family Curculionidae; genus Dendroctonus; species Dendroctonus valens. Next base: position 708,033 of record JAJTJO010000360.1, read on the forward strand.
GAATCGCGACTGATCAAAAACTCTTTAAAATAGATGAAAATTTGTAATTAGTTTGGATCTGAAGCTTCTAACTTGTTTTTAAATAATCGTGCTGTTGGGAACTTGAAATTTTTCGAAAAAATCAACCTCCTTAAGTCTGAAAATTTCGAACAAAATTCTAAATTTTATATGCGTGTATTTTCAGCTCAATGGATCGCTTTTGTCCTAAGAAGCTTCCTAATATGCATTGACGTATTTGAGTATCGCGACTGATGAAAATCCATAGAAAACAGGTAAAAAAATTGAATTAAATGAATCTGAAGCTTCTAACTTGTTTTTATGAAGAGTCTGCTTTCTTCTCTTCCTTTTGATGAAGATAAGTCGAATTTGAGGCATTTTGAAAAACCTGAAATTTTTTAGATAATTGACCTCTTCCCTTTAAGAAAATTTCCGTCTTAAATCAATATTTTTTAGCCGTGTTTTTTATCTCAATGAATTGTTGCTCAACCGTATAAATTGGGCCAAAAATGTGGATTATTTTCGACCTGAAGCTTCCAACGTTTTTTTAAATACGCGTGTCGCTTTCCTCCTTTTCACCTGATAAACAGATGCAGAATTCTAGGCATCTTGAGGAAAAAATTGACCTCTGGCTCTCAAGAAATTTCGGACAAAAATCAATTTTTCACATGTGTTTTGCGGGCTCAGTGGATGGCTAGAGCAGATGTCTTTGGTTAAAAGTCGAAGATCAGAAGCATCTGGCTTGTGTAGTTCCGAGCTCATTAGATTTCTTCTGAAAACCTTAAATCAATAAATTCACATGAAGAGAAGGCGAAGAAAGAAGTCCACTAGCGGGGTAACAAAGTTGGAAACGTTCACTCTTTGAGAATTCCTTCAAAATAGCACTAGAGATTCCTCCTCCTCTCTGGTACTGCTGTATGTAGACCACGTGGCTGCTTAATGTAGAGTAAAAAAGGAATTTGTGAAACTGACACTAAGAGCCTCAGTTTCTGTTCACTCTTTGAGAATTCCTTCAAATAGCACTAGAGATTCCTCATCCTCTGGTACTGCTGTGTATAGACCACGTGGCTGCTTAATGTAGAGTAAAAATGAATTTGTGAAACTGACACTAAGAGCCTCAGTTTCTGTTCACTCTTTGAGATTCCTTCAAAAATAGCACTAGAGATTCTTCTCGTCTCTGGTACTGCTGTAGTAGACCAAGTGGCTGCTTAATGTAGGGTAAAAATAATTTGTGAACTGACACTAAGAGCCTCAGTTTCATGTTCACTCTTTGAGAATTCCTTCAAAAATTGCACTAGAGATTCCTCATCCTCTGGTACTGCTGTATGTAGGCCACGTGGCTGCTTAATGTAGAGTAAAAATGAATTTGTGAAACTGACACTAAGAGCCTCAGTTTCTGTTCACATCTTTGAGAATTCCTTCAAAATAGCACTAGAGAGTCCTCAGTCCTCTGGTACTGCTGTATGTAGACCACGTGGCTGCTTAATGTAGAGTAAAATGAATTTGTGAAACTGACACTAAGAGCCTCAGTTTCTGTTCACTCTTTGAGAATTCCTTCAAAATAGCACTAGAGATTCTCGTCCTCTGGTACTGCTGTAGTAGACCACGTGGCTGCTTAATGTAGAGTAAAAATGAATTTGTGAAACTGACACTAAGAGCCCTCAGTTTCTGTTCACTCTTTGAGAATTCCTTCAAATAGCACTAGAGACTCCTCGTCCTCTGGTACTGCTGTATGTAGAACCACGGTGGCTGCTAATGTAGAGTAAAAATGAATTTGTGAAACTGACACTAAGAGCCTCAGTTTCTGTTCACTCTTTGAGAATTCCTTCAAAATAGCACTAGAGATTCCTCATCCTCTGGTACTGCTGGATGTAGACCACGTGGCTGCTTAATGTAGAAGGTAAAAATAAATTTGTGAAACTGACACTAAGAGCCTCAGTTTCTGGTCACTCTTTGAGAATTCCTTCAAAATAGTACTAGAGATTCCTCGTCCTCTGGTACTGCTGTATGTAGACTACGTGGCTGCTTAATGTAGAGTAAAAATGAATTTGTGAAACTGACACTAAGAGCCTCAGTTTCTGGTCACTCTTTGAGAATTCCCTTCAAAATAGCACTAGAGATTCCTCATCCTCTGGTACTGCTGGATTTAGACCACGTGGCTGCTTAATGTAGAGTAAAAATAGAATTTGTGAAACTGACACTAAGAGCCTCAGTTTCTGGTCACTCTTTGAGAATTCCTTCAAAATAGCACTAGAGACTCCTCGTCCTCTGGTACTGCTGTATGTAGACCACGTGGCTGCTTAATGTAGAGTAAAAATAAATTTGTGAAACTGACACTAAGAGCCTCAGTTTCTGTTCACTCTTTGAGAATTCCTTCAAAATAGTACTAGATATTCCTCGTCCTCTGGTACTGCTGTATGTAGACCACGTGGCTGCTTAATGTAGAGTAAAAATGAATTTGTGAAACTGACACTAAGAGCCTCAGTTTCTGTTCACTCTTTGAGAATTCCTTTAAAATAGCACTAGAGATTCTTCGTCCTCTGGTACTGCTGTATGTAGACCACGTGGCTGCTAATGTAGAGTAAAAATAAATTGTGAACTAACACTACGATCCTCAGTTTCTGTTCCCGCAAATAATGGAAGTTTGCTAATTTAGGTAGCGATGACACGAGTTGCCAGTTAATTGAATTACAAAAAAAAACCTTTTGTTCAAACCTGCTTTATATACAAATCTTTCTACATCATCAAATGCAAATCCCCAAATGAAGCTTTGTATGCAAAACATCACCAATAAGCCGTAAAAGGAATTAATGATGATCTTGTCGAATACCAGGCCTTGTTCTTTCCCTGATTTCCATAGAATGAATATATTTTTTTGGCTGCGATTGATCATATATCAAGCTAATCGATCATTGTAAAGCGGTGCATCGAACCATTGCAGCCATGGAAGGTGTTACAGTTGAACTAACCGAGATTCAGCAGTTTTACAAAATGAGACGGTGTTTTTGACGGGCGGCACTGGTTTCCTCGGGAAGTTGATGCTGGAAAAGGTGTTTGAGAGCTCTACCGGTGAAGAAAGTATTCCTTTTGATACGCACCAAGAAGAACGTGGCACCATCCGGCAAGGCTGCAGGCGATCTTGGAGTCCCCCGTACGATCCTAACAACTCCAGTAAGACATTTAACAGCTAATCAATGGGATTTTAGATATTCGATGGCATTAAACGAGACCAGCGGACAGTATTCGATAAAATTGAAATTATACAGGGCGATTGCGAGTTGCCGATGTTGGGCATCTCGGCGCCGACTTGAAAAGGTTGCAGGAAGAAAGTAACAGTAATTTTCCATTTTGCTGCCACTGTGCGCTTTCCATGAGCACATCAAAAAGGCGACCTGGTTGAATGTCAGAGCCAGCAAAGACCTGGTGGCCATAGCAAAGCAACTCAGAAGAATCAAGGTAGATTGACTGAAGCAAATCTGGCTTGCACTGAAACTTCCCACAATTCCTAGACGTTTGTTTATGTGGGAACCGCATTCTCCAACGCACACCGAAAGGAAATTGAAGAGCAAATCTAACCCCTCGAGAATTTCAGCAGAAAAAACTCATTGCTGCTTGCGAGAGTCTTGACGACGCCACCTTGAGCTGCATGAGTACAACGTAAAACAGTTCTTTTCAATGGTCGCAAGAAACTCACAAGGAGTTTTTCTAGACTAACCGCTGACTGGCCGAACAACTACACCTTTACCAACAAGTGACAGAAGAATACATCGGTCGAGAGGGCCAAGACATTCCAATATGCATCTGCAGGCCTTCGATTGGTAAGTTTCCCGAAGAATGCTGGAGAAATTTTGCAGCTGAACTTGCTTGCAGTGGTATCAACAGCTGCGGAACCAATCGAGGCTTTTTATAGACAGCCCGGTGTCGATGGGAGGACTTTCAGTCATGTTCGGGCTGGGCATTTGCCGCATTTTCTACTACAAGAAAATTGTCTTGGATGTTGATTCCGGCCGATTATGTTGTGAATGAGTGCATTGCAGCTGGCTGGCACACTGGCGAGTAAGAGTGCAAATTAATTCAATTTTGATATTATTTTCACTTCTCCTTTCCTTTCGTTTTCCTTTTTAATTGTTCGAGATTTTTTCTCTTTCAATCCACTAGTTCTCTGTTAAGTTCCTTAGCTATTTCTCCTCCAGGAGTCGAGCCAGTCATACTATCCCCCTTCTGCGTGGTGGGTTTTCAACATTTCCTCTCCAACTACCTCAGGATTTAACCCCTTCGGGGCCATTTCCTCCTCCATGTTGTTGTTTTCTCCTGCATGCTCTTCCTCCGCTTCCGTTTCAAACTTCGCAAATTCTGCCCCCATCTCCCATTGCTTCCCTTTCTCTGGCCTCGAGGCAACTAGTAAAAAATCAAACATTTCCCTAGGATGTTTCCGAAGAACAAGAACCAAAATACCAGTCTACCATATCTGTAGCAGTTTCGAAAACCCAGTCAGCCTAGGTATTTATAAATTTGCCCAATAACAGTGACCGGTTGCTCTCAATTGTCCTGACGCATTTTAGAAGATTTGTGGGCACATGGACAAATGCAGAGCCGAGCGAATGCTTCAATTCAGAGCCGTCATGTACCCGCTGTATTTTGTTACCACTTCCAAATCAAACTACCTGTTTTGGAAGTTCATTTTGGAAACAATGGTTGCACATATTACCGATTTCATGTTGAAGATGCAAGGCCAAAAGCCCATGTAAGAATCCAGATCTGGATGCAATTTTTCCCATACTTATCTTCAATGTCTGAAAGGTTGGTGTCAGTGATGAAGAAGCTGCACGCGATTCAAGAGTCTTTAGAACACTTTACTTGCAACACGTTCACTGGCACACAGAGAATCATTTCAAGCTGCAGAAGAAGATGAGTTTTAAGGACCGAGAGCTGTTCAACTTCAACATTAAAGCTTTGGATTGGCGTACTTATTTTAGCCAGCAGGCGAAAGGAATACGGGTTTATCTCCTAAAAGACCCAATGACCACGTTGCCGGACGGATTTAAACGAATCAGGCGCTTAAGAAATATTTTAATTGTTGTCCTGCTAGGTACTACGATTATTTTATACGGTTTGGGCAAAATTCTGCTTTTTAGGCTTTTGCCTTTAGCTTTCGCAGTCGTTGCCTACTGTTTGCGCTGTTTGGTTTTGCTGAGCTGGATCTTGCTGTTCGGTCTAATAACTGGTGATGAAGAAGAGTTTATTTTGTCTTTAATATGCGCCCACCAACACCTTACTTTATTTCTTCCCCATTTGGGTCATTCACTGGAAAGGCGTTCTCCACATATACGCCGTCTCTGTGTTCTTCCGCATCTTCAAAATATCCCTCTAGTTCCTCTTCAACAAAGGTGGATCGGAAGATGGTCCGCAAACGACTGGCGATTGCCAGAACGTCTATGGCAAAACTGGTGAAATTTTGGCAAGATCGAGCCGTTAGCAAAAACACAAAACTTCGTCTCAATCATAGCCCTGGTCTTCTCCAGTGCACACTTACGCCTGCGACAACTCAGACCTCGCAGAAAAAAGCGTTCGAAATGTGACTCTATTATCCAACAGCTCGGCATAAAGACCAGGCTGTACCAGACCAAACCTGCGCTATCTGGGATACCTAGGTCATTGGCATGGTAGAAGGCAACGTCCAAGGGCCGCCGCCTAAGAGGAAGATCGCTGACCACGCTGGATAGACAACGGACAAAAACCTTCACGGTACATGAGATGGATGGAGCAATGCGATCTGCCCAAGATAGAGAGCGCTGGCGTGAAGTCATTGACAGCGTGACCAATTGATTTCACCACACCCTGCAGAAGGGTTATGGACTGAAGGGAGAGTTCCCTGTGGTGTTTGCTCCTTTCGAATTCCACTAGAAGAAGCTGTGATTTTTATTCATTCCTGCCTTTTCTGTGGGGTTTTCCTTGTATCATTCCTTTCCTTCAACTTGTTGCTCTTGACTTCTTCAACTACTTCAGTTGCTTCTGGAGAGTTCTTCAGGTGGTCTGACATTGAGCTTTTCTACAGTCTACTTCTACTATAGGAACAGTTACCTAAATTAGTACATTTCTTTGGCCTTTAGGACTAAGATCCAGTGGTTCCTCCAGTTCTACTCCAGTAGGTGCACTTGGTTGGAATTGTCAATTAATAGTTCGAAACTGAAATACAGTCAAAGACTCTGTGTGTTTATGAGACGAAGACTAATTCAAGTTAAATTTCAGCTGCAAAACTAAGTGAACTTTAAGCTGAAAAGCGCAAACAACATTCAAACATACAGCCGTGCATGCATTGGCTGAAAGTTCCAGGATATATTGTATTAGAGTAACAGAATATTGAACAATCAAAACTTCGGTTTGCAGAAAACAATTTGCCAAATGAAATACGCGATTGCTAAGGCAACCATATTAAATTTAAAGAGCTGCACTTTCAGCTCGAGAGCTCTTCGGCTCGATGAACAAAGTTTGCTTATTTGCTACGTCCTGAAACGAGTCAAGACAGGATATTGCGTTTGTTAGTGCTCGCCATAAATACCCATCTAAACGTCAATCAATAAAATGCTCTTCCAACGGGAATATTTTATAGGCCAGGTGGAATCTTGCCAAATTTTTCCTGTTACTGTTCCATTTGCGCCATCGACTAGAGCCGCTGGCTGATATTGCCCAGCCCAAAGCTTCTTATTAGACTGTAAATTACGGGAATTACATCATTAAAGTGTCGTTCCCGTTGTTAAGCGCTCTAACGTGACTTATAATGGAATAAAGCCGATATGTGAAGGCTTTTTCTTCATATCGTCGTTTATTTATTATACTTTTATTGTTGGTTTGAGGACCTGAGATTCCAGCTAAAATGAGGAGGAGAATCTAAGGAGTAGAAAGAAGCCAAAGACCCAATGCTTCAATTGGTTTAGCATCGCCAAACTGTTCGAACGCTGCTTAACCACAACCTACTTTCAGTGGAAAAACGAATTTTATGAACAGACGGATGGAGTAGCATGGGCAGCCCCCTTAGTCCGGTGATAGACATCTACTTTATGGAGAAATTTGAGATGGACGCTCTGGACACAGCCGCGAGGAAACCTAAGTGTTGGTTTCGATATGTTGATGACACTTTCGTTGTTTGAGGTCATGGTTTGGTTGAACTTAAAGACTTCCTGAGGCACCTCAACTCAGAAATACAGTTCACTATGGAAGTGGAGAAGGATGGGCGACTGCCATTTTTAGATGTCTTGGTAACCAGAAAAACCAACGGAAAGCTGGCCCACACGGTGTACAGAAAACCGACACATACCGACCGGTACCTGCACAGTGGATCAAACCATCATCCCAGTCAAAAGAGAGGAGTCATTAAACCCTCACCGAAAGAGCCAGAAGAATTTGCGAACCATATGAGTTAGAAGAGAATTGAAACCCTAGAAAAGCCTTTGGTTGGAATGGATACAGCAAGAACGAGTTAATAGAGCAATTCGACCAGAAGCAGTGGAGGTCGTCCTGAGGAAACAGATACGCATGATGAGCGTAAGGTTGGGTTTGCCTTCCATACACACATGGAGTCACGGACAGGATCGGCAGGATACTGGAGAAACAGAGTGAAAACAGTCTTTAAACCAACTCGAACATCCAACAGACTTTGAGATCGGCCAAGGACAAACGGGATCCTTTATGGGCACCAGGAGTCTACAGGGTTCCATGCAGTTGTGGCAGAGCATATTGGCACCACAAAACGTAGTGTAGACACGAGGGTCACGGAGCATAAAAGAAGTTGCAGATTAGGACAAACGGAAAAATCAGCAGTAGCGGAACACGCACTTCTAGACGGCCACCAAATACGTTTCGATGAAGTGGACATTTTGCACCAATCTCAACGGTATTATCCGAGACTAACCAGAGAGGCCATCGAGATCTTCAACATGACAACAATTTTAACAGGAAAGAAGAAGTCACGGTCCTTAATCCAGATTGGAAACGCGTTTTGCGGCAAACCGTGCACGCCAAAACCATTGAAGCGCCTCTTACTCCTCACGCATGAGCTCACGCGGCAGGACCGCATAATACGGCAAGAATCCAGTAGTTGAACCGGAACCGGAACCGTAGAATAAGAGCAATAGGAAGATGGAAATTGTCTTAGTTGAAAATAAATATGTTCCAATGCAGTAGTTGAACCAGTCTTAGTCGGAGAGCACGGGAGATCACTTCGCCCACTGCCTCATCGCCTTTGATAATGTCCACCGCAGTTGTGGACGAAACGTCAGGAAGAAATTCCCATGGACCACGGCTTCAAAGCCCGAAAAAAATTTCTATATGTGATTTAAGTGATAACAGTAAAGATTGGTTTTTTGGAGATGCTAAACATAATAAAATGTCGCTTTTTTTCCTTCTCATTGTCACTCATTAACCCCGGACACCAGCGTATCTATTAAATTATGCTCCGGCATCTGGAAATATCATATTTTTCCTAAGGAAAAGAGGTCGCGTTACGCCTAAGGCTCCGAGAGTCAATCAACAGAGACGACGAGACGGAGGCGAAATGTAATTAAACTAAATGGGACATAATAAGATGATGAAATTTCCAGTGTTAAAATATAAGGGCACGTGAAATAAGGAAGACAACATAAAAGCAAAATTACTACAGGGGTTGCGATCAGGTTCAATCAATAAATTTCATGTTGTTTTCTGAAAAACGTTTGAGCAGTTATTCATAGCTGAAGGAAAAAACACGGAGAAAATTTTCGGTAAAATCCACAGCAGGAAATGTCCACTTCTGTTGTGCAATTTCCAACAGTTCAAGCTCAGCTTTTTTGCTGTTTTTGATATTTTATAGATCAGAATAGCTTTTCTTTGATCTTTTTCTTAATCCTTTGACTTTTTGGCATGCCAAATGTTACAATGAATTCACTTTTTTTAGCAGAAATCGTTACTAAAACAAAATGCAAAGTGAACATTTGCATTACAACTCGCGGTTCTAATGCAAAAGTTTCCAAAGTTAGGGCTTAGCAATGTCAACAATCGCCCAGTTTGTTAGAGTTTAAATCCGTTGTTGAAGGAGTTTCTTCATTTAACATTTTGCAAGTCCAGGGGAAACTCGTCCTATGAATTTGGAAATTCCAGTCCAAAATTAGGTGGGCTTGAAACAAAAATCCATATAATTTCACATGTTATTAACAGAATTTTACTGAACATACAAATGGGGGCAAAAACACCCATCTTGACTTTGGAGAGCTGAAAAATTCAAAAGGGAAACTCCTTTTGATCAGTTTTCGCATAGAATATGGAAAGTTGCTTTTTCAAACAACTAAAGGGTTCCACTTTGCTGTCGCGTTCCTTCGAGCTGCACAACAAGAAGCACAACAGTTTTCTTCAGCGGATAAGTTTCCATTCACGCGTTGCTCTTCACTAGTTAAATTAGAGAACTTGAAAACTCGAATTCTATTCAATGACCGTGTATAAAACTCGCAGTATTTTATGCGCTGGAAAGCACAGCGAGTTTTCCTCAGCGAGTATTTATATGTAGTGAGAAATGGCAGTACCTACCTGGAAACTTCCCAGGCACAATATATTATCGACATTTGCACTCTACGTGAATGTCGAGAAGTGTAGGAAAGTATTGTTCCCAGGGATATCTAATTCGCTTGATTGAGAAGTCGGGTCACCCAGAGGGGCAAAGAAAGCCGACATGTAAAAGTTTCCGTAGTGCTTCCGGCAGGGGAAAAGTGAGTTTCAAGTTTCCACACATAGAAAACTTTTGTTAGAGGGTTGTGTGGAAATTAAGACGCAAAACTTGGAATGGATATCATGTTAGTAGTGGCAGCAGCAGCAGAGGAGATGGACGTTTTTTGGCCTGCCAGCACAAGAGGCCGCAATTTTTTTGCACATGTATACATTCACAGATACGACAGGTCAAAGCAAACGAGTGACGCTTAAATCCGAGCTCAAAAATTAACGGGAATTATTTGTTGGAAAGAGTCTTCCAGCCACTGACCAGAATCAAAGAAAATTAAGCCTGGAACGCACTCATTATTTAGAGTACAGCGATTTTATGCAGATATGACTCGTTTGGAATATTTCATCATTAAGGCTGCTTTATTATAAAATAATGAAAAAAGGGCTTTAAAATTCACTTGAAGTAAAAGGGTCATAGCAAATTTTTGTTTAGTGTTTGATATAAAAAACAGCAATTGTTCAGAACATGATATGAAACTGCGACTTCTCTAAAAAAATTCAAACTCAGCTCTGAATCTAGCTGGAATTGTGGAAAATTTTGTTGGAACCTACTAATTGTGCTTTGATAGTTAAACGCAGAAAACCATGCTGAATTATTGCACAGAAAATTAACTTTAAGTGTGTCATAAACATCTGCAAATTGCACAGTTTTTTTAATCAAAGAAGAAAACGGATTTGAGGCTTTGTTGATCATCAGCAGTTTGCAATCGCTTTTATCAGGAATCAATGGAATCAGCTTTTCCAACTTCTCATCAGCTGCAGGCAAAACTGCCCAATTTTCCAGTTTTTATGCAAAAAAACCGTGAAATTCCCAGCTAACTGAGCAACAGAGAGGAAATCCTACATAACAGTTCTATTTTATTAAGATCCCAACGCCCTTGACTTCGGAATTGCCGAAGGACCTCCCAATCTCACGGAGGGTGGTTATAGACGCCCTCAGCAGCCACCATCAGAGTTTACAACTCACGCACACTAAGGACTTTCGATATAAAGAGACTGCAAGACCTCACGCGTATTACGAATCAGATCCACACTGTCGAGGCTCTCGAGCTTGCAGTAAAGGGTCTGACAAGGTATATACAACGGCACAGAAGGCAAAAAAGTACCAAATCAGCTGCGTGAGAACCTTCCTGAGGAAATTCTGGACCTTATTAAGGCGAAAAACCGAACCAGGAAGGTTCGTTGGTAGCAGAGCTTGAATGAGACATAAATACACTTGAAATTTCTAATGAAGACTTCAGCAGATGTAGATCTTTGCAGTGACAAACGAACTTAAAAAAGCTCAAAATTTGCCAATTGTTTATATACAAAGCTTATTTATTCGCCTGCTTAACTACTGGTTTAGAAGCTCAGTTTCTTTTGCGTCAGTTTTGAGTGAAGAAATTGTTTTCCAAGAAAATTTCTGAAATATAAAATGAGCAGCTTTTAGTGGTGTTTTCGAGTTAAATTGAAAAACTTCTACTAAGATTTACTCGTCTTAATTCGTCAAAAACACAATTCTCAAATTGAAACCGTAATGAACTCTAATCGGATTCAATCGCGTTGTTCATTTTGCCGGTTTTGTTGCATAAAAATGCAATTGCGTAGGATAAAATGTACGTTTTTTTGATAGTAAACCATTATTTTCCGGAGTGTTTATCTCCAGGAATTTTAGCAAAATGGACCACACATACAAACGCAAAATACTATTTGTCGTAGTTGTACATCAAAGCCCGATATTTCAACAGCCAAACTCATTGCAAATAATTGGATTCCGTCTGCACAGTGTCGAGTTTCTATTCTGGATTTTCATATATTTTAGTACATCAATTTTTTTTAATC